>CM051235.1:329667650-330334029 GCA_027917425.1 Gastrophryne carolinensis | reverse complement strand
TCATGCTGAAGGTCCGGTTTAAAGCAGATCAAAACACTTGAAAATCCAGCTCCAGTGTCTAAAAGACAGGGCGGGGCTACACGATATGTGATATCCCTCTGTGATAAACCCTGCTGGTTGCCTGTATACTTGCTACATTTAATCCCATGGCACATGCGCAGGCCTCCAGTGGCATCCCAAGCACACCTCTAGCTGATACGCCACAAAGGTTTCTGAATGGCTGGTGAGGTCAGCAATCAAATCAATTTAGAACGCCTTCTCAGGCATAATTACGCACAGCGCTAAGTTCTGCGGGAGCGTGGATTGAGCTGAGTAATCAGCTGGTCCAAAGGGTGTAAGACGGACCAAAAGCCAGGGAAGTGAAACACCTGAGTTTTAATCGTGATGCGTGGATGACATCTGGACAGTCAGACCTCTACACAAAGCAGCACTCTGCCTGGCATTGTTTGCCTAACCTACTGTCCTGTCTGCCTGTCATCAGCGTATTAAATGCGGAGATAACTCTATTCAGCCTCCTGTATGTGGATGTGTATGGGCCATGTCACCTGTTTTTCAACAAATATATAAAGAAAGTTGAAAAGAAAGGAAAGTTGAAAAGTTTGTGGCCTTTTTTATTTGTATCTTTTAAAGCAAATCATCTAGAAATATGATTTTCAAGGAACTAGGAGGCCGATTCATTAATAGCGGCAGGTAGCGACAGTTGAGCGACTGTAGCAGTATTTTCACAGCGCCCGCTAGTAGTCGCTGTGCTTGGCCATTGTTCGGTTGTTGATAGCGACTGAGTCGGTGTGCAATAATGTTGAATACGTGGTGACGAGTCGCTATTTGACAGGTTCCGCGATGTATGGGAGCGCATGATAGCGACTGGTCAGAGCTACCGGCTCCCACCATATTCATCAGAAAATCACGCTCAAAAAATTATTGCGCTGTGAAATGCATGTTTAAACCCCAAAGTGCTGGCGGCGTTGTGTTAAAAGTAGTTTTTTAACCCCCAAACCACCATATTTTTGGAAACCAAAAAAAAAATATAAAGAATTTAGTAATATGAATACAATAATATCAGACCTGTAATATCAATTCTGCACAATTTTTTTTTTTTTTTTTTTAACCTTAAAAAAATTAACTAACATGGCAGAAGTGGTCACAGAATTTTGCACATTTAAAAAAAAAAAAAAAAAAAAACATTTATAACAATTAATTATGAATATTTAAAGATTGTTCCATTGAAATGCATTGGAGAGCGCCAGGTAGCGAGAGGTCCTACCTGTCGCTGTTCAAGGTCGGACGCTGGCGCTGTGGGCTGAGGCTGGAATAATGATGAATGAGTGGCTATATGGCGCTATCTCAGTCGCTAAGCAGGATCGGCTTGATAAATGTGTGATTGTGGTGGGGAGCCGGCGTTCTCGTGGCGGTGCCCGTCATTACCGGCCGCTCACCAGGCGCTACCTGTCGCTATTCCTTCATAAATAAGGGCCTAGGTTAGTTGTATAGCATTTAAGAGGATCGCAATCCAGAATTTTTCTTATCCTTTAGTTCATGGTCCTGGGACATCCTACTTTGGAATGTTGTGTGAAAATTGGTTTGCCCAGTATTCTTACCTCGCC
Source organism: Gastrophryne carolinensis (assembly GCA_027917425.1). Classification (NCBI taxonomy): domain Eukaryota; kingdom Metazoa; phylum Chordata; class Amphibia; order Anura; family Microhylidae; genus Gastrophryne; species Gastrophryne carolinensis. The sequence goes on along the minus strand of CM051235.1, from coordinate 330,332,425 downwards.
ACTGATCCCACAGCCTATGTGCAGGAGTGTCGGACTGTCAAGCATACCCTACTCATGTAGGCCCCATGCCTAGCAGAATTCTCTCTGCTTGCCACTGATATATATATATATATATATATATATATATATATATATATATGTATTTATTTATATACTGGGATTTCCAGGAAAATTATGTATTGCTTTTTCGGCAAAGTTTGGACATTAACATGAAATGTTTTGATTTTTTGTTTGTAGTTTTTTCAGTGCTTTCTCAATATGAGGTATGTAAAAAAAAAAAAAAAAAAAAAGTATAAATTATAATTTTTACTTTTTGGTGCATTTTTAAAATGAAAAATGTACTTTTAAAAAAAAAATGTTGCTTGTAAAAGCCCAATTTCAACAGCCCCACATATGTGTTGGTAACACCTGTTCCTGCCCAGCAGACACTGAAACTGAAAAGAGCATTTTATTACATTTTCAAATGAAATTCAACTACTATAGACACTATAGAAAATAAACACCCCTAAAATTAAAAAGAAATGGCATGGAGTCCCCCGGCGCTGGATCCAGGATGGAGGTAACCCTCTTTTTGGTGCTAGGAAATGACAAGCACATAGGCCCTTATTTATGAAGGAATAGCGACAGGTAGCGACTGGTGAGCGACCAGTAATGACGGGCACCGCCACGAGAACGCCGGCTCCCCACCACAATCACACATTTATCAAGGCAATCCTGCTTAGCGACTGAGATAGCGCCATATAGCCACTCATTCATCATTATTCCAGCCTCAGCCCACAGCGCCAGCGTCCGACCTTGAACAGCGACAGGTATGACCTCTCGCTACCTGGCGCTCTCCAATGCATTTCAATGGAACAATCTTTAAATATTAATAATTGTTATTAATTTTTTAATTTTTTTTTTTTAAATGTGAAAAATTTTGTGACCACTTCTGCCATTTTAGCAAAATAAAAATAAAATTTGTGCAGAATTGATATTACAGGTCTGATATTAATGTATTCATATTACTAAATTATTTAAAATACTTTTTTTTTTTGGTTTCCAAAAATATGGTGGTTTGGGGGTTAAAAAACTACATCGCCTCCAGCGCTCTGGGGATTAAACATGCATTTCACAGCGCGTGAATTTTTTGAGCGTGATTTTTTGATGAATATGGTGGAAGCCTGTCGCTCTGACCAGTCGCTATCATGCGCATCCATACATCACGGAACCTGTCAAATAGCGACTCGTAACCTTGTATTCAACATTACGCCACACCGACTGAGTCGTTGTCAACAACCGAACAACGGCCAAGCACAGCGACTACTTGGGGGTGCTGTGAAAATACTGCTACAGTCGCTCAACTGTCGCTACATGTCGCTATTAATAAATCAGCCTCCCCCATTCTACCTCCTTGGCACTTAAAGATGTTGAGGAAAATTCTTGGAACGGGGACCATTACTACTGCACCTGCCAATATAAGGGGCTACATGAAGTTTCTTACGGTGCACTGGCTATATCATAGAGACATAGGTTGCAAAACTTAGGGCCCCCTGATAATGTTAGGAGCTGCACTTGAAACCCATTGTTATTGACTGCCACTGCTTCATATATCTATAGAAAGGAAATGAATAAACCATTTTTTGTACTTGTCTATAAAAGGAAGCAAAGTCAAAGGAAGGCTTTTGGCTAATAATAGCCTGGGCTACAAAAATCTTCCTTTCCTAAAAACTTTTCAAGTATAGAACATCCCTTTCTAAAAGAGCATTGGTCTGCGTTCACTGTAGGCTTGGAAATAGAAAGGTACTTTTCCTTCAGCGTTTAGTCTGATAGGGCTTATTTACTTTAATTGTATTTTGAAGCAAAAACAGGTTCACTTTACCTGGAATGTAAAAGTAACTGACATCCATCTACTTATTATCCAAGGCATTTTAGTAGCAGCGTGAAAGAAGATTTAGTTACTTGTAGTCTATGCTGACAGGCATGCTATAACAATAGTGCTTAGAAATGATGGAATGATTGTGATAGTGCAGACATGCACAACACGTACCATAGAATTAATTGAATGGTAAGAAAAAAAAATCATCACTCTAGCTATAAAATGACAGCTCACTGCTGTTAGTAGGAAGTTCAACAGAAATGCTGGAGAAAGCAATAAATAAATCATACGTTCCTGTTCTGCACTGTCTAAACCTATTGTCTACCTTGTATAATGTAGATACGTTAAAAGGCAGGTAAATCATTAGGTGTACATGGAGCATTCATATTTTAGTGTGGAATGATCAGGCAAAACATTACCTCCTTACTATCATCAACATTAATTTGGTGAGAAAAGTAGACTCAAGCTCAAGATAATGATAATGGCTACACTACTGCTCAAAGAAAAAACACTCCAGTTCTATCTGCTTTTGATTAAATGAGACAAAGTGGGGATAAAGCAGAGCCACGATAACAAATTAAAGTTGTGACCCAGTGAGGGGAGATGTATACATTCATTAGGTTACATCACCAAAAATTAATTCATTTAAATTAAAGTTTCATTATGATTAAAGTGGCCCTGCCGCTTAAATCCCTCCCCCTGGGGCATCCAGATTTGGGATGCACTGCCCCCAGGGTACCAATTAAACGCACTGTCTCCCTCAATCCAACGGCGCATTTGTGGGCAGCAGCCGCACCTGCGCCAGGCATTTGTCAATGGCACGCTCCCTGTTAGAAGTTGGCGGGGATGCAGCCACCAGGGCTCTTGGTTCTGCTCTGCCAGACTCAGCTAAAATAAACTAATGTGAGCGGATCCGAGTGCACTGAACAGACGAGAGGCTGCGCATGCACCGTAGGACTGGGGCAAGGTAAGATACACTGGACAATCAGAGGGGTTTCACACAGCAGGGCATCCTGGATCAGGGTGGCCAGGGGACAAGGCCCATAACCTGGGATAGTCAAAATCCTCGGTTTTGGTCCACTTCAAATAAATGTAACCAGTAGAAATAATGTTTTTGTGCTAGTGACACCACTCTGATCGCAGTAACAATCATAGCTTTTCCACTTGTGACGATGGGGGTCACAGCCCAGAGAACATTACAGTGGCTATAACACCCCCCCAAGCCCTTTCATGCTGGATCATTAGCTTATTGTTATTGAAATTCTGTTTGTGGAATCCTCACACGTGTCATACAACGGCTTTTGCCGAAATGAGAGCGCTATAGAATAAGCTTAGGAGGAAAGCAACTGAGACTTTGATGTCATCAGTCCTCTATTGTAAAGTTAGCATGTTTTTCCCAACGCTCAAAGTCCTGTCACACATAAAGCGGACCAACAGTCAAAAATGAATTAAGTCAGACCAACACAACAAACCTTTTTCTAAAGCCTACTGGGATAAATTTTATAAACAAGATGGACGCTCATGGGCTTGCAGGCCACCTGCAAACAGGAAGTCGTGCTGGGCTTCCTGTTACTGTGCATTTTATTTATGCCAGTTGGGAAAGGAAGCTCCAAAATGGTCGTAACCTTTCTTTTCCAACTGTGCCAAGCTGTTGGTCCGGTTTAATTTCTTAAAGTTCGAAATGTAATTCTCGTGTGTTTTTTTTTTATTTGAGAGAAAGGTGTTGCTTTTCAAGTCAAGATTCTACACCTGATTCAACAACCTTGAACACCTTGTATTTTTTTTGTTTTTGTTTTTGAGAATTCAAGTGGGAAAAAAGCACTCAAAAATAATTCGATTTTCGAATATAATTTGTGTGGAATTTGCACTAGGAAAATCATTCTAGTGAATCAGGTGCCATTGATTGGCTTCACACATGAGTTAAATTCAAACGTTTCACACAAAGTTTTTACAGCAGCTTTCAGGAGGAGAAAAGCCTGTTTTCTGACTTCCGCCATGGAGCCTGCTACCAACTGTGCCTAGAAAAAAGCCCATAGTACACCATAGGAAGGTGTATATAAATCATAGTGGCAAGGACAGAAGATTGAGGAATAAAATGGATGAGGCTGAATGTGCTTTCTGTATGACTGAGAATAGCCTGGTTAGAACTATCCCGGGACACCATGAGCAAAATAAATGGGCCAATCATAACTATGCTCACTGTAAATCATGCTTTTCACAAAGCAAAACTTACATGGACAATGTGGAGTAAACCCAAATATAAACTCTTCAAACATAAACCTACACTGTTATATACTCATGCAAATTAAGTTCAACAAAGGGTCAGCATAGGGGTCACATGAATGTTTATTGGAAAATAATCACAGTTTACCACTTGTAAAGTCATTTTCTCTTGCACTTGCATCCAATTTTCCAAGCATTCATTTTTTTATCTTTAGTGAATCAAGGCATTTATCTTTTATACAAAACAGTATTTACAACTTTATCATGGGGCACTTATAAATTACACAGGACCCAGCGGAATGGCATCTAAAAAGCGTATACAAGTGATCACTTGATAAACTTGTTGCATGCTATATCCTCCAAGGTAGGTCATACATAACAGCTACAGCTTGCCTTCAGCTTTTTTTGTACACTTCAATTGTCTAGGCAAACGCTAACTTCCTCCCGCCTTCTTGGGAACAGTTTAAGGCATCTCAAAATCTCTGATTATATGTAAATAGCTTTTATATTACATATACAAAGCTGCTATCTTCTCCTCAATTTCTGGCTGCAGGTTTATGAGTCATGAGCATGCCCTGTTGTTGAGAAAGACAGCTGTGTGACCACTGTGACTTGTCACGTTGAGAGCTCCAAGGGACAGAATGGCTGTAGATTACTTTTTCTGCCTGTGTCACTGTAAACCACTTACCTTACCATTTACCACTTTCCTTATCTTAGCTGACTGTTGCCCGGTGACGGCTCAAGCAGCTGTTTCCTCCTCCCGCATACCCCGCCTCTCCTTATGCCAGCAGCACTGCCAGAGGCTAGTTTGAGTTTCAGCATTGTATATGGGTGCTAGCTCTTAATCAGTGTGGGCAAAGCAGCCCTGGTATAGTTTCTGGGCCAATGAGCCTTAGAGTTGTGGCAGCCTATCCCTGTACACCATCCCCTATAAAGGGGCCCAGCCCCTGTCATTAGTAGATAGCTTGTAGCTTGTGCTTTGGGTGTTAGTGCTGTGCTCAGTTACTTGCATTCTTATGCTTGCCCTGGATTGACCCTTAATCTCCCCTCCTCTGATGGCTGACCTTGGATTTCTTTGACCTAGTCTGGTGTATGGTTTTGACTTTCAGCCTGTCCTCTTACCTTGCCTCTGGTTATTCCTCTGCCATCCTCTCATCTGCCCTAAGTCAATAATGCTTGCGCTTGTAAGACCTGGGCGCAAACTTGTAAGACCTGGGTGCAACTGTTGAGCCCTGCTTGCGTCCCGGCAAATGGGGATAGGTAAAGATAGCGCCGGAGATTGGGTGTTACTTACTAACCTGGACCAGGTGCTACCTTACAGTGTGGTACTGGAGGATCAAATTGAAAGAAGGAAAAACTTTGTAGCCCTGCTATGGCTTTTACCCAGAGCTGAATAAAATGGAAGAAATGAAACAGACATCCGGCGAGACTGTCCAAACCCAGAGACAAATAGGGATGGGCCAGCCAACACAAAGTTCGGGTTTGGCAAGTTGGGCTGTACTTTGAGTAAATGTTCAGGTTTGGGGACCTGAACCCAAACCCGGTCCCCCATTTAAATCACCTCTGCCCAATCCTCTTCTGTTAGTGCTAGGAGTGTCCTCACTCATGGGAGCTGGAGGTCATCTTTTTGTAGCCACAGCTGGGGCCGCTCAGCAGCCCATCAACCAGCTTTTCCGTGTTCAGACCAGACGCCTGAAGTCCCTGTTTAAGTTTGGGAACAAGAACTTGCAAAGTTCAGTACAAACCTGAACTTTGCAGTTTGGGTTCGTCCATCTCTAGAGACAAACATTAATTGCATGTTTTACTAAAAATAAGCATCTTATGAGTTTCCCGCCTCAACACTCACATGAACCCAGAGCTCTAGTCAGAATTGTCTAATTTATTGGCTAACACCACTTCACTTGCTTCCTAGTCAACCCCATCGCCTTTCCCGGTACTTGGCTACAATAGGGCCTAGGCAGTTTTTGGGTTGACTAGGGTCAGCAAAATTTGAGGCTGATTTTTAGCCCCAGTCTGCCCTGCTTATAGGGTAATAACCCAAGCACAAAAGGCCTCACCCTTTGGAGCATATAAGCTCTAACTTGAATGATACAGGCCTTACCATGAAAGGTTAAAAACAAGGTTCACTGACAAGGTGGAACATGTTTTGAACAATCAATTACTGCTCTGACACAAGTGCTACTCCAAGAAAAAGAACACATTTCCTATTCAATTTATCAACCCCATAGTACTTTCCTGCTTGAACTGTTTTATTGAATAAGCCTATGGAGCTTAATCATAAAAGGTTACTGTAAATATTTTGACAATATGCCATTTTGTATTAAGAGTATTGATCTAAAAATTCTACCGGCTGAAGCTGCCCACGGTACAAAATGCTAGTAATAATTACATTGATCCAGCTAAATCTGTATTGTAGATGAATTTCCCATTTTTATTTTAAAGTACGTTCATTTTAAAGTTAAGCTAGTGAAGTACATTTTTAATTTCAGAAAAAGTATATTTGTACACATTCAGAACCAATAGTTTTAATGTCTTTGTTACCAAAATAATGGATTTGAATGGTTTTGCCGATTTATATAACCACCCATGGTGATTTATACTTTGAGTTCAACACAGCTTTAAATATATTTTGTAGATTATACTATTTTAGTAATCACTTAGTACTCTAAACCTGGCCAGACCATTTATTTTTAGTGAGAGCTTCAAGGCAAGGAAAAAACCCACTTTTTTGGGGGGTGATTTTTTTTATAATTTTTATAGTTTTTACAATTATTTTAAGCTGTACTTTATAATTTGATGGTAAGGTCCCCCGAATAAAGACATTTGTTTCTTAATGTATAAATATCAGCAGTCTGTGGATTTGGAGGACAGAGTCTGACACATTTGGAGGAGCTGACTTTTATTGTGTTTATATTCCCATAGGCTTCTGTTTTGTATCAATTTATCATTCATAAGAAATTGCTTTCAAAATCACATGGATAACTCTGGGTATTCCCAAAATAAGTAAATAGTGTTTTCTTTGATATGTATATTTATGTAAACAATAATCAAATGTAAAAAATCAGTGCATGTAATATAAAGGGATCCAAACATTTTTAGCAATTGGTGCCTCAAGAATTACTAAAAGAAAATATCTTTAATCCCATTCTCCTTTTTACTAAATAATAATTTTAAAAACTTCCTTGTCATATTTATATCAAATCAACTGTTCTCATATATACATGCATATTCATACATATATAATACAATTTTGTCTTGTAAACGGCAAGGCTTTGGGACAAGTTTAAGTTAAAAGAGCACTATGGTGAAATTATGTAATATTCAAAATAAAACACGTTGGCTAATAAAGGGAGGGGTAACTTATACAACCGAGCTTAATAAAACGGCCACCAAGCTTGTGGTTTATTCTCTCAAGGTAGGAATAAAATCCAGGGGTAATAGGTTTAGTCTATCTATCAGAAACTGTCAGCTCAATTTTCATCTTCCTTCCATTACAAATAAAACAAGCCTGGATCAATATTTCTTGATGCTGGTTGCATACTACTGTATACTATACTACTACTCCCACTATCCAGCATATTTATATAGATTTTTATAATTGGGCCATTTTTTGTGGTAGTGCTCCTTTAAGAAAAAGGGGTCATAAAAAGGCATAAGAGGAAGGGGGTGGTTCTATGTTGCCCTAAAAGTGTGCTTGTGCAGCACATGGACAGCTAAGGGTTAGAAATAGTTCCCTTACGCTCTCTCTTCTTTATTTCTAAATCCCCTCCCTGGTAGAAGCTGAAAGAAAAGATTCCCAGGGTGATTCCCCTGCTATTCTTCAGTGCCCAGTTGTTTAATTGCCCTTCAGTGTTGGGCAGTGGTAATCCTATCAACCTTATAATTTCTTTACTCCTGATGATCCTGTTGAGGTGACCTTTGTCCTTTCATGCCACACAAACCTATACCATAGAGTAAGGGTGGGGGGACAATGTAATTACAGCATTATAGAAAGGTATCCACGATCTTGTCAGGCATTTTCCTTTCAGTAAATGAAAGAAAATTAAGCTTGGCTAGAATTGGTTTCACGCAGGAGTTGTAATTGAAAACTTGCTTTACTATATATAATATTTATGGGGATTTATGGGGATTTTTTATATATGACCATACTTTTCATGATATGGCTGCTTGGAATAGTGGAATAGAAATTCGCTATGGGATGCTCCCTCGTGCGGACCCCCCAGGATCCCACATAACATGTGTGTCCTCTCAGTATGGGCGCTGTGGCAATTATGTGCTGGCTACTCCTTGCTGCAGAATCCCACAGCATCCTTGCTCCCAATACTATGTACCTCCCTGGCGGCAAACACCTAGGCCTGTGCAGAGCCGGGATACGGTTGTGTGGATGCACATGCACCATGGGATCCTGGATCAAGGTCAGAATCTGGGGAACTGGAGGTTCATACTCAGAGGATGGAAAATGGATATGCCATGTCCCCCCAGCTCAGCCCCATTTATCCATGTACCCTCAGCTCTGCCCCATCCATCCATGCCCCTCCAGTTCTGCCCCATTCATCCCTGTCCCCTCCGTTCTGCCCCACAACCCTGTCCCCTCAGTTCTGTTCCATTCACTCTTCTACCATCAGCTCTGCCCCATCCCCTCAGCTCTACGCCTCTCCATCCCTGTCCTCTTAGCTTTGCCCATCTACCCCTCTTCCTTCCAGCTCAGCCAGTCTATCCATCTTTCTTCCAGCTCTGCCCATCTACTCCCCCCACACCAGCTCTACCCAGCCATTCCGCTCCTTTTCATTTTACCCATCCATCCCTCTTCCTCCCAACTATCTCTCCATCCATGCATTCCTGCCCTACCTGTTTTGTTCATACCTCTCCCTCAATGCTCATTCATATGGGGCCAATAGCTCCAATAGGGGATTGGAGGGCAAGCAGCCCTTCTTAGTTTTGCCCATGGAATTTATACACCCGGACCCGTGCCTCTCCACCGCATAGGGGCCCACTGAGACCATGCTACCCAAGGGCCCACATAAGCCTGGAGCCGGCCCTGTCTAGGGTGGTGATATTCTGGTGTTAGTCCTCTTTGAATTGGACTTACATTCAAAAAAGTTATGGCTTTGTAAATTGCTCCCCTAAAGCTTCCCTGCTTTCTTTCTCTGGCAATCACTAACGTAAGCTATTTGAGATGGCTTAACCCCATACAGATGTTGAATAGCATGCCGATTTTGTGTTTCCGAACTACATGGGAGCTGCCATCTTGATTTACACCTGAGAGCCCTGATTTTGAAAAATGTATATTTTATATAGTTGCCTCAAATCTCTGTGCAATCATCACTTATTTCTAGCCAAAAGCAAAAAAAGCCATCAGCCGTAATAACCTATCATTGCTCCGCTTCTAGTGCTCCTACAAACATTTTTGACACATTAGTTACACTGCCTGAATGCTCTGCAGCTGCCATTAAATTGACATAACCAATATAAACAATGTAACAGCATCTCCCTCACACAGAATTCTTTTAGGAACTGTTTATTTAGTGTGTGAGTTGAATGATAGACAAGATTCCCTGTGTTTCTGAGGCATATATCTCTCTCACTTTGGTGTGAATTGCTGTGTAAGCAGAACTGTCAAGTGTGTAGTAAGATGGCCACTCCCATGTAATTCTAGGAGTCATCTGTATGGGGTTGAGCCCTCTCAAACAGCATATGTCACTGATCATCAGGGGTAGTTTAGGGAAGCAATTTACTAAACAATATTTTTCAGATTGGGGGTCCGGTTAAGTATTTCGTAACCTTGTCCAAATTACACAAAAAAGAACAGAACACTGTCAGCAAGGTGCATATTAAAGTCCTCAAGTGACAAGAAATTGTTTGAAAATACCACATTTTTCACCCTATAAGACACAGGATTTGGAGGAGGAAAATAAGAATGAAAATATTCTGAACTAAATGGTGTTCTAAACCCCCCTCCCAATCACCCTGTTACAGACAGTGTGCAGAATACCACTAATCACCCAATTACAAAACCCACATTACAGAGAGTCTGTGGCATCCCAAATACAGGCAGTGTGTGTGGCATCCCAAATACAGGCAGTATGCAGGCATCCCAAATACAGGCAGCGTGTGAGGCATCCCAAATACATGTAGTCTGGGGCATCCCAAATGCAGGCAGTGCAAGGCATCCAACTAAAGGCAGTGTACAACATGCCCCCAAAAACCTCACATTGCCGAGCGTCCACACGTAATTGTCTCCCGATGATCTAAACACATTGGGAGAGAGACAGACACACACACACACACACACACACAAACACAGAAGATACATACCCTCGCCCGGCACTGCCTGCTGTCACCACTGCTGCCTGCCGCCCTCTGCACATAAGCTCCCATGGTGTCGGTTCCGACTTCTGGGTGGTTGTGGTCTGTGACTCGTTGATGCTGGCAGGAGCCACACCCACCTGCTTGTGGGTGGAACCCATGTGTGTATGTGCAGCTGGCAGGCAGCGGAGGTTGCGGGCAGTGACGGAGACGGCAGTAACAGCGATGGGCGAGGGCAGCAGGCAGTATTAATGTATTTTCTGTGAGTGTGTGTTCTATGTGTGTGTCTCTCCCTAGGTGTTTAGGTCGGCAGGAGATGGATGCGGCATGGGAGCTTGTGATTCCCCCCCCCCCCCCCCACGCATGAAAAATAAAAAAAATATGCAAACTGACAATATATATTGAATAATATTGAATAATTACATAGCCCTAAAGTTCCCCCTTTATATTTTTCAAAGTTATCCCCCCCCCCCCCAAAGACTACTATCAAGTTTTCGTTAATTTTTTAAATTTCCAGCAACTCTCTAGGACTAAGGGGCTGATTCAATGTTATGCAAATATATATATTCTTATGGTGTCAATATATATTCACATGCAGCTTCAATTCACATGCAGGCGCTATTCAGCAGTGCAGACACATTCATCTTGTGCCTACAAAAATCTGTTTTGCACTTATGGGAATGCATGCTTGCATGCGGATATCTGCATGCACTGCATGCGAAAAGGCATGAGAAGTGTGCAAGGGCTGTCGAGCTTTGCATAGGCATCCAAGGAGTGATGGATGATATAGGGCCGATTCAACAACATGCGAATATACAGTATATTCTTATGAAAATGGCAGATCAGCCATCAGATGGCTAAGCAGCCACATCCCCCATCCACCTTGCAGCAGTGGCACCAGGTTTCATCAGGCAATGCATCAACCAAAGTACCCGGCTCTGTGAGCTTTTGGGCACTAGAGTTAAACAAGACGCTAGTTAAACAAGTGCGTGTCAGAGCTGCCGTTTTTTTTATTCTTAAACAGAATGCTGAGTGCCGCTGAGGAAAAGAAATTGGCGCTGTGTGGCACTGACACTTCATAAATAAGGCTCCCCGCTGCCTTTTGATTTTATTATAAGATATGTGTTATTTGAAGAGGAACAACACACAGGAATTTCACTTTCCTGTGTGGAGTTTCTGTGTGTGACGGCATCCCGAATTGGGGTGCCCCATTGTGTTTACACCCCCAGGTCCCGTTTCAATCTCCTTCCTTCCGCTCCCACGGCGCAGACTTGGGCAAGAGTGAGTGCTCTGATTGGCTGAGTGGCATGCTCAGCCAATCAGCTTGCTTGCTGTCCCTCTGCCCCCTGATGGCTAAGTCCCCAGGATGGCTAAGTAGCCACATCCCCCATCCACCTTGCGGCTGTGGCGTGTCCACATTGCCCATTCAGAAAGGCCGGGTGCGTGCACGGCTAGAGGTGAGCGGAGACGTGGCAAGGGCTCCAGGAGAAGGTGGGTGAAACTGGCGATTGGGGGGGGTTCCCCAAAGAGCGGAACTCAGACGTGCTGACGTTCTGATGTTCCTCTTTAAGTTAATTCAAACTAGAATTTCCTCTCATCTCATTTCATAATTATTTCATAATTTTTTGTTAACGGTTTATGTGTATGGTTTATTCTTGATTGTTTCACAGCCTAAAAATTATTTTTAAATATGTTTCTGTTTCCCTAAAGTATCTATCTTTAAATTATTATTTCTGTTTTGGCTTTTCTAGTGTTTTTTTTTTTTAATTCGATTGTATGTATTAATGCTCACCCCTCTGTGTTACTCCTGATTTTCACCAAGGAGTCCCTCTCAAGTTATTCAACATTCCCCCTGTAATGTGCCCCGCTAAATTATGCCCCACACTTTCCTGGCAATAGGGTTGATTCTGCACCAGGTGAAAAAGTGAGCTACTTTTTTGGACAAAATTCCCTTTCTCTCCTAAAAATTTGCGCTAATTTTCTCTTTATTTACAATATAAATAAAATATAGGAATAATTAAAACTATAAGGTTGATGCAGAGTCTCTTTTACCTGCACTTTCACATGAAAAAAAATGTTTATTAGTATCATTTCCATTGTGTTTGGGCCATACTTGAGATTATCGTTGGCTTTTTCGTGTGTTTAAGGCTTCTCGTTCGCATTATTGTTTTCAATGGTTTATGCGTGCATATGATTTAGCCGTCATTAGTGAGGGCTTGCGCATGATTCAGAGCCTTGATTACGAGGCCAATATAATGACAGACTCACGGCTGCACTTACGGCTACTATTTGCTAGTCAGTTAGGCCTTTTGTTGTATTTGTAAGAACGGAATGGATTGCTTTGACGACCAATTCTTTGGCTGAGATGGAGCGCTTGCATTGTCGCGCCATACTCTGTATGTGTCTTATGGACTTGGAAATGCACTGACCGCGGCTGGATGTCGACCACATGCATGACATGGAGGTATTGGAGCTCACCTGTCTTGACCACGCTTCTCTCGAGAACTGCAGCCATAGTTGGCCCCCGCCACAAGAAAGGGGCATGCAATTGCAAGTATGACCAAATTGGTTGGCTGCCTACAATTTCTGACAAACTGCTCATTCCAGAGGCTGGGCGCCCTGTCCATCGGGATGACCCAGTCTACGCTCAGTCGCAGCCTCGATAAGTTTCTTGATGGCATGGCTACCTTGGACAAATACATTTGTTTCCCTGACACCATGGTAGCCAGGAATGCGCTCAAGTTAGGCTTTTACGAGCTGGCCCAGATACCCAATGTCATGGGTGCGATTGATTGATTGCATGCACGTGGCGCTGGTGCCTCCAGTTGCTGATGAGTACCTATACAGGTGTGTCTTTGTTTGCCCTTTGGCTCTTTTATTTCATGCACTGTATCTAATGTGTTAGGTAGTGTAGCAAAGGCATTAATGTATTTACCTGCTTCCTAGTCCTAAAGTAGTGTAGCTTCACTATGCCCCTTATTTAAGATAGCGTCAGGTAGTGGCTGGTTAATGAGAGGTAGCGACAGGTAGCGACTGGTGAACGCCAGACACAGCACGCAATTACACATTTATCAAGCAGAATCTGTTTAGCGACTGGGATAACGCCATGTAGCGTCTGATTCATCAGTGAACAGCACCGGCGTTCAGCCTTGCACAGCACCAGGTATGACCTTTCGCTACCTGTCGCTCTCCCATACATTTCAATGGATGAACCTTTTCTTCTCTTTAAACGGGGTATTTGTTCTGTTTTTTTTTTTTCAAAAAAATCACAAATAATTCTGTGACCTCTTCTGGCATTGAAAAAGCAGTTTTTTCATAATGTTTTCATTTTTTATATATTTCCTCAGAAATGACATTACAGGTCTGGCGTTAAAGTGTTCATGTTACAATGTTGTTACAATGTAATTCCATATGTTTTCGCTTTGTTACTAGATGATAGATGCTTGAAAACAGGCTTTAAACACACCGCCTCCTGTGCTCTGGGCTTCAAAAAAGTATTTTTCAGCGCCAGAGATTTGTGAGGCTGTTTTTTTGCTGAATATGGTGTGAGTCGGTTGCTATGAGCAGTCGCTAACATGCGCTCCCATACAGCGCTCTACTGGTCAAATAGCGACTCCTCACAATGTATTCAACATTACTGAACAGCGACTGAGTCGCTATAAAGTAGCGACCCACGGCTGAGCATAGTGACTACTAGCGGGCGCTCTGAAAATGCCTGCTACATTTTACATGGAGGTGAAGTTTTCTTAGGTAGTTTTTATCTTTTCATATATATATGTATATTTGATCTGTACATTCATTTGATTTGCTTCGCACTTATGACACTTTGCACATTGCCACTTTAATTATTTTTGATAGGGCATACATATGTTGAATATGAGGAATGATGTAGGTATAATGCAATTTATGGGGATTGATGAGGTGACTCCTGCTGTGGCTGGTTTTGTATATGTTTTTTAAATGTCGTCTGTAGTAATGTTGTATTGTCCTTAATGTGATTTTAAAGAAAAATTTTGGATGAATTAAATAGATGGATATCAAGCTTTAATGGTGTTATTGAATTATTATTAGGATGAGAGTGGTGCCTTCTTGGTATTAGTCCCCTTTCTGCGGAATGCTGGAACCGCAGAAGCTTTTTGGTGTATTGTTGTAGCAATTTGGGATGCCGGTATTGGCACACTCTTAGTTCCCTGGGTATATATTCTTTTGGGGGTTGTGCTTAACAGGATATATTGTGCATCTGTCGCTACCTGCCGCTAGTAATGAATCAGCCTCCCCATTTAATGTTTCATATCACCTTGCAATGTAGTAGCTTCATTAAAGTGGACCTCAATCAATCATCTACTAGTCCCCAAGCCGTTAATGTATTTACCTGCTTCCTTATTACTTTGTAAACACAAGTTAATGCCTCTCACACTGCAATATACTCAGCAAATAAGCTCATCTTAGCAATGATATTTCCTTCATGCATGGCATCTGTTCATCAATTGTAGGTGTGTTTTAATGTATTTCACCAGAGTGCTTTGTGTCTTTTGACTAGGAACTTGGAGGCTTGGACATTCCAAAAATGCTCAATGTATAGTGGCTCGTGATCTTAGGTTTCACCTTAGACTACCTGTGAATTATGTGAATATGCTTTTGCATGCAGGAACATTTTCACATGTGAATATATTTGCCGATATGCATAGGCATGTTCACACTCAAAAAAATTTGCAAAGGAAAAATGGTGCTGAATTACGAAACTGAAAAATAGCACGTGGAAATTAATACAATTGCAAAGAACAGTGCGAATATTAAAATTCTCACAGTGTTGAATTGGCACTATAATAAGACCGCAATGAGGGGGAAGAGTTACAGACCCCCAGTCGAGCCCTGTGATTGGTGGTTTACTGCTAGAGAGAGTGCCAGAGGTCAGCAGGTTTTTACATTTTGTGTTGACAGTCTCTTTAACAACATTACATGGTATGAAAAGGTAAATATATAGGGGCCTGGTCTATCAACCATTGTGGCAGACTATACAGCCTTGGAGCAAATTAGAGTAGTAGTAGATTCATGTGCCAGTGTAAAATGAAACATTTAAAATAAATTACATTTTTAACCACTCTAATTTGCACTGATGGCGCTGGATATATTAGGCACATAATGTTCTGAGAGAAGTTTGCCGGGCAGGTATAACCTGGAATGGTCGAGAATGGCTCATATGTGTATTTAATATGTCATAAGAATCTTGACTGGTGCTTTTTGTTAGGCTTAAATACATTCTGTAGGGAGTAAAATAAACAAATAAATAAAACTGACCACAATTGAAAAGGCATACAAAGAACCTTAATAAACACATCATGTAATGCATTAAAGTGAAAAGGCCTTACTGTAGGCTTTGTATGTTAGCCATAAAATATAAAGTCAGGTACAGTGCATCAAAAAACCCAGTTGCAGTATACAGTCCAGCACGAGCCTCCACATAGCTACGTGCCACTGAATGGCCTGGATTCAAAACAATTCTCATGGTAGGAAAAAATGTACTTTAGGAGTAAAAAGTTCTCTTCTTTTCTTTTTTTCAACTCTTAAAGAATCAAGGCCAATGAATGGAGCGGGTGTAGGCAAGTGGGGACTCATTCTTTGCAGAGGTTGCCAGGACTTGATCTATGGACCCAATAAGTTTAAAAATAACAGCTGAGTAAGGTACAGTATGTTTTTTATGTGTTTTATCTGGACAGGAATGGTTGAAAATACATATTTTGCTGGCCACAACCTTGCCTGGAATTTAGGGATGTCACAAACAGAATTTATAGGGCTCTAGTAAAATAAAATTTACCTAAATTTTACTAGATAGGAGTAACTTTTTTTTACAATATAATAGATCTAATTTACCCAAAATACAAGTTAATCTCTATTTGTTTTGTCTGTTTTGTTGCCTCTTTGCAAGAGCTATACATGGTGCTTATACACAATCCTCTACCCCTCCCCCCATTTATGTCTTTAAATAAATGAAATAAACATTTTGGGGGTTATTCATGAAGGGATAGCACCAGGTAGTGCCTCGTAGTGGCAGGCAGCGTCTGGTGAACGCCGGGCACTGTCCGCAAAACCACATTATTGAAAGAAAATCTAGTGAGTGATTCTAACAGCGCCATGTAGCGTCCAATGTATTATTACAGGAGGCTCAGCATATAACACTGGCGCTCTGGTTTCTATAGCGCCAGGTATTACCTTTCGCTCACTGTCACTCTCCCATACAATTCAATGGGTGTTCATTTGCTTGTGTTTAAACTCTATGCTATAGCGACCAGATTTAGAGCACCAACGTGTGTGTGTGTTCTTTTTTTGATAATTATGGTGTGGAGCACCGAGAGTCGGTCGCACTGAGCTGGCACTACCTTTCGCTCGCTGCAGCGTTGTACTGGTGTTAGAGCGCCCAACATACATCACATTCATCAATGCCGGCTAGGTTATTAGAGCGACTGAGGTGCTCTGTTACAGCCCCCGATACTCGCTTACGTTGTCTACTAGCGGTCGCTTTAAGCGCCGCTATACAGATGCTCATCTACCGATACCTGGCGTTAGTAGTGAATCAGCCTCCACGTTAGCTTTAAGGCCCTTTCATGTTGAACACATTTACTTTCCTGGATGTTCTGTATTTTCAGTTATATGTGCTTTGGTGCTTCTTTACATAGGGTTAGTATTTCATATAACATGCTTTCTCATTAAAAAATATATGCTATAAAAAATATATGCAACAGAACTTCAGATAGTCTTTGTAGGTACATTTCATATTTTATTACTATCCTTTTCCTTGTATTTTGCTTGTTTTTTTCTTGTGTACTACTGTCTGTAAGGATCTTTAATATTATTTTAATGAAATGTATTGAAAATACATTTTTTAAAGACAAATACAGTTGTTTTATTTTTGTAAAATATGTAACGGGTTGAAAATGTCTGATATATATATTTATATATTATTGAAGAAAAGCTATGAAAATATTCCCATTAAAATTTGGTTATAAAAAAATAAGCTTGTATTTCAGGGAAGCTGTACGTAACCTGATTGGTCAACATTACACAAGGCTGCACCATAGTCCCACTGATGGTGCATGCTAAAACATCCAGGTGCACTGTTCATTTAATCAACCTATTTATGCTCACATTTCTGAAGCCTCATCATTAATGTTTTTGTGACATGACTGTATGTAATAATTTAATACTGTCCTCACTGATCCTGAAATACAGTATATCCAGATTGTCTTCTCTGCAAAGTACAAAAGTGTCATGGAGCTAAAGCAACAGACATCTACTGGAAGCATGAATGTTATCACATCCTCCCCAACTGATGAGAGAAATTAGATTTTAGCACCACATTAGTGTAAGTTATTGCATTTGCAGTAACACCTTAGCACCACAAAACAGACAAGCTGTGGAATGTACTGACACACATCAGTTCAAACATATGTTTTAAATATGATTTCCTTAATCACTTTTTTCACTAGCAGTCATCATCAGGCTTATTTTAAGATATGTTTGGTTTACACACAAGTTATATAAATTGAGGAGTTAAATACATTGAGGAGATCCAGCCTGTCTATCAGTCTGATGACCATACAGACAAATGTATAAGCTAAAAAGCCTTGGTTGTTACAGGGACACGATCCAGCCAAATGTACAGTATGTTACTTAGTGCATAGTACAAGTGCTGAACTACAATACATAAAGTAACTACAGTATAACACATCAGTCTTGCTCATGTCATTGAGAATTGTTACTAAATAATTTCCTTGCCAGGGGTGAAAGCGGCAGCTTCTGATGTCAACTAGATTTCACTTAATCTTGCTGAAATACAACCATACATAAGTGCACTTAGAGGCCGATTCATTAATAGCGGCAGATAGCGACAGTTGAGCGACTGTAGCAGTATTTTCACAGCGCCCGCTAGTAGTCGCTGTGCTTGGCCGTTGTTCGGTAGTTGATAGCGACTGAGTCGGTGTGCAGTAATGTTGAATACGGGGTGACGAGTCGCTATTTGACAGGTTCCGCGATGTATGGGTGCGCATGATAGCGACTGGTCAGAGCGACCGGCTCCCACCACATTCATCAAAAAATCACGCTCAAAAAATTCTCGCGCTGTGAAATGCATGTTTAAACCCCAGAGCGCTGGCGGCGATGTGTTAAAAGTAGTTTTTTAACCCCCAAACCACCATATTTTTGGAAACCAAAAAAAAAAAAATTTGAAAGAATTTAGTAATATGAATACAATAATATCAGACCTGTAATATCAATTCTGCACATTTTTTTTTTTTTTACCTTAAAAAAATTAACTAACATGGCAGAAGTGGTCACAGAATTTTTCACATTTAAAAAAAAAAAAAAAAAAAAAAAAAACATTAATAACAATTAATTATGAATATTTAAAGATTGTTCCATTGAAATGTATTGGAGAGCGCCAGGTAGCGAGAGGTCATACCTGTCGCTGTTCAAGGTCGGACGCTGGCGCTGTGGGCTGAGGCTGGAATAATGATGAATGAGTCGCTATATGGCGCTATCTCAGTCGCTAAGCAGTATTGGCTTGAAAAATGTGTGATTGTGGTGGGGAGCCGGCGTTCCCGTGGCGGGGCCCGTCATTACCGGCCGCTCACCAGACGCTACCTGTCGCTATCCCTTCATAAATAAGGGCCTTAGTGCATAGTACAAGTGCAGAACTGCAGTACATAAAGTAACTACAGTATAACACATCAGTCTTGCTCATGTCATAGAGAATTGTTACTAAATAATTTCCTTGCCAGGGGTGAAAGCGGCAGCTTCTGATGTCAACTAGATTTCACGTAATCTTGCTGAAATACAACCATACATAAATGCACATAGTCTACAAATCCCTTTTATACAGCTTGGTCTAGCCACCCTCCTTACCTGTATTATTCATTCACTCTTCTTTAGCTATAGGTAAGATGAGATATACTGCTACATACAGCCCTA
This sequence comes from Gastrophryne carolinensis, assembly GCA_027917425.1. NCBI lineage: Eukaryota > Metazoa > Chordata > Amphibia > Anura > Microhylidae > Gastrophryne > Gastrophryne carolinensis. Next base: position 330,313,074 of record CM051235.1, on the reverse strand, counting down.
TAGACACACCCACAAGAAAACCACAACGTTGATGATGCTGGTAAATAGAAAGCCTTATTTAAGAAGCATCAGTGCCACACATTGACACTTTTTTGGCCTCAACGGCACTCAGCATCATATTTATCAATGGAAAAAAAAATTCTAACACCAATGCGTCCGTCTGCTAGCATCTTATTAAAATTATAGTGCTGAAAATGATGCAGCGCCAGGTGCTCGGGTTGAAGCAGTGCCAGATGAAACCTGGTGTTGTAGCTCAAGATACCATGGAGCACAACGGGCAGAACTTTGGGACTTGTCAATAATTGAAAAGTAGGACCTAGATGAGCCATTTTTTTGTGTTATTAAAATTGATTTCAATGGCTTCTTTTCTTAACAATGTATAACTTGGACAACAACAGCTAAAACACAGCCTAAACGCACTGTAAACTCTATGTCCCCAGTGCTTTCTTTTTACTGTAATAAAGAAACGCTAACCAGTGCCAGAAAAATACAGCGCTAAAGATTTAAAGGAGGAAAAATTCATAAATATGCTGTGGGAAAAACGACAGTACAGAGTGTTGCTGGGCTAATCTGCTGACAGGTGCTGACATAGGCCAGCCAATTCCTCAGTGCAACAATTAAAGCTAATTAATTAGTGGTCGACGCAAAGCCTGCTAGAATCAATGTAGTACACAGCACAGTGTCAGATTAGACAGGAATGCCGGCGCTTCGAAGCTGGTGCTATGGCCACAAAACAGTTGCTAACAGATGCACATCATAAATTACGCTCATAGTCTCTACTTTATGTCCCCATGAAACTTAAAGAAAGACAAAAGCCCTTCCTGCTGGAAAGCTTTACAACCTTAGCTGATGAGATTTTTTTTTTTAATTTAAAAGAGGCAGTGAGCAAAAGTGAAACTAAATTGGGACAGACCCTGGTGAAGACAAAAAATAGTGCTCCAACTCTGCTCATAAAGTAAGATACAATGAAACTACTAAACACTCAAACAGAAATCAGAAGCAGTGCTTTCTTTCTCTGCATGAACACCAACAACAATGGAGCCTCTGACCTAATGGGTTCCAATGCATGGTGATGAGGTATAAAGGAATAGTTTTGTGGTTAGCACAGGCTTAACTGGACCATGCAGGCAAAAGAAAAAAAAACTATATGCGCCCTTTTCTCCCCCTACAGCAGCTTCCTCTTGGTCCAAAGTTTTAAAGTATACATGTTTGGTAGACTGGTTACTGTAGTGTGCACAAGCAGTGGAACAGTTTGGGAGCGCATGCAACAGTTTAATTGTATGTGCACACCACATGACCTATTCTCTTAAATCCCACACCCCGCCCATTCCTTCTAACAGAGGGGATAGGCTGCGTACTGTCCTAGTGCCCTTCCCCAATATGAGGTTATAAGATCCATTATCCAAGACGGGGAGGCCGATTCATTAATAGCGGCAGGTAGCGACAGTTGAGCGACTGTAGCAGTATTTTCAGAGCGCCCGCTAGTAGTCGCTGTGCTTGGCCATTGTTCGGTTGTTGATAGCGACTGAGTCGGTGTGCAGTAATGTTGAATACGGGGTGACGAGTCGCTATTTGACAGGTTCCGCGATGTATGGGTGCGCATGATAGCGACTGGTCAGAGCGACCGGCTCCCACCATATTCATCAAAAAATCACGCTCCGGAGTGCGCATGCGCGTGGAGCCGTGATGGCAGCCTGAACCGGCGGCTCCGCAGACTAGCGAGCGCCCTGACCTCCTCCGCTTGCGGGACCCGGCGGTTTTCGGCCCAGGAGGGTCGCATCATCCAGGGGACCATCCCCCCCGAGTTTTGTGCGCTTCTGTGGCGGTGAGTGGAGGCCCCCGTCGGGTGATCGGTGCGGCCGGGAAGACGGCATTTTGCTGACAGCAGCTCCCTGCCCTGTGCTGTGTCGGCTGCAAAGTTAGCTGAACTCATGTCCCGCATCCCGGTGCTTCATACCTCATCTCTGCTAGCCAGCAGGTGCCCTGTCACATGGTTCTGTCCCTTCACCCAGCAGCGTTCCTATGGAGGATTTTAGCTCTTAAAGGGCAAGCACAGCCCTCCTTATTGCTCTCCATTCTGCCACGCTCCAGCCTATCCTCTAGTAGGCTTCTTGTTCTGCTGGGGGATGCTTGATAGGAGGATCTGTTAGTGTACATACCCTGAGCTGCAGCATCCAGGCCATCTGTAACATTTAAACGGCCGGTGTCGTTCTGTTCAAGTGGGGGGCTGTGTAGCTAAAAGCTTTCAGTGGGGAGCCTCTGGCCGGGAATATCCACTTTCCTACTCAACAGTTCACTCCAACCAGACTGCATTATTTAAAGGGCCATTGCAGCTTTACACGCTATCTGCCGTTTGTGACCCTGAGATTAATCTCCAGGACCTCATCGCAAGTTCAGTTCATCTTATTTGACCTTCCTATCTGTGCTTGTCAAGCTTTTGTGAATAGTGTAACAGCTGGATCTACTAAATACCACAATGTCTGATCCTATTGCTACCCAGAACGATCCTCACAATACGTCTGATCTCCTTCCAGAAGACGAGTCCTGGATGGATGAATCCCTACAGGGCTCACCTCCTAAATCCCACCCTCCCCCCCTTGACGGATATGAAGCAATTCTGGAAAGAGCGCTAGAAAAATGGGCGCTGAATATCACTACTCAGATTACCAATACCCTGTCTGCTGATATTAAGGAACTGGGTCAGAGGGTCGGGGATTTAGAACATCAAGCAACGACTCAGAAATCTGATATGTCCTCGCTGAGAGATGATATGGATACATTGCGTGAGGAAAATCTGGTATTGCTTCATAAGCTTGAGGATGTTGAAAACAGATCGAGGCGAGCCAACATTAGGATCAGAGGGATCCCGGAATCTGTTTTGGATCTGCAATCAACAGTTACAGCACTCTTTCAGGAACTAGTTCCTTCGATTCCAATCGAGAGACTGGAGTTTGATCGAATTCATAGGGCCTTACAAAAAAAAAGGGCCGACGGTCTCCCGCGTGATGTCCTAGTCAAGTTGCATTTTTTTCGCACTAAAGAGCTCCTTATGACTGCGGCGCGCGGGCGGGACTCTTTAGAGTTCCAGAATTTCTCATACCAGTTGTTTGCGGATTTGGCACCTCAAACTTTAGCAAGAAGACGTGCTATGAAACCGGCCCTGCAAATTTTACAGTCCCACGGCATTAGATATAAATGGGGGTTTCCCTTTAAGATTTCTTTCTCTTATAAGGACACACACTTTGAGGCCTCCTCTTCTCAGGAACTTGATCGGGTGCTTGCCTCGGCGAACCTCCAGCATCTCAGGGTTAGCCAGGCTGATCCTCCACAAAAGAAAAGAGCGCTTTCTTTCTCGCCAGCTTCTAAAGAACAACGTGAATCGCGGAGAACCACGCAGAGGACCGGAAAATCGGCGGCGGCGCTGATCCACAGATTTGGTAAGCCAGTGGCGGGGGAGGGCTGAGGGGCAGGTTACCCTGTGTTTTTTGTCTAGGGGTCTTGCCCCTCACCTTTCTTAGGCTGCGGCGGTTCAGTTTATTTCCTGGGTTTGTCATTTACTTGTTATGAGGGTTATGCCCGTTGTGATGGACTTGAGCATTTTGCTCTCTCCCTCACAGCTTTGAAGTAAGTTATATTGTGTGTTGGGACCATTTTAATGTTTAGCTTTAAATTTAAATTGTGTCTGTTTATCTTACATTTCTTGTTTCCCCTCATTGAAACTAATGTAACTTTTGTTCGGGTCTTATGCTCTGTTGGTAACGACCTGGTTTAATGATGTTGTTGTTTACTTATTTCATAGTTTTTTTCATGGAGGGGTCGGGCGCTCGCGTGTCGGTCGTATGCTCACTCCTGGCTCCCCTTCTCACTGATCCTTTTCTCTTTTCATCAGTGGGAACGGAAGCACTTAATTCTTGCCCTCTAGAAGGGTTAGTGGTACACTCTCTTAGTGATGGGGTCCCAGTGGGATACCTTCGTCACTCTGTTTTGTTATACCCAAAGGGGCGGAAATTTATCCCGCCCTGGCGGGATTGTAAAGTTGGGAAGGCGTTTTCGCCTTCATGGTGAGCAGGTTATCTTTTGTTATGCTATTCTTGTCTTCCTTTTACCTTTCTCCTGTCCCCCTTTGTCTTTCCTGTGGGTTCCTGTGCCTCCTCGTATGAAGGCTTCAACCCCTGAAGATGATGGCGGTTAGATTAATCTCCTTGAATGTGCAGGGCCTGAACGCTCCCCAGAAGAGAGTAAAAGCTTTCAGGCAACTGAGGTCACTCCGAGCGGACATTGTATGTCTTCAAGAAACGCATTATACTAAGCAAGGTACTCCTAAATTTCTTAGTGCCGATTATCCTTTGTTTTATGCTGCTTCTGCATGCACCAAGCAGCGGGGAGTTTTAATCGCTTTTAAACGCTCGATTCCCTTTTCCCTGGAGCATGTAGTACGCGACCCTTTGGGTCGTTTCCTTATTGTGGTGGGCATGCTTCAGGACCAGCCTGTTACGATTGCGAATTATTATGCTCCTAACCAGGACCAAAATGCCTTCCTGGAAGATTTTTTTAAGAAACTACATCAAGTCGAGAAAGGCTTTCTCATCGTAGCCGGTGATTCTAATCAGACCATTCATCCCACTTTGGATAGGCAAGCGGATGACGGTTCTTTTGCTGCACCTAGAAGTAGATCCTCTGGGAAAGCATTTCAGGCCCTGTTGCATAGATACCACCTGGTAGATGCATGGCGGGAGTTCAACCCAGCCAAGCGGGACTTCACCCACTACTCATGTCCCCATAAGGTCTCTACAAGGATCGACCATGTTTTCCTGCAGCAATCCTCCCTCCCCCAACTTTCACGGGCGTGTATTATTCCAATAGCCTGGTCTGATCATGACCTTGTTTCAGTGGACCTTTTGACCCTTACCCAGAGAGGACCTCAGAGGTTTTGGAAGTTATATGAACCAATGTTGGCAGATGAGGCATTCCTGGAGAAGGTGCGTGCGGGGATTCAGGAATTTTTCCGCTTTAACAAAGGTTCAGTCAGCTCAAACGTTACGCTGTGGGAGGCACATAAGGTCGTGATCAGAGGGCTGTTAATGCAGGAATCTGCAAGACGTAAGGCGTTATATAGAGAGAAGCTCCTGGCCCTAACAGACGCATATCAGGTAGCCTCGACCGACTTCAAAAATCGACCCTCCAAACAGAATAGGATCCACCTCAATCAAGTGGCTAGTCAGCTAAATCTATGTTTATCGGGTGAAGCTGCCTGCCAATTGAACAAATCTAGGTTTCACTGGTATCGCCTGAGCAATAAGTCCAACACTCCCCTAGCGAGAAGGCTTAGGGGAATCGTGCTGAAACCCAAACCGGTACGTATTAGGACGATAGAGGGCCATCTGTCTAGCAATCCTGCAAAGGTTGTGGCGACATTTGCGAAACACCTCGAGGGACTATATAAACCCGCATCATGTTTAAATGTGAATAAGGCTGAAGAGCTATTTGGACAACTCAACTTGCCCACTCTCCCCCCCGGTGCTAGGGAGCTCATTGATAGGCCCGTTGAGTCTGGTGAGGTGCAGGAGGCTATAACATCTTTAAAAGTCGGAAAGCAGCCAGGTCCTGATGGCTTCACAGCGATGTACTATAAAAAGTTTGGCCAGATTTTGGCTCCGCATTTGACAACAGCGTTTAATGCCCTGAGGGAGGGAGCCGCTTGGAGTTCTGATGCGCTTACAGCTGCAGTCAGTATGATCCCCAAGCCTAATACAGACGACACGATATGGTCTAATTATAGGCCAATCTCACTGTTGAATGTTGATGTCAAAATCTTGGCAAAGGTTCTGGCGGCTCGACTCAACGGGTTTATCAATTTGCTTATCTCCAAGGAGCAGGTGGGGTTTATGCCTCAGCGTCAAGCGGGAGATAACATCAGGAAAATTGCAAATTTATTACATCGCGCAAAGGTGGAAGGCTATCATACCATGCTGCTGGCGCTCGATGTGCGCAAAGCATTCGACACTGTTGCATGGGATTATTTGCATTTCACCCTTGATAAATGGGGATTGGGTCCGTCTTTTTTTAACTGGATTTCCTCCCTTTACGCCAGTCCGGGGGCATTTGTTAGGTACTCGGGCTACTCTTCGGAACGCTTTATTTTGGGTAGGGGCACAAGACAGGGTTGCCCTCTCTCCCCCCTCCTTTTTGCCCTAGTCATTGAACCCCTCGCCAGAATTATCCAGGTCAACAGCAGTATTGCGGGCATAAAGGTGGGGGGATATGAGCATAAGATATCACTGTTTGCTGATGATATCCTTATGGTGATCAAGGACCCGATTATTTCCCTTCCCTGCCTCTTCAAAGACCTTGATTCTTTCTCTAAGATTTCAGGCCTGCAAATTAACTCAGCTAAATCTCAGGCCCTTAATGTCTCCCTGCCTGATAATGTTTTGCATACTGTTAAGGCCTCTTTTGACTTCCACTGGCAGGCTAAGTGCATTAAATACTTGGGGATACAGCTGACGTCTGAATATGCCTCTCTTTACGGGGCAAACTATCCTAATCTGTTCAGGACCCTGAGGTCCCTCCTGAGTAACTGGGCCAAATTAAATCTCTCCTGGCTTGGCAGGATTGCTGCAGTGAAGATGGCATGGCTCCCCAAATTACTTTACTTACTTACTTTTTTTCGGGTATTACCGATTTCTGTGCCGGCAGCAGCCCTGAAGCTTCTCCAAATTGATGTAAATAAATTTATCTGGGGTGGGGGTAGGCCCCGGGTTGAACGTGGTACGCTTTATAGATCTAAACAGAGAGGCGGCTTGGGTGTCCCTAATATTGTACGTTACTATAATGCCTGTCAAATTGCCCAATTGGCAGTCCTGCATGGGGACAGTGATAGACCTTTGTGGGTTGATATTGAGGAGTCATCTTGTTTCCCGGTCTCTATACATAACCTACTGTGGCTCCCCCCCGCGGCTTGTAGGAGCCTCTCTAACCCTGTACTGCAGCATTCTCTTAGAATCTGGAGGGCCAATAAGAAGCGCGGGAATCTAGCTTCACAGCATTCTCCACTTCTCTCATTTTTTGGAAATCCGGAATTTTCCCCAGGCTTTGTGGAACCGGTGGCCTTTGAGTGGTGGAGAAGTCATAAATTGACCAGAGTTTGGGATCTATTCTCTCACCAGGGTTTGCTCTCCTTTGCCGAATTGGGATCCTTGCATGATTTGCCGAGGAGGGAGTTTTTTCGCTTCTTGCAAATTAACCATTATGTCCGGTCTAAATACAGGAATGATGCCCCACTCCCGCCTCTTAAGAGTTTTGAGAGAATCTGCCTTGAGCAACCTATGGGCAAAGGTGTGATCGCGTCTGTCTACAGATTGCTGTCTGAATCGAAGGATGTGAAGCCTCTGAAACATACGGCTTCCTGGTGTAATGATTTGAATGTAATTCTATCAGATGGAGATTGGAAGGCGGTTTGGAAACATTCTTTTTCGGGATACCTTAATGTTGGCGCTCAGGAGGTCAACACTAAGGTCCTCCTTAGATGGTACCTTGTTCCACATAAAATTCATAAATTTTGCCCCGCATACTCGTGCGATTGCTTTAGAGGTTGCGGGTCCCCTGGTACTTACTTTCATACTTGGTGGGAGTGTAGGATAGTGAAACAGTTTTGGTCTAGGGTCCTTTATGTTATTAACAAGGCCACCGGTCTAAAACTAACTTTATCCCCTCAATTGTCGCTTCTCAACTTGAAACCCCCTAACTGCTCGAGTTCTCAGTTTGTCCTTATTAGGCACATTAATACGGCAGCGAAGTTGATCATTGCCCAGTCGTGGAAGAAACCAGTTATTCCCAGGGGTTAATGAAGTTATGATGTTTGAGAAGATGGCGGCTATGTTAAAGGGAGATTTTGCCCCCTTCCTATCCATCTGGGAAGGCTGGATTTCTCATTTTCATCCAGGGGGTCTCAATTGTGTTCTTCTCACAATTTAGAGCCCCGTCGTGTCTCTTCTAGCGAATTGAATGGAAGCCTGGAACCCACCCTTTACCCCTTTACCCTCTTAGCCTTTTACTCTTTTACCCCTCTATCCCTCTACCCCTCTTTTTCTCTTTTTTCCACTTTGTTTTTGTTTCTTCCTTTTCTTTTTTCCAGTTTTTAATATATCTTGCTTATAATTAGTCATATTGTTTGCATATTTGTCACTTTTGGCGATCTTTAATGACTGTATGTGTAGTTGGAAAAACTTCTGTGCGTTGTCACTATGCTGATTATTGTTTTGCTTTTATCCAAATAAAAACTATGAAAAAAAAAAAAAAAAATCACGCTCCAAAAATTCTCGCGCTGTGAAATGCATGTTTAAACCCCAGAGCGCTGGCGGCGATGTGTTAAAAGTAGTTTGGAAACAAAAAAATATTTTTTTTTAAGAATTTAGTAATATGAATACAATAATATCAGACCTGTAATATCAATTCTGCACAATTTCTTTTTTTTTTTTTTACCTTAAAAAAATTATCTAACATGGCAGAAGTGGTCACAGAATTTTTCACATTGAAAAAAAAAAAAAAAAACATTAATAACAATTAATTATGAATATTTAAAGATTGTTCCATTGAAATGTATTGGAGAGCGCCAGGTAGCGAGAGGTCATACCTGTCGCTGTTCAAGGTCGGACGCTGGCGCTGTGGGCTGAGGCTGGAATAATGATGAATGAGTGGCTATCTGGCGCTATCTCAGTCGCTAAGCAGGATAGGCTTGATAAATGTGTGATTGTGGTGGGGAGCCGGCGTTCTCGTGGCGGGGCCCGTCATTACCAGTCGCTCACCAGTTGCTACCTGTCGCTATTCCTTCATAAATAAGGGCCTGAGTATCGTAGCACTGAACCCTCAGGAAGATGCTGTAGGGCAAGAATATGACTATACAGTAGCTTTTCTTTATTTTAAGGCCAGGCAGAGACCTTAAACCAGACCAACACCATTACAAGAAACAGTGTTCAGATGCATCTCTATTCAGGGCAATTGTAACCCCTCCTCAATGGCATCCTATGAACTTGTCAGTGGCATGCAAGGAGAATGTGCCACTGTGTTTCCTGCAGCTTTGCATTTTTAGTTATGTTGGGGAAGTCCAGGCAGCCGCAATCGGTGAGGTGACTTCTCAGCTTTGTCTGGATGCTCACAATGAGTGCTCACAATGTTTCAAACAATGATTCAGTATCATGCATCCAGATGGTGCACGTGCGTTTTGGCGAGTTTGTTTTTAGAATGAACAAGACTGTTGGTCCAGTTTAAGCCTCTTGACTAACTTTCAAAAAACAGTAGTCAGTGGGATACATACTAAATCAATTTATCATGTTTTTATAAAATGTAATTACTCAACTTGTAAAGGTGAATCTTGATTTTCATAATTTCCAATGTTAATTTGATTCCCTTTCATTAATAAACTGTACTCCTGTAAAATTATATTTATATATTCTGGGGAGTAATCATTTGCACATTTTTTGTAGCAAGGAAAATGATCATATATCAAAATATGGCTACTTCCTCCATTAACAATATAAGACTAATTGTATAACAAGGGGTAACATTAGGGGTCAGGGGGGAAGTGCCCAAGTACAAATATCAGGAGTCCTCCTTAATCGTGTCCTGCTTGGTTTGTACACTTGCAAACTCTTCTAACATGATTTTATACAAGCCCCTAAAAAAGTTGAACCCGTAGACCAAAATATAATCCAAAAGCCAATGCTTACACAACACAAATACTAATGATTGTTTCTGCCCTGCTAAAATCCACCTTGTATCTGCCTCACTGAACCATCTGCCTTTTGAATGACATGTATTTCACAGATTTAATCACACACTGTTTAGCCTTTGCCCATGATAATGATCTTGAGATGTGAACTTATAGAAAAAAGCTGATCATTGCTTTTTCTATTAGACTATTAAAAAACCTTTTATACTATTACAACATTCCACCTCTTCATTTATTTAACAATCCTAGGTCTCCTGTCAGTACCCTTATTCTTGTTAACATATCTGCAAACTTTTTTTCGATTTTTCTAATTAGTCTTGCAGTTTAACAACCCTGAACAAATTCAATTAATCTCCTTGGTTTCTAAATTAATTTTCTCTCTCATTCTCCCTTAGTGAAAAGTGATGATACTTAAGCTCGTAAGCATATTTTTCAAACACATTTATGAGTGAAATTAGTAAATGGCTCAAACTAAAAGCTTCTTTAATTGCTAGGGAATGTCTGTAAAGTGCTCCCCAGCACAGCAGACACACAGAAAGAGAGAAATATTACCATCCAGATTGTCAGTGAAGGGGCAATAAATGTAATACTGATATCTGAGATTCTGGTGGAAGCTAAAGGCCCTCACCACCATTGAGCTCTACCCCTCGAGTTATATCCTCCAAATCCAAAGAATAAAAACCAAAGTTAATGTAAAAACTATTATTTGAGGCATGGAATTGAATTCTGCATTCTGTGCAATGCCACGGAATGTGTTGGATGTAGTTGTGGAAATGTTGATAATGGTGGAGATTGGAAGTTGTAATATAATTGATACCACTTAATTGCAAGCAACTAGAATTTAGTCTATCTTATGTTACTGGGGTAGGTTGAGCTGGTAGTGTTGGTTTGTCTTTTGTTGTTTGTGACAAAAAATATTTGGCATTCATCTTAAAAAGGACCTACGAGACTCCAGGGCAGGCATATTCGCTCCCCTGGGGAGCTGTGTGTGGGATACCCCCCAAGTTGTCTGAAAACTCATCTTCGTTCCCAGTCCAACGCCACATGCGCGAGCAGCGGCCACATCCCCGCTATCCCTTTAGGTCTTGCCCACGCCAGGCATTTGTGAATAGCCAACATGGGCATGCTCCCTGTTAGAGGGTAGCGGGGAATGCCGCCGCCAGTGCTCTCGGATCCGCTCGCATTAGACGAGCTCCTGGGAACACTGTTATTCCGCTGCACCAACCCAAATCAGGTATATATAATACCCCGATGTGCGGTAATCCTATGATTATGACCTTTGAAATTTCTGTCTAATCAGATTATTTCTGGTAAGAGCATATTTTTGGTGGTGGTAATGCACAAAGGAAATTTGTCCCATTTTTTTGATTTGGAGAAGAGTTGGAAGGACTTTAAAGAGGACTTACACTAATTCACGTATAGCTCTGTGCTTCTATGTTTTTTATTTGGTTTTTTACTTATTGGTGAGATATTAGTTACGCACATGTAGCTGGTTTTCATTTAATATTGTATATATATATAATTTTGTTGTTGTAAATAATTCACAGCGCGGTATTTTTTATATTTGTGGTAATCCTATGAAGCAAATATATCATGCAAACAACCACGTGGGGAGGGCCTCAACCCCCCACAGCCACATGACACCATAGTGTACTTTATTCTAACAATAAACACAAGTAGTGTGGTATCCCCTCTCACAACCAAACAAAAAATTATTCGTAATACTAATCCCTAAAACAAAGTGCAATGCGCCTGTGCAGTTCTTACTAACATGAGCAGATAATTCCTGTGCCTATGGCACCAATTTCATGATATCTGGCACACTAAATCCACACTGTATAAACCCATAAAAAGTGCTAAGTGCTTACTCTATTAATAATCCAATGATTCCATGACCATAATTAAAGTGGAGCAAAACCACAATAAGGATGAATGTAAAAAGGATTTTATGTATATTACCAGGATAGGTATAGTGTCTGCCTCCCACGCATTCCGTGACTACAGCAACTCCATCACTTCATCAGGGCAGAGGTGTCCACATTGTGCTGCCACCCCCCAGCCTTCCTTTTATATTACCCCCCACTCACCTGAGTAAAAACAGCTGTTCCTCGCCGCGGGCGAGACAAGTTCCTGGTTGAACGAGTGGCTGCACATGCATCATAGGACCGGGAAGAGATGAGTTTGTTTGGGAGACCTGGGGGGTTTCACACAGCTGGGCAAGGACCAAAACCCAGGATAGTCAAAATCCTAGGTTTTGGTAAACTTTAAAAGATTATGAATCAAATGGTCTCAAAAGACCATAGTTCTAACCTGAAAGTATGTAATGCCTAGGCACATTGCATGTCATATGTGGGCATTATATAGAATGCCAAATGTTCATAGGCAAAGTATTAAAAGTGGATAATCAATTAGCCAAAGTTACATCTATCTGTGAAATGCAGAAATTGCATAGCATTCTTAGCCAAGACAACTGCAAGGCAACACAGAGTGGCACGCATGCGAAGGCAAAGTATGAAACTAGGGGCTTGATTTATGTAATTGGCAGTGCATGTCCATGAAATGCCACAGGAAATATTCCCTAGAAACTCAACATACGCTTGTGCGGGTTTTGTGCGCCACGCAACCTGGCACATCCAAGTGGAGTGTAGCGTAAGGGCTTGTTTTTGAACTGGTGCACTTGTTTCATGAACCTGTGTTGTGCAGATTATTAATGCAAATCAATAATCACTTTTGTGCATGTTGACTCTTGTGTGCATCTTGTACTTTTGGTGCTTTTTGTGTGTGTTTTTGTTTATGTTTGTTTTTCTTGCCAAGCAGCACATTTAACAATGCAGAACAAAATAGATGTGCTGCAGTCGTGCAACAAAATTCAGAGGCACATTTAAGAATGGCTGATGCACAGGTACACTATGCCCATTTGACAACGGCTGCGCTAGTCCATGAGATCAGCGCATTACCCAGATTTATGTAAGTCTAAGCAAGGGCACATGTAAACACACTGAAACAGACATCCGCTGTGTGTATTTGCTCTGCTACAGGCATAATAGACACTTTACATCAACCGTACCATCACAAAAGCCAAAAAGACATGTTTAGCAAGATCAAGAAACGAAAAACTGCCCAAAGCTACAAAATGTTAAAATAACAAAACAAAAAAAAAACATAAACTTAACATCTAAGACATGGGACAAGACATGCAAACACAACCATGCCTTCACGGTCGAAAACTATGACCAAATAGGCCAGGTTGAAAACTATGACCAAATAAACACACCATTCAATCCTGTGGAAGCTTCCTTCAATGAGCTAGGGAAAACAGGCATACTTGAAACAGACAGACTGGGAATCAGGTGGGCTACTTTGTTAAATTACCAGAAACAACATGTGCGCCAACTGCAAATGGTGTATGATTACATAATTTCACATGTTCTCAATTTGGTGCACATTTTGGGTGCAAAAACAGACATACGCCCATATGGAATGGTCCAGACTGTTCATAAATCAGGACCTAGGTGTCTTTCACACATTTCCTAGGCATTCCTTGCAGTGGAACTCATTCCTGTGCCTGCTGTACCCATGCCTCACCTCAGGCACCCCCAGTGCCTAGCAATGGTGAACACCATTTGTGCCATCTCAGAGTATTGAGGGATGGCTTTTTTAAAAGCCTCCAGGAACAGTGCAGGAACATTCTAAAACCTCAGTTGCCAACTCTGGTCCTTTTGTTCATGTCCAGGGCTAAATATCTTGTACTGACTCCTGTTTGACCCCAGCACTTGGCCTATCTGCCATGTAACTGATACTGCCTTGGCTTGTCAAGCCTGGCAATTCAAGAATTGTTACCTACTCATGGGTCCTGTCATAGTGGGCCTTCTCCCTCCGGGCTGTTACCAGTGCTAGCTGCTAACCATAGGTTCTGTCATAGTGGGCCTTCTCCCTCCGGGCTGTTACCAGTGCTAGCTGCTAACCATAGGTTCTGTCATAGAGGGCCTGCTCTCTCTGGACTGTTACCAGTGCTAGCTGCTAACCATAACTGCTAAAAATGGACTTACAACATACTTATTTGTATTTTCCCTAGTTAAAATAGCATTAACATACACAAGACTTTGCTGACAAAGAAAAAATATTTCTTGAGACAATCATAATTATGTGACGCTAAATGCAAAGGGGTACTGGAAAGTAAATTGATGTAAGTATCTAAAGCTCAACAATTTTTATACTGATTTTGGAAAAATAAGGTTGAATTTAATATTCTGTTTGTGGTCTGTGAATAGAATAGGGAAACCATTCAGGTTACAGTAGATCACGCCACTGGTGTCACTTTCAACAAACGAGCATTAAATTTACTCTTAAACATGAATAATAGATTAGGTGAAGTTTTAAAGCTCATATATTTTATCTCCATCCCTACACCTCAAATTTTGGGCTGGAGTAGTGACAACCAAATGTGACTTGGTGTCCGGTCTTCCAGAAATCGGGCTTTGGCAACGAAAATTAATTTGCTCAAAGTAAAGATACTTACGCCCACCTCCACCAGTGTTTTGACCTGGCTGGTTAGGTGACCTGCTAAAACTGAAAATAAAGTAAAAATTACTAATTTGTATGTAAAATAACTAAATATTTTCTCTGAATTGTAGTTAATATGTACCCATAATAAAGAATATAAACAAAGAAAAAGGTTCTTTTATGAAGCTGCTTGTGTTTTCTGTGAAGCATAAACTGGAGTGAGCTATGTGTTACCTTCTGTCACCTCCTGCTTGGCTTATAACTGCCAAATTCTTAAGTCATTAAATACCTTTCTGCCACATCAATAACTATTATTTTAGTAAGCCTTTGCGTTTGTTTTCTGGAATGCCTAGGTGCTCGCTTTACTATGCTCCTGTCAGTTTTCCTGTCAGATTTTCCCAGCCTAATATTCATCTGGTAATTTGGTCCTAATAGGCTATTAATCACCCGTCACAGCAACCCCACAGAGCAAGTATATGACGCAGCTGAGACAAGTGGAGAGGCGGAGATGAGGGAAATCTGGAAGAGCGGCAGGGGAGGCGCCATGCACACAGAAAGCTAATCATTCTCAGGCTGGAAGAATGGCCCTGTTTCCTGCAAGTGATAACACGGATCAGATAACAGAATCAACACACTTGCAGAAGGTTATAGTTAATTTGAGGATGTATAGGGATGCTTTTATTCTACCTTCTAACAAAGTATATTTGACTGAGCCCAAGCCATGTGATATATTGATAAATAATTTGGAAACATTCCAAAGAAACTAGTTTCTGTTTTTTACAGTGAACCTATGGTAGAGTCAAATGATTTCTTACTGGCTTCATACATAAAATGGAGAAGGTGCCATGATGCCTAGTACACCTCCATTTTGTGGTGCAGAAGGGCACTTTTTATCTTACTACTGCAGATTTCTAAAAAGACCTGACTGCTGTAAAACCACTGCAGCTTGTTGTTCCACAATACCTGGTGATACAAGGATATTACATTTTAAAGACACAGAAGAACCTAAGACCCCTCTGCTCACACAATCTCACACTAGAGAGGATGTACAGTATAGATTGATCTTAGACCTTTCATACACAGGACTCTTTACATCCACCTTGGGAAGGTATAGATGCAAAGTAACTGGTAGTAAAGCCATCAGGATCTGTGTGTGTGTGACTCCATCCCTTGCAGTACCATTGTGGTGACATCATTGTCCAGCCACATCCCTTTTGCACACTCTCTCATCCTGCTCCATTATAGGTATGAAGGCATGAGGGGCAGCCTTAACTTCACTGCACCCAGCTATCTCCCTCTGCACAAAGGTGTCTCTTTCCTACCCCCAATATTTTCACTACCTAACTTTACCCAGCTATCTTATTCCTGCCCCCATCTCTCGCTGTATCCTGACTGTCTCTACATTACCTGACCACCCAGCTGTCTCTTATTTGTCCCCGATCTCTCACTTCCATCTGGCTATTTCTCTATTACCTAACTGCACCCAACTGTCTCTTTTCTGTCCCTCATCTCATTATATCCTTACTGTTTCTTTACTACCTGTCACGATCAACTCACCTGAGCAGCGGTCCCGCACTGTCTCGAGGTGGCTGGCCGGGACGCGTCCGCCGCGGCGGGCGCTCCGAGCGTCTGTTCGGGCGGCGCTGAGCACGGCCGCCTCCTCTATTCCGCATCCCCGGCTTCTCAGAACGTGCTTGCGCTCCCTCTTATAACCTCCGGCGGCACTGTACTCAGCGCATCCGCCGGAGGCTCCAGTGAAGGGCCAATGAGCCCTAAGTGTGTGAGGGCCAATGAGCCCTGAATGTGTGTGAGGGCCAATGAGCCCAGAGAGTCCTGGGCGAATACGCCCTTTTTAGTTTAAACGGGCAATCAGCCCAAAGGTAGTTAAGTACCAATCCCGTTCACTTTAGCCCTATAAAGGTAGTACCCCTCCAGTGTATAATTGGCCGTGATAGCGTGCTGCTGGATGTGCTTATCTGAATCTGAACTTTCCTGTTATTGATCTTGCTGTGTATGACCATCCCGTGATTGCCGCCTGGACCGACCATTGCCTGTTTCTGACTACGATTTGCCTGCTCCCTTGTACTGCGAACCCGTGACCTTCCAGCTTGACCCTTGGCTCGACTTTGACTACTCTTCCGTCTCATCCTTTGGTGCCGCGCTTGTCTGGACTGATCTCTCATGTATGACCCCTGCTTGCCCGTCCTCGCCCAGTCTCGTTCCAGGTTCATCCGCCTTCCTCCCCGTAAGTCCGCATCCTTTGTGCTACGAAGTCCTGTGGGCAACCGTGGCCAGTGAGGCGTATAATGAGTCCCAGCAGACGGGGGCTTGTCTATAGGTGAAGCTAGCAGCGGAGATTGGGGGCTGCGGACTTACTCAGAAGGCGGGTGTCCCACAGGACCTGACACTACCTGTCTGCACCCAGCTGTCTAATTTCTCTCCACCATTTCTCACTTCCTTCTTGCTGTTTCTCTATAATATGACTTCACTCTGCTTTCTTCTTTCTATCCCCCATATCTTGCTATATCCTTAATGTCTCTCCATTACCTGACTACACCCGCTTCCTCTTAAACTATATTTTTACCTTACTGCACCCAGCTGAAATTTCTACATCTTTCAGTCTCTCACAATATTATATCCTATCTTCCCATCACTTGACTCTAGTGTTGAATGAGTCTTTCCAGTTAGGCTACCACACCTGCGGAGTGTGCTGTTACTGCTACTGCTAGTAAAAAAAGTACTGTTGCCAGCACCAGCAGCGTCAGCAGCCAAAGCAAGTCCCAGCTTGAGGACATACCATATTTTTCGCTCTATAACACACTCAGAAGTGGCAATGTTTTGCCTTTTCACCCAAAGGGGGACTATATTCCGACTTCATTCTTTTCCAAAATGTAGCGGGGATTGCCCCCGATTAATGCAGAAAAAAATAAATGTGTTTTAATAATTAATACATTATCATCAGCTTGAAAATACATAAAATCCAAGGTTAAAATCAATCCGGGGATTGTCCTCAAGCACATTTATCTCCAGCAAAATGTATCTGTAAGGCTCACCAGTTAACAGGTCCAGGTTATGCAACGTCTGCTGCTATCTTTACATCTGGACAAGCCAACACAGTTGCCCCCAGGTCTTACAATGCACAAAGGATATTGACTGAGGGCTGGACTTGCAGGTAAGTGAGCATAACTGGGGTTCACGAAAGGTCAGACAAAGCAAAGGTCATACGAAGAAAGTCAGTCCAACAGGCGTCAATGCAGAGGGATATCCGAAGTCAGGGTCAGAGGAAAGGCAGAAGGTCAAAACTAGCCGGAGTTAGGCAGGGTCAAGGATTCCAAGGTCAAACAGGGAGTACAGAGGAGGCAAGGGCAAGGCCAATCTAAGTCAAGACACAAGAAGCAAGAGATATAGAGACCACCACACGAACCAAAGCACTAACTATCATGGGCGCTGATGACAGGGGCTGGGGCATCATTATTAGAGGAGGCGAACAGGAATTGGCTGGGATGGGGATGGCCAATTGGCCCAGCAATAATCCAAGGCTGATAGCCCAGTCCTAATTTCCAGTGGGAGGTCCCTGTCACATTCCTAGGGCTCATTGATATTCAAACAAGAATCTGGCGGCCACGCTGTCTGCAGCGGTGTCAGAAGGCATAAAGGTGCACGTGCTGAGATGTTGGGAATCCAGCCAGAGGAGGAGAAACACAGCACCGTTCAGGGCTCACTCCGATCAGCCCGCCACCCGGAAACAACGCTTAAGTGGGCAGCAGGTCATTGAATCTCACAATAACACTTACTGACTCCATTTCTGAGTAACTGGTGGTAAAGCCATCAGGATCTGTATGTGTGTGACTCCATCCCTTGCAGTACCATTGCGGTGACATAATTGTCCAGCCACGTCCCTTCTGCACACTCTCTGGTCCTGCTCCATTATAGGTATGAAGGCATGAGGGGCTACCTTAACTTCACTGCACCCAGCTAACTCTCACCTATCCCCCTGTTTCTCATTACACCCTGTTTGCACAAAGGTGTCTCTTTCCTACCCCCAATATTTTCACTACCTAACTTTACCCAACTTTAAAGCATCGTGAGCGCGCTATGCCACGGACTGCATGCAGCAGCAGACATGCTCGGCTGGATGTTTGTAACAGAGCAGGCTGTTCATCTGTCGCATGCTCCACAGTGACACCTGCTGTTCAGCCCACTGCATGTGCACAAAGCCTAGAGTGTAAGCTCTTGGACTTGATTTCACTTCCGGGTTTCCTGAGACTGAATGGACAGGAAGTGACTTCACCAGACTCTGACACACCCAGACTTTTTATTTTGCTCTTTGGGATTATTTTGCTTCACTTCGCCCCATACCTGGAGCTCAGCTCAGCTTTCCCCATGGTTGTAGCCAGGAGGCTTGACACAGTATGACTGTAAATCTCCCAGGCTGTTTTTTGCCCCAGTCTACCCTTGGTTCCATTGATAATCAGTTTTCTGTCTATTTAAACAGCCTTTAATCCCACAGTTGGGAATACATATAACCTCTTGTTCTACTTAGCATATGGACTTCAATTAAGTAGCTGTAGCTATTTTCAGACAGAAACCTTGTACTAGATACAACATAAATAATCTCACACTGCGACAATAATGGAGCAGTGCATAAAAGAAATTATAGCTCAAATGTTTGTCATAATCTTTATAACAAGAAATGATGAATCATGCCAAGAGCTACAGTACATTGTATTTTTGCTGCACTATAAACATTGCAGTTACGCGCACTTTCCTCACCTCTATAGCAACATGGACAAAACAAAGGATCTTGATCTTTTTTTTTTTTTATTTTTATTTTTTTACATTTTCTAAATCATCTGAAACCAAGATGAGATTTAGGCATCCTAAGACTCTCTGTTACAATAGCCACCATGATGGCAATAAGCAAAAATATGATTTAGCACAAAACTCCAAGTTTGACTGCAATCTATCTGCAATCTATCCACGGTGGCCATGAGAAGGAAGGAGTAATTCAAACTTGAAGCTGTATTGGATTTATTGATACAAGCACTATTATCTGGAGGACATGTGATTACAATATTTTTATGAATATGATAGACATTTTAAACAGAAATACTCTATATGTTCCTCTTTGTTGGCATGTTTGCCGCAAATGCTAATATCATGGAGGATTTCAACACTGAAATTTTATGATTATTGATGGGGCAGTCGGGCGTCATAACTGTGGTGGGTGTGAAGCCGTAATACCATCACCGCATGAATGGCAAAAACATTTGTGAATTAGAATAATATCAAGTGGACTCGACCTATATTCACACGCTTTGTAGGACTTGAGATTTTTACTTAATTAACTTACTCTTTGAGGAGATTCTTTGATATTAAGGATATGTTAGCTAATTATTTGAAAGTGACTTTGCATTGTTTAGATTTGTTTGTGTGATTTTAACCTACATACACTTTAGGTTTTATTTGAATGCAAGAGTGATATAATCAGATTTGGGTATTTAAGGTAGTTGTGAGCGCTGCTGAATTTTGCTATTTATTATAGTTTAGCTTCTAAACAGCAGCTCCAATCAGAGCAGCTGCTAATATACTAATTTTAGCATATTATGGTCTAAGGCTATGTTGGAGCCAGTAGGGATGCACTTGCATTTCTGCATTTTGCAGATCTGTAGAAAAATTTATGGAAAGTATCCTCTATAGCCACAGTCACACCTCTTCATTTTGACAAAGTGTGGTTGGAATGTAGCACCACTCCTGCTTTTTGTGTTCAAAATGCAGATGATTTGTGTCTGTTCTATAAAAATGGCAAAAACAACACAGTTGTGCAAAATGCACCTAACATGCAACTGCATAGTGTGAACATAGCCTTAGCAATTGTAATTTTTGTTCCAGATGCAGCCTATGGCCTGTTTAGATTATCAAGTGAGAAATCACTAAAGGGACTGCAATATAGCTATAATCGGCTGCGATCAAGTGATGAACAAGAATTGGTTAATCGGTTGGCCGTTGTATCATTTTGGCTGACCAAAAATGTCTCATTCATTGCTTGATGGTTGGAGTGTGTAAACAGAGGTCGCCCTAAAAAAAATGTGGTTTGCTATGAGAATGAGAATAAGCGACACAGCGTTAACGGATCGCTCTAGTGACCGATTGACCAACAAATCTTCGGCCTCTAAACACAGTCACTCAATCACAGAAGATTTGTATGGTTGGTCAGCCAATATATCTGCTTGGGTAAACCCAGCATTAGATGCAGTATCCTGACAGGTATGAAGGTAGCCAACCTGGAACAGAAACCGCATCTGCAGCTGCCTTTGCTCCTGATCTGCAGCGGCATCTGCATAGGTGTGATTAACGAGGTGTTCCCAACCAATGTTACACATACCACTGCTCATCAGAGACTCCAAGATTAAATGGCTAGCTTGGCTACTGCAGCTGCTGCTCCTGACCCCTCCCCTCTAGCAGTCATGGGAGTGCATAGGGTTCCCCTGGTGTCCTCCTAGTGATGATACTGGACTACGCTGGTAGGCCTCAAACAAGTGAGTACAGTAGAGTAACTAACGGTAGTAAGCCATTTTGGCATCCCACTGGGAAGGCAGAAAAAAGACAGACATTCTGCTGCAGAACCGAGGATCTAGCAATGTCACCAGCCAGCAGTCTCTATGGAATTACTTTAATGCATATGTTGCTACACAACCACACAAGTAGGCATGCAGCCATTTGAGTAAGCGACTCTGAGCACTTGTTCCCCCCACTCTAGAATGAATACTGCTAGGGGATGCTGGGGTCCTCCTCAACCTCATCCACCTCCTCATCCTCCAGCTTTTGGGGCTCTTCTTCACCAGATAAGCCACCCGGTGTTTGTGAACAAGGCCAGAGTGTGGCACTTCTCTTCCACCACCACTGCATCTAGCTCTGGGCTCAGATAGAAGTAATACATGTGAGCACTGGGTTGGGTCCCCTTTGGCAGTGGGACCTTGCAGCACACTCTTTAGTATATGGAGCATCAGGATCACATCATTAAGACCGTAGTCTACTTATTTTCCTTACCTGGCCAAGTTGCTGTAGTGCTTGGCCCAGAAAAAAGTGGCAGTCACTCTTACCCTTTCCACCTTCACCTTTAAGAGTGTAGACAGCTGCTTGTGTCATCAGTAAAGATGGGCGAACTCAAACCCCAAAAGTATTTGTTCCTACCAAACTTTAGGACTTCAGTCAACAGTCCGCGTTCGAGTTCGGCGTTTGGGCCGAACATGGAAAAGCTGGTTGATGGGCTGCTGTACATTTATTCAAAGTTTGTCCGAACTTGCGGAACCCAAACCTTAGGGGGTCGCCCATCTCTACTCGTCAGTCATTGTATTTGAACTTTGTCACACTATATATTAAAAAGGAAAGTAACAGTTTGAAGTTTTTTTAATATGCTGCATTACTTCTAATAAACAAGAGACCTAAAACAAACAAACAAAAAACACAACTGTTACTAGACCCCCCCCCCTCAGAACCAGCAGTAATATTGAGTCCCCCCCCTAAAGTCTATGAATGAAAGGTAGGTAGGTGAATAAGAACTGTCCAATCCTAAGACAAGTATAAGGTTGAGGGTTTTACTTAACAACATATTTTATTTTCAAGTCATCTGTTACTGTACCCCTCAGAAACACTAGTAATACTGAGGCCCACCAAAGACAGTGAGTGAGAGATAGTGGAGTAAGAACTGTCCTGTGAGTGAGAGGTAGGTAGAAATGTCCAAAAGCAGAACCAAGTATAAGGTTCAGGATTTTGCTTAAAACATTTTTTAAAGTGGTAGGTAGGTGAACAGAGACTGCCCAAAACCAGGATTGCTGTTACTGCCCCCCCCCCCCAAAGATGGTACTCTCTTAAAGGATAGCCCACAGCTGAGAATATCCCCAAGTCTCTCCCTTAGGTGTAGTGCTAGCAGTGACAGGCAACCTGTGAATAGCAGAATCCAACCCACAAACGATTTCCCAACACTGCAATACCTATCTCTGTCCAGGAGCCAGTAAGAAATTAGGAAGCAATGCCAGCTGTCTGCTCATGTAGGACAAATTATACTCACAAGGCTTAGCGTGACATCAGGAGGGTGGCTAGTGGGTGGCTAGCAGTGGATTGTCTGGAAGTGAAGCAATTGATCAGTGAACCCTCCTTCCTCTGCTCCCTGTGACTTTGTCATTGTTACCTCCTGAAGGCCAAATCCATGTGCAGTAGCCAGTGAAAAGCACGGGCCTGAGCGAACTTACCGGAAATTTTAGTTTGCACCTGTGCCTCATATATCCTTAAATAAGTCTTATTAGTTTTATATTAATAATAAACGCTAAATAAATACATCAATCCTGCTACATTTGAAGCAATGAATGTACATACTCAGTGTGGTACATGCCCGTCATTGTAAAAATGGATGACTCACCTGTTCATGATGCTCTATGCCCATGCTGATTGTATTCACAAGAATAGCTATCATGATCCCTCGGTTGAAGTATTTGCTGTCCACTATGCCCCTGAGTTTAACTCGGACTTCTATACATAGACTTTCACAAAAGCTTTCATCCCCATCTTCCTCTTCCTCCTTGTCAAGCTCTGATGTGCTGCTACCACTTCCTTTTGTGCTGGTCTGTTCTTGCGCCCCCTCTTCACTGGACCTGTTGCTCTCCGGAACAGAAGGTTTTCGTCCATCACTCCAGTTAGCTTTGGTACATTGAGGACAGTTTAAAAGGTCGGAGGTCAGTGTCATTGCTATAGGCTGTACAATTGCATGGGGAGTATATTCCAGTTGGCTGTGCTTCTGACATACCCCTAGGAAAACAAAAAAAATGCACAAAACTTAAAGCCATTTGGTTAGATTATTTAGTATTATTATTACTTATCCAAGCCTAGGCAAAATAAGGAGGTTTCACCTCATGTACAGATGTTGCTTTCGCATGCTTCCTATGCTATGTTATGCATACTACCCTCTGTTATGGCTTTTCCTGAAAGGGAAAAAATGTCTGGGCGGCTAAATATGAGGACGGACAATGTACAATGCTCTTGCCTCAAGCATCTGCCAGATGGATGTGTGAAAACGTTATGCTGTGAGGGAGAACAATCAGTCTCTTCTTTGCTACTGACCCCACCCAGTGGGTGAGTGGTATCATGGCTGACACCTGCGGTTAAAAGGGCAATAAAGAAAAAGAAAAGGGCATTTAAACATTACAAGGCTGAACTCTCTGAAAAGTATGAATTAGTAAATAAAACATGTAAAAAGAAATAAGGTTGGCAAAAGCACAAAATGGAAGAGATGCGACCAAAGAAAGCAAAACAAACCCTAAACATTTTTTTAAATATATAAATTCAAAGAATACTAAATCAGAACAGGTAGGACAGGTAGGTACCCTAATTAATGATAATGGGGAAATGGTCACTGGGAATGAAGAGAATGTTGAACTGTTAAATGGATTCTTTAGCTCTGTGTACACAAGAGAGGAGCAAGGAGCCAACACAGGAGATGCAATAGCCCAAGTATAATACTCAACAAGCTAAACATGAATATCATCCAAGGAAAACTAATGTATTTAAATGTGAATAAGACTGCGGGACAATATGGACTTCACCCAAGAGTTCTTAAATAACTCAGCACAGTTATCTCATCACCTCTGTTCTTGATCTTTAAAGACTCCCTAACAACTGGTATAGTGCCAAGGGACTGGTGCTAGGCAAACGTGGTGCCCATTTCCAAAAAGGGCTCTAGGACTTCTCCGGGCAATTACAGACCTGTAAGTTTAACATCCATTGTAGGAAAATTACTTGAGGGGCTGTTAAGGGACTACATACACGAAGATGTAGCTATGCAACCAGCAAGGTTTTACTAAGGACAGAAGCTGTCAGACTAACCTGATTGGCTTCTAAGAGGAGGTAAGTAGAAGCCTGGACAAAGGGGCGGCTGTAAATATAGTCTTTCTGGATTTTGCAAAAGCATTTGACACTGTCCCTGTAGGATGTTTATTGGGGAAATTGAGGTCTTCAGGATTAGAAAATAAAGATTGTAACTGGATTGAAAACTGGCTGAAGGTTCGTGTGCAGAGAGTTGTGGTTAATAATACCTACTCTGAATGGTTTCCAGTTGCAAGTAGTGTACTGGGGCCACTATTATTGGGGTCTAAAAACCTGAAGGCCACATATGTCCTTGGAGGAGTAAAACTGGGAGAATCAATTGTTGAGAAGGATCTGGGGTTAGTGGTAGACCACAGGCTAAATAACAGCATGCGATGTCAAACAGCTGCTTCCAAGGCCACCAAGATATTATTAAGCATTAAAAGAGGCATGGAATCATGGGATAGGGATGTCATTTTGCCTCTTTACAAGAAACTGGTGCGCCCTGACTGTGGAAAGGGTGCAGAGGAGAGCCACCAAACTAATAAGAGGAATGAAGGATCTTAGTTATGAGGAAATATTACGAGATTTAAATCTGTTTAGTCTTGAGAGGAGATGACTGAGGGGGGACATGATTAACTTGTATAAATATGTAAATGGGCAATATAAAAAAATGGGGAAACACTATTTCAGGTAAAATCCTTTCTAAAGACAGGGGGGCACTCCCTTCAACTGGAAAAAAAGAAATGCAATCTGCGGCGGCAACAATTATTTTTTACCATAAGAACTATAAATCTGTGGAATAGCCTCCCACAGAAGCCTGTTGCAGCATCAACTGCTGAGAGCTTCAAAAAGGATTACCGTATATACTCGAGTATAAGCCGAGTTTTTCAGCCCACTTTTTGGGCTGAAAAAAGCAGCCTCGGCTTATACTCGAGTCAGTGACTTACCTGAGCGAGGGCAGAAGAGCCTCCGAGGCGGCAGACGAGCCGCCGAGGCTTCAGAACTCGGCGGGGAGATCAGTACACCCAGCGCGAGGTGGGTGTACCAAGATGGCGGCCCGGGCCTCAGTGACGCGACGTGACGTGGCGGCGCGGAGCGCGCCGGCCGCCATCTTGGTACACCCACCTTGCGCTGGGTGTACTGATCTCCCCGCCGAGTTCTGAAGCCTCTGAGGCGGCTCTTCTGCCCTGCGTCTAGATGGACCCATGCCGTCGTCCCGCGCCGTCCTCACTCTCTCCCGCACCGTCGCTGGAAGGAGCCTCGCTGAAGATTCTGCAGGAGCTGAACTGGTGAGTGTGTGTGTTGTGTGCATTGTATGTGTGCTGTGTTGTGTGCTGTGTGTGCCTTGTGTGTGTATGTGTGCTGTATTGTGTGCTGTGTTGTGTGCCTCGGCTTATACTCGGGTCAATAACTTTTTCCAGGTTTTTGGGGTAAAATTAGGTGCCTCGGCTTATATTCGGGTCGGCCTATACTCGAGTATATACGGTAGATTCTTATTTTTAAGAAAATAACATTAACAGGTACTATTAGCTATAATCAGTAAAAATATATATATAAAATAAGAAATAACTTCCTCTACTTTAACACCCTTGGTTTTACTTGATGGGCATATTTTTTTTCAGCCATATTAACTATGTAACTATGTATGCTTTTATTGTATCAAAAATATTGAATATATACCGGTAAATGTTATTGCACTTTTTCACAAAATATACATTACAAAGGTTTTCTTTCTCAACATGTAGCTGTTTTTTTGTTAGCTTGGTGTACACATTTGTGTCTGACTCCTCCAACACGTTTTAGCCAACTGGCTTCCTCAGCTTTCTTGCGCTTTATGTATTCTTATGCCTTTAAGGGCTATTTACTTGCTCATTTTCTTTATATAATAATATATTGTGCAATATGGAGTCAACATGCAGATGCAGGATAAGGCTCAGATCTTACTGTTAGCTGATATTCTTGCTAAATTCCTTCAATGTTCTATGGCCTGCGTTCCCTTAACTATCATTTATTGGTTGGTCTCCCGCTCAGACATCCCGCCTCAATCTGCTCTCCACACTGGAGTCCAACACAAATTTGTACATCTATGTGGCTGCTGCACAGTGATTGGCTGCCTATGCAGTCTATGGCATGGGGGGAATTCTGGGTAGGTGTACAGTGTTTTATGTTTATTTTTCCAAATAAGCTCAGCAATGGGGGGGGGGGGCACTGTTTGGACTGGACTTTTGCAACTGTGTGGAATGCTCCCGGCTCGCCCTATACTTCGCTTGACACAGGGATGCCAAGGTGCATGTGCTGACCCTCGACAGTATCCCTGGTCTGGTGCTCAAGCATGATGATTATTGCCATAGCACCTGGAGGCATTGCTGCATACTTCGCCCTTTATGCACCTGTCGTGGTGAGTGTGCAGACCAAGGATGCTGCTGGAGGTTGACACAAGCGCCATGGAATATAGGATAAACTGGGGAATTACACAATTGCACCAAGGGGTACAAAATTCCAAGTTTTGGTCTGCTTTACAGAGGAAAAAATCTATTAATATGGCCAATAGTTTAGTCCCTGGTTTGATGGCTCTTTGCTTCCTCTCTAAGCATTGAAAAAGTAAAATAAAGTCCAAAAAGACTTCTTTTGAACTCTGCAGCATAGGGGCATCTTGACTTGGGATGCCTGATGCACATCCCGTCTGGCAATCCTGATACCAGGTAGCAACTGGTAGCATACTTGCCACACTTCCCTTGCTTGGCTACCAATCGTATTGCTGCAGACAATGTGGGGCAAGCCAAATCAGGATGCTCTCATCATGCTGCAGAGAGCAGAAGAGGTTATGTATTTAGGGTCTGTTTAAAGATGAAGTAAAGTCCCAAAGTCCATATTGATTAGACTAAAGCGGGGCTGTACATAGCCCTGCTGAGGCCCCATATCAGGGTCCCCTCCAAAGGCCCCCATCAGCAGTACACAACTGCTGTACTGTGGCTGTAGGTGCCCTGCTCTTTATTTTATTGTAGGCTGTGGGGCCCAGCAGTGCTGTACCCGCCCCTCCTAAAACTGGCTGTAGTTATGCAGTGCCAATGCACCTTTATGATGTGGCCCGTGCTACAATGTATTATTTTCACCCAGACTAGCCCAAGCATAATAAATATTACTGTTACTCACCAGGCCCCAACCCCCCAGACTAATCGAAATAACTATCACTAGTGTTTATACTAAACCAAAGCCTAATCAATATAGCTGTCACCTACTGGACCAGCCTTCCCAGTGTAATGGATATTTCAGCTACTAACCAGACCATCCTCTAATCCTGATCAGTATTACTGACACCCAGAGACATCACAGTAGTATATGTAAGACTATATGGTGCCTGGCTGTGAAGGGAGCCAAGCTGGCAGCCTTGATGATCATCCTGCAAAGTTCATAAAGTAGCCAGGTACTTCCTGCCTGTTTGGTGCACAACTTGCTGCAGCTTTCCTCGCTGGGCCTTTCTAAGCTTAACAGTTCACTCATGCGGCCCAGTTCATCAAATGTTGTGAAGCTTATTTTGGCTATGTTTACATTTATCTGGTTAAGCATTATAATACATACCATTAAGGCTCACCTAGACCCCAGGAGGGCCTCAGGACCATTGTGTCCTGCTTCCCTCAAACCTTTATATCAGCTATTCTCTTTTCTGCTAATGTGTATGGACCAGTGTTATTGTTGTCCCCCATATTGTTCTCAGTCATGGGGGGGCACCACCTGCTGCCAAGGAAGAGGTACAGAATGGCACACAACAGTGCGGGCCATCAGAGGCACCATAGGATTGGCACATTTTTCTCCTAGAAACTGCTCTGTCCCAGACATCTGAAGCCAAATGTTTGTCCCTTAAAGGAGACCAGAACCTGGGATTTACGCTATCCCGGGTTTTGGTCATCCCCCAAACTGGTGTGTTCTGCTGAATGTGGAACTCAGTCACCTCTCCTTAAGCCCATGACACAGACCCAGCCGATTGTCCAATCACATTCTCCCTTTGCGCATGAAGCAAGAAGACCCTGAAATGAAGCAGTATGGAGCCCAAGGATTCCTGATGGTTACTCTGTTCTAACCTACCAGCTCCCGAACGACCCCACCCAGTGTTACTGCCACCTCCTGTCCTGATAATCAGAACTCCTGACTATCTATCAGCTTTCCTTCCCCATATATAGTGGTCTACTTCTATTCTTATTCTACTCTTTCATCAACTACGATGTGTTGAAAAAAACATTTCCAAAGCTCATGTAGGAAAGATCTAAGCATTTGTATGGCGTGTCCCAGTAGTTTCTTACACAGATTATGCTTTTCTTTGCCATTGATTCCTAGCTTAGCATTGTTGAGCTCAATTCGACTTTGCCGCCGGCTCTGAAGGCTGGTGTAAAGCCCAACTGTACGACGCTTGGCCTTTCGAAGAATGTGGCAGACATATTGAAAGATCTCTTCATAGCAGTCCCCGGGCTCAGCGTAGCTAGCTACTGTACTTGAAGATAAATACAAAGCCCTCTGCTCCTGCATCAGTTGGTGTTCTCTTTGCTTGGTTTCCGAGAACTGAGTGGCAATAACAACCAGGCACAAATTGATCATGAAGAATGATCCAACCTGCAGCAAGAAAAAAATAAATATATTACTATGCTTATCCAAAGCTCAAAACACAACGGGAATATTCGGATCTTTGCATGATTATTTCCTTTCTTTTCAAGCTAGGGTAGAGATAGATTAATTGCCTTCATTGCAAACAATGATAATGGTTACTGGAAATTACTTAAAGCTGGTGATATCTAATTGTTAAACCATGCTGAAGCTCTTTGACTTATCCTGTAAGCGCTGATGATTACAGAGCCACTGTAATTAATCTTCAGCATTTAAGTCATGTCCTGTTAAATGGCTCAGCTATTCTATTAAGAGAAATGTAATATTATATATAAATTCATTTAAAGGAAACAGTGCAGTGCTGTATTGACCTGCAACAAGCAGAATAATAAAGAGTAATTTCTAGAACTCATAGAAGCTATCAGGGCTGCCATCAGGGTAGTACAGGCAGCCCTGGTACAGGCACCCCTGTGATCTCTCACCTGCTCCCATACTTTCAGGGAATCTGACCACTTCTGTATCACCTACTGCAGCCCACTGATAATCAGCCTCTGTTCCATTTTTTTAGAGGCAGGCATATTGCATTGGGCGCTATAAAACATTTTAGGGTAGAAACGGGTAGAAAGAGTAGAAAAGGGTAGAAAGAGTAGAAAAGGGTAGAAGATGAAACAGAATAGCACTTTTTACCCCAAATAAAAATTAGTACATTTTTAACACCAGATGCAAATTTAAATGCTTTTTTTGGGGCCATCTTAAGCAACCCAATAAAGTGCATGGTATAACCAAAAAACACCTACAGTAAATAACGCAACAAAAAAGGCAGTCCAAAATAGTAATAAATAAAAAAAAATCTAATGTAGAAATGTAGACCATAAAGGCTAAACCCAGATGCATATTACTGATATGCATATGCTGATTTGGGTGTATTTTAATGGGTGGAGACTTTTTGTGGAATATTTATATTTGCGTACACTTGTGGAATTATCCTGGACAGCTGTTGACTCATGTCTTTCTCACAAACCAAACCAAATACTCATTCAGAGGGTACCTGACATTGTTGCCTCCAACATGTGTAGCATACGTATTCCTGGCAGACATTGCCTTGGTAAGCGTTCTTTGAACATGGGGGAACTTGTAAAGCTCAGGCCTTAGAACATGGTCTTCAGAATACTAAACACAGCATTTGGACCAGTTGACATGTGCTGCAGAGGGTATAAACTGGGGTTGCAGCTGCATATCACTCTGGGGGCCATGCTAACTATTTGGTGAAGCCAGTGTGACTTGCAGTATGCATTGCAGTGTGAATTGCAACTGGGGGGGGGTGGCCTTAGGGAGACCCAGGACAATGCCTGGTGGACTGGCCATAGGGAGATCCAGGACAATGCCCGGTGGACTGGCCATCGGGAGACCCAGGACAATGCCCGGTGGACTGGCCATAGGGAGACTGGCCGCACTGCTTTGGGGCCAGTTGGGCTGCTGCATTCAATCCCTGCCCCCCTTAGTCTCCTTCTCAGCCACC
Source organism: Gastrophryne carolinensis (assembly GCA_027917425.1). Classification (NCBI taxonomy): domain Eukaryota; kingdom Metazoa; phylum Chordata; class Amphibia; order Anura; family Microhylidae; genus Gastrophryne; species Gastrophryne carolinensis. The sequence continues at coordinate 330,282,868 of CM051235.1, read as the reverse complement.
TGTACCCAGCCCATTGTACCCACAAGCCAGCTGTGTGACACAGAATCAGGAGATTGTGGTCACTCTCTTTGGTATAGGGAAAGAGTTAAAAACTATCAGTTTGCAATTGCAGATTAGAAACTTGACTTACTGGACCTGTATGCAGTATTATTGAGTTAGCAGTGTTATTTTTCTGGCATTGTTTTATGACGATTACTGTACATAATATAAAGCAGTTGTAATTTTTGTTGTCTTTGACCTGGAAAACATCAATATTAAGAAAAGTATGTTCTTTTTCTTCTGGAAGCCATCTATTTCTAACAGTTGCGCAGACTGTGTGTATGTGAGTCTATTACAGCGCACTGTGTACTAAGCACCCCAGAAGGTTCTGCTGAGAGTAAGCGGTGTGACATCTCTGGGTATCATTAGCGGAAGGTCTGCCTGGTGGCTTCACAGAGTCAAACTGGTAGGAAGCTAAATAGCGGGTAAAAAAACAGTTACAAACTCCACAACAGGAAGACACCATGTGTGAGAAACCCAGCGGGTCAGGAGACGCTCCTAATTACAAATGCTGCTATGTTTAGATTGCTTTTGTTTTAAAATATATTATGTGCAGGCTGCTTCTGTGAGCATCTGTAAACAGCAACAAGGTTTTAGGTGCATTTTATAAGATTTCATTTCCCCAGCAGGATATCATAGCAGTTTACTGCTGACATGTCTCACCTACCACCTCTCAAGCCATTTATTAGTAGAGGAGCATGTGTCTAGAAAGACTATCAGAACAAAAAATTATACAATAAGTAGAAGTTCTGTTCATACATATTATAGAGCTTGATTAATCAAGTACTCTCATATAAAACAGCTTTTTGGTGGTTTTATTTCTTTTATTAGATCTGGGCAGGAACAAATTAGCCATAGAGAGCACACAGAAAATCCCAGTGTACTGCACTGCTTTGGGGCCACATAGCCAGGACAATTATGCTCATGTTCTGCTCCTGCAAAGCTATAGCCTAAGCATTGCAAGCATTGTGGCTATGGGGGGGGGGATACCTACTGCTAGATAATCTGCCTCTTCTGTACGAAAGCTTCAGTACCATTGCATTAGCCTCGCTGTAGCGGCTGGCCAAACCCTTAGCACTTCTGAGGGTGCTCCCCTTCCCTGTGACGTCACAAAAACCTTGCCCAATCAGCGTTTACTTGCAACAGCGAAGTGACAGTGGCAGCGGCGGAGTCGGTTTTTCTTGTTGGAAGAGTTCGGTGCCCACTCAGCTCCCGTCATTATCGTGGATTGCATTCAGGAAAGGAACTGATCGCATGAAAATTTGGCATTATCACGAGGTCAATGGTTTAAGATTTGATCTTAAGGATTTATTGATTCTTTTTTCTGGTAAGCACATATAAGTGTAAGGAGTGATCACGGTGTGAAGATTATCACCTTGTGGAGTACACCAACGGGAGAGGTCTGGCGGAGTGTACATTTGGACTCCTCTCGAACCATATTCATAATTTAGCACTTTTTGTTGGTGCATGGACTTTGGGACACTTATCAATGCATTAATTCACTGGATTGGATTAATGATTTGGATTCACGTTTTCCTAAGTTAATTGCGACACATCACTTATATGTTGAATTAACTATTTTTCTTTTGTAGGTTATTTGTATTTTCACTTAAGGTGTTATTTATTTAATTGCTCTGTACCTTATTATTACACCATTGCATTAGTAGTGACCTTATTCATTCTTGGGAGACCACAAGGATGGTGAGGTAAGGGTTTTTTTTCTTTATAACCCCCCATTCTGCCTCAGCACCAGGGTAGAGTGGCAAAGCGGGGGGGATCATTTTTAACTGAAGTTCCGCTTTAAATGAGGCTTGCAGTTAGGGCACAAGATGGTAGTAGTGAGGAGAAGTCTGTAGATAAAACGAGAAAGAGCTTAAGAGCTTAGGACAAAATGTGATAGATATAGCTAGAACTGAATAGAACCAGGCTAAGCAAGTTTAGAGGGGATCATTGTATATGCTGAACGTGTAGCCCAACATGTGAAATGTGACTGGGAGGTGTGTTATTCAATACTTTGGAGATGTGTGGTCGACCAGAGAGTATTTAAAGAAGGACCCTACTGTAAATTGTGAATTGATGGTAGCTCAGGTGTGAACAGTTACAGAACTGAAGAAAGAGCCTTGAGAGAAGATAACTAGCCTTGGAATTTGGAAGAGAAGCAGACTGGTGGGCCCTAGATTGAAATCAATACATTGGGACTCATACATGGGAGTAATTCCAGCTGTATCCATCTTCAGGGAAGAAAGACCGTATTGTGTTTGGATGGTGTTTTCGAACTGCTATAGCTGTAAACCTACTCTTCGTGGAGAATAATGAATCATTGCTATTTTTATGAATGATAAGTCCTACCTTTGTTTTGGTGCACGGCAACATGGGATTGCAGTACTCCTTACCCCACAACTCAGACAAGCCACTGAGTGCCCTGGTGTGAAAATAATCTCCTCTCCTCCTGATATCACAACTGGCTAGATGCAGGGGCGAAATCCATAGGGATTTCTGGGTAAATTCCCAGTGGGCCACACTGATTTGGGGAAAAATGGGCTGGCACCTCACCTTTGTCAGAATTCACTCCATACTCAACCGTTGCCCCTACAATACTAAAGATTCAGTGCCATCACTTTCAGAGTGGCAATTTCAACCACTAGCCACTGTTGACATATTATAGGCACTTGTTGACTGGCTGAAAGCATTCAGGAGGCAGGGCTTATCAGCTTGTGGGTTGGCCGGGGCCAGTCCTGGGCTGATTTCTGGTTCCAGTCTGTCCCTGGCCAGGTGTGTGTCCATTACACTACTATTCATTGCATGTCATGATACATGCTATACTTACTATTATAAGGAGAATGAAGTAAATGAAGTTGTAAAAGGAATGAGCATCCATGACGTAATACATGATTTCCACCCAGCCTTCCAGTGTGATAACCTGTATAGAAATATATAAATATTAGTATTTTATTTTTTCTATACTTAAATATAAACTCTCATAGTTGAAGTTGCCTTTTTGTAACTTTATTATTAATCTGCTGTAGCAAATTAACTAAATGTAAACTAAATTTAATGCAGGCATCTATTAACTTCTCTTCTCTCCTCTACAAAATCACTGTTTGGAAACCAGAGCTGTGGGGTCAGAGTAAGTCTGTCTGAGCTAGTTTTGCCTGGAGTTAGAGTTGCTGACACCGACACCGATACACCGAACATAAAAGATAAACCTCCTACTAATACTGTATAATTTTTTAGGGGGAGAAAAAACAAGGGACAGGCAGGGAGGCCCCCTCACTGAATGGTGGTGACTTCCCGCTGTTCCTCTTTCTCTATTAGCACCCCCATGGTACAAAGTTAAGGAACCCTTTTTATTTAAGACTTTTGAGGGAGAGGATTTCCCTTGCTTCTTCACTCCCGTCTTCCCCTCCTTTCCAGGGTGGGAGTACGGGTGGAAGGGGCCAGGAAATTCAATAGAGCTGGGTCCTTTTGTAGTAACCTTGCACCTCTATTAGTCTTTCATCTTGAGCATTCTTTCAGTGATAATATAGGTAGTGTCTGAGGCAATATATCATCTTTAAACAACATTTATTCAGCAAAAAGTGATACAATTATCTGTTTGGGTCAGCTTGTAGCAAGTAGTTTCGTTTGTAGCAAGTACTCCACAGTTTTGTAGCAAGGGGTTTATACCCATAATGTGGTGTAGGTGCGTTTCGCAGGTTACATGCTTCTTCAGTACACCAAAATTACTACAACATAAAGACATAATAGTATTTCTGTCCTTGTTTTGATGTTTATTATCCCATTTAACATTAGTCACAATTGTGAGTGCACTTACTTTTAGCTTGCTCTCCAATTGCTTGTATGGTACTTAATTTGTGTGAAATCTATATGAATATGTAATTTGAACATCACATTATTTGGAGTTCAAATTGAATTGTATTGTATTGTATCTAGCAAAGTGTCTGCCCACTGGTGGGAGCATATTCTTTTTCCTGATATCTCTGAGATGTTCATATATTCGAATTTTGAATTTACTATTTGTTTTACCTATGTAAAATCTTGAGCATGGGCAGATGAGTATATACACTAGGTCAGTTGTGTTACAATTCCCAAAGTGTCTTTGTTTTATGGTAATGTCAGGGGGCACTTGGATTTCCTGCCCTTGCTTTATGTATTTACAATAGCTGCAGCTCTGACAACGGTATTTCCCTTTAATAGTGTAACATTCCTTCTTCTTGTCTTGTACATAGTGACTTTGTACCAAGTCGTCCCTTATGGATCTTGACTGTCTAAAAGTCAGGTTTGGGCGGTCAGGGACAAACTGGCCTATCTCTGGGTCTCTTTGTAATATGTGCCAATATTTTTCCAAAGTCTGTTTGATTTCTCTATGTTGTTTTTTGTATGTGAGGATAAATGGGGTAGGGCCGGGTGTTTTTTGCTCCTCTGTTTTTGTCCTGTTTTGGTTTAAAAGACTGTCTCTATTTTGGCCCTTTACGCGCTTAAATGCCTTTTTTGAGGATCTTCTGACTGTATCCTCTGGCTAGTAGGCGAGCTCTTATCTCATCAGCCATTCTTTTGAAGTCTTATTCTTCGGTACAATTCCGCCTGGCCCTCAGGTATTCCCCATAGGGTATGCTGTTCTTGAGGGGGACTGGATGTGAGCTAGACGCCCTTAGAATATTATTGGCGGCTGTGGTTTTCCGATAGAGACACGTGGTCAGTTTGCCCAGACTGAACTATTTTATTGTGAGGCTCAAGAAGGTAACCTCTAGTTTGTCATATGTGAGTGTGAACTTTAGGTTGAGGTTGTTGGTGTTTAATTTGTCTACAAATTTAAGCAAATCTTCCTCTGAGCCCTCCCAGATTATTAAAATGTCATCTATGTAGTGTAGCCACAAGGCCACTTGGTCTGTGAACTGGGTGTTCTCCTCATCCTGCCAGATTAGATTCTCCCACCACCCCAGGTAAAGATTTGCAAATGATGGGGCACAGGTGGTCCCCATCGCAGTCCCTTGCAGTTGGTGGTACAGTTGTTTGTTGAAAAGGAATGTATTGTGTGTAGGAATAAATTCTAGTAGTTGGAGTAGTAGCGTGTTATGTTCATGTTGCATAATGTCTGTTTGATCTAAGTAGTATTTCACGGCTTTTAGTCCTAGTGAGTGTTGGATGCTGGAGTAAAGTGCTTCAACATCTAATGCTACAAGTATACTGGGGGTTGGAATCGTGAGGTTCTGGAGCTGTAATAGGTGGGGAGTGTCTCTGGTGTATGAAGAGAGTGACTGTACGAAAGTTTGTAGAAATTAGTCCACATATTCGCTTGCTTTGCTTGTGAGAGAGTTGATCCCTGCCACTATTGGGTGGCCCGCTGGATCTTTCTCCGACTTATGAACCTTTGGGAGCGCATAGAAAGTCTGTGTTACAGGATTAGGGACCAATAGGAAGTCTTTTGTTGGTTTATCTATAATCTTGTGTGTGTACGCCCCGGTGATAATTGTGGTGTATTCTTCCGTGTCCTTCTTTAACCTTGATAATGGGGCTTTCTGGTACCAGTGTTGGTTCTCTAGTATTTTTCGACACATGTTTTCGTATTGTGGTTTAGACATAATAACTATGTTCCCACCCTTATCTGCCGGTTTAATTTCTATTGATTGGTTGGTTTGTAATTCCCTCAGGGCCTGTTTATGTTGGGGTGTTATGTTTTGATGGCGTTGTCCTGTCATATTCATGTTTTCTATTTCCTGAGTCACTAAGTTTACAAAGGTCTTAACCCCTGCATTTATGGTAAGTGGTGGAAAATAGGTTGATGATTTCTTGAACTTTTTTGATGGTTTGGTTACTTGTATTTCAAATGTGTCTGTGTTGTGGAAGGACTCTAGTATGCTTAGGCTTTCCATATCTCGCTGTGTTAATTGATCCCTGCGTTCCTCGTCCATTGGGGTTCCTGTTTCTCTGTGGACTGTGTCTCCCATGCCCCGGTCTTTATCACTAAATTGGTATTTTAGTAGTATTTTTCTAGCAAAAAGGTTAAGGTCCTTTATTAATTCAAATTTATTTAGATTTGCTTTTGGACAGAAATTTAGGTCTAGTCTTAGGACTTCCTCTTGTTGTTTGGTGAGGGGAATATTAGCTAAGTTTATTACATCTTTTGTTTCTGTCTGTGCAACAGATTCCCTCACTGTGGTTTGGTTCATGATTTTTTTTGTAGGTTCCCTTCTTGTGAGCTTGTGAGATGTCTCCTGGTATGTTTTGGCCTGCCTGGCTTAGATCTAAAAAAGAGTCTTGCACTTCCTTTCTCGTCTCTTGTCTGTATTCTGGAGATGGTAATGTTTTTCTTTTACCCCTTTGGTAGGGGGTTGTGTCCTCCCTGTTCCCTCCTTTCCCCGTCCTCTCCCTCCTGTACCTACTGTATAATGATGTAACTTTCATAGCAACTTTGGAAATCATAATCATAAATGCATTTTATGTTCATAGAAGGGTCTTGTGAAAAGCAGCTGCAGCAACAGGGTGTTCTAGCAGTGATGGGTAGTTCTCTAATATCCCCTGTCCCTTACCGTGCAGTCACACCTATGTAGATGCAATTGCTTGTTTTTGTTCTAGTTGTACTTCAGGTGCAGTACACGGGCAGGTGTGTAGGCTGCTAGACTGGCATAAACTGCAACTGCATAGGTGTGAACACAGGGTTATACAAAGTAAATGCATGTTGCCCCAAGGCCCTTAAATACAATTCCTGAAACCAAGCTGCACATGCTAAGTAGTAAGTTTCTCCTCTAAAGACTGGAGAAAGTCACTGAGTATGCATGCAGTAATCTCAAAAGTGCTAAAGAGAGCAGAAGTGCAGTAAGTATTAACCCTTCAACAAACTTTACATTCGTCTATAGATTAGTGTGTTTACATGAGGACTAACCCTATTTCTGGCCGTTGTATTACTTGTATCTAGCATTTTTTAGCAGTTTTCCACTCTGCTTGCTAAACATCTAAATGCAGTTATCTCAGATATAGTGGATGGAGATAAACAACATCATCCTCTGTACATAGAAACAGGAGAGTCTGCTTCCTTGTCTTCTATTATTTACTAAATAAAAAACATGATCATGGAGCACATTACAGTAGCTGGAGCTCTGCAGTCCCTTTGGTGTCTCTCCTGGAATCCTCACTCAGTACTTTCTCACTTCTCCCCCTTATCACCATAAACCAGATAATTGTGTTATTATTGTATTCCAGTAAGTATAAAAAAGCCCCATGATACTTTAGGGCTTCAGGTAAGTGCAGGCATCACTTATCTGGGAAGGGAGGGGAGTGATGTTGGTGCTGACCGCGCATGCACCATGGATAGAAAGTGTAAGAATGTTGGGCACCTTGGGGGTTTCACACAGCCGGGCATCCCATCTGGCACTAGTGTCAAAGCCTGCCCCAGAGTCTCAAAGACTCCAGGGTGGATTTTGGTCCACTTTAAGTACCATTTTCCATGTTCTAATTATCAGAAGTACCACCTAGGCGATATGCATGGGTTGTCTATCACCTAAAACTGTGTACAAAATGTACAAAACCATCATTTATGGTGCATGAAACGCAAACAATAAACATACACATTTTAAACACCATTTGGATTCGTTTTGTTGAGCAAATTAGGATTGGGTAAAGTTTAACAGTGGATCAGGTGGTTGTACCGATAGATCTGCAGCCTAGGGACATACCATCTTGCGTACCACCAGTAGCACAAATACCACTGGTTGATAACCCTTGATTTTGGGGTTTATTTGAGAAACGCTAACACAAAGTAGTACCACATAGTGCCAAATGAACATCAGGTGAATGTTAGGTCACAGTGTAAAAGGTGTAGTTATCAAGTCAAAAATCCAAATCACCTCTAATAGTGCCAAGTAGTGTCCCATCTATCATCAGTGGGATGAGTTCCCTGCAGTATTATATAAGACCAGGTGCGCAGCATGCACTGTGTGGCCTTATCTCATACATTTCAATAGGCTGGGATGGTTGTAATTATTTTGGACACTTTTATTTACTTCATTTTTTGGGGGACTGGTGCATGTGCCACGGGATACCTGGGCTGTTTGGAACTGATTTTGTATGCATTTTGAACATACAAGTGCCCCCAATGCAATTCCCAGTGTTTTTTTAATTTTTATTTTGCTGCCAACCTACCCCCCAAAAAACAGGGATTGCAACAGGCGCCGTATGCCTGGAAACGCCTTCTTAGAGCGCCCATATGGGCACAGTGTGTTCTCATTCTTAAATATGGATATTTTACAGCACTCCCAGTCGGCGCTAGGAGTCCCTAGAGCATAGGCTTGGACAAGGCTTTCTCTGCGGCCACAGCCTGGACAGGTGTGCTCAGCGCCAGCTGTCCCAAACAGCTCAGAAGAGACGTTCACCTAATGCCCACAAGACATTTTGATAAATTAGGCTTGATAAGTTAGTGTTTCCCCATGAGTGTTACATGTACCACTAGTGGTATGCAAGATGTTATCAAGCAGTGCGTGGCCACAATGCAGGCTGATCTGTAGTCCAACCTGATCTGATGCCCGATTTGCTCTAAAAATACAGAATATATTTGAAAATTGAGGAACTAGGGGGCTTCCTCACTTGTCCTGCAGTGGTGACCACTATGCTTAAAGCGCTGATACAGCAGCATCCCCACTCTGCATGCCCCTGTGGTCCTGACAGCCTGTCGGAGGTGGGGAGCGTCTTATTTTAACTGGACTGAGCATTTTGTATATTATCTTGGTACAACTTCTTTGATTCAAGATAGTAATGATATCAGTACTAATAATACAAATACACAATTGCTTAAGTTTTCTTTTATCTCTAATGTTCTATACATTTTCAGTACTTCTTTAGTCATATAATCTGAAGACAGAAGCACTGTACCTGGAAAATGACTATCCAAGCATAGCCAATGTTATCAAAATTGATGGCTCCTTTGTGCGGGTTAGTGTTGCTTGTACGACAGACATTGTAATACTGGTTCCAGTTGACACACATACCACTGACATTGAACTCTTGACGTATAGAATTGTAATAATAATAGTCTTCCTTATCCAAGCAGCACTCATGACCATGGTCCCTGAGAGGGGGGATCTCATGGCATCCCATGATTCCATTATCACCAGACAAAGAACAGATAAAAGGCATCTCATCATCTTCTTCGGGCTGATAATAGGGTGGCAATGTTATATCACCTTGTCTGGGAGAAAATAAACATTTATTATCGCATCATATTACCAGCCAACAAAACAGATCATGAACTCATAAAGCCCAATAAATTATAACATAAAACTCTCTACTACTGTAAGCTATACACAGCTCCAAATCTAAATTTTTCATTTTTTTTTAATGCATAGATGGCCATTGTATGCTTGTGCACACATAAGAATTCGTCCTCCGCATTTAACCCATTCGTGCAGTGAGTGTACATATGCCTGGAGCGGTGGGCTGCCCTAATTACGGCGCTCGGGGAGCAGTTGGAAGGTTAGGTGCCTTGCTCAACAGCACTTCCATCATGTCCCAGGATCGGGATTCGAACCTGCCACGCTCTGGTTACAAAACCTCTCCCTTACCTCTAGGCCACAACTATGTATGTGAAGGCCAATAAAATTGTTATCTCAAAACCTAGCAAATAGATAGTTGCTGAAGCAAGGCCTGCAGCAATCACTCAATTGGAGCATACTATATCCTTTTTATGCTGAAGTTTGATGACACAGGTTTCATCTCTGAACATTACAAATGTTTGATATGTATTGATTAAACACGTTACGAAAGACATACAGGTCATTGGTGTGACCCAAGGCAAACTGATGCCCTGATAATGATAACTGAGCCACTGCAAATGTAATAAAATATTGAGCCCTAGGGTGATATACAACAGACATCATTACACATACTATTTATACAGCAGCCAATGAATTCAGCTACAGTATGCCAGGCAATGTAGTAGTATGCCATAGTTACTACTCTGTGCTGAGCTCTATGCATTGGTCAGCCAGCCTCCATTTAACTGCACAGGGAGGCTATGGCAATGTTCTAATTTCCCTTCTTGTTTTTAAATGAAGCTATATTTCCAGAGGAATTTTAAATAACAAGTGTTACCTTCTGTTGTGCTGTCCTCTGTTATAGCATTGGTAAGGCAGAGTGATGCAAGCACATGGTGAGCATTGCATTGGAATGAGCTGGGATTGATTCTAGCCTATCACTAACAGAGAGAGTGTCAACCTGACACGAGATTCAGAATTAAATTGGTGGTCTGGAGGCAGAGGAAGTGGAAGAAGATATTCCCCTTCCTTTCAGTGAGTGCTGCAAAGAGACAGCATGGGTCTGACACTGCATCAGGTAAACTGCTAGGCCTTTGATTTTAAAGTTTGACTGGTAAATCCCTTTAACTAATTACATTTTGTGTTATAACACATTATTTAACAGTGAACAGATCGTTTGTTTGGAGCCTATAGAGCTTATAAAGAATGTATATGTATCTAAAATGTATACAAATAATAATCTATACCTTTTTAACACCTTAACATTGTCTATTTAATTTAATTCTAACACATTTAAGATGAAGAATGCCAAGCTTTTTGTAGCCCCACAGCCACACCGCCTTCCACCTGTGCTAGGCCCAGTTTGGGCATTAAAATAATAAAACAACTCACCTGATCACTGCAATCCTCCCCTGATTCCGGTGGGAGACAAGACTCTACATGGCAGCCATAGATGTACGTGCCAGTTGGATTTCAGTACAGTCATACTGCTGCTTGGGAATGGGTGACAGACTGTATTCTCTCCTAGATGGCTGCACCCAGGTCCCGGGAATGCACTAGATTCCAGAGCGAGGTATGGCATTTATTTTTTTCTAACCCCCCCAATCCTGTCTGAGCACAAGGGGAGGGTGGCAGAGTGGGGTGAGGCTACATCTGTATCAAATTATCGGTTGGCTTATTGTATATGTATGTATAAATGTCAGATCATAAATTTCCTTTCCTGTTTTCTTTTTTTGTACTTGTCCAGTTACGTTTAATTGAGCTTTGCTGCACCTGACTGTGCTGTACCTTCAATTTTAATAAACATGAGTCTTTAGTGGCCAGCTGAGAAGGCACATTTCAGCACAGTGCAGAACAGCCAAGCATTTATTTTAGTGCATTTAACACATAAAAATCGCATTGCATTGTGATGAGCGCACCAAGCACTGCTGCCTCAATTTAATATCTTTGTTATATGCTAGGCATTGCTAGGATTTTGTTGTATTTAAACACCCGGAACTAGACTCAGCATAGGCTGGCCAGCTAGCTAGCTGTTTTATCTGTGCTGACACACGGGTAGGCTGATTCATCACTAATGCCAGGTAGCAACAGATGAGCGTTTGTAGCAGGCATTTTAAGAGCACCCGCTAGTAGTCACTGTGCTCAGCCGTGGGTCGCTAGTTCTTAGCGACTCAGTCGCTGTGCAGCAATGATGAATACATTGTTATGAGTCGCTATTTGACCAGTACATCCCTGTATGGGAGTGCATGTTAGCGGCTGGTCAGTGCGACCGACTCACAACATATTCATTAAAAAAACATCCTCATCATTAGCTGAGATAATCCTGAGGCTGGGATAATGATGAATTGGACGCTACATGGCGTTATCCCAGTCGCTCAACAGATTCTGCTTGATAAATGTGTAATTGCGTGCCGTGTCCGGCGGTCACCTGTCGCTACCTCTTATTTACAAGGCACTACCTGACGCTATCCCTTCATGAATAAGGGCCTTCGTAAAGTCAGGCCCACAGTTTCCTCTCTAGCATGGAGCTGGGTCACTACAGAGTACCACTGACTTGGTAAACATCCATAACTAACCTCTGCTTATCTCACTTCTTCCCACTAATATCCATGCCACCATTTCTGCTCACTTTTGCATATACTTAAAAGCATATGCAATGCTTAAAGGTTAAAGTTTGCATATTCACAGCATACATTTTTTTAGCGGCCTTTGAAGTGGAACAATAAGCCTGATTCAGATACTCTTTTGCATGCATTCTCGCCAGCAGGAATGACACCATTGACCCGTATTTGGGCTATTTTCCATGTCAGGTGATTCAGGGCTGTGTTTTTTTGGAAATATGGTATGTGTACTCCAAACCGAGTATTCGCTGTATTGTTATGGCTCAAGGCATATATTTGTCAGTAAATTTACGGGTGTAGCCTGTGATGCATGCGATTCTGAGCCCTGATTTGGTCATTTTCATGCCTATTAAATCTGTAGGTTTCCGTTTCAAAATTACACCCTCTTTTTGCTAGTGGGAACCTGGCAACAAACTTACTATGGAGCCCCTTGATGAGTTCTGTGAAGAGTACGAGCAGGTACAGCAGTGCAGCATGTACCTTCCTGAGCTTAGGCATACCCGCCGTCACCTGGATATCGATCAGATGATCAATCAGCAGGAGTTTGATTTGACCCGACTGAACCACCATTCTTTTGAGAAACTTTACTCAGAGCTGCGGCCATGGCTGGCCCTCACCACAAGAAAGGGGCGCGTAATTGGAGCTATGACCAAATTGGTTAGCTGCCCCCAATTTTTAGCAAATGGTTCCTTCCAGAGGCTAGGGGTACTGTCTGTTGGCATGTCCCAGCCTCGCTGAGCCATTCCCCAACTAAACTTCTGACTGGCATGGCTGTCCTTCTGCTCTCTTTTCCTGACAGCATTGCAGCCTAGAACATGTTGAGGCTGGGCTTTTTCCGAATAGCGAATATGCCAAATGTTATGGGCACCATCGACTGCACGTGTGTGGCACTTCTTCCCCCACTTGCTTAGGAGTATATGAGTATATGTTTCGGTATGTTTAGGTCCACTTTGCTCCTCTTTCTTGTCACTCTCCTCTCTTTGGGCTAGCCTTGGTTCACCTACCCTAAACCAGCTTCTGTGTGTTACAATTGGCCCTTGTTTTATTTTGCCTGTTTATTTTGTGTTGGTGGTCTAGTGACCCTTTATTTTCAGCAACCGCAAGATGGGCCACTTAACGTCCAATGCGTCAAGAGACCGGATATTCATTTTCTCAGCACTTTGGCCGGCTTCCCTGATTCGTCCCATGATGTATTCATCTTGAGGAGCTCCAGTTTGTACACTCGTTTTGAGAGTGGCAAGCTGACAGGCTTCTGGTAAATCTGTTGGTTTTTATAAGTTAATCTACTGTCTACTGCTGTTGTTGCATTAGCAATTGTCTTTTAATAATTCTGTCTCCCTGTCACTGTTACAAATGCTTGGTCCTAGCAACCTGCCTTACCTTTAGCTTTATTTGCCAACTCTGTCCAAATATGTAATATTTAGTTTCACCTGTCTTGCTGTTGTGTTACCTGTGAGGGTGTTAATATTCTGTTTGTGTTACTTTTAGGGGATTCTGGTTATCCCTTGCTTTCCTGGCTCCAGACACCCTTTTCAAGCCTGCATCGCCCTCCACAATTTTGTCTTGACAGAGAGGGAGGGAGCATCGGTGGTGAGGCAACCCCTACTGCTGCTCCAAAGATTCCAGGTAACCCAGAGCCATGCTGCCCAAAGCATTTGCCAGCATTTGGCATCATTTTTAATTATTTTTTTCCCTTATGTTATTTTATAATCAGTCCACATTTTTGAAATTTTCTGGGTGTGATAAAAAACATCCAAACCTAGTTCATGTTTTTTGCAATTTATTGTAAAGAATAAAGGGTTAAGGGTCAAAATGTGTTGGGTTATGACAAAACTCTGGAAGCAGGTAAAGATAAAATTTGTGATAAAATATGTGCCTGTCTGGCTTTCAAACTGTTTGCGGACCCCTCCACACCCCAGAGTCCAGCATGGCCCGTTAGGGTGATGTTGCCTGGTCTTCTCTGTTGGCTGCTTGCTGTGCGTCCAGTCTTTGTGCGGCAACCTGGTTGCCTCCACAATAGCTCCAAGCAACTCCGCCATCTGTTGGTGGTGGCAATGCTACTGGCTGCAGGTGGAGGGTCTGGAGGGCAAGCTGTTGCTGGTTGGGGGGTTGCTGCAAAGTCAAGGTAAATGCTCTGTTGGTTTACCTTTTACAGTATGTGTGCCCCTTCAAAATCACAACAAGGGCTACACATTGGGATCCACATCAAGGTGTGGACCCTAAAAAATATGCTGCTACCAACATCTTAGGTGTTACATTTATAGATTGAAAGATCACCTTGTTTTGTGTTGTAGGCCAGTGTGTGTCCCAGACAAGCCCTAAAAATGTATGTAGGCACTCGGGTTTGTGGATTTGGTGTTTGGTTGGCCTCCCACCCTCGTGCCAAGCTACAATTATCAACCAAGTCTTACCACTGGTGGGCACATGCAGCCTGTCAGCGTCCATGGTGCCCAACACCCCCTGGTAGATGTTGGGGTGGAGAATCCCTGCCACCTGCTCCTCAGCATGGGTAAATTGCAGAGTTTTGGGCAGGTCCCAACTAGTTTTCAACCTTATTAAACAAAGGAAAGTTTGGCTTTATAGAGTTGGCCAATGTTTTAGGCACAAACATCCCTCTGGTTGATCAACACTTACCCCTCATCCCAACTGACGCTGAGCCGAAACACCACCTTCAGGTCGTCCCACTTTTTCTTGGCCTGGGCATCATCCTTAGGTTCCATCCCTGCCCCATCACATTGCAGGCAATCTCCACCCATTGCTCCTCCTGCAACCCTTTGGGAGTAAACCGGGACCCAGCCAGCCAATCATAATTTTGGGCAAAACCATCCACCACAACCTCCAGCTGGGTATCATTAAATCAGCTCTTTGTTAGTTTGCACCCAGGATGAGTGGCCAATGCAGGGGTCTGCTGGGTGTTGTCTTGGCTGAAGGGGGAGCCACTATGCCCACTCCCATGCCCAGAATGTATGCCCAGGTGGCTACTGCCTGGGGAAAGTGGAGGCCGGCCGGCCACCGTTTGCTCTGCAGGTGGCTCTGCTGTGGACTCTGCAGTTGGGCCTGTCCTGGGGTCCATACAAGACTCCGGTGTCCCAACCATTGGTTAGTCCATGGTGGGCTGTGGCAAGAGCTCCAGGAGCCCTGTTTGTGCGACTCCCGCTGTTGGCTGACTGCTGCGGGTGACCCGCTCAGAGTGGCTATAGTAGGTATTAGCAAGCGAGTACCTGTAGGATGAATGGCGGGGCATAGGCCTATGGTACCTGGGCTGGGTTCTGCGTGTTCCTCACCCATGCCTGTGTTTGTGGCTCTGCTGTGTTGTTACCTATGGTGTGGCATAGTCAGGTTCTAAGTAAGCACTGGTCTGAAAGTCTGAGGTTCATCTGTGTTCTTTTAGACATAAATTAGTGGTTAATTGGATATCAATTGTGTTTATTTAACTTGCCAGCGCAGGCACCAGCATTCTAGGCTACATGTGTGTATGGACACAAACACACTTCCAGGGTCTTCCAGGCCACGTAGGCTTGGTTGCGCCTTGGCACAGGGGTGCTTCACACAGTCGACATCTAAAGGACCAACATGGCACCCTTGAGCAGCAGGAGTACATCATGAGGTTAAGTCACCCTTTCATGCCATTTGCAAGCACTATCCGACAGCAGTAGTGGAGTGGAGAGTTTCCTTCCAATATTTTGGGAGTTATTAGCAGATGATTATTTTAACTCAGAGACCTAACAGTCTCTATATAATCACTTAAGGGCTATATTTGCACACTTCTTTTATTTGAGTATAGTTTATGATGAGGTGTTACATGTGTTCAAAGTTACATGTATATGTAAAAGTGTTATCAACGCACATTAAAGCAGGCTGCACACATAAAACCATTCTATTTCAAGGTTATAGTATAATGTTCATTAGTATTTACATAATATAATCAAGGTCAACTCCAGCTAAAACTTCTATTTTTGGTTTGTGAAAATTAAAGGGACTCTATTACCCCAACTTAAAGGATTGTCAAGCCAAAAAAAAAAAAACATATTTTGTCCATCACAGCTCCACCACTCAGACCCACTGTTGTTAAACTTACTAAGACCGGAGAACAGCCCCCTCCATTGCAGAGGAGGTTGTTTGCAATGAATGGAGTGAAGTGCAAAAAATATTTTGGCAGGAGCTGGAGTACATTGTCACAGTAATGCAATTTTTCTGGGCTCTACGTACTTCCATTTGGGTGTATCATATCATGACTGACTTACATAGTGAAGTTTTCTTCTAAGAAACAACGATTACGCAGAAGGCCCGCCCATAGCTGCACACCGATGATTCCAAATATGAAGAAGACAAAGAAACATAGAAGAAGGACATTCCCCAACATGGGCAGTGTGTCCAGCAGCAAATTTACCAGGATCCTCATACCTGTGAGCAGGAAGAAAAAAAGAGAGCAAAGAAAAAGAACTTTCAAGGCAGGAACAAAATATAGTATAAAAAGTTTAAGCAAAACACAATAGAAGAAAAAAAAAACAAAGCACAACCACAAGGTGGAAAAAACAGAAAGGAGGACCAAACATTAATGAAAATGTACAATTCAAGGGGCTTTCCTCTTAAAGAGTGGACTCTTGCATACTGTTAGTGATTTCATGTTGCCACTAAGGAGGTATTTGCTGCTATTTAAAAATCATGGGGGGTATTTATGGAGATAGAACAGTTACAAAGGGTTAGGAAATTGCGATTGGGGAAGCTTATTTAAAAGTTAAAGAAAAAGTATTTTAAAGTTTTAAAGGCAGTAGGGTGTTTTCACAAACTACAGCACTAGCCTTAGAGGTATGCTAAGTGCATAGCTCCAGGTTGTAGGTCACATGTCTACCAACAGAAAACCACATCTACTTATTCTGCCCCTCTGGGAGCAATCAAAGCTCAGTTAGCACAGCTTGGGCTAGAAGACCATGTTACTGCAACTCTGTTGCTTCCATTAGAAGAACACAACTAAGTAAAATATAATTTTAAGGTAGGAGCAGGTGGTGGTTTGTCAACAAAATATTTCAGGTCAAATACTAACTTCAGATATGGTCTAGAAGTGGTGTTAAATTAATTCCTGAAGGGGCGGCAACAGACCAGGTTTTGTGGAGGCAGCAACAGGCCAGGTTTTGTGTGCAGAGTGATATACCCAGTCCACTCAGCCCAAAAAGCAGAGCAGCCCCTGTTCTCCATATGTCCATTCCAATACTGACCCTGTGTAACACCTGGATCAAAGAGAAGACATCACTGGATACCCCAAAAGTCATTCAGTTTGCTTCATCTTCAATGAAAAGAAGGCTCTAATGTCCTTAGAAAATACACTTTGTAAGGAAGAGGCTGAAGTTGAAGGGCACCACTCTCTGGTTGAAGTGGAAAACCACTTTATTATGTTGGTTGAAATAATGGCCAGTAGAATAATGCAACATTTAACAGGGCTTCACATCAGATATAGGAATTCTCTTAATGCCAAAACCATGCACAGAAAAAAAACAGAGCATATGAAAAGCAACAGAAACATCACAGCACACAGATGAAAACCGGCTTGTACCACACATGCTATGGCCTGACTGCTAGATTAGCTTTAACCTCCCCCATATGCAAATGTCAGAAACAAGATGCTTTAAATGTCTAGTGTGTTAAGAATAATTGTGCAATGAGAATTATAGAATATTCTAGTCCAAAAGATTTATTGGGTGGGGGGGGGGGGCTATAGTTAGAAATGACTAGCTTTGGCAGAGCCCCTTAATAAAAAGATCATCTCAGGAAGGCAGATTTATAATCATATCAAAGTGAACATATCAAATGGACAAAAATGGAAGTAGAAGTAAACACAGCTAACTTCGTCCATCGATATTGATAGATTTGTATGAAATACCATTTCCCCAATGGGAATAATAATTATAATTATTAATAATTATAACCCCAAACCACACTTTTTGTAATTCCACACAACTATGTAGTCGGTCTATTTGCCTGTCATGTTAGCAGACCAGAAATAAATTTGAGCTATTCCACAGTTATGAAAAACTTGTTTTTGCACTTCAAGAAAAACAAATAATAATCTAGATTCCCCTATCACATTAAGTGTTGGGGGGGGGGGGATCTGTTGAGCTGACAGTTATGTCTACTGACTAAAGGCTAAATGAAGGTGATTATAGTTAAATAGGTATATAGTTATTTAGGTCACATTGTTCATCACCTTCAACCAAGGAAAAGAGGAAGCAAAGAAAAAGAGCTATATTTGACCTACAGCAGAAAAAGGCCAAAACCCCACAAAGTGTAATTAAATTTGTTACATTAGGAAAAAATAAAAATATGCGATTCAAGTGAATGGGCGTGCAGCCGCGCGCATACAGCGGTGAGCTTCTGGTCCGGAAGCACCCGTGCAGCCTTGGGAAGATAGTGACACCCGTCGTGGTGATTGAGCAACTGTCACTGCTGTAGTATGGCCAGGGTAAGTGTCTGTTATTTAGAGAATTAGTACTGCTTTAGTGCTTGTTAAGGGGGCCGGGGGGGTTCAGATCGGGCAGTATGACTGGACTGGCCCTTTAAAGGAGCTGTATCGCGAAGTTGTGTAACATTAGAAATCTATATATAAACACATCGGCTAATGAGAGGAGGGGTCACTTATACACCCAAACTGAATAAACCCCCACCAGGTAGGAATAAAATCCAGGGGTGACAGGTTTAAGTGTATCAGGCTCTGTCACCCTTGATTTCCTTTCCTTTCAAGCCTGATTTCATTTTCATTCAAGCCTGACTGGATATTTCTTGATGCCAGGTGCATAAGTGACCCCTCCTCCTGCCATCTAGCATATTTACTGTATATGGAGTTTTATAATTGGGCCATTTTTTCCGTGAGTGTGCACTGTCTGACAGACCATCTGGCATGTTGCATGCTGCCTGGCCATCTGCTTTATTCCCTGGCAGCCTGTGTGTCCAACCACCTGTATTGCTTATCTGATCAAGCAGATTTTTTTAACTACAGTTATGTGTCTAAAGCAAGAAAAATGCAAAAGCTTCATGTAGAACAATTGTGTTACACTATCACTCACACTTACACTAACACTAGTGTTAATCTATGCTTCTTATAAAATGAAATAACATGCTTTAGCTGTAGTTCAGCTTTAATCAATTACACTTTTGACAATGGTAGTCTAGTCTTGCATTTACTGCACATGGGGGCCAGTTGGTGGACCTGAAAGTTGACCACTTGTCCAGGGCTAGAATGATAATAATTCAGACTCATTTAGCAGCATGTTGACAATCATCCTATCAATTTTAATTGGAATAGTTATAAGCATGGTTGTGATTTTTAAGCGATACATGCTGTGCAACTGAGCTGTATGCTCCATTTTCCTGCCAATATTCCAGCATGCCCGGCCAGAGAGAAATCTGCTGTTTTGGTTTTAGTTGTTTTAGTGTCAGTTAAGAGTTTTATTTTCAGCCAACGAGCCAACGCCATTGTCTTATAGAAAGAATAAAACGTAATGACCCGTAGGAAGCAACTTGAATTCTTGTTGCACAATATGTGGCAAAACTGCTAGCCTTGTTATCTTCTCATGAAATATAATGAACACAATCATTTACTAACATTTGCCTTGCTTGTCCTGCACACTTGGAGGCGTTTCAGGCATGTGCTCTATTCATCTCTGGTTTTGTTGGCAAACAGATGGCTTTGTTTCCCACCGCCATTTATTTGGCAACTTCCTTTGAGCAAAAATGGACTCAATAATTTTATATTCAGTTTTGAGACTCAAACTCTGTTCTTCTCTTAGGATCCAACAGAAGGATAATGTTTAGTGTAACTATCATATGAAAAGCTCTTGTCTGTTTAATGTCAGGCACTTTCTAATTTACTAATTAGGAGTTTAGAAGCTGGTAATTAGCCTAGATAGGAAGAGGGGGTGGAATCAAGAGTTGATTAGGATTCTGAGAGTCCCTCTGAGCCATTGGATAATCTGCAGTCCTGATTTATCTCTCTGTATTACTGACAAAAAGCCCTTATCCTCCATTTACACATCTAATATTACCTCTAATAAAAACAAGGATGGCAATGTCACTAATGATCTATTTGTCATTTAAAAATAAAATTGCTATGGCATTTTAAATCTAACTTTGTCAAGCTGTGGCCTTTAAAGTGCTGGTTAATAACACTTCTGGGGCTTATTATAGAAGAAAATGCAGAAAATGTTGAATATCCTATTTAAGAGCTGTTAAAAAATACTACAACCTGCACTAAATCTTCCTACTACAGACTACAATAATAACTTTACTGTCAGATCCTAGAATTAGTCCATAAAGCAGAAGATTGATCGGCATTTATAAAAAAATACAATACATGGAAATTTGCCACTTCATTGACCAAATCATCCGGATGATCTTAGAATGCATTTTGTACATTCATGTAAAGCCTCATTTATGCAAAATGGCCCTGTATAACATGGTTTGTAATTCCAAGATTTAATCTCTTCATATTCAAGGATATATTCCCAGACATTACTGTCAGAAATAAACCACTGAAACTTTATGTATGTAACAGTATGTCAGAAGCCTAGAAAAAGCCTAGAAAAAATGGATATTTAATTGTAAGTAATGCCGACTTACCCAACCCTTGTTTTTCCAGCGGCTGTCCGCCTTTGCTCCACTGCATCTATGCGAGCATGCACGTCCACATGATCTCTGGTGGCTGTGTTGGCAATGAGCAGGGAGACTCTATTGGGCCCTTGGCTAATAAAGGGATCTCAGCCCTCACAAGTACATTGGGCAATTAGCCCTGTCTAGGTTTAAATGGGCCAATGAGCCCCTGTATATTAGAAGGGCTGTTAAGGTTTGGTGCTCTCAACCATTGATCCACATAATTTCTGCCCTGGTGTAAGTATGGTATTTAGCATTCGTCTAAATTTATAATCTTAGGGCCAGATTTATCAAGCACTTCTGCCAGACAGTGTTGCATTGGTGCAAATTAGAGTGGTGCAAAATATTTGCGCAGGTTGATGCACTGCAAGGAGCACATTTACTAAAACATTAGCAGTGTAGCAACACATCTGTCTCATGTATCCCTCTTGTTCTTGCTTTCTTGAAGAACATTCAGTGGTCTATGGATACCAGCTACTCATGCTTTTGCTGTGGTCACTTCTCCACATCTATGTCTTCAGTATTTTACTCTGCATGTAGAATTCCTGCATTTATTTTTATATACTTGTATGATTCTTTCTAGTCATAGAAACATACACGGTTGACAGTGGAAATATGTCCACCTAGTGTTCTCTTACTTCCTGTTATTAATCTCAAAATATTAGGATATATGTGAATTCATATTAGACAATTTGATATTCACTAAGAGTTTCCAATCTTCAGCATATTAACCCCCTAACAGTTTGGCCACATTTTGCCCTTTTGATAAAATAAGCTTTTAGGTTTGGTTAAAGTGGACCAACACCCAGGATTTTGACTATCCTGGGTCTTGGTCCACTTCGGTGGGGCACCCCCGATTGACAGCAGCGGACAAGCGGCTCCTCCGCCGCCTCCCGCGCATCACTCTTGATGCGCGCGCGCCCGCGCCGTCCATTCACAGACGGCCGCCGCGGGCGCGCGCACGTCTAGAGGGGCGCAAGGGAGGCGGCGGCGGCCGGAAGACAAGGTAAGGGGATTTGGGGTGTTTGGGGGGTTTCACCCCGCGGGACATCCCGATCTCGGATGGAGGTGATCTATAAGATTCCCGGGCCGATCACAGGAGGGTGATGGTCCACTTTAAGTAAAATGCTGACCCTTACTGCCCCCTCACCTTGGACTCCACACTCTACACTGTGTGTCTGGAACTGATAATGGAGACATTTCTTTGATATATTGGAAGTTTTTTCTTCTTCACTAAAACAGTTAGAATAGTTTTGATCAATGTTGATCATCCCCCTTCCTCCAGGCTATACAAATTCTCTCTTACTAAGATAAGTTCTAGAAGGGACTTGTAGTACTGCATAGACATAAACCATAATGTCTAATGCTGATACCTAGGTAAAGTATTCATGAGAGCTTACCTTCAAATATACTTAGTTAGCCTTACACAAAAGCAAAGTTTCACGTTTAAGCCCTTATGCCAGCTTTGGACTTATTTAGTAAACATTAATAATTTTTCCTCTCTCATATACTGTACCTCCAGCAATCTCAACCCAGTGAGAAAACGTTACCTACCAAGTCTTCTGATATGCCACTTACAAGCATAATACAAAGAATGAGACCGAACCCTGTGGAACACCCCTGTAACTCATTTATTTTCATTTATTTTCAGAATGCACATTAACTATCCTGTGATTATGTCCAATTTTCAAAAGGTTATAATCATTGTAATTAGAACTGTACCAAAAGCTTTACTCAATTAAACACCTAGGCCACAATTCAGTAGACATTCCTTAACATATTCCTGCTTTATTTCAAAATAAGGAATCAAGACCTTAGTGTTGATTTTTAGGTGGTCAGTTTTACTAATGCATCAGTTTTAGCCACTTTATTTTGAATATAAAAGCTCTTGTACTTGCACCCAGTTTCGAACTCTGCCTACCTGTCTTCAGTACATGACTTTGTCTACCTGCTTCCTGTCCTTGACTCTTGCGCTACATGCACCCAGTCCAGAACTCTGCCTACTAGCTTCCCATCCTTAAATTTGCCTACCTGCTTCCAGTCCATGACTCTGCCTACCTGCTCTCAAGTCTGGGACTTTGCCTACCGAATCCCAGTCCATGCCTGATCTTCATCAATCTCCCTGCCTGGTCCACGCACGTATTGCTGGTCTGCACCCCTGTTCCTGGTCTTTCCCCCCTCTGAGTTCCAAGCTGAGTGCAGTTCCCAGTGAGCTTATACACCAGTCTATTTCAGACATTCCATTACTGGCTTACAGTTTTGATGTCTTGGATTCATATTATGAATCAAGATTACTTCTAGGAAATTGTGTAGTGATCCACTCTCAGCTTATATTTATTTGGAGGGAATGGAAAGGGCTTACATTCTGGAATGGTCAATAAAAGCTTGGCAGTATTGTGCTTGTGGAGAGATCACCAATCTGTATGCTCCTGTGATAAACAAAGTGACTGCATTAAGTTTTCTAGACACACAGGTGCAGTATTATCAGTTATCTGATTACCTCTGGTCCAAATTATCAAGCACCTTGCCAGACTATGCCATATTGGTGCAAATTAAAGTGGTTCATAATATAATTTTTATTAACATCTGGCACATGTTGCTACACTGCAAGGAACACATTTGCTAAAACATTATAAGTCATATTTTGCACCACTCTAATTTGCACTGATGTGGTATAGTCTGGCAGAAGTACTGGGTAAATCAGACCCAAAGTCATGCTAGCTGGGAATACACTGTAATGCATGTAGAAAAATATAATCTCCTGTTGGATAAGGTAAGCTGAGGTGCAGAATCTGCATGGCTATTGGTGCATGAACATTTCTAACCGTCACAACCCTAACTCTTCCTGCTGCACTGCACTAAAAAGCCTGTCTATAAAGCTGAAATTTTAGCAAAAAATGAATTTACCCTAATGCAAATGCTAATAAAATCCACAAAGGTATGCCAGATAACAACATGATGTGTTCTGTATACTCCATTCAGAAAAAATCTACGTGAGCTTGTGTCTTTCCTTGACTGGAAGGAAGAAGATTTAGGAGTGACAGGTTTGTGCACTATTCTTTTTTATTCTAACTGTGCTTAAATAACACCCGATTGCCATTGCAATTCTGGTGAGTGTAGATGCTATTACCCATTATGCAATTGTATGGGTAGATGTTAAGTAGTGTTACTGTCTCCCACCGGTTGACTAAGAAAACAAGTAGTAGGATGAACAAATTCCTCCAATAAAAGCAAAACAGAACAATCCAAAGCCCCTGGATTGTTTCATAGCATAAGAAGAAAACCACAAGCTTGGCGGAATTTTTCAGCAGGGGTTGTAAGTCCTCCTCTCAATATCTAGCATGTTTATTTAGATTTTCAATATTTTGTGATAGAGCTTCTTTAAACTTTAGCCACATATTTTATTTTTACATTTCACCAGAATATTTGCTTGAAAATGCAACATTTATTGCCCGGTAAAAGCACTTCATGCTCGCAAAGACTAATGGATACATTCAATTGTGATCCTTTTTTTATACATGCCGCAACTTTAGTGGCTAGAGACAGAATAGCAGACTTGGAAGTAACTCAGTGTTTATTCAGTGTGAAATGTTGGTCTTCTGAAGCAGAACATACTACACTACTTTAGTCATAAAATAAATTACATGATTACATGCCAAAGGTATTTAATCTTTCAATTTGATTTAGTTTCAACCCAAAGCAATTTATTTTCAAATATCAAAAGATATATAAACACAGAGCATACAGTTTTCAATAATAGCTGAAGTCCAAAAATAATTGAACATCCACAGTTAATTTCTTGGAATTTGGCATCAATCAGCTTCCATCTAAGTCCAGAGAGGATATCCCAAAGCGCATGCAGTTGTACTAGGATATTGGTGATATCTACATTCACTCCACTCCAATTTTCCACCGCGTGCCCACCACCTATTTAAATTATTCTTACCAAATGGTGTGTGGAGTAGTGTACTCCAAGTGAAGCTTTTCTTTTGTTGCTATATAAATCTCTTTCTTTCCACAACTTTTAATCCTTATCCGGCCATGAAGCTCCCAATGATAGTTAGTGTAGTAAATATATCAGAACCGGATACCATAAAATGAAAATAATAAAAGCATCTAGTGTGATACCATTTTAATATATCTCTTTAAAAGATAGTTAAAAATGTGCACTCACATTTGAGATGGTTAAAAACAGCTTAAGTTCAGTGTTAGACGGGAGCCTTCACCCTGCTCCTTCTGCACCCTGGTGATGCTAAATCAGGGAGAGGAAGATGTCCGCTGACACTCTGAATGAAAGATTGCTGTAGTTGTAAAACCGCCCAGCCGCCGTCAACGTTTCGTTGCTACATGCAACTTTTTCAAGACTGGCGGCGCGGCGGTAAAGGCCGCTATTTGTAGTATGCGGTTTAGGCGGGGCGGCTTCAGCTAAACTTCCCTCTGACCCTTGCTGTATAAATTGGCCTATCAGCAACTTTGTTTACTATAGACGTCATCTGTCTAGGAGCCTATCAAAGGCTGATAATTCAGGCTCTGCTATTGGTAGCGGTGTGAGAACCGCTTAGTGATAGGCTAAACAAAGCCTGCATTAAATTCATAGCGGTAAACTAGCAAGGAAAAATGCACTGCCCGGGACCCGCACCGGGGTCCACGCCGACACGGACCTGCACAAGAGTCTTTATTTCAATAAAAAAAAAGGGGCATCATGTTCCTCACCTTCCCCGCTATTAAATAAAGTGTTTCCTTATTATTTAAAAAGTAGTTAATAATATACATTTTTATATAAAAATCATCAATACAGTATATGTCTCTGTGTGAAAGTGATATTTAATTAAGCTTATTGGCAACATTCTGAGGTACTGTCATAGAGTGTCTTAACCCCCCCAGGTTTTTTATTATTGGCTTGCAGCTTGTCACTCTAACTTATAGTATGCCACTCGTTCTATTACAGTGCATGCACCTCCATTTTAACTGGTGCATTTTAAGCTGACAAGCCATGTTATATCTATACTGGGGGATCCAAGGATCAATAGATAATATTTCAGGTTCGGTATTACAACTGGTGAAAGTCAAATTCAGATATAGCTATAGTATAACCCTTTTACTATGCAATTTACATGGCATTAGATGAATATCCTTAACCTATATTTCAAAAGGTTAGGGTGGTGGCTGTACCCTTTCACAGTAATAGGCAATAAAAAGTACATAGGTAACATATAGTATCTGGCTTCTAATAGCTTGATTAGTATCATTAATGAAATAATCTAGCCATTACATGCCTGAAAGACAGCACAGACTGTGTAAGTAATAATTGGTGAAGCTGTGCTTATATTGAGTTTTAGGCAAGATAAGCTTCTATGGATGCACTTTTCTTTTATATATCTTTTAAAGAGATATATTAAAATGATATCACACTAGATGATTTTATTATTTTCATTTTATGGTATCCGGTTCTGATATATTTACTACACTAACTATCATTGGGAGCTTCATGGCCGGATAAGGATTAAAAGTTGTGGAAAGAAAGAGATTTATATAGCAACAAAAGAAAAGCTTCACTTGGAGTACACTACTCCACACACCATTTGGTAAGAGTAATTTAAATAGGTGGTAGGCACGTGGTGGAAAATTGAAGTGGAGTGAATGTAGATATCACCAATATCCTAGTACAACTGCATGCGCTTTGGGATATCCTCTCTGGACTTAGATGGAAGCTGATTGATGCCAAATTCCAAGAAATTAACTGTGGATGTTCAATTATTTTTGGACTTCAGTTATTATTGAAAACTGTATGCTCTGTGTTTATATATCTTTTGATGTTCATGTAACCTAGAGGGATAATAGGTTTTTACATGTTGAGCATTACATCCAACTCTGTGAACATTATATATTGAAAAGGTATAAGCGCGGGGTTCTCCCCCATAAACTGATTGTATTTTCAAATATACCTGATTTTCTCTCACCTCTTCACGTTAGGTTGGGTCACCTAGGACCTGGTTGTTTACAATACAATAGTGTGTGTGTGTTGGTTGATTTGCGTTTTAATTGGCATATGCCAAAATACATACATTATGCTTTATTTCATCATTTAAAGCCAACATTCAATGATTCCTTTCAACCAAGATTTGGCACCACTGTACAGGCTGCTGCAGTGTTTGTGTGATGAACTGGTCTACTGTGATCTCCTGCAGCAACAAGGACACAGAAGCTAAAAACAGCAGATACAGCTTCCAAAGGGAAAATGGCTAATCAAGCGGGACAGGTGGGAAGAAAAAGGTTTTAGGTTAAAATTTTGGGTACACCTAATAGCTACTTTGTCTTTCAAACCCTGAAAATAGAGATTTGGAATTCCCATCTTCTTTAATACCCCTGTATATGCTTAAAACAAACAGAACACTCACCCACTATGTGGCTGAAATTAGAGATTGCCAGTGGTGACTTATTTTAATATCTTCATCTTCAGCCTGTCTTAAGAGAGCTGTTGGCAGATCTTAGACTTTTCCAGCCTCTCCAGCTTTTTCACGAACTTATCCAAAATGTATAATCTATTTTAAAGTCTCTATCCCGGCACAAATTAACCACACCTTATCCTCCTTGGAGAGAGTGTAACATGAGCCATTTTCGAAAGAATCTCAAAGGCTGTAACTGGTGAATTATTCTAAGTATTCTTTCTTTGCTTCAATTTCTTGGTCATTGGTGAGCTGGGAAGATTCTGTCATGGTGCAGCTTTATGAGTCATGAGTATACTCTGCTGTGGGCAGAGAGAGCTGTGGGCTTTCTTTGAACACACTGTGGCTTCCTATAGTCACTTGAACCTTAGATCATTAAGGGACAGAGTGGCTATTAGACCACCTTTTTGCATGGTTCTAAAGGCATAGAACTGGATGTAGAGCAAATTTTTGAGCCCTGTTATAGAGTCTACCTGGCACTGGAGAAAATGGAGGAGATGCTCATGGAACAGTCATCGGGTGAGCTGTTTTCGGACTCAGTGGACTTACTAAATTACTGGCATTGTGTTTCCAGTCCTTCGTTAGCAAGCTTCAACTAAGGAACCTCTCAAGCCAAAATACAATTAGTATTTTTTTAATAGGAGCTTTATTGGATATGTGTGAAGGTTAAGACATTCCAAACTGACCAGGTGTAACTACTGGACAAGTAAATACTAGGCTGGTTGCTGCTTTCTAAAGATAATCACTGTTAAGCATTGAAGGAGATGTGTCCTGACACTTTCAGATCTGAACTAGTCCTAGCATGGTTCAAACACTGCACCATTGTTTATCAAAAGAAGTGAGACATACTCTAGGGGTGGCATTTGAATGATCTTAGACATGTTTTCCTTTGAGATAAACCTCAAACTACAATATTTCTCACTTATGCATGGTTTGCCCAGCTCAAAAGGCATAACTACAATTGTGTGTATGTGTAACAAAAAGATTACGGTTGGACTACAGTCCCGGTTACTATGCAATGAAAGATGCTTCTGAAACAACTTAATGGAGACCCTTTCTCCTGCGTGCAGCAAAGGTGGGAGAAACAGGAGAGTTCTTTGGAGCAATTGCTGTCTCCTCTCTGTTATCCTCCCAAATACAGAAGCTTTCAGCTGCTGATGCCACAGAAATTCAATTGTTTCCTGAATCAAGCCCCACCTGTACTAGAGGATCTACACATACTATATACAAGACCTTCATGCAGCTGTTCTCAGAGATCACTGAAGTCATGCAAAGCAAATTATGAATTACTCTTCCTTTCCCCCACAGACAGCAATATTGTGCTTGCTAATTTGGGTAATGGTCTAGAGTAGGGCTTTTCAGCCAATGATACAAATACCACTGGTGATGCCTGAGATACTATCAGCCAGGTCACAGACTTATCTGCACCCAAACCTGATCTGCTGCCATCTATACTTTACCCAAGCCTGATTTGCACCATAAGTGCTTGAAGGGAGATAAGAACTATGCATGTGAATGTCTGTGCATTGCATACAATTTATATGGTTTTGTGAGGTTGTTAAAACTGTTTTAGATGAAGACTGTTCATACAAAACCAATCAGGTTAGATATATAGAAAATGGAAAGTGGTACTTGATGAACCTCTGGACTAGAGCATAACAGAAAGTGACCCCCACCAGATCAATGGCACTACATACCTATTTACCTCAACCCAGATTACTGTATCTATAGTTCTTCCTGACAACTAATAAATTGTGAGTTCAAGGCTGCTGTGTGATATTCCTTATGCAAGTCCTGCTAAGAGCATCAGTGAGTCAGTGATATGATCCATTAGACTGCAACCCCCACAGGAGTATGTTAGGTTGTTGATTTTAAATCATGATGTGTACAGCCAGTAACAGACACCCTAGTCCTTATATCAATGAAGGATTTAACGAAGAAGAATTGTTACAGCTGGAGTTGTTGGTCTAAACTCCACTGCTCCTTTTCTTAAAGTAGCCGGAATAGATTAGATGGGATGGCGTTTTCCCTTCAGATGCTACATCTCATTTTCTGTCAGCATTCCAGTATTAGAAGCCCTCATGCCTTTACCAAAAATGCACTTTAATGTTTAAATCACATGTAATGCTCACTTTGTGGCCTGTCTAAAAAGGACATATGCTTACTGAATCAAAGGGAAAATATAGACCTAGTTACCTAGAACTTTGTAGTGAATGCCTGACAGTGAATTTGTAGCCAACTCTGTTCCCCCTCCACCCCCTGCATTCACTGCACATAATAAATTAAACTTTTAACTGACATCCTACCTAGACATTTTCTCAACCTCTGTTGTCAAGCCATTTTTCAGCTTTTTATGCTATATAGGTGTAACTGTGATGTTTTTCAGGAATTTCCACAAAAACAATATATTGTTTTTTTCAGCAGAGTTTGGGCTTTAACATGAAATGTATTGTTTGTAATTTTTTCATTGCTTTCTCAATATTTTGGGTGAAATATTTGAAAATAAAAATTATATTTTTTTCATTTTTTTTTTAATACGAAACGTAAATTTCTCAGGAAAATCATATTGCATTCAAAAGCCCAATTTCTCACGATTACAACAGCACCACATATGTATTGGTACACCTGTTCCTGTCCAAACTGAAAAGAGCATTTTATGAGATTTTCAAATAAAATACTACTACTTCTACTATGCACACTATCAAGGGTTAAACCCTGAAAAATTAAAAATAGCATTTTAAGGGTTAAACAGTTGATGTGTATAGTAGTTGTATTTTATTTGAAAATCTTTAAAAAATTACATGGAGTCCCCCCTCTCCAGTAAAACCAGCCTGGGCACCAGCTATGCGGCTGGTAGTCCATGGCGGGGAGGCCCCAGCCCTGAAGGCTTCCAGCTTGAATAACCCACATGGGCCATGGGCTCTCCTGCACCCCCCTGGGATTTGGGGATGCATGTAATAGGGCAGAGGGTAATGGCAAGTCACCGCTTTCTGGCAAATGACTTGCATGCCCCCCTTGCCCTGTGGACTGGTACCGGTTCACAAAGGGTTATTTGTAAAAAAAAAAAAACACAGAAAAAAGTCATTTATTCATCAATTTTCTACTTACCTCCTTCCATCACCGATCGCTGCTGTCAAACATTGTCCATTACCACTGTGTGACAGCTGGAATTCCCCTGCCATCTCACCCGGCTTCCGCTGATCACTCTGGCTTCTGTGCTCACTCCTATTGCAGGGAGGGGCCTTTTCTACCTTCTAACTGTAGAAATGGCCCCTCCCTGTGATTACACGCGAGCTGTCAGAAGCCGCCATGATGAGCATAGAACAAGTGTTCTCTGCCGCAAGGATCAGAGCTTCCCCAGGGAAGGAGGAGACCGCCGGGGCTGGATCCATGATGGAGATTAGCGTTTTTTTGAGGGAACGCAAACTGGGAGAAACAAGCCCATAGAATCTACATGCTTGGCAGTTAATGATAGGAGAGGCAATTCACCCTTCTGAAGCCGCACGGGGGCAGCGGGCGCGGGTGGCCGGGTTACTTGTGGTCCCTGTTCCGTGATGCTATGCTGACATGCTTCTTGCCTTATATGAGTGACTTTGGGCACTGGTAGTATATCTTTGTTTACTGTGCAGACACACCAATTTGTGCTTTTTGAGCTCTTTGTGAATTTCACACCACCTGTCATACTGATTATTATATATGATTGATTTTACTGAATTGTTGTGGATTTTTGTATAATTTATTGATTGTACATTTACTTAACTCTTTAACATTCTATTAATACTTAGGGAATAGGTTTTTCCTGGTTGGGTTATGGATTTACACACATTAATTAGATGTATATAGACATGGATTTATGGACATATGGGTACAGCACTTAGCACTTTAGTTTATAGATATTGCACAGTGTTTTGGTCTTGAGGACGCATTTATAAAATTTTTTCATTATTCCATTTTGAATATTTTTAATATATTATAGTTGCACATTGTTGATAGGGCTGTGGAGTATTATAGAGACCCAATTGGGGTCCTCAGAGTGTCGGCACGGATACGGGGGTAAGTGGGTGTAGAGGTAGTTTACCTCTGCATGCACAGACTCTAGTATCTTATTTATAGGAATAGACTGCCCTTACATTATTCTAACACTATTGGAGCTTTGTTCGCATCACAGACATTTTATATTAGATCCCCCAGGATTGGGGTTTGGAGATATATAGAGATAGCAATATTAATTGGGACCCAACAATTGTTTTTAATTGTCTTTTGTTATGTATAATTCAGTGTATGTGTATTTTATGAATTTATATGTAATAATACATTTTTGATTATAGAGATTTGTAATAATTTTTGGTGCTCCTCATAGGGAGGGAGGTGTGGTTTTCACGGCCACTCCCATTGGAATGGTTGGATTTGTTTAAGAGTGAGCACACCAACATAATTTATAGGTGGTGCACCCCATAGCATAGGTAGGAAAGGCAATGCTTTAGATTTCACAGGCCTGGAGTATAAATATATATATATATATATATATATATATATATATATATACATATTTGTGTCCATTATTGTGTGGCAAAATTATGCACTCGATGCGCTGTGTTTTAAAACTGTTTTCTCTAGCAATGTTAGCAACCGGACACCATTGTGGCAGGGGTGTACAGAGCAGGGTCTACCTGACTCTGGACTAATAATTAGCATATTAGTGGGGGCTAATATTTCGGAAATATAAAATATTGCTATGTGCACTGGGGGGCACTGTTAGCCCTTTAACTGCCAGCCTACCTGGAGATTTTGTCACCCTTTTCTGCCAGACCATTTTTCAATATTTTGCGCTATATATGTTCAACTGTAATTTTTGAAGAGATTTCTAAGGAAATTATATATTGTTTTTTTTTCAGTAGATGACATGAAATGCCTTGTTTGGCCTTGTTTTAGTGTATTTCCAATATTTTTGGGTGAAATATGTGCAAAAAAATGTTTTTACAATTTGTAGTGTTTTTTGTAATACAATTTCTTCCAGTTACAACAGTACCACATACGTATTGGTATATTCTCTGGTATATCACATCTCAAGCTTTCTATGGCATACCAGGCTTGTTGATGTGGGCACAGTTTTCCAGAAGTAATCCCTCAATGAATTCCTTGGTTTCACATGGTTTCCCTAACAAAATGGAATAAAAAAGCAAAATCAATGCCACATTTTCATAATAAAACAATATGCAAACAAGTTAAATCTGAAAAAGCATAGCACCAAAACAACCCTTTACATTCGAAATACCCCCACAAACCATATATTCCCTGAAAGTACACATGTTAAGCTTTCTAGGTGTATCCAGCTTGCTGTAGTGGGCTTATCTTACTGGTAATCCCTCGAAGAATTATTTGGTTGCACAGGGCTTCCCTACAAATTGTGTGAATACAAAACACATTTTCCTAAAATATCAATATGCAAACAAGAAAAAATAAGCTAAATCCCATAAATAGAACAATACCCAACATGCACAGGTATTTTTAACTACCAGCCTAATTGAGCTGTCACTGTCTGTTGACAGGTAAAACAAAAATAGAAATTAGGTTTTTTTTAAACTTGTCTTGTTATTTTTAAAGGTTAAACCCTTAAAAATAAAAAAATAAAAATCATAGGGCCCCCCTCCCAGCATAACCTGCTGAGGCAGCATCTATGAGGGCTTTTAGACCAAGGTTCGGCCGCCAACTTCGGTGGCCTTCCGGGCCCAAAGGCTACAGCCTTCACGACCTCTGGCCTCTTCTGCCCCTCATGCTTTGGGGAGGCAGGTAATGGGGGCTGGGGGTTAATGTCAAGTCACCCACTAGCCCGCTGGTGATGTGCCAGACCTCACCATCTTGGATCACATCTGAGAGCCTTGATTACACATAACTGAGGGGGTGGCTTTTGCTAGCACATAACTAAAGTTGAGCTTGAAGCTTCCTTATGATCAGCCCGACCAGCCAGAGAGAGTTTATCCAGTTCCACACAACTTGATAGAAGAATATAAAATCCTTAGCTGACTGCATTGATGCAGCATGGCTGCAGTTTCCCTATTTTATGTTGTTAGATAAACTTAGATTTTTTTACTGCAGTTCCACTGTAATAGTTGCAGAGTGCAGACAGGAGGTGCTGGTTAGTTAGCTTCTGCATTCTATTCCCCATCTCTGGCCAGTATGGCATAGGCTTGTGCAATGTCTAGGATTTTTTTCTGAATCCAATGGAAGATGGGGAGAGGGATGCAGGAAATGAGCTTTATGTTTTTGGGGTCAGAGGGATCTGCATAATAATACACTATTTTGGGTGTGAGGAGTCTGCTGGAACATATTGAGGTTTTGGTCTGGGAGGGGGGGCTTCTCTGAAGCTCTTCCTATAAATTTTGGGCTGGGGGTCTGCTGGAATATCTAAATCTTTTGGTCTACGGTGATCTGATCTGAAGTTGGGCTTGGGAGGGTTCGCTTGGGACTCTGAAAATAAATGTTGGGGGTCTGTAGGAGCACATCTGCTCTGGAGCTGTACATATTAATGTTGGGTCTAGAGTGACATCATTAGTCACATGGGGGAATGCCACAGAAGCTCCTCCTCAGTGGTATAAAAAGCTTCAGACGGGCTGGAAATAGCTTGGGGGACCCCCTAATTACAGATTCCAGCGGGTTAACTGCAAAAGTTTCTCCCTGGCATAGAGAAGATAACAGACCACTAGACCAGGAGGGGGACCCCGACCTGGCTGAACTGCAGAGAGGACACCGAAAGGAGTGAGACAGATGAAGGTAGAGGTAGCAACAATTATTTTTCTAAAAATTCCCTTTTTTCTTCTTTTTTTTTCCAAATGCCTGTGAACTGGTAAGGGGGCCGAGGGACCCCTAAACCACTTATCACATTGCGGTGGCAGAGCAATTCTATCTGGCATTCAGGAGTATTGAATCTGGCCAGAGGGCTTCCCAATCAGCTCTGGCTCACCTCTAGTGATAACTGTTATTTAAGTAAATGGCAAGGAGCTGAACTAAGCTAAGCTGTAATTTAAACTTCTACTCTTCTGGCTGCTGAACCTTGTATTACACTGCAAGTGCACATTTTTTGCCCACTGCCAGTGCATGAGCATGAGGCCTCTAAGGTCTCAGAACCAATCTAAAAAAGTGCACTATGCTATTTTTGTAGTAAAACATGGCATTCACTATGACTGTCTAACTAAAGGGTTGATTCAGCGCAAGGTGTAAAAAGTGCACTTCTATTTCATTTTTACCTACTTTTTACTGTTAGCACCTGGTGCTAAATTAACCCCACTGCATTGAAAATCAGCTTGCTCCCAATATATATAAAAGTATCATCATAGGTATATCCATAGAATAAAGCAAATCAAACTGACAGAAATTTACCTGGACCCTGGCTGTCTGCAATCAATAGGATTGCAGAGTTAGCCAATTTTAAGCTGCAGGTGCCTTTATAGAACCATTGTAAGCCCCACCCTCCTTTTAGAAAGCAGACAACCCTCTCACCATGTCACTGGTGCAATTATGAGGTATAGATGTCCCATGAGATGGGGGTTCCCCAAAACTCTTGGCTAAGACTGGGTCTGTTAGAGCAAATGGCTCTAACAGACCAAGAGAATCTCCCCTAATTAGGAAGATATAAAACTTAGCTGTTCCTTAATGCTATATATTTTGGAATTGAGTTGGAAGTGCCACTTAAACCCCAATAGAGGTGACCACTGCCTGGGAAATGCATTTTGGTTCATCTTTGCAATTATTTTCAATAGAGGTTGTATTTCATTTTCATTAAGAGACTTTATATTGGGGGACTTTATGTGTTTATTTATTTAAGTGTTATAGAGCTAAAATAAGAAGTTAAAAGCCATAGTTGCTGCAACTATAATCACTAAAATTGTGATTTCACTGCTGTTCTTGTAACTGGGAAAATGGCCAGCAACATTGGAGGTTTACTTCAGTGCACAGTTTGTCATATGTATACACTTCAGGAGCAGCAATTCCAGGGTGAATACCGCTGTGTTACATGTGAGCATGTTGCAAACCTGGAAGCTGGGTTAGAGATCTGGAGGTGCAAAATAAAACACTGAGGGAGATTGACAATATGAAAAGGGCATTCTGCTCACTGAGCAGGCATTACGTGGTGTAGAAACAGAGGGTGGAGTAATGGGTCAGGAGGAGCAGATAAGTAGCTGGGTGTAGAAAGGGAGTACAGTAAAGAAAGGCTATACCTGTGTCTGGGCACCCTAGCAAAATTGCCAAGTGGTAATGATGCAGTCTCAGAAATGCTCTCCCTAACATTTGGGAGGACAGCCCAGCTAGAGAGTGAGTGGTTGGGACTGCAGGTAGGATTAGACAGTTAGTGATAATAGGAAATTCTATTATCAGATGGACTGATGGGATGGTTTGCTGTCTCCCTGGTGCCAGGGTTTGGCATGTGGTGGAAAGGGCTTGTGGGGGAAATCGTTTGATATCCTCCAAAAGGGGTGACGCTATTATGGCCTGCCTAGAGTTTGCAATCAAAATTGATTATTCTATGGGATGGGTTCCTGACTGGTTCATATGTGGGCTTATACAATGCACATTCAATATCAGAGGCTAGGTTTGCCCTGGTATAGGTTTTGAGCCGTTACACATGACCGCATCACAATAGTCTATATCATTAAAAATCGTTTTTATTCCATTCCATTTTCATACTATTCAAGTCACATGATAATAATTAAACATATGAATATATCCAATAAATAATTTCTTTCACCATTATGGTTCAACCTATATTTTCTTTTTTTGTAGGGCAGACGTTTTGCCCTTCATAGGCTTTTTCAATGCCCCTGTGTATGAAAGATGGATAAATATTATTTAGGAACAGTTATGTATATATTAAAAAAATGTTTTATATATCAAAAACATTGTGCAAATTACCTTCATTTTTTGAGATGTTCTAGTTACCAAAGGGAAAATAATAGTACTTCTCACAATGATTAATATATCGCACATTCTGATATTTGAACTATGTAAAAATGTATCGGTGTGCCTTGTCTTGTGGTCAGGGTATTCACATTAACCCTGCAGTATTTTATTTGTTATTTATGTGTGGAATGTCCTGAATGCCCATGCTTGGAAAGCTGCACATGCTTGAAAAGTGGGAAGTGCATGGGTCGTAGTCGCAGCGGCTTGATGGTTATGCCCAGTGGGGAAGAGGGTGGCCTCGAGGGTGCTAAACTGACACTAAAACTGGAAACCAGATCGATTTACAAACTTACAAGGGCATCCCATTTCCCCGATCTTAACGAAACATTAAGTTTTGTTTCATTTTTATAAAAGCAACTTTATTTATATAAAGCGTTATTGAAATTAACTTATGGTATTCTTGCTGCTCTAACTGTAATACCAAAGGTAAAATGGTGTACATACATAACCGT
Source organism: Gastrophryne carolinensis (assembly GCA_027917425.1). Classification (NCBI taxonomy): domain Eukaryota; kingdom Metazoa; phylum Chordata; class Amphibia; order Anura; family Microhylidae; genus Gastrophryne; species Gastrophryne carolinensis. The sequence continues at coordinate 330,246,470 of CM051235.1, read as the reverse complement.
CAGAATATGGACGGCCTATATAGGCGCCATATAATAAGCTGCGCATATAGTCAGTACACAATATTCAGAATTAGGGAAGTGCACTGCAGTTTGGAGATCTAAGCAATGTAAATATCAGATGCTAATAAATATCTCGAAAATATAGGTCAGACACTGGGCCATGAATATAGTTATTAAATACACTATTTTTACTTATAAACAACATAAATGTAATGATATCCCTTTAAAAAACTGATAAAAGGATGTCCATAATCAATATAAACACTATGTGAACCAAATGTCCAGACTTCCACAAAATGGACATTGCTGTTACTGTGATTTTTTCCATAGAACTCCAAGAAAATGGTGCTGTAACAAAGGCCACAGCTCTGACAAAATGGCGCCTGAATAAGACGCCTGCACTTCGATAAAATGTCGTCTAAATAAGATGCCTGTACTTCGATAAAATGGCGTCTGAACAAGACGCCTGTATCTCCACATAATGGCATCTGAATAAGACGCCTGTACTCCAACAAAATGGTGCCTACTAAGGACACAGTAGTCTCCAACCAGTGCGGCGTGACATCACTTCCTGCAGGAGCCTGCAGTGATGTCACATGGCTCTCCAAGCAACTTGGAGCACGTATAAAAGCCGCACTGGCAAGGGGGCCATCCACCAGTATTGGATAGCTGTTGTCTCACCCTATAAACTAAGCCGCACACTCACTATAATAAGTTACCGCCGAAAAGTTGAGTATGATTTAAATGTTGTCTCATGTGTTCCTGCCTGGCTACTGCTGTATACTGCTTTTGCTGTGCTTGATTACTTGCTTTGCGTTTGCCACTTGGCATTGATACTGCATACCTCTTAGCTATTGAAGCATTATGCTATACTGTTGACACTTTCAATTGTCTGTGTATTCCTTATGAGAGATGTATACCTCTTAGCTATTGAAGCATTATGCTATACTGTTGACACTTTCAATTGTCTGTGTATTCCTTATGAGAGATGCATACCTCTTAGCTATTGAAGCATTATGCTATACTGATGACACTTTCAATTGTCTGTGTATTCCTTGATGAGAGATGCAGGACCAATATTTGGAACCTACTCAGTTGCGCCATCTGGTGGCCAATCAGTGTATATAGATGAATTTATGCTATATTGTCTGTCTTTTTTGATATTTTGCTGTAATATATATGATTTCCACATTATTAAAATCAATCCATTTTGGCATGCATAGCTTTGATGGTGGGTGTTCATTTTTTCTACTACAAATTTGGTCTCCACTCACTGAATGTGCAAGCAGTGGTGGCCCAGGACATGCGGTTCCTTAGCGTCCTCGCAGGCTACCCAGGCTCATCCCATGACGCCTACATCCTTAGAAGATCTGGATTGTTCCGTCGGTTTGAGTCTGGGGAATATTCCGGTGCATGGCTCCTTGGTAAGTTGAGTCCTATAACGTCATTTTATTTTCAAGATATGCCTTTGATTTTTGTTTTGTTCCCATTACTTAAACTATGCCTTTTTCCTCACATTGTTACTATGTAAAACACGACTGTACCCATTACATTAGCAAAACAACAAAGCCTTGCAAAATGTTGGTCCTGCATAGTGAAAAATGTAAAGACTAATTTGAGGCAAATTACGAATCGGTCTTCCCGACACTTGTCTGTAATTCTGTTGTGGATTTTATCATAGGGTCTGCGCCATCTTTGCTTAGATGCATTACACTTACTGAGTAGAGGAGAGCGGGATAAAGTGCAATGGCCGGGTTAGACCTGTTTTGGCCTCAGACAAAGCAGATAATGGGTCATGAAAACTTAACCCATCCAAGATTGCTGAGCAGCACAGACCTAAACCAATAGGTCTTAACAGTCTGGCTGATTGGCCAGCATCCGCAATATTGGTTCTCTAATGTTGGACCCCATCTATTAGATATGTTTCTTTGTCGATTTGCCCTGTGCAATATGTATGCTCATGTTTTTGGGCCAATGTCACCTAGCCTCTTATTCAGTTAGTTTGAGCGTTTTTTGGCTTCAATGTATGGAGTAATTTTTTTATTTTTTTTTTCCTTTAATGTTGCCAGGAGATTCGGGATATCCACTTCTCCCGTGGCTGTTGACGCCTGTACTACGCCCAGAGAATGCCGCCCAAGAGGCCTATAATAGGGCGCACCGCAAAGCCAGGGCAATGGTGGAGAGGGCCTTTGGCCTATTGAAGACCTGATTTCGATGTTTGGACCATACCGGGGGATCCCTTCAGTATGACCCAAAAATAGGTCATAGATATCATTATGGCCTGTGCTGCGCTGCATAATTTTGCTATCTTGCAGCGGGTCCCCCGGTATGTGGATTTGCCACCCTCTCCACCCGCCGATGAGCCAGAGGACGCCTATGTTGGGCAGCACAGTGCGTCTGGCCAAGCCGTCCGTGCTAATCTAATAGCAACACATTTTGCTTAATTGTTTGCTCCTTTTTTTGTTTTGTTTTTACCTTGTTTGTTGTTATTGCTTTGTTCCATTTGTTTTTTGCTTTGGGTTTTATTAATAAAAAAACTGTAATGAATAAATTACAAAAACCATCAACAATGTTTTGAGACTCTTTTTTTGTAAATTTTGGGTGTTTGTTTTTGGGGCTACTTTAAGTCATATTTGTTATCCAAAAACCGAAAGTCAGCAACTTAGTCATAAACACGTGTATTTTATTTTCTTTTTGATCATTTTTTACACATAACATTGGGAGTTAATGGTCACTCCCATAGTTATGGGGAATACATGGACATGAAATTTAGGCCAAATCATGCCACATAGCAAATGGCTGCTGATGTAACTGGACTGGGAAAGGGACTTGGTGTTCGTGGCTGGGTGGCCACAGAAGTTGCAGGGGTTGATGTGGCATAGGGTGATTGCCTGGTCACCTGTGCCGGTGGCGAATGTGGCCAAGGAAGAGAGGGTCTGGATGAGCTTGAAGTTGTGCTTGGGGCCATGTGGCTCTGTGGGCCCTTGGAACGAGCATGGCCCTTGGAGGTACTTGGCTGGTCCATGGGTGACCCAGAGCTTGTGGTTCTGCCACTCTCTTGCCCGTGGATTGGTAGCCCCGTGCGGGTGGGGATGTTGAGCTTCGGATTCTCTGCCTTCTAGGGCTTTTGCCCCTGCTGTGTCTTCTGGGCTTTCGGGGGCTTCTGGGCCTGCTGTGGCTTCTTGGGCGTCGTGGGCTTCTGGCCCTGCTGTGGCTTCTTGGGCGTCGGGGGCTTCTGGCCCTGCTGTGGCTTCTTGGGCGTCGTGGGCTTCTGGCCCTGCTGTGGCTTCTTGGGCTTCTGGCCCTGCTGTGGCTTTTTGGGCGCCGGGGGCTTCTGGCCCTGCTGTGGCTTCTTGGGTGTCGGGGGCTTCTGGCCCTGCTGTGGCTTCTTGGGCGTAGGGGGCTTCTGGCCCTGCTGTGGCTTCTGGGCCATCGGGGGCTTCTTTGCCGGCTTGGGTTTCTTTCATGGTGGGTTTTGGATTTGAACACTGCCTTGGTGCCACATGGGGGGGGGATATGGGCCCGGGGGGGCTGGGGCTTCGCTCCCTCTTACCAGTTTTTAGCACCTCCCTTGTGGTAGGCTTGGTGGCCTGTGTCTTTCGCTTTGCTTGTGCCTCCTTTTTTTGGGGAGTAGTGGTGGGTTGCTTGGGCGGAGCATTGGTTTTTTGCCGCAGTTTGGTTTTGGGCATTTGTGAATGAGTTTTTGGCCATTCTGAAGCCTCCTGCCGCTTGGGTGCCTTTTTCCCGCTTGCCACTGCCTGCTTCTTTGGTGCAATTTTGCACGGGCTCTGAAAGAGAATGAGCTGTGTGTCCAGGGACCTTTAAATAAGATCAGTGGCATGTGACGCCTACGAGCTCGCGTACGCGTGCGTACGGCCGTTCGTTCGGCCGTGCGGAACCCGGAAACCGCTGGGGCATTACTTATCTGCTGCGGAGAAGAACAAAGATCGCGCCCACAATCTTCACCAGCCAACAAGAAGAGATCATCATGCTTGTAAGTGTCTTTTTATCAGTTTGATTTGCCAGCTAAATGCATGTCTACCCCTTAACCCTTCTATTGCCAGCCACGTAAATTTTACGTGGCTGCCTCTCCAACCGTTAAACGCCAGCCACGTAAAATTTACGTGCCTGGCTTTGCCCCTTGCTAGCGCCGGTAAAATTAAAAAAAAAACACTTACCTGACTCATTTGAACCGGCCGAGTCTCCTCTTCAACCTGGGGGGCTCCGATCCCCCGTCTGGGCTCCTCCGGAGGAAGGGGAGAGCCTGGAGTAGGCCCCCCCCCTTTTTTTGCGGCTGCTGGCTTTTCCTGCAAAAAAAAATAAAAATAAAAATGACATTTACTCACCTCCATGTGCGCTCGATCGCGCTGGCCCTCCTCTTCACCTGGGGGGCCTCCGACCCCCCCCCCCCAGGGCTGTCTGTCTTCAGGAGAGAGCCTGTCAGGCTCTCTCCCCTCTTCCTCCGACGGGCGCCGCCATTTTGCCGCGAAGCCCCACCCCTTTTGGGGGCGGGGCTTATGACATCACTCGGGCCGGCGTCTTGACAGCTCCAGGCCTCTTAGCTTTCAGATGCCGGTGATCGGTGGTGAGAGAAGGAGGGGACAGGAGATCCTCTGATCTCCTGCCTACCCCCTCCTCTGGCTGCCGATCACCGGCATCTGACAGCAGATCAGCGAGGGACACAGGAGCTGACGATCGAAGGTGAGTAAAGAGTAAATTTTTTTATTTTTTAATAAAATTATTTTTTTCTGTGTGTTTTTTTTATTTAACTGTTAACCCTTTGTGAACTGGTAAGGGGTCCATGAGACCCCTGTACCAGTTCACAAGGCTGGGGTCTGGCAAGTCACCTGCCCTAGCGGGTGACTTGCCATTAACCCCTGCACCCCCAATTACCTGCCTCCCCAAAGCCCAGGGGGGGGCAGAAGAGCCCGGGCCCACATAGGCTATGTGGGCTCGTAGGCTGCAGGGTGGGGGGCCACAAAAGCTGCCCCCCCCACTCTGTGCCTACAAGCCCCCATAGCTGGTCCCGGGCTGGTTATGACGGGTAGGGGGGACCCTACGTCATTTTTTGAATTTTAAGGGTTAGGGTTAGGGTTAGGGTTAGCCTAACCCTAACCCTTAAAATTCCCCCCAAAAAATGAGGTCCCCCACCCAGGGAGGGGGGACCCTATGTCATTTTTTTTTTTAATTTTAAGGGTTAGGGTTAGGGTTAGGCCAACCCTAACCCTAACCCTTAAAATTCCCCCAAAAAATGAGGGTCCCTACGTAATTTTTTAAAAAATGTTTAACGGTTAGGGTTAGCCTAACCCTAACCCTTAAAATTCCCCCCAAAAATGGGGTCCCCCCCCTACTTTTTTATTTTTATTTTTTTAAGTGGACCAACACCCAGGCTGATCTGATTGGACGAGCGCTCGCGCATGTGCCGTAGGAGCGGGCTGAGGTGAGTTTTTTTTATACCTTTCTCGGGGGTTTTACGCAGCGGGGCACCCCCGCGGAAGTGGATCAAAACCCAGGATAGTGAAAATCCTGGGTGTTGGTCGACTTTACGGGTTAGGCAAACCCTAACCCTTAAAATTTCCCCACAAAAATGGGGTCCCCCCACCCCCTGGGATTAAAAAGAAAAAATGTAAAAAAATTAAAATTTTAAAGAATTAAAATTAAAAAGAAAACGACATAGGGACCCCCTCCCAGGGGGGGGGGGGAACCCCACTATTTTTTTAATTTTTAGGGTTAGGCTTAGCCAAACATTGGTAGAAAAAGCATAAGGTGCGCACTTTGTATGCAGAGCTGAAATTTTGAAGTAAAATTACCGTTACGCACATGCTTTACTTTGGTGTGTTTGGCAACTCTTCCCTTGACAGTAGCTATGCATGCTGAGTATTGTTCTGTTCGGGACATGTTGCTTTTTCAGATTTTCAGTTTTTTCTTGTTTGCATATAGTTTTTTTTAGGAAGATGTGGTTTTGATTCTGCTTTTTTATACTTTTTTTAGGGAAATCCTGTGCAACCAAAGAATATATTGAGGGATTACTTCCAGAAAACTGCACCCATGTCAACAAGCCTGGTACGCCTAGAAAGCCTGAGGTGTGTACTTCCAGAGAATCTATAGTTTGTTGGGGGTATTTCAAATGTAAAGGGTTGTTTTTCTTGAAAAACTGCAAGGTGCGCTTAGCACGTAGCATAGTTGTATTTTATCTGAAAATCTCCTAAAGAGTTGTTTCAGTTTGGGGGAGTCTCCTGGGCAGGAAAGGGTGTCTACCTATACATATGTGGTATCGCTGTAACCGGGAGAAATTGGGGTTTCACGCGCAATAAGATTTTATTGACAAACTTACATTTTTTATTACAAAAAAACACTACAAATTGTAAAAAATTGTTTTGGGGTTTTTTTTTTGCACATATTTCATCCAAAAATATTGAGAATACACCTAAAAAATGACAAACAAGACATTTCATGTTAAAGCTCATACTCCGCTGAAAAAAACAATATATCACTTTCCTGGGAAATCCCTGGAAATCCCTTCAAAAATCACAGTTGAACAGGGGGAGCGCAAAATAGTGCAAAATGGTCTGGCAACAAAGAGTGACAAAATCTCAAGGTAGGCTGGCAGTTAAAGGGTTAAGGAAGCGCAGAAAGTAAGGGCTTTATTTAAAAGTGATTAAAAGACGGGGAGTCCCACTTAGTATTTAGATGAGCACTGCCAATCCAGTATTGGCGTCCAGCTAACCCAATTCAATCAATCAAAAAAACACTTAAACATGGTTAATTGCCGGAACTGGCTCAATAACATCCCATAGCCTAATAGCCATTACAACACTGACTTTTATTTATCACAAAGAAATCATGGCACTATAAATGGTACTCACACAGATTAAAAAACATTTACAAGGTGAATCTAAAAAACGGGGGCCCCCCCATGCATGCAGCCTCCTCAGCCACACTCTCATTCCACTCACTCCTCCTCCTCACAGGCTCAAACTGAAACTAAAGGGGAAAATACGTGGGCATCACACCTCCAGGTGTGTAACTTATAATTATGTCCCAACGCCGTGTTGCTCACAATCAAAAGTGTCCTACACTTGAATGGACTCGGCTGCCACCGTTGAAATAAGCGGGACTCAAGTGAGCCTTAATCGGGAATCCAACGTTGCAGGCCTGTTAAATAAAGGGATCCCTTGTCTCCTCAACTGGTACCACAGCAGCTCTATTTCATAAGAGTCATCCAATTATGGCACAAATATAGGCCTCAGTGTGACACCATAGTTAACGATCCACCGCTGCATGAGATAGACATGTCTGTAAACATACACTCAGACAGATACTTAGCTGCGCTGTGCGGTCCCATACACGGTTACTCGCAGTTTCGCTGTGCGGGGAACAGCCTCCATAATTGCAGCATTCTCAGCAGGTTGAGTTCAATCCAATGTGACGGGCCTCGTGCTGCCAGCGCTCCGTCAGACACTTCCGCTGGCTGGCGTGGTCCCAACAGCCACCGCGCTTTTAACCAAGCAACTCAGCAAGCTGGCGGGATCTTCACGGCGTCACTGTTTCCACAGAGCCGGAGGACGGAGGAGCGGGGAAAGTGGTGGGCCGGCCGTCCGCCGACACGTGTTTCGCTCCGCCCACCGGAGCTTCGTCAGGGTGGGGGGCGGGCATACACACAGGTAATTTGAACACTGAGAGTCCACTCCCTTTGCTATCCATCAGCCAATCACCGACCTCTTGGGCCCGTTCATCTGATCTTATTACCACCACCAGGTGGACTACAGATCCCAGCCGTCCTTAACCTTTCGTATGCCACAGACCCCTGCGACAGCAAATAATCAGAGGCTTTTTAGATGTCCAATAAAGCACACACTGTTGGGGCCACCAGGTTAAATCTCCATTAGGAGCCTTTTTCTGTTACTGTTTTTGTACACTTGCATAGTGACTTCTGACAGCTCATACATTGTGGCTGCGCTCTTCACACACACTCACTTACAAATATGCATTCCATCTCGTACACCCCTACATGCATATATTATATTGGGCACATGCCACTTCTAATCATTTGGCAAGGAGAAAAGGGAGAGGGGGTGAGGAAGGAAGAATTACCAGTCAAGTTGGCGCATATCAAAACTCCTTACTTAAAGCTTACCTACATTGAACGCACACCACTAAGTTGGCTACTACACCCCATATTTGAATCCTACGAGGTGGATACATACCAATCTAGTTCTTACACCTAAGGTATAATGGTACATGGACCTAAACCTAATAAGAGAGAGGGAACGCACCGATGAGCGGACCATTCGGTTACAGGAAGGCTCTAAGTCCTGTATCGGTATTCAAACCTGCAGGCACCATAGTGCCCAATTCATAGATTAACCTGGCCTCCTGTTGCATTAATCTCTTGTCTAGGAAGCCCCTCCTTCCATCTCTCCCAAGGATGAAGATCCCACACACCTTCAAACCAGTCGGTTTTCTTTGGTGAAAAACCCGGAAGTGTTCTGCCACCGGACTGCTGTCTTCCCCCCTCCTAATGTCACGGACATGCTCACCTATCCGCACCCTGAGTTCTCGCTTGGTTTTACCAACATATTTTTTTCCACAGGGGCAGGTGAGCATGTACACCACATAGGAGGAGGCGCAGTTAATGAAACCTCTAATCATCCGTGGCCTACCTATGTTCCTAGGGCCCCAGAATGAGGTTGTTTTGTCCATGAAGGGGCAGATCTTACAGTGACCACATTTAAACGATCCCTGTAATTTCTCAATTCTAGTGTCCATTTTCACTTCCACTAGGTCACTATGCATTAGCAAATCCCGCATGTTAGGTGCGCGACGCGCTGTTAGAAGCGGTCTCGGACCCACACACTTTGCTACTGATGGATCAAGGCACAGAATGTGCCAGTTTGACTCTAGAATGGAGCGAAACTTATCCCAGTGAGTCCCAAATTGTGTGATGACTCTAACTGGTTGGTCACCTACGGACCGCCCACCAGCCCTTCCCTTGTTTAGACTCTTTTTACCTCGTAACAGTTCCTCCCTATCCAGATCTAAGGCTTTTTTAAAACAGGTGCGTAAGAGCCTGTGCGGGTAGCCTCTCTCCCGTAATCTACTGGTAAGTTGTCGTGCCTCTCGTACAAAGTCCTGTCTAGACCCACAATTCCTGCGAATACGCAGAAATTGTCCCAATGGGATTCCGCGACGTAGGGGTGCTGGATGGTGACTAGAGTAATGTAGGAGGGTATTGCCTGCTGTAGGCTTTCTAAAAGTGGAAGTACGTAGTGTATTACCCTCCCGCATGATAAGCAAGTCCAAGAATTCTAGTTCATTGGGGCCGATTTTGCTCGTCAGCCTTATGTTTCGACTGTTCAAATTAAGCTGCGCTACAAAGAGTTCAAAGGATTCCTGGGTTCCCTTCCACACCACCAAAATATCATCTATGTAACGGAGCCAGAGAGCGACCTGCGCCCCAAACTCAGGCCGCCCATACACCTCTTCCTCCTCCCATCGTCCTAGGTGCAGACAGGCATAAGATGGAGCGCAGGCCGCTCCCATTGCGGTGCCCCGTATCTGGTGGAAGAAATCCCTGCGAAAGCGAAAGAAGTTGTTCCTAAGAACAAACTCCAACAGCTCCACAACCAGTTCATTATAGGCTGCATCGCAGGGACCCAAATCCCCCAGATAACGGGACACCGCTTGCAGGCCTACCGTGTGGGGAATGGAGGTATACAAGCTCTCAACATCGATGCTGGCCAAAAGCCAGTCGCCTTCCAAGTGGAATGGCAACACCTTCCGTAGGACATCGCCTGTGTCAAGTACAAAGGAGGGTAAAACCCTCACCAATGGCTTCAAGTTCTCATCGACAAATCTAGCAATACCCTCGAGCGGCCCGCCATTCCCAGACACGATAGGCCTGCCAGGTGGTGCGGAAGGGCATTTGTGTATCTTGGGGATGGTGTAAAGCACAGGCACATTAAAATCCCTTACATGTAGATACTCAAATAGTTTGGGGGTTAACAACCCCTCCTCCTTTGCCCAGTCTAGTTTATCATTTAGTGCTGCAACTACCTGTGGGAAAGGATTCCTCTCTATCTTACGGTAGGTGGTGGTGTCATTCAGCTGATTACACACTTCCTTTATGTAGTAACTCTGATCAAGCAATACCACATTTCCACCTTTATCACTTGGCCTTATAATTATGTTGGCAGCTTCCTGTAACTCCTTTAAAGCCATTTTCTCCTCTACTGACAAATTATCAGTTTCAGAAGACACCCTCCAATCTCCTTTCTGGAGGTCACGGTGTACTGCTTGCATAAAGAGGGAAATATGTCGATTGCCTGACAGAGGGGGAAATGTTTTAGATCTCAGCTTCAAACCCTCAAGATTAGGGATTAAATCTGGGATCTCACAATCACTTTCCTCAGTGGCCAGTGTGTCCTGAATAATATCACCTTCAAATCTATCTCCTTCTGTGCCCTGCTCAAGTGGCGCCAAGGTCACTATGTCCCCTCTCGGTGTATACATGCTTTTAAATAAAACTTTACGAAGAAATAACGCAACATCCTTGAACAGGGTGAACTCATCTCCACCGTGAGTTGGGGAAAAAGACAAACCCCGCGACAGTACCCGTATGTGGTCATCATTCAGTTCAAAAGGTGAGAGGTTAATGACATTCAAAGATGTTTCATCATTACTTCCTACGACGGCCATCTCACCCCCGTCTTCCTTATTCCCCTTGATGTCTTCACTCGATTGGCCACACTGTCTCCTCCTCCGTCGTCGCTTATTTTTGGCTGGTCTAAAAAAGACACAGACCTGCGGGGTTTCCTATTCTGTCTAGGGGGGCTATTGTCTTCAGATACTTCTGTCTCACACCCTGACAAGTCACTGGATATGTCTTTCCAACTTCTCTGACGCCTCCCTCCCAAATAACTCCGGGGCTTAATTTCAAGGAAAACTTTCCCTTCCTCAAATTCTGACACATCTCTCCAGAACTTCTTCTGTTTTATTTCTTTTACACTTCTCTGTACCCGTTCTACTTCTGCCTTTACCAAGTCGTTAAGCTTCTGAAAGTCTGGGGCATCCCCCATGGTGTCAAGAGTATTGCAACTTTCTTTAATGGCCTCATCCAATTCTGCCAACTGTAGGGTCTCTTCTTCCACTATCAGGGACATGACTCGTATCCCATGGTCTATGCTTTCACTTCCGGGTTTTTCACCAAAGAAAACCGACTGGTTTGAAGGTGTGTGGGATCTTCATCCTTGGGAGAGATGGAAGGAGGGGCTTCCTAGACAAGAGATTAATGCAACAGGAGGCCAGGTTAATCTATGAATTGGGCACTATGGTGCCTGCAGGTTTGAATACCGATACAGGACTTAGAGCCTTCCTGTAACCGAATGGTCCGCTCATCGGTGCGTTCCCTCTCTCTTATTAGGTTTAGGTCCATGTACCATTATACCTTAGGTGTAAGAACTAGATTGGTATGTATCCACCTCGTAGGATTCAAATATGGGGTGTAGTAGCCAACTTAGTGGTGTGCGTTCAATGTAGGTAAGCTTTAAGTAAGGAGTTTTGATATGCGCCAACTTGACTGGTAATTCTTCCTTCCTCACCCCCTCTCCCTTTTCTCCTTGCCCGTTCCCCTTCAACCCCCCATGTAGGTATTACCTAGTGCACAACTGCAAATGATTAGAAGTGGCATGTGCCCAATATAATATATGCATGTAGGGGTGTACGAGATGGAATGCATATTTGTAAGTGAGTGTGTGTGAAGAGCGCAGCCACAATGTATGAGCTGTCAGAAGTCACTATGCAAGTGTACAAAAACAGTAACAGAAAAAGGCTCCTAATGGAGATTTAACCTGGTGGCCCCAACAGTGTGTGCTTTATTGGACATCTAAAAAGCCTCTGATTATTTGCTGTCGCAGGGGTCTGTGGCATACGAAAGGTTAAGGACGGCTGGGATCTGTAGTCCACCTGGTGGTGGTAATAAGATCAGATGAACGGGCCCAAGAGGTCGGTGATTGGCTGATGGATAGCAAAGGGAGTGGACTCTCAGTGTTCAAATTACCTGTGTGTATGCCCGCCCCCCACCCTGACGAAGCTCCGGTGGGCGGAGCGAAACACGTGTCGGCGGACGGCCGGCCCACCACTTTCCCCGCTCCTCCGTCCTCCGGCTCTGTGGAAACAGTGACGCCGTGAAGATCCCGCCAGCTTGCTGAGTTGCTTGGTTAAAAGCGCGGTGGCTGTTGGGACCACGCCAGCCAGCGGAAGTGTCTGACGGAGCGCTGGCAGCACGAGGCCCGTCACATTGGATTGAACTCAACCTGCTGAGAATGCTGCAATTATGGAGGCTGTTCCCACGCACAGCGAAACTGCGAGTAACCGTGTATGGGACCGCACAGCGCAGCTAAGTATCTGTCTGAGTGTATGTTTACAGACATGTCTATCTCATGCAGCGGTGGATCGTTAACTATGGTGTCACACTGAGGCCTATATTTGTGCCATAATTGGATGACTCTTATGAAATAGAGCTGCTGTGGTACCAGTTGAGGAGACAAGGGATCCCTTTATTTAACAGGCCTGCAACGTTGGATTCCCGATTAAGGCTCACTTGAGTCCCGCTTATTTCAACGGTGGCAGCCGAGTCCATTCAAGTGTAGGACACTTTTGATTGTGAGCAACACGGCGTTGGGACATAATTATAAGTTACACACCTGGAGGTGTGATGCCCACGTATTTTCCCCTTTAGTTTCAGTTTGAGCCTGTGAGGAGGAGGAGTGAGTGGAATGAGAGTGTGGCTGAGGAGGCTGCATGCATGGGGGGGCCCCCGTTTTTTAGATTCACCTTGTAAATGTTTTTTAATCTGTGTGAGTACCATTTATAGTGCCATGATTTCTTTGTGATAAATAAAAGTCAGTGTTGTAATGGCTATTAGGCTATGGGATGTTATTGAGCCAGTTCCGGCAATTAACTTTATTTAAAAGTGGCTACAACTCCGTGCACAACCAAAGTCACGGCACACACGTGCCAAACACCAGTTCGGCCAGCTTCAAGGATTTGATTAGCCTAGAAATGTGTGTGTTAATGTCATTTATAGAGATGAGCGAACTTTTGAAAAATTCGATTCGACTGATTCGCCGAATTTTCCGACAAAAATCGTTTCGACCCGAATAAATTCGCGACGAATCGCTATTAAAAACGGCTATTTCTGAGCCTCCTACAGCCTCAATAGGGTTGTAAACCATTCAGCCTTGCTGTAACACGCACAGGATGCGTGCTGGGTTAGTTAAATAATACTTTGAAGAAATATCACATGCAGATCAGAGGCATCGCTAATAGAATCGCAGAGCGGCACAATTGCAGAGAGTTGAAGTGGCATCACTATGAGGGGCAGAAGGAGCCCAAATATACACTGGAGTTGGCCTCAGGAGCCCAAAAATTGGATGAATCACACCCTGGAGTTGGCAGAAGTTGGCAGCAGCAGCAGCAGGAGCCCAAATATACACTGGAGTTGGCTTCAGGAGCCCAAAAATTGGATGAATCACACCCTGGAGTTGGCAGGAGTTGACACCAGCAGCAGCAGGAGCCCAAATATACACTGGAGTTGGCTTCAGGAGCCCAAAAATTGGATGAATCACACCCTGGAGTTGGCAGAAGTTGGCAGCAGCAGCAGCAGGAGCCCAAATATACACTGGAGTTGGCCTCAGGAGCCCAAAAATTGGATGAATCACACCCTGGAGTTGGCAGAAGTTGGCAGCAGCAGCAGCAGGAGCCCAAATATACACTGGAGTTGGCCTCAGGAGCCCAAAAATTGGATGAATCACACCCTGGAGTTGGCAGGAGTTGACAGTAGCAGCAGCAGGAGCCCAAATATACACTGGAGTTGGCCTCAGGAGCCCAAAAATTGGATGAATCACACCCTGGAGTTGGCAGAAGTTGGCAGCAGCAGCAGCAGGAGCCCAAATATACACTGGAGTTGGCTTCAGGAGCCCAAAAATTGGATGAATCACACCCTGGAGTTGGCAGGAGTTGACACCAGCAGCAGCAGGAGCCCAAATATACACTGGAGTTGGCTTCAGGAGCCCAAAAATTGGATGAATCACACCCTGGAGTTGGCAGAAGTTGGCAGCAGCAGCAGCAGGAGCCCAAATATACACTGGAGTTGGCCTCAGGAGCCCAAAAATTGGATGAATCACACCCTGGAGTTGGCAGAAGTTGGCAGCAGCAGCAGCAGGAGCCCAAATATACACTGGAGTTGGCCTCAGGAGCCCAAAAATTGGATGAATCACACCCTGGAGTTGGCAGGAGTTGACAGTAGCAGCAGCAGGAGCCCAAATATACACTGGAGTTGGCCTCAGGAGCCCAAAAATTGGATGAATCACACCCTGGAGTTGGCAGAAGTTGGCAGCAGCAGCAGCAGGAGCCCAAATATACACTGGAGTTGGCTTCAGGAGCCCAAAAATTGGATGAATCACACCCTGGAGTTGGCAGGAGTTGACACCAGCAGCAGCAGGAGCCCAAATATACACTGGAGTTGGCTTCAGGAGCCCAAAAATTGGATGAATCACACCCTGGAGTTGGCAGAAGTTGGCAGCAGCAGCAGCAGGAGCCCAAATATACACTGGAGTTGGCCTCAGGAGCCCAAAAATTGGATGAATCACACCCTGGAGTTGGCAGAAGTTGGCAGCAGCAGCAGCAGGAGCCCAAATATACACTGGAGTTGGCCTCAGGAGCCCAAAAATTGGATGAATCACACCCTGGAGTTGGCAGAAGTTGGCAGCAGCAGCAGCAGGAGCCCAAATATACACTGGAGTTGGCTTCAGGAGCCCAAAAATTGGATGAATCACACCCTGGAGTTGGCAGGAGTTGACACCAGCAGCAGCAGGAGCCCAAATATACACTGGAGTTGGCTTCAGGAGCCCAAAAATTGGATGAATCACACCCTGGAGTTGGCAGAAGTTGGCAGCAGCAGCAGCAGCAGGAGCCCAAATATACACTGGAGTTGGCCTCAGGAGCCCAAAAATTGGATGAATCACACCCTGGAGTTGGCAGAAGTTGGCAGCAGCAGCAGCAGGAGCCCAAATATACACTGGAGTTGGCCTCAGGAGCCCAAAAATTGGATGAATCACACCCTGGAGTTGGCAGAAGTTGGCAGCAGCAGCAGCAGGAGCCCAAATATACACTGGAGTTGGCCTCAGGAGCCCAAAAATTGGATGAATCACACCCTGGAGTTGGCAGAAGTTGGCAGCAGCAGCAGCAGGAGCCCAAATATACACTGGAGTTGGCCTCAGGAGCCCAAAAATTGGATGAATCACACCCTGGAGTTGGCAGAAGTTGGCAGCAGCAGCAGCAGGAGCCCAAATATACACTGGAGTTGGCCTCAGGAGCCCAAAAATTGGATGAATCACACCCTGGAGTTGGCAGGAGTTGACAGTAGCAGCAGCAGGAGCCCAAATATACACTGGAGTTGGCCTCAGGAGCCCAAAAATTGGATGAATCACACCCTGGAGTTGGCAGAAGTTGGCAGCAGCAGCAGCAGGAGCCCAAATATACACTGGAGTTGGCTTCAGGAGCCCAAAAATTGGATGAATCACACCCTGGAGTTGGCAGGAGTTGACACCAGCAGCAGCAAGAGCCCAAATATACACTGGAGTTGGCTTCAGGAGCCCAAAAATTGGATGAATCACACCCTGGAGTTGGCAGAAGTTGGCAGCAGCAGCAGCAGGAGCCCAAATATACACTGGAGTTGGCCTCAGGAGCCCAAAAATTGGATGAATCACACCCTGGAGTTGGCAGAAGTTGGCAGCAGCAGCAGCAGGAGCCCAAATATACACTGGAGTTGGCCTCAGGAGCCCAAAAATTGGATGAATCACACCCTGGAGTTGGCAGAAGTTGACACCAGCAGCAGCAGGAGCCCAAATATACACTGGAGTTGGCTTCAGGAGCCCAAAAATTGGATGAATCACACCCTGGAGTTGGCAGAAGTTGGCAGCAGCAGCAGCAGGAGCCCAAATATACACTGGAGTTGGCCTCAGGAGCCCAAAAATTGGATGAATCACACCCTGGAGTTGGCAGAAGTTGGCAGCAGCAGCAGCAGGAGCCCAAATATACACTGGAGTTGGCCTCAGGAGCCCAAAAATTGGATGAATCACACCCTGGAGTTGGCAGAAGTTGGCAGCAGCAGCAGCAGGAGCCCAAATATACACTGGAGTTGGCCTCAGGAGCCCAAAAATTGGATGAATCACACCCTGGAGTTGGCAGAAGTTGGCAGCAGCAGCAGCAGGAGCCCAAATATACACTGGAGTTGGCCTCAGGAGCCCAAAAATTGGATGAATCACACCCTGGAGTTGGCAGAAGTTGGCAGCAGCAGCAGCAGGAGCCCAAATATACACTGGAGTTGGCCTCAGGAGCCCAAAAATTGGATGAATCACACCCTGGAGTTGGCAGGAGTTGACAGTAGCAGCAGCAGGAGCCCAAATATACACTGGAGTTGGCCTCAGGAGCCCAAAAATTGGATGAATCACACCCTGGAGTTGGCAGAAGTTGGCAGCAGCAGCAGCAGGAGCCCAAATATACACTGGAGTTGGCTTCAGGAGCCCAAAAATTGGATGAATCACACCCTGGAGTTGGCAGGAGTTGACACCAGCAGCAGCAGGAGCCCAAATATACACTGGAGTTGGCTTCAGGAGCCCAAAAATTGGATGAATCACACCCTGGAGTTGGCAGAAGTTGGCAGCAGCAGCAGCAGGAGCCCAAATATACACTGGAGTTGGCCTCAGGAGCCCAAAAATTGGATGAATCACACCCTGGAGTTGGCAGAAGTTGGCAGCAGCAGCAGCAGGAGCCCAAATATACACTGGAGTTGGCCTCAGGAGCCCAAAAATTGGATGAATCACACCCTGGAGTTGGCAGAAGTTGGCAGCAGCAGCAGCAGGAGCCCAAATATACACTGGAGTTGGCCTCAGGAGCCCAAAAATTGGATGAATCACACCCTGGAGTTGGCAGGAGTTGGCAGCAGCAGCAGCAGGAGCCCAAAAATGGCCTAAAGACATAAATATGTTTTGCACCATTTGGAAAGTGTAAAACGTGGCACCATGCTGAATCTAGTCGCATGCATCAGGCATTGGTGGGTGGAAATCCTGGCTGATCCATCCCTGATTCATTTTGACAAAGGTGAGTCTCTCCACATTTTTAGTTGACAGACGAGTTCTCCTCGCCGTAACTATGGCCCCCGCCGCACTAAACACCCGCTCAGATGGCACGCTACTTGCCGGGCAGGACAGCTTTTCCAGGGCAAACTCTGCTAGTTGCGGCCACAAATCAAGTTTGGCTGCCCAGAAGTCCAGCGGATCCTCAAGGTGTGTTGGCATGGTCATGTCAAAGTATGACATGACCTGCTGGTTGAGGTCCTTCTCCAGGTCTTCCTGCTGCTCATGAGTAGCCTCACTATGCGGGTGTAGAAAGCTACTCATTAGCGACTGAAGACTGAGGCTGCTGCTGCTGATGGAGCTGCTGCTGCTGCTCCTGCCAACCCCCCCAGCGGCCATGGCAGTGGAAGGTGAGCGCAGAGGTCCCCTCGAGTCAGACCTGCGAGAGTATGGACCATGGCGCAGATAGGCATCGGCCAACTGCCTACGTAGAATGTCTTTGTAGTAGTTGAGTTTGTCCTCCCTCTCGGTGGGTTTAAAAAATGCCCCCATTTTGTGCCGGAAGCGAGGGTCCAATAAGGTGGACAGCCAGAAGTCATCCCGCCGACAGATGGAAACAATTCTGGGGTCACTACGCAAGCATGTGAGCATGCTTCGTGCCATTTGCGCAAGTGACTCGGATGGACTACCTGTCTCCATCTCCACTGCATACTGCCACGGTGTGCCCGGGTCCTCTGTCTCTCCTTCCTCAAAAACCTCTAGCTCCTCTGGCTGCTCCTGCTCCTCCTCTCCTGTCCGCTGACTAGATAAACCAGCCATTTCGCCAAGCCTAAACTGTGTTTCGCTGGGCAACTCCTCCTCCTCCTCTTCCTCCTCCTCCTCCTCCAGTTCAGCTCCAACGGGGTTCATGTGGCCGTAAGATGTAAACGCCATGTCTCCAGTGCCCTGACCAGCCATGGTTTCCAACATGTGCTGTAGTACATGAAGCAGTGGAATCACGTCGTTCATCCCGTAATCCTGCCGACTGACAAATAAAGTGGCTTCCTCAAAGGGCCTGAGCAAACGGCAGGTGTCACGTATGAGCTGCCACTGGTTGACATTGAAGTTACACAGGGGAGTCCCCCTATCTGCTTGGATCATCAGGAAATCCGTGATGGCTTTTCTCTGTTCATATAATCGGTCCAACATGTGAAGGGTGGAATTCCAACGGGTGGAAACATCGCAAATCAGACTATGTTGGGGGATACCATTCTGACGCTGTAGCTCAAGAAGGGTGTGTTTGGCGGTGTAGGAGTGGCTGAAGTGCATGCAAAGTTTCCGTGAAGTTGTTAGGATGTCCTGCAGATGGGGGGAACACTTCAGAAACCGCTTGACAACCAGATTGAAGACGTGAGCCATGCAGGGGGCATGGGTCAGGCTTCCTTGGCGCAGCGCAGACAAAATGTTCTTCCCATTGTCGGTAACCATGATTCCCATTTTAAGTTTTCTCGGAGTAAGCCATGTTTGGATTTCCTGATGAATACATTTAAGCAGTTCCTCCCCTGTGTGACTCCGTTCGCCAAGACAAACCATGTGAAGCACTGCGTGACACCTCCGTGCCCTGCACACATGGTAGACTGGAGGGGCACTGAGACTTGAGCCTACAGTGGAGGGTGAGGAGATGGCGGAGGATGAGGAGGCCGAGTCGCACGGTGTCACAGGCCCAATGGGCAGAGAGCGCGGAGGCCGAAGCGGCGTGACCTGTCCAAGTTGCTGCTGCAAAGGGACCACATTCACCCAGTGGGCCGTAAACGACATGTACTGCCCCTGACCGTAGTTACAGCTCCAGATGTCGGCGCTGCCATGTATTTTGCTACACACCGACAGGCTCAAGGACTGGCCCACCTTCTGTTCAACAAAAGTGTGCAGCGCTGGTACTGCCTTCTTGGCAAAGAAATGACGGCTTGGGACTCTCCACCTCGGCTCGGCACAAGCCATCAGTTCTCTGAAAGGTGCAGATTCCACCACCTGAAAAGGGAGCGACTGCAGCACCAGCAACTTGGACAGGAGCACATTCAGCTTCTGCGCCGTAGGATGAGTGGGCGCATACTGCTGTCTCTTGGACATGGCTTCGCTGATGGATTGCTGGCGGGATGCATGACTTGGAGGAGGAGGAGCAGGAGCGACAGAGAATGGGTATGACGCACAGCTGCCTTCGGCTGAGGTGCTGGAGCCTTGGCTGGCAGAAATTGGGAGCTCACTTGGTGAGGAAGCAGACTGGACCACCCCTTGGGAGCCTCGGTTCTCCCAGGTCGTTTTATGGTGACGCATCATATGTTGACGCAGGGCCGTGGTGCCAACATTTGGACCCTGGCCACGCTTCACCTTTTGCCTACATATCTTGCATGTGGCCATGTTACCCTCCTGCGGATGCCTCAGGAAAAACTGCCACACTGCCGAGTAGCTACTTTTCCCACCCCCTGGCCTCACTGATTCACTGCTGCTGTTGCCAACTCCAGGAACCCCTGCTCCACTACCTCCCGATAAGGTAGACTGCCGCACAGCAGGTGCTCTACCCCGGCCCCGGCCGGCTCCAGCCTTTGGAATTGTGCCCCCATGCTGACTGCTACCACCTTGCTGCCTCAGCTGCTGACTCCGGGGCAACCTGCACCCCTCTTCTCCTGATGATGACGATGAAGCCCCTTCATCACCCGGCTCCCAAGTGCGATCGGCTTCATCGTCATCATCATCATCATCACCGAGTTGTGGCTGTACGTCACTGATGTTCGTGGATTCGTCAACAGTGTCTGGCGCAGGAGCTGGAACGCTCGCAGCACCCACGACACTGTCCACATCACTATTTGTCTGCCTAGCTAAAGAAGCCACCTCCATTTCTTGGCTGGGCAGTAGCTGCTGACTGTCCTCTATCTGATGGTCCTCCTCACTAAAGAGTGGAGCTGAACCCAAAGCATAGGATACGTCGCTGGGGGAGGGAACGGCGTAGGCCAGAGGCAATGGGAGGACAGGGACTGCTCTCGGGGCATGCCAACTCAGGGTTGTGTCAGAGGAACCTACCGACCCTAGACTGGGGGTCTCAGACGTAAGTTGTGATGATGTTGTTGATGAGCGCGTCAACCAATCTACCACGGCAGATGCGTTACTGGTGGAGACCCGACCGCTAGCAGATACTGGCAGATTAGGTCTCTCAGCGTGACTCCTGCTGCTACTGGCCCCCAGTCTGATGCGAGCTCTGCCTGCGGAATCTTGGCCTCTGCCACTCCTCTTTTCACTTCCAGGCACTTGTCTGCCCGACATAGTCTAACTGGCGTGGTAGTAGGTGATATTTAAAAAAACCCCGGGCAGCGGTGGGTCTATATGAAACAGAATATAATGCACACCAAAAGTGAGCAGTAACACTCAGCCTCCAACAGGCCTGCTTAGTGTAAATAAGAGAGCTGCTTAGTGTAAATAAAGAGGGGTATGCTATGTTACAGAATGGGATGCCTCAACAGAAGTGCACCTGGCAGGCAGCAGTAAGCCTATGCCCAGCAAAAGTGTCTTATAATATAAATATAATAAGAGCAAATGCTTATATGGTCTTAAACAGAGGCTGCTTTAGTCACAGAATGGGATGCCCTGGGCAGGAATGGACCTGGCAGGGTCCAGTAGTGCTTTGGCCAGCAAAAGTGTCTTTATCAGGCTAATTTCAAATATGATAAGAGCAAATGCTTATATGGTCTTAAACAGAGGCTGCTGTAGTCACAGAATGGGATGCCCCGGGCAGGAATCGACCTGGCAGGGTCCAGTAGTGCTTTGGCCAGCAAAAGTGTCTTTATCAGGCCTAATTTCAAATATGATAAGAGCAAATGCTTATATGGTCTTAAACAGAGGCTGCTTTAGTCACAGAATGGGATGCCCTGGGCAGGAATGGACCTGGCAGGGTCCAGTAGTGCTTTGGCCAGCAAAAGTGTCTTTATCAGGCTAATTTCAAATATGATAAGAGCAAATGCTTATATGGTCTTAAACAGAGGCTGCTGTAGTCACAGAATGGGATGCCCCGGGCAGGAATGGACCTGGCAGGGTCCAGTAGTGCTTTGGCCAGCAAAAGTGTCTTTATCAGGCCTAATTTCAAATATGATAAGAGCAAATGCTTATATGGTCTTAAACAGAGGCTGCTTTAGTCACAGAATGGGATGCCCTGGGCAGGAATGGACCTGGCAGGGTCCAGTAGTGCTTTGGCCAGCAAAAGTGTCTTTATCAGGCTAATTTCAAATATGATAAGAGCAAATGCTTATATGGTCTTAAACAGAGGCTGCTGTAGTCACAGAATGGGATGCCCCAACAGGAATCGACCTGGCAGGGTCCAGTAGTGCTTTGGCCAGCAAAAGTGTCTTTATCAGGCCTAATTTCAAATATGATAAGAGCAAATGCTTATATGGTCTTAAACAGAGGCTGCTTTAGTCACAGAATGGGATGCCCCAACAGGAATCGACCTGGCAGGGTCCAGTAGTGCTTTGGCCAGCAAAAGTGTCTTTATCAGGCCTAATTTCAAATATGATAAGAGCAAATGCTTATATGGTCTTAAACAGAGGCTGCTGTAGTCACAGAATGGGATGCCCTGGGCAGGAATGGACCTGGCAGGGTCCAGTAGTGCTTTGGCCAGCAAAAGTGTCTTTATCAGGCCTAATTTCAAATATGATAAGAGCAAATGCTTATATGGTCTTAAACAGAGGCTGCTTTAGTCACAGAATGGGATGCCCCAACAGGAATCGACCTGGCAGGGTCCAGTAGTGCTTTGGCCAGCAAAAGTGTCTTTATCAGGCCTAATTTCAAATATGATAAGAGCAAATGCTTATATGGTCTTAAACAGAGGCTGCTGTAGTCACAGAATGGGATGCCCTGGGCAGGAATGGACCTGGCAGGGTCCAGTAGTGCTTTGGCTAGCAAAAGTGTCTTTATCAGGCCTAATTTCAAATATGATAAGAGCAAATGCTTATATGGTCTTAAACAGAGGCTGCTGTAGTCACAGAATGGGATGCCCCGGGCAGGAATGGACCTGGCAGGGTCCAGTAGTGCTTTGGCCAGCAAAAGTGTCTTTATCAGGCCTAATTTCAAATATGATAAGAGCAAATGCTTATATGGTCTTAAACAGAGGCTGCTGTAGTCACAGAATGGGATGCCCTGGGCAGGAATGGACCTGGCAGGGTCCAGTAGTGCTTTGGCCAGCAAAAGTGTCTTTATCAGGCCTAATTTCAAATATGATAAGAGCAAATGCTTATATGGTCTTAAACAGAGGCTGCTGTAGTCACAGAATGGGATGCCCTGGGCAGGAATGGACCTGGCAGGGTCCAGTAGTGCTTTGGCCAGCAAAAGTGTCTTTATCAGGCTAATTTCAAATATGATAAGAGCAAATGCTTATATGGTCTTAAACAGAGGCTGCTGTAGTCACAGAATGGGATGCCCCGGGCAGGAATGGACCTGGCAGGGTCCAGTAGTGCTTTGGCCAGCAAAAGTGTCTTTATCAGGCCTAATTTCAAATATGATAAGAGCAAATGCTTATATGGTCTTAAACAGAGGCTGCTTTAGTCACAGAATGGGATGCCCTGGGCAGGAATGGACCTGGCAGGGTCCAGTAGTGCTTTGGCCAGCAAAAGTGTCTTTATCAGGCTAATTTCAAATATGATAAGAGCAAATGCTTATATGGTCTTAAACAGAGGCTGCTGTAGTCACAGAATGGGATGCCCTGGGCAGGAATGGACCTGGCAGGGTCCAGTAGTGCTTTGGCCAGCAAAAGTGTCTTTATCAGGCCTAATTTCAAATATGATAAGAGCAAATGCTTATATGGTCTTAAACAGAGGCTGCTTTAGTCACAGAATGGGATGCCCTGGGCAGGAATGGACCTGGCAGGGTCCAGTATTGCTTTGGCCAGCAAAAGTGTCTTTATCAGGCTAATTTCAAATATGATAAGAGCAAATGCTTATATGGTCTTAAACAGAGGCTGCTGTAGTCACAGAATGGGATGCCCCGGGCAGGAATGGACCTGGCAGGGTCCAGTAGTGCTTTGGCCAGCAAAAGTGTCTTTATCAGGCTAATTTCAAATATGATAAGAGCAAATGCTTATATGGTCTTAAACAGAGGCTGCTGTAGTCACAGAATGGGATGCCCCGGGCAGGAATGGACCTGGCAGGGTCCAGTAGTGCTTTGGCCAGCAAAAGTGTCTTTATCAGGCCTAATTTCAAATATGATAAGAGCAAATGCTTATATGGTCTTAAACAGAGGCTGCTTTAGTCACAGAATGTGATGCCCCAACAGGAATCGACCTGGCAGGGTCCAGTAGTGCTTTGGCCAGCAAAAGTGTCTTTATCAGGCCTAATTTCAAATATGATAAGAGCAAATGCTTATATGGTCTTAAACAGAGGCTGCTGTAGTCACAGAATGGGATGCCCCGGGCAGGAATGGACCTGGCAGGGTCCAGTAGTGCTTTGGCCAGCAAAAGTGTCTTTATCAGGCCTAATTTCAAATATGATAAGAGCAAATGCTTATATGGTCTTAAACAGAGGCTGCTTTAGTCACAGAATGGGATGCCCTGGGCAGGAATGGACCTGGCAGGGTCCAGTAGTGCTTTGGCCAGCAAAAGTGTCTTTATCAGGCCTAATTTCAAATATGATAAGAGCAAATGCTTATATGGTCTTAAACAGAGGCTGCTTTAGTCACAGAATGGGATGCCCCAACAGGAATCGACCTGGCAGGGTCCAGTAGTGCTTTGGCCAGCAAAAGTGTCTTTATCAGGCCTAATTTCAAATATGATAAGAGCAAATGCTTATATGGTCTTAAACAGAGGCTGCTGTAGTCACAGAATGGGATGCCCCGGGCAGGAATGGACCTGGCAGGGTCCAGTAGTGCTTTGGCCAGCAAAAGTGTCTTTATCAGGCCTAATTTCAAATATGATAAGAGCAAATGCTTATATGGTCTTAAACAGAGGCTGCTTTAGTCACAGAATGGGATGCCCCAACAGGAATCGACCTGGCAGGGTCCAGTAGTGCTTTGGCCAGCAAAAGTGTCTTTATCAGGCCTAATTTCAAATATGATAAGAGCAAATGCTTATATGGTCTTAAACAGAGGCTGCTGTAGTCACAGAATGGGATGCCCTGGGCAGGAATGGACCTGGCAGGGTCCAGTAGTGCTTTGGCCAGCAAAAGTGTCTTTATCAGGCCTAATTTCAAATATGATAAGAGCAAATGCTTATATGGTCTTAAACAGAGGCTGCTGTAGTCACAGAATGGGATGCCCCGGGCAGGAATGGACCTGGCAGGGTCCAGTAGTGCTTTGGCCAGCAAAAGTGTCTTTATCAGGCCTAATTTCAAATATGATAAGAGCAAATGCTTATATGGTCTTAAACAGAGGCTGCTGTAGTCACAGAATGGGATGCCCTGGGCAGGAATGGACCTGGCAGGGTCCAGTAGTGCTTTGGCCAGCAAAAGTGTCTTTATCAGGCCTAATTTCAAATATGATAAGAGCAAATGCTTATATGGTCTTAAACAGAGGCTGCTTTAGTCACAGAATGGGATGCCCTGGGCAGGAATGGACCTGGCAGGGTCCAGTAGTGCTTTGGCCAGCAAAAGTGTCTTTATCAGGCTAATTTCAAATATGATAAGAGCAAATGCTTATATGGTCTTAAACAGAGGCTGCTGTAGTCACAGAATGGGATGCCCCGGGCAGGAATGGACCTGGCAGGGTCCAGTAGTGCTTTGGCCAGCAAAAGTGTCTTTATCAGGCCTAATTTCAAATATGATAAGAGCAAATGCTTATATGGTCTTAAACAGAGGCTGCTTTAGTCACAGAATGGGATGCCCTGGGCAGGAATGGACCTGGCAGGGTCCAGTAGTGCTTTGGCCAGCAAAAGTGTCTTTATCAGGCTAATTTCAAATATGATAAGAGCAAATGCTTATATGGTCTTAAACAGAGGCTGCTGTAGTCACAGAATGAGATGCCCTGGGCAGGAATGGACCTGGCAGGGTCCAGTAGTGCTTTGGCCAGCAAAAGTGTCTTTATCAGGCCTAATTTCAAATATGATAAGAGCAAATGCTTATATGGTCTTAAACAGAGGCTGCTTTAGTCACAGAATGGGATGCCCTGGGCAGGAATGGACCTGGCAGGGTCCAGTAGTGCTTTGGCCAGCAAAAGTGTCTTTATCAGGCTAATTTCAAATATGATAAGAGCAAATGCTTATATGGTCTTAAACAGAGGCTGCTGTAGTCACAGAATGGGATGCCCCGGGCAGGAATGGACCTGGCAGGGTCCAGTAGTGCTTTGGCCAGCAAAAGTGTCTTTATCAGGCCTAATTTCAAATATGATAAGAGCAAATGCTTATATGGTCTTAAACAGAGGCTGCTTTAGTCACAGAATGGGATGCCCTGGGCAGGAATGGACCTGGCAGGGTCCAGTAGTGCTTTGGCCAGCAAAAGTGTCTTTATCAGGCTAATTTCAAATATGATAAGAGCAAATGCTTATATGGTCTTAAACAGAGGCTGCTGTAGTCACAGAATGGGATGCCCCAACAGGAATCGACCTGGCAGGGTCCAGTAGTGCTTTGGCCAGCAAAAGTGTCTTTATCAGGCCTAATTTCAAATATGATAAGAGCAAATGCTTATATGGTCTTAAACAGAGGCTGCTTTAGTCACAGAATGGGATGCCCTGGGCAGGAATGGACCTGGCAGGGTCCAGTAGTGCTTTGGCCAGCAAAAGTGTCTTTATCAGGCCTAATTTCAAATATGATAAGAGCAAATGCTTATATGGTCTTAAACAGAGGCTGCTTTAGTCACAGAATGTGATGCCCCAACAGGAATCGACCTGGCAGGGTCCAGTAGTGCTTTGGCCAGCAAAAGTGTCTTTATCAGGCCTAATTTCAAATATGATAAGAGCAAATGCTTATATGGTCTTAAACAGAGGCTGCTTTAGTCACAGAATGGGATGCCCTGGGCAGGAATGGACCTGGCAGGGTCCAGTAGTGCTTTGGCCAGCAAAAGTGTCTTTATCAGGCTAATTTCAAATATGATAAGAGCAAATGTTTATATGGTCTTAAACAGAGGCTGCTGTAGTCACAGAATGGGATGCCCCGGGCAGGAATGGACCTGGCAGGGTCCAGTAGTGCTTTGGCCAGCAAAAGTGTCTTTATCAGGCTAATTTCAAATATGATAAGAGCAAATGCTTATATGGTCTTAAACAGAGGCTGCTGTAGTCACAGAATGGGATGCCCCGGGCAGGAATGGACCTGGCAGGGTCCAGTAGTGCTTTGGCCAGCAAAAGTGTCTTTATCAGGCCTAATTTCAAATATGATAAGAGCAAA
Organism: Gastrophryne carolinensis; assembly: GCA_027917425.1. Classification (NCBI taxonomy): domain Eukaryota; kingdom Metazoa; phylum Chordata; class Amphibia; order Anura; family Microhylidae; genus Gastrophryne; species Gastrophryne carolinensis. Next base: position 330,220,007 of record CM051235.1, on the reverse strand, counting down.
TGCTTATATGGTCTTAAACAGAGGCTGCTTTAGTCACAGAATGGGATGCCCTGGGCAGGAATGGACCTGGCAGGGTCCAGTAGTGCTTTGGCCAGCAAAAGTGTCTTTATCAGGCTAATTTCAAATATGATAAGAGCAAATGCTTATATGGTCTTAAACAGAGGCTGCTGTAGTCACAGAATGGGATGCCCTGGGCAGGAATGGACCTGGCAGGGTCCAGTAGTGCTTTGGCCAGCAAAAGTGTCTTTATCAGGCCTAATTTCAAATATGATAAGAGCAAATGCTTATATGGTCTTAAACAGAGGCTGCTTTAGTCACAGAATGGGATGCCTCACAGCAGACTTAAGATCAGTTCAGTATATATGCACAGTTAGTTACTATAAGCAGCCTGAAAACGCTAACAAAGGCTGGATGAAAAAAAAAAAATCTCCCTGTCAGCCAGCTCCGTTTTTCCTACCTTTCCCTGGCTTTCTGTCTGTCTCCTGTCTGTCTCCTGCCTGTCTCCTGCCTGTCCCTGTCTGTCCCTGTCTCCAGCCTGTCTAACTGCCTCAGCTACACAGCGTTCTGTCTGTCTGTCACGAATGCAATAGAGAAATGAGGAAAAGCAAGATGGCCGCCGTTAAATACCGCTGTGTGACGTCACCGGGCTTGCTGGCTGCTGATAGGCTGCATGTGACTGCCCCAGCTTGCACTGGCGCGGGATACATGTCCAGACATGTCCCGTCCGCCATCTTAGAATGCCTGTAAATGTAAATGAATGGATGTTAAAGGAAAACTTCGAGTGATCGAATCGCGGGGAAATTCGGATTCGATCCGAATCGAATTTTTCCTGAAATTCGGATCGAATCCGGGTTCGTCCGGATCGATTCGCTCATCCCTAGTCATTTAGTCAAAGGATCTATATTTGACAGATATTGGTAGCCAATTGGAACTAAATGCTATGTTTGCTTTATGTTATGTAGACCATGCTGGAGCGCAGCTACGACTACCTGCCCAACTCTTTTGATAAATGCACCGTCGCCCTGCAGATCATCGGGCAAATACAGCAACAGACCGACACCACCTTCACCCACACTCAGATCTATGCAGCATTGGTCGGACCTGAAGCGGCTGCACATGCCCCGGGTGCGGAGGTTTTTCGGCACCCATTTCCCTAGTAAGTACATAGCGATTGCATGCCAGATGTAACTAAGACAGAGGGTAGGCCTTTACTTAAAATGCCTTTGGTAGTGTTGGAAATGGATTACCGTATACGCCGCCCCCGGAGGTGCACAGGCCGACCAGTGCTACATGAAGCTGCAGCTGGAAGTGAAGGTGGTGGATCTCCAGAGCGACGGTCCTACCCCTCCTCTCGTGAGTCCTCCGACCAGCCCCTGGACCTTTCCACAGAGGAGGGGCGGCACGGTGTGGGCAGGCAGTCGTACCCTGCCACGCATGCGGGAGCCTCTGGTATGTAACTCTTCATGGATACGCACACACATATACATTCTATTTACTACCAAGCTGATTCCCTTCATCTGTTTTTATAGATGCTTCGGGAGCGGGTGAAGTTGTTGAGGAAGCGGCAGATCGGCCACCTGAAGAACATGGAGAAGGTGATTGATGTGACCCAGACATTTAAATAGACATTTTATTACTGTTGAATAAGACAAAAAAACTAACTGTAATTGCCATGTTTCTCCAGGAACTTCTTCCCAGCAGAGCCAAGGCCCAGGACGTCGGCTTGTCCCCAATGAGCCCTCTCTCGGCCACCAACCAAGTAAGTAGTAATGCCATTAGTTGCAGTATGTGGTAATTGACATGAACACACAGATACATCAAGCCATAGTCAATGGCATTTGAAGAATGACCTCTGGCCACTTCCTTAGCTTAATGACTTTGCATAATCACCTCTGGCAACTTCCTTAGCTTAATGACTTGCCAGATTGACATATGTGGCCTTTATTTAATTAGCTAACTAAAAAACATTCAATCCACAGGTGACAAACATGTATTGTTCTCCAAGTAATGTTTTATTCTCAATTTGTTACAGGGACCACACGCCAAGCAGTTTTAGAACTGAATAGGTGGGTCCTGGCCCTGTTAAATTTATACAGTTTTAAAAAAAGCAATTTTTTTACCCATTTTATATTTTTTATACCAAAAAACCTACAACGTACATAGTTCACTTTTTAAAAAAATCTTTAAGTAAAAACATTTTACAGATTAAAAAAACAAAAACAAAGTTTCATTGTCATTTATTTAAACACATACATTTACAACAAAGAAAGGGTCCAAGACATATTTTTATATCAAGATTCAGATGTCCTCTAAGTGGTTTGGGTAAGTTTTAGGGGCCTAGAATGGAAGAAGAACCTAACCGCGAAGTTTGGTTTTGGTGAGCTTTAAGGGTCCAAAAGGGAAGGTTTAGCTAAACATTGTAGTAGAAGTGAGGGTGGCAAATATGTAGGCAAGCACTTTAATGAGATAAGTTTGTAGTGTGCAGGCGCAAGATCGTAAGGATTTTCGTCTGGACAATTATTTTTGGAAAAAGTGAAACAGAATCTATCGGGAAACGTAAAGGATTCGTGGGAGGAGACGATGGGAAAAGGGCTAAATCAAAGCCTACATTGTAACCAGAGAAAATGAAACCGAAAAGTCACGATGGAAAATGAAATCCTCGTACTCTGGCATACGAACGGACGAAAACTTTACAGAAGGTTTGCAATGCATGCATAGAATCGCTCGCACACTCATACGAGAGCGGGAAAATGTTAAAGTAATACGAAATCGGCACTAAAACTGAAGTATTTTGTTGTCTCTATGAATCGAGCCTAATATTTTTTGTATATAAAACGTTTTTTTAATATATACATAAGAACTGTTCCTAAATAATACTTATCCATCTTTCATACACAGGGGCATTGAAAATGCCCGTGGAGGGTGAAACATGTCTGCCCTACAAAAAAAGAAAATATAGGTTGAACCATAATGGTGAAAGAAATTATTTATTGGATATATTCATATGTTTAATTATTATCATGTGACTTGAATAGTATGAAAATGGATAGAAGTTTTTAATGTTTATAATAAAAACGATTTTTAATGATATAGACAGAAACTATTGTGATGCGGTCATGTATAACGGCTCAAAACCTATACCAGGGCAAACCTAGCCTCTGATCTTGAATGTGCATGAGGTGGAAAGAATGGATAAATTACTGGGACGGGCTGAGAATAACTCAGCTATCATGGTCCATGTGGGGACCAATGACAGAATTTATTGGAGATGAAGGATCCTTAACAATACATTTAAGGAATTAACACCAAGTTGAAGAGAAGAACCTCCAAGATTGTATTCTCTGGAATACTTCCTGTGCCATGCACTACACGTGAACGACAGTGGGAGCTTAGAGATTTAAACACATGGTTCAAGTCCTGGTGCAGGGCAGAAAAATTTGGATTCCTAGATCACTGGACTGGCTTCTCATTGGGGAACTATATTCTACAGATAATTTGTACCTGAATGGAAGTGGGACTGCTGTTCAGAGTAAAGGGATATTAGAAGGGGTAGAGGGGTAATTAAACTAGAGATGGGGGAGGGCAAGAGAGAAAACAAAGGGGAAGACAGGTTACTTAGGGGACAGCATTTGATGGTGGGTTCGAGAATTAGAAGGGGGAGGACTGCTATGATGGATAAGGAGATCCATTTGTTGCAAACCAGCAGTGAAAAAAACTAAAGCTCAACATGTCAAACTAGACAGGATCTTAAAGTGTATGTTCACAAATGCCAGAGGTGTGGCATGTAAAGTGGGGGAGCTTGAGGCTCTGGTACTGGAAGAAATTATTGATGTTATTGGCATGGCTGAGACATGGCTGGATTCCACACATGACTGGACTGTAAAGCCAGAATTCAAAGCATATATTAATGAGGGGGATACTAGCAGAAAATTGTGAGGATATAGAATCCCGTGGATAGAAATGTGGGGTGATGTGAACAATGTTAAAATACAAATTGGTTTAATCTATAGAACCCCAGATATAACTAAGGAAATAGAGGGTTAGCTGCAAAAACTGGGAGGGCAAAAACACTGAATTTTAGAATGGCCAACTTTCCCAGGCTCAGAGCTGCACTACAGGACATAGACTTGGACCATCTATTGCGGAATAAGGATACAGATGCTAAATAGGAGTGCTTAAAATCAATTGTGCGTACCAACATTGCAAAATTAACCTATGGGTAACAAATACAAGCTGCTAAATATAAACCCCTCATGGCCGACACCTGCGGCTAAAAAAAGAACAGGTAGGTGCCCTAATTATTTATACTAGGGAAATGGTCGCTGGAGATAAAAAAAGAGGGCAGAGCTGTTACCGTATTTGCCGGCGTATAAGACGACTGGGCGTATAAGACGACCCACCAACATTTCCACTCAAAATATAGAGTTTGTTATATACTCGCCGTATAAGACTACTCCCTCTTCCGCACACCGAATAAAACGTAAAAGAACATCAGATTACACTGCAGCCACATCCCTGCTCACCTTTAGTTTGGGATGTGCCCACACTGGCTATTCAGAATGCGTCCCAGCTAAAGGCATAGTAGGGATGCATCTGCAGTATAATGTGGTTTGGGCTCTGGGAAAAGGACCAGATGGGGGGTTTCACACAGTGGAGGATCACAATTTGGGATACCCCTGGAGTAGGGAACAAAACGCAGTGGGGCCTCCCAAATTTGGAAGCCCCACTGTGTGAAATACCCCCGACTGGCTTTTTTCACAGAGCGCACATCAGATTACACTGCAGCTGCATCCCTGCTCGCCTTTAGTTGGGGATGTGCCTGTGCTGGCTATTCAGAATGCGTCCCAGCTAAAGGCATAGTAGGGATGTAGCTGCAGGGTAATGTGGTGTTAACTCTGGGAATAGGGCCAATAGGGAGGGTTTTACAGTGGGGCATCCTGAATTGGAATGGCCCAGTGGGTTTGTTCCCTACTCCAGGGGCATGCCAAATTGGGTTTCCTCTACTGTGTGAAACCCTCCAACTGGCCCTTTTCCCAGAGCCCAAACCACATTACACTGCAGCCACATCCTTACTATGCCTTTAGATTGGACGCATTCTGAATAGCCAGCACAGGCCCCAACTAAAGGCGAGCAGGAATGTGGCACATCCCTGCTCGCCTATAGCTGGGGACATGCCTGGGTTGTTTAGAATGTGTCTCATCTAATAGCATAGTGTGTAATGTGTGGGGTCTGGGAAGGTGCCAGTAGGGGGTTTTACACTGGGGGATGCCCCATAGAAACTTTTTTTTTTTTAATAAATCTTAAATAAATCACACCTCAGATCAGATGCTGAAGAGTCCCCTTCAAAGTGGAGAACAGCGAGGGCGATGTCAAGAGTGCCAGGAGCCAGCCCCCTGCCTGCCCACACAGTGCCTGAGAGCAGGAAAGCTGATTTGCTTGGCGCTCACCCTGCTGGCCTGCTCAGTCTCTCCCTGCTCTGATCAACTAGTGCTGCCTGAGCAAGAGCATCGCTCTGCAGGAGGAGGAGGACGATCGTGCTGCCCAGCTTGGTGATAGTTACACTCCGGGGTATAAATAGATTGTGGGACAGATCTATGTATTGACTCTGAATATATTTATATATAGTTATTAGATCACCTCTCAAGCATCTTTTTTCTAAACTAAATAAACCTAACTTTGACAGTCTTTCAGGGTACTCAAGCCCCCCACACTCCTTTTATTAACTTTGTTGCCCTTCTTTGGACGCGCTCCAGTTCTGATATGTCCTTCTTAAGCACAGGTGCCCAGAACTGTAAACCGTACTCCATATGGGGTCTAACCAGTGACTTGTACAGGGGTAAAATGATGCTCTGGTCATGAGCACCTCTGCCCTCCTGATGCACCCCATGATCCTATTTGCTTTGGCAGCAGCTGCCTGACATTGATTACTACAATTATTTAGTTACTACTTATTTAGTGTGTAATCATGACACAGATTTCTCCTTCCCATATGCATAACCTTACATTTATCTGTATTAAACTTCATTTGCCATTTAACTGCCCATGCTTCCAATTTATCTAAATCTGTTTGTAGCTGCCTGCTGTCCTCTTTTGTTTGAATTACTTTACACAGCTTAGTATCATCTGCAAAGATTAAGATGTTACTATTTAATCCATACCCAATGTCATTATATATATATATATATATATATATATATATATATATATATATATATATATATTGAAGAGAATTGGTCCCAGAACTGACCCTTGTGGCACTCCACTAGTAACAGTGACCCAATCTGAGTGTGTACCATTGATAACCACCCTCTGCTTCCGATCATTAAGCCAATTTCCCACCCATCTGCACACGTTTTCCCCCAGTCCAAGCATTCTCATCTTTTGTACCAGCCTTTTATGTGGCACAGTATCATATGCTTTATAAAAGTCAAGATATATGGTATCCAAGACTCCCCCTGATCCAATCTTGAACTTACTTCCTCATAAAAGCTGATTAGGTTTGTCTTGCAGGAGTGATTCCTCATAAATCCATGCTGATATGGAGTAATAAGGTCATTTTCCCCAAGGTGCTCCAGGATAGTATCCCTTAAAAAACCTTCAAACAGCTTGCCCACCACAGATGTTAAGCTTACCGGTCTGTAGTTCCCAGGTTCCCCCCTAGATCCCTTTTTGAATATTGGCACCACATTTGCCAAGCGCCAATCCCTCGGAACAGACCCTGTAGTTATTGAGTCCACAAATATTAGAAATAACGGCTTGTCTATTACTGTACATAACTCCCTTAAAACACGAGGATGTATGTAATCTGGTCCCGGTGATTTATCGATTTTTATCTGCTTGAGACGGTGCTCGACTTCTTCCTTGTTTAGACCAGTGACATTTAATGGAGGGTTTCGGTTATTCCCCTGCATTTCACTCGGCACGTCACATTCTTTTGTGAATATAGCAGCAAAGAAGTTGTTTAGTAAATTAGCTTTCTCCTCATTTCCCTCTATAGGTGTCCCCTCCTTGCTTTTCAGGGGGCCCACACCCTCAGGTTTGTACCTTTTATGGTTTATGTAGCTAAAGAATAATTTGGGGTTAGTTATACTCTGTTTCGCATCCAGTCTTTCTTTCTCCAGCTTAGCTGCCCTTATCTGTTGTTTACATTGTTTATTTTCTTCTTTATAGTTTTTTAACGCTTCCGCTGTCCCTTCCTGCTTTAAACTTTTACTTTTTTTTGGTGTTTATTGCCCCCTTAACCTTTTTGTTTAGCCACATTGGTTTACATGTGTGTCTAATAGTTTTATTCCTGTAAGGTATATATCTGTCGCAATGAAAATTAAGGATTCCTTTGAAAGTATCCCATTTAGTGTCCATGCTTTTGTTTTTAAGGGCATTTTCCCAGTCAATGCAGTTTAGGGCATCTCTAAGTTGGTCAAACTTTGCCATTTTGAAGTTCCACGTTTTTGTGGCTCCTTGATTAGGCACCCTAGTGACTGCTAAGTGGGAATTAATGATATTATGATCACTGTTTCTAAGGTGTCCCCTGACCTATACCTTTATTACTTTGTCTGGTACATTGGTTAGTATTAGGTCCAATATGGCTTTCCCCCTTGTTGGAGCTTGTACTTGTTGGGAAAGGTAGCCATCTTTTGTTTTAGATAAAAAAACTATTACTTTTATGGGAAACACATGTTTCAGTGTCCCAGTCTGTATCTGGGTAGTTAAAGTCCCCCATAATCACTACCTCATTTAGTTTAGCGGCTATATCTATATACCAGTTCACAAGGCTGGGGGAGGTGGCAAGTCACCTGTGACTAGCGGGTGACTTGCCATTAACCCCTGGCACCCCCATTACCTGCCTCCCCAAAGCCCGGGGGGGGGGGCAGAAGAGCCCGGGCCCACGGGCTATGCGGGCTTGTAGCCTGCAGGGCCAGGGGCCACAAAAGCTGGCCCCTGTGCCCTGTTTCTACAAGCCCTGCATAGCTGGTCCCGGGCTGGTTACTTTGGGTAAGGGGGACCCCATGTACATTTTTTTGGGGATTTTTAAAAGTTTTTAACCCTTAAAAATCCCCCCAAAAAATGCCCCCCCCCCCCCCCCCCCCGGGAAGGGGGACCCTATGTCATTTTTTTTCTCGATTTAACCCTTTGTAGTGTGGATGGTAGTTGTATTTTATTTGTAAATGTTATAAAGTACTTGTTTCAGTTAGGGGGGTCTCCTGGGCAGGAACGGGGGGCTACCGATAAATATGTGGTACCGTTCTAATCGGGAGAAATGGGGCTTTCACATGCAATACGGTTTTCCTTAATAAAATAAATTTTTTATTTAAAAAAAAGGAGTCAATTTTCTAAAAAAAATTTTATTTATTTATTTTTTACTTAATAATATTGTAAAAAACAAAATAAAATTTACAAACAAGACATTTCTTGTTAAAGCCTAAACTCTGCTGCAGAAAATATATATATAATTTTCCTGAAAATTCCAGCAAAAATGGCGCAAAACATGGCGCAAAATGGGGAAAAATGACCTGTCAACAGAGGGTGACAAAATCTCAAGTAGGCTGGCAATTAAAATGGTTAAAGGTAGCTATGCATGTTGGGTATTGTTCTGTTCGGGGGATCTTGCGCTTTCAGATTTAGCTTGTTTTTTTCTGGTTTGCATATTTATATTTTAGGAAAAGGTGTTTTTTATTCAGCTTTTTTATACATTTTTTAGGGAAACCCTGCGCAACCAAAGAATTCTTTGAGGGATTAATTCCAGAAAAATGAGCCCACTACAACAAGCTGGGTACGCTTAGAAAGCTTAACATGTGTACTTTCAGGGAATATATGGTTTATGGGGGATATTCCAAATGTAAAGGGTTGTTTTGGTTGAAAAATCGCAAGGTGCGCACTTTGTCTGCAGAGCTGAAATTTTCAAGTAAAATCACTGTTACGCACATGCTTTACTTTGGGGTGTTTGGCAACTCTTCCCTTGACAGTAGCTATGCATGATGGGTATCGTTCTGTTCGGGGGATGTTGCTTTTTCAGATTAAACTTGTTTTTTTCTTGTTGGCACATAGTTTTTTAGGAAAATGTGGCTTTGATTCTGCTTTTTTATCCTTTTTTTAGGGAAACTCTTTGCAACCAAAGAATACATTGAGGGATTACTTCCAGAAAACTGTGGGCACATCAACAAGCCTGGTACGCCTAGAAAGCTTGAGGTGTGTACTTCCAGAGAATATATAGTTTGTTGGGGGTATTTCTGGAAAAACTGCAAGGTGCGCATATTGCATTGCATAGTTGTATTTTATCTGAAAATTCCCTAAAGCGCTATTTCAGTTTGGGGGAGTCTCCTGGGCAGAAAAGGGTGTCTACTGATACATATGTGGTATCGCTGTAACTGGGAGAAATTGGGATTTCACACGCAATAAGATTTTATTTAAAAAAAAAACTACAAATTGTAAAAATGTATTTTTTTTAATTTTTTTTTCACATATTTCACCCAAAAATATTGAGAATACACCTAAAAAATTACAAACAAGACATTTCATGTTAAAGCCCAGACTCTGCTGAAAAAAACAATATATCATTTTCCTGGGAAATCCCTGGAAATCCCTTCAAAAATCACATTGGAACATGGGGAGCGCAAAATAGTGCAAAATGGTTTGGCACCAAGGGTGACAAAAACTCCAGGTAGGCTGGCAGCGAAAGGGTTAAACAATCCTCCAACCTTTTAGCCATCCTCTCCCCCAGAACAGATGCACCCTCCCCATTGAGGTGCAACCTATCCCTGCCAAAGAACCTATAGCCCACTGGGAAGTTGGCCCAGTTCTCTAAGAACCCAAACCCCTCCTTTTTACTCCAATTTTTGAGCCACCTGTTTACCCCTCTAATTTCCCGCTGTCTTTCTGGTGTTGCTAATATTATAAGTGAAAACCAGCACGATTTTACTAAGGACAGAAGCTGCCAGACTAACCTGGCAGCTTCTATGATGAGGTGAGTAGAAGCCTGGACAGAGAGGCGGCTGTGAATATAGTCTTTCTGGATTTTGCAAAAGCATTTGACACTGACCCCCATGGATGCTTATTGAGGAAATTTAGGTCTCAGGGTTAGAAAATACAGTTTGTAACTGGACTGAAAACTGGCTGATACCTACTCTGAATGGTTACCAGTTGTAAGCGGTGTACCCCAAGGTTCAGTGCTGGGCCCATTAAAATTCAACTTGTTTATAAACAACATAAAAGATGGGATTACATGCACTGTCTCTATTTTTGCAGATCACACAAAGATATGTAGCACAGTGCAGTCTGTTGAAGATGTTCACAAACTTCAAGCTGACTTGGACACTTTGAGTGTCTGGGTATCCACTTGGCAAATAAAGTTCAGTGTGGAAAAATGTAAAGTCATACACTTGGGATATGATAACCTGAAGGCCACATATGTCCACGGGGGAGTAAATCTGGGAGAATCACTTGTTGGGAAGGATCGGGGGGGTACTGGTAATCCCCAGGCTAAATAACAGTATGCAATGTCAAGCAGCTGCTTCCAAGGCCACCAAGATATTATTATGCATTAAAAGAGGCATGTAATCATGGGATAGGGATGTAATTTTGCCTCTTTACAAGGCACTGGTCACCCTCATCTGGAATATGCTGCCAGTTCTGGGCACCAGTTCATAGAAAGGACGCTCTGACTATGGAAAGGGCACAATTTCAGGTAAAATCCTCTCTAAAGACAATTTTTGTCTGGAAAAAAAGAAATTCAATTCCCAGAGGCGACAATATTTTTTTACCATAAGAACTATAAATCTGTGGAATAGCCTCCCACAGAAGCTTGCTACGGCATCAACCGCTGACAGCTTCAAAAAAGGATTAGATGCTTATCCAGAAGAAAATAACAACACCTTTGGTTGAACTTGATGGACATATGTCTTTTTTTTAAATGTTTTGACTATGTAACTATTGAACTATGAAAGGGGTCGCCTCCCTGCACCTGCTATTAAAACTCAAATTGTAGTGGGGGGTGAATGAGCTTCATGTTAATCACAGAGCAAAAAAAGCATAGGATAATTTGGTTTGATGTGAATTGTAACAATATTCCCTTAGTCAGGCCCTTGCTGTGTCATTGCTACAAATTCTTTTCAGAAGTGTCTGACGAAAAGAGCATTTCCCATTGCTGTGAAACCTTATGGCAGTGTCTGGTTTATCCACCCCCTACTTTTGGAGAGTAAACATGCCTTCTTTTTCTAATGGTAAATAGTTTAGAGGAAGTACAGACTCTTTGAAATGGTTTTCTCTGATCTTCCCCTTAGGAATTTTGAGCAAACACATCAAATCTTGGAAAAAAATATTGCATTGATGAACACGTAGTGCTGTTTACAGAAGGATATCATGGATTGTTGGTACTACTTAGAAGGCTTAGCAAAGATATAAACATAGTAATTCTTAATGTTGGCATTGATATGAGCAAATCCTTATTTAGCTGACATAAGAAGTATTGCTGAATTATTATACCGATATCAAAAGTAGGCCAATGACAAAAAAATAACAGTTATGGTAAGATGCTGGGGCTACCATTCCAAGGAAATCCCAATTACAGGCAAAGACAAGACAAGATAAATATTCATTTAGTGGTGGGACTAATGGAGGTCAGAAGATAACAACACACATACACCAATGATAGACATTTTCCAGCATGTCTAGCCGTTTTCCTATTGAATATGACAGGATAAAAATTACTTTCTGGAAATCTGTGGTTGATGATACTGATTTTACTTATCCATGGCTATTAGCTGCAGTACAAGCAAGCCAGGCCAAGGCAGCCAAGCCAGACAGCAACTAGATGATCTGCCAATTTTTGACCATAATTTCCCCATAAGTGTCTGAAAACGGGCTAGAATTAAACAACATTAGTTCATAAATACAATAGAATTCACTTATAGTACAATAGGGCAGGAACATGTATGGCCCGAGTCAATAAGCTTTGAACATATCTCTAAATTTGTAATTAGTAAATATATTATTATAATTGTGCTATCGATATGAAATTCTCAACAGATGTCGGGAACAACCCATAAAATCCACACATGTAAAGAAATCAAACCATAGATGTCCATAATTACTGTATTTTCTGACCTATAAGATGCACTTTTTCCCCCACCAAATTGAGTGAAAAATGTCAGTACATTGTATCGGGTGAATGTAAAAAAAAGCAAAAATCAAAAAATAAAATGTCCAAGAATAGTAAACTTACATACTGGCGCTCCTGCGTTGCTGGCAGCCACTGGGAGGCAAGATGATTGATGAGCGGCGGGTGGTTTCCAGCCTTTTAGGCGTGGTGTGCGCCATACACAATCCATGCAGTGGGTGGGCAAGGCCTTCATCTACTGTCCTTATTGCCCTTTAAGATGCACTTTTCCCGAACAAAAGTGGGAAGGAAATGTCAGTGTGTCCTATTGTGGTGACTAGGTTAGGGAAGCTGGGAGGCAGCTGTGGGTCACCTGCTTTTGGGCGGCACCGGTTACCCTACTGTTGGCAGAGGCTAGGCCTCAGATTCTGCTAACAAAATGGCTGAAGCGAACAAAATGGCTGCCAGATATAGTTATATGCAAAGCTTCACATAAAAAGGAATATATATGTATATATATTTCGAAGCTTCATTGGAAATGTTATTGCGGAAGTGTATGCTAGCGAAATGTAACTGCAAAACCGCAAAAATAGCTAAATGGGGAAATTTCTCGGTATCTGTGTACGTGCTGACCTTTTCCTCTGTGGAAACTGTCAGCTTGCACTTCTGTGTGGTTTTGTCATATATGTCGCAAATGTGGAACAAGTACATACTGTGTCTGTGGTTTTTTGCTATATAAGTCAACCCTAAAGCGGAAGTAAATTAGAATTTGTACTGGGTCTGTGTGTATGTCGTTCTTATCAAAACCCGGGTGCAAATTCTCTGAGATATCTCAAGTCACAGATGGGAATTATTTCAATTGCGAGACAGCGTGCCTCAAAAAAGGGGATCCAGAGAGATCGCCCTAGAGCAAATAGGCTCATTCTTTCAGTGGTGGAGTTTAATGCGGGCAACACACCTTGAAGGGGGTAAGTAATTTTATTTACTAAACCCTGAGGGAAGGTTAAAAGTGTTGGCCCTTTAGTTGCCTCTCGCAATTAGGCGAGTTGTACAGGGACACGGGTTGTCGCCTGAGATATAGAAGAAAAGCGCGCTATAGAAATTCATAGGACGTATCTGCACTTGGATACTTCTAATGTGTGATTAGTCTGTCTTGGTGTTGTTGTTCATAGAGTTATAAGTTTATCTGTTTGTATTGTCGGACAGTCCTGAAGGTGAGCAGGACTCAGGCAATTGACTTTAGAAGTATAAGATATATATTTTTTTGTTGTCATCATCTGTCAGACGAAAGCAAGATCCCCCATGTTGGTGAAGATTGTATTCACTATGTAGAGAGATTAACGGGAGGGCCTTATTATACCTTACCTTTTGTGGAAAATATGGCAGGTTGGACGGAGGCTATGGGTAGCCCCCATCCCTTCCCTAGAACAGGCGGTAGTGACCCCTATTACATGGAAATGATAATGGGAATGTGCCTTGGAGATAAAAAGGCGTGGCCCTATTATCCAGGGGATCCTAATTGGGATAAGTCCTATATGAGAGAGTGTGGAATAAAATGGTTAGAAATAGCGCCAGGGTGGTATAGGAGAAATGGATTAATGAGTCTCAGAAAAAAGTTAGTAAAAAGGAATTAGAGAACAGACATAAAAGTGAGAAATTGAATTATGAAATTAGAAATCATTCCAACCCCAACATTAAACCTAGCGCTCCACCCCCGCCATATGATACGAAGGAGCTCAGACCTAAACAGGTAAAAGTAAAAAAACTGTAACTACCACTCAATATCCCTCCTTAATGCCATTCCAAGGAAATGATTTGAGTCCCACGGCGGCCGTGATAACAATGGCGGCAGTGGAACAAACTAAATACAATAGGAAACAAAAAGAGGAGAGAATAGATGTGGGAGAAATGATTAGAAAAGGGAAAGAGAAAAAAGAGAGAAACTAGAGAGAGAACAAAAGAAAATGTCACAAAATATCCTTCCTCCGAATGGGAACCAGTGGTCACATGCTGATGAACAGCAACCAGAAAAGACGCTAGGGGAGGAAGAGGATAAGGGACATGAAGAGGAATTAGACACAGAATCTTTCACAGTTAATGTTACTGATAAGAAAACTAAGCCAGTTAAGCAAACACGCCTGTGTCAGGACAAACAAATCATACTTAACGTTAACATAGGGGAGTCCCCGAGACAGACCAGGAACCAGTCTAAACGAACACTGGATAGTACACTTAAAGAACCTACAGGTGACATAGATTCCATAAGAGACCCCCGGAGTAATAGCAGCAGCAGCGCCCACTGCATCAACAAGCTCCATGACCATGGTTAGTACATACAATCCTAACAGCAGGAGACATTCTGGTTATCACCCCTCCTGATATGAAAGAACTAGATCACATGGCCAAACACTGTCCTCACCCCTCCAAGTCTTCCAAAGGTACAATTGCTTACCTTCGGAGGGCAATTAAAGGAAAAAATTATATGCCGAAGACATTAAGATGGTTTTAGAGATGGTAGTGGGGGAGAATAGTCCACTTATGCCCTTATTCATCAAGCGATAGCGCCAGGTAGTGTCTGACGAGCGCCAGGTAGCGGCAGCTAACGGCGACTACCGACTCAAGTACGCCCGCGGCGGTCACAATGACGCATTTATCAAGCTAAATGAGGCTAGCGCCGGCGAGAGCGACGGCTAGCGCGGCATTCATCATGAAGCCGGCTGGACCGAACAGCGCCGCTGCAAATTCCCTCACAGCGCCAGGTATGAGCTGTCGCTCCCTGGCGATGTCCAATGCATTTCAATGGAGCAATCTATAATAATTCATGATTAATTGGTAATAATTTTTTTTTACATTTTTTTAATGTCAAAAAATCGGAGAACACTTCTGCAATGTTAGGATTTATTTTTAAGTAAAAAAAAAATTATGTGCAGAATTGATCTAACAGGTCTGAGATTAATGTATTCATATAACAAAATGATTCTAAAAACATGTATAATGTTACATTCAAAAAATATGGTTGTTTAGGGGTTAAAAACTAGTTAATACAGATCGGCGCCAGCGCTCTGGGGTTTAAACAAGGAATGGACAGCGACAGCACATTCGGAGCGTGATTTTTTGATGAATATGAAGCTAGCCGTTCGCTCTGGCCATTCGTTGTCAGGCGCTCACATACAACGCTGGACCTGTGAAACAGCGACCCCCCAGCCAGTATTCAACATTACCGCACACCGACTGAGTCGCTGTCATCAAGCTAACGCCGGCCAAGCACGCATACTGGCTGGCGCTGAAAAAATCACGCTACAGTCGCTCATCTGTCGCTACCTGGCGCTATTGATGAATCGGCCTCCCCGTTGGGATACCACACATGGAAAAGGACACACCCGCACATACAAGGCCAGGTGAAATACCCCTGTACCAAGAAGGGAATGAAGCTGAAATGTGGGAAGCATTAGAACAGCACTTGAACCAGGTGTTTAAGCCCAGAGCTGATATGGCACCCTCTCTTGCATGTAAGCAGAAAAAAAGGTGAATCATTGACTGAGTTTTGGAAGAGATTCCTACAGGTTTGGCGATTAGAAAGTCAGATGGGAGATGGTCCAGGGATACCCGCCCTGTGTATCAGTACATTTATCTCCAACTGCCTACCAAGTTTAGATTTACAAATTAAGCAGCAAATAGATGGATGGACTGAGATGCCAATAGAAGAGTTTAGTAGGAGGTTAACAAGTAAAGATGTGTCAGGATGCTTTGAAGTAATAAGTCCGTCAGTGACACACGCAGCACAGCTCAGCATACCAGAGCCAGTTCCATATCCCTATGGAGACAGATGGGGACAGCAGCAATACTGGGAAGAGAAACGCAGGTCAGCCCGTGCAGCCCCTAGGGGTAGAGGACGAGGCAGGGGAAATAGAGGAAATCTCAAACAGCAATGGGGAGACAGACAGGGACCCCCCAAACAGCAGGCTAGGAATGCTGGCTGTTTTAATTGTGGTGCAATGGATCATTGGAGAGCCGATTGCCCATACCCTGATACACACAAGCAGGTTTCAAACAGACCTCCGCAGGCTGCTCCCGCCAATGTACAACACAATACCCCTAGCCTCAATGTTGACTGGCAAAATGTAGGACCCCAATGAAGGTGCCCAGGGGCAAATCCCACCTTCCCAGTAGTCTCACAGCATTTCTCACAACAACCATGCATTGATTTGATGATTAGTAAAAAGAAGTTAACATTTTTAGTGGCTTCTGGAGCTACATGTAGCGTATTGGGGAGAAATGCATACACGGGACCAAGGGAAGAGGCCGGCCCCTCCATGGGTATTAATGGGATATTAACACAAACATTTGAAACACCACCACTCACGGTGACGGACCTCCATCAGAGCCCCCCGATTAACCATGTCTTTAAAATCATGACCAGCTGTCCTGTTAACCTGTTAGGCAGGGATTTAATGGCGAAAATGGCTATTTCCCTCAGGGTAAATTCTGAAGGCGGGGTCTGAGTTGATAGTGACACTTATAGGCTCACACCTGTGAACAAGAGGAGAAACTGCCATGCAGACTCCTACTTCCCCGTCATCCTCCCAGATGACCCCTGCCTCAAATTGGTCCCTCCGGAGGTATGGGCTACTGGGGACTATGATGTGGGCTTTACAAATGTCACTCCTTATCGAGCCATCTTAAAGAAGGGATCACAGCCAGTCTATACTAAACAATACCCCTTGAACAAAGAAAGGGAAGAGGGTATAAGACTTTTAATAGACAATTTTCTACAACAGGGCATATCAGAAAAAGCGGTATCACCGTATAAATTCCCCAATTCACCCAATTAAGAAACCTGATGGGACTTACAGATCCGTTCAAGACCTGCGTGCCATGGTAGTACTGCTGGCTCCCATTGTGCCTGACGTGGTGTCACTTCTAACCGCCATTCCCGAAGACGCCAAAATATTTAGCGTCTGCGATATAAAAAATGCCTTTTTTGGGGATCCCAGTGCATCCCGAGACACGCCCGCTCTATGCATTCCAATACCGCGGAGAATCCCTAACTTTTACCCGTTTAGCGAGGGGATTTTTGAATTTGCCTGTTTGTTTTTTCTTTTCCATTGTTTTGAGAGAAGTGCTAAAAGCATATAAACCGAACTGTAACTCGATTGTTCTGACCTACTGTGATTGGCCAGTCAATCAATAACCGCAGCCCGAGAGGACGGAATCCTCCTATTGAAATGTCTCTGTCAGCATGGGATAAAGATTTCTGTTAAGAAATTACAATGGTGTCAGCGGCGTGTTGAATATTTGGGTTTTGTGTTGTCACAGGGAAAGAGAGAGTTAAATCCCAAACGTGTAGCGGCAATCGTGGAATTGGGGCCTCCACAGAATAAAAAAGACATGCTAAGCTTTCTTGGAATGATTAGCTATTGCCGTCAATGGATCCCTGACTGCTCTTATTATGACAACATACTGAGAGATACCAAACACGTGCTGATCAACCTGACACCATAGAATGGTCAGATGAAATGTTAAATGCTTTTAAAAGGTTAAAGGAGGCACTGATATCCTCCCGGGCTAGGTTTACCAAGCTATGTGAAGGTGTCCCACCTGTATGTCCGTGACTTTTGTAAGGGATACAGCTCGGTTTTAGCCCAAAGCCATGGGGGTAAATTAAGACCCGTGGCATACTTCTCTAAAGTTCTCCCGGTTCAAGTCCAAGGAATGCCGGCCTGTGCACGATCGTTAGAATCTTGTGCAATGGCGTAAGGGAGGCCACTTCGGTCACGCTGGAACACCACACGATACTGCATGCAGGACATAATGTAAAACATTTAATGAACAATTTACATACCCAACATATGACAGCGCAGCGATTTAGCGGATATGAAGTAATCCTTTTGTCAAACCCCCATCTAGAGATCAAATATGCCCAAAATACCGAGGGACCTGCCCCGATATTAAATGCATTATTAGGTTAAAAAAGTGAGGCTGACAAAATTCCTCCGCGACAGCCCAAACGGATATTGCCAGAGGAAATTCTTTAGCAGATAGGGTGGCTAGAGAAGCAGCCAGACAGCAAACTCTGACAGGAAGCCATCTGGGTCCTAATGCTCATACTCCATTAACCCTTCCTATGCTAACACCAGATGCTATTGATTTTACAATAGGATGTCTGCAGGAGCAGACATCTGTTTCTGAAGTGGGGGATTGGGCACAGGCAGGGGCACAGAAATCAATAGCTGGGATTTGGTGCATCGAGGGTAAACCATGCATACCCATACATAGTGCCCCCCTATTTATTTCTCAAGCACACGGCATAGGACACAAAAGTGCACAGCACACATACATGGCTGTGAAACAAAGTTTTTGCATTTTACAATGTGAGAAACAAGTGAAAGCTTATGTAAAGAAATGCATAACATGCCAGATGAATAACCCCAACATTTCACATAAGCCACAGCATGACCATCTAGTCTACCCCACAGAACCCTGTACTGATTGGAACATTGACCATACACACATTACAGTTACACCAGGAGGTAAGCCTGAAATTTTACTAGTTATGGTAGACATGTTTTCAAAATGGCCAGAATGCTTTCCAGTCAAGAAAGAAAATGCTAAGACCGTAGTGAAAATTTTGACACAAGAAATAATACCGCGCTTTGGATGCTTTTCGCGCATACGCAGCGATAACGGCACAGCCTTTAAAGCCAAAATATGTCAAGATTTAGTAGAACATTTAAACATTGAATGGCAGTTTCCCATCCCATACCATCCTCAAAGTTCAGGGATAGTGGAGCGCATGAATAGAACAATAAAAGATAAACTTAGAAAAGCTACTGAAGGAACTTTTAAAAACTGGAAACATAAGCTACCCGCAGTTTTAGCTGAAATAAGGATGACACCTAATAAAGTAACTAAGCTTTCTCCTTATGAAATATTAATGGGTAGACCATTTCCTTTGCCATGGCACAGGACCATTAGAGAGACTAGCGAAGAAGGGAAGTGCAGGCAGGAGGAATACACCAGGGCTCTGGTGGAGAAGCTCACTGCTAGTGAAACACTTGTCTGTCAGAAGTTTCCTTCTCTTTTACAGGACTCGTTTCATGACATAAAGATTGGAGACACGGTGTTAGTGAAAAAAATTGGATTCACGCCACTAGGGTGAAAAGAGTCCCTACACTTCAGATACTGGACGAGGATGAAGTACTGCAAGTTAAAGGATCAGACGCCCCACCAAGGGGGCCACAGTCAGACGCCCCACCCAGGGGGCCACAGCCAGACGTCCCACCAAGGGGACAAGAAGAAGCTGGTTGCAGACCCCCAGCTAGGAACAATGGGTCCGAAAAAAGGCCAGCACTGGCTTGCCCGCTGGTTCTATGGCTCCAACCATTTTTGCACTGCAATGATTCTGTCTTTTCTGATAGTGTCAGTAATATGGGTTGTGTGTAGCTGTGTTTATGATCGCCCCACCATAGGTCCACTTCAGCAGGTATGTGAACCTTTGGGTTTGAGACCGAGTGCCCTTATACCCCCCTCCCCGCGTCCGCAGCCTGAAACTCCCATGCCTTCTGTTGTAAAGAAAAGGTCTACGGGAGATAAACTCATCTCCAAATATGTGAGTAAAAACACCAAAGGTGAAGTAACATTCTGGTTCAATACCTCAGAGCCCAGCATGATTTACACTTTTGATCTGTGCGATGTATATCCTTGTGCCTCCTAAATGATGCTAATTGGTCCAGTTGGTTTAAAGATTTATTTTCCAGCTGGAAAGGTTTTCTCACACAGTTCTGTATTATTGTTATGCTGGTGATCATTGCTATTGTTACATTTAAGATCATTATGTGTGTCATTGCTATAAAAACTAATAAGCAACAGGGAGCTTACGCTGCTTACTTGGCAGAGAATGAAGCTCACTATGATTATATAGTTCGCAGAGCAGAATATGATGATGCCATGGTTGGTGAGTCAAAGAAGGGTTTGTTGGCAGAGGCTAGGCCTCAGATTCTGCTAACAAAATGGCTGAAGCGAACAAAATGGCTGCCAGATATAGTTATATGCAAAGCTTCACATAAAAAGGAATATATATGTATATATATTTGCAAGCTTCATTGGAAATGTTATTGCAGAAGTGTATGCTAGCGAAATGTAACTGCAAAACCGCAAAAATAGCTAAATGGGGAAATTTCTCGGTATCTGTGTACGTGCTGACCTTTTCCTCTGTGGAAACTGTCAGCTTGCACTTCTGTGTGGTTTTGTCATATATGTCGCAAATGTGGAACAAGTACATACTGTGTCTGTGGTTTTTTGCTATATAAGTCAACCCTAAAGCGGAAGTAAATTAGAATTTGTACTGGGTCTGTGTGTATGTCGTTCTTATCAAAACCCGGGTGCAAATTCTCTGACATATCTCAAGTCACAGATGGGAATTATTTCAATTGCGAGACAGCGTGTCTCAAAAAAGGGGATCCAGAGAGATCGCCCTAGAGCAAATAGGCTCATTCTTTCACCTACCAACCGGGGATCCCAGGAGATCCCTTGCTAGGTGTTGGGCAGCAATAACAGGCAGAGGCCAGGTTAGGATCAACGGAACTTTTACTGGAAGGCTAGATAGTACAGTGACAGTACAGATCGGGAGCTCAGGAGTGATCCTGTGGTGTGGGAGACTAGTGGATTGCTGAGACTTATAGTGCTATTTAGGCTGAATAGCTTACTTGCAAGATTGAAGATGGGTTCTGCGACCTTGGAGATTAGAGCTGAATTGAAGACAGGCTTTGTGACCTGGAATATGAAAGATGATGCTGTAGATTTATCAGCAGACTTGGTAAGCATTAGTCTGGCCCCTTTCTCCACACTAGCCACATGAGACAAGCCAGCAGCACAAGCACAGATGATCTTCCTTCAGAGAGCAAAGCTATTCTGACTAGAAAATGGAGGAGAGGGAAGGCTTAGGTGCTTAACAGTCCTGATAGGCTCACCACTTGTCACATGACCCTTCCCTAGCAAGTTAGTTACAGCAATAGGGAGTTATGAAGTTTATGGAACTGCACAATGTGAATGCATGAACTCTTTGAGTGCAAACTACATAAATTCACATAGGAAACATGTTATAACATGAAAACAGGATATAAAAGGTTATTATACAGGAACAGGGTATATATATATATATATATATATATATACTGTATGAACACAGATATATTATACAATATTAGCTACACAATATAACAGACCCCAAAGTCACAGGGACAGCCGAATGTCGAGGGGACACATATAGAACAGTATGGCAAATGCTGTACTGGGACATTGCACTATCAAGCAAATGCAAAAAAAAAACAAAAATGCAAGTAAAGTGAACTTACATACCAGAATTCCCGCATTGCTGGTAGCCACCAGGAGGCAAGACGTTTGATGAGCGGTGGATGGCTGCCCATGCTGCCACTGCTTTTTAGGCGGGATGGAGTCCAACACTCACATCAGGTCCATGCAGTGGGTGGACATGGCCCGCAGGCTATACCCGCCCCTGCTGCACGGACCGGGTGTTTGTGTAGAATGTGCGCCATGCCTAAGAAGCAGCAGCGGTGGGGACAGTGGGCCACCACACGTAATTTGGCCTCCTGGTATGTGCCACACTGCTTATGAGTAATGGGAGAGGGGGAGGCCCCACTGCCTATGGGGAATGGGAGGGGAAATTCCACATTGCTTATATAGGGGATGGGAGGTGGTAATGCCACACGGCCTATATGGGGAATTGGAGGGGGAATGACACACTGCCTATAATGGAGAATGGAAGGGGAGAATGCTACACTACCTATGGGGAATGAGATGAAGGAATGCCACACTGCCTATGGGGAATGGGAGGAGAATGCCACAATGCCTATAATTGGGAATGTAATGGGGGAATGCTTTGATTCTATCTTATTTTCTTCCTTCAAATTCTAGGTGCATCTTATGGGTAGCTGCTTCTTTTAGGATGCAGAAAATGGTAAGTATTGAACACATGAAAAGTAGAGGTGAAAAAAAAGGCTCTGTTTTATTAATATATTGCATTTTGAATTTTTTTTTGCATCCTGTAAAAACGCCAGGCCGCATGGGCATCCCGAACCAGCACATTTCACCCTATCTGTTATACTAAATCAGCTTCTAAAGGCTCTGTTTTATTAATATATTGCATTTTGAATTGGTTTTTTGCGTCTTGCAAAAGCACCAGCCCGCAGGGTATCCCATATTGCCAATTTTCATAGTATCTGGTGCAGAGAAGCAGTATCTCACTTTATTTAGCTTCTGCTTTTTAAAGTAAACACATTTTTTAAGTGCCTATTGCGCATTTCAAATGCATAAAATGTCAGGCAGACAAGTGCCAGGATGTTCAAAGAGGAGTAGCAAAGGCCAAGATTCAGCAGGCAGAGGTCGCAGCAGACTAGAGGCGAGTGGCAGCAGGAGTCGCGGTGAGAGACCTGATCTGTCAGTATCTGCTAGCGGTCGTGTCTCCACCAGTAACGCATCTGCCGTGGTAGATTGGTTAACGTGGTCATCCACATCATCACAAGTTACATCTGACACCCCCAGTCTAAGGTCGGTAGGTTTCTCTGACACAACCCTGAGTTGGCATGGCCCGAGGGCAGTCCCTGTCCTCCCATTGCTTCTGTCCTACGTCGTTCCCTCCCCCAGCGATGTATCCTATGCTTTGGGTTCAGCTCCACTCTTTAGTGAGGAGGACGATCAGATAGAGGACAGTCAGCAGCTACTGCCCAGCCAGGAAATAGTGATGTGGAGAGTGGCGTGGGTGTTGTTGCGAGCATTCCAGCTCCTGCTGTTGAGGACTGTTGAGGAAACCGAACATCAGTGACGTGCAGCCACAACTCGGTGATGATGAAGCCGATCGCACTTGGGAACCGGGTGCAGAAGGGGCTTCATCCTCATCATCAGGAGATGAGGGGTGCAGGTTGCCCCGGAGTCAGCAGCTGAGGCAGCAAAGTGTTAGCAGCATGGTTGGCAGTCAGCATGGGGGCAGAATTGTAAAGCCTGGAGCCAAACGGGGCCGGGGCCGCGGGTAGAGCACCTGCTGCGCGGCAGGCTACCTTATCGGGAGGTAGTGGAGCAGGGGTTCCTGGAGTTGGCGACAGTAGCAGTGAATCAGTGCGGCCTGTTGGTGGGAAAAGTAGCTACTCGGCAGTGTGGCAGTTCTTCCTGAAGCATCCGCAGGAGGGTAACATGGCCACATGCAAGATATGTAGGCAGGGTGAAGCATGGCCAGGGCCCAAATGTTCAAATTAGTAAAACTGGTTGTGGCACACTGGTTAAGAAAAAAATGACATCTATTGTGTCATTGATAGCATATAAGAGACTGCTAGAGTCAGGGTTCAAAGTAGCCTCCAAAATACCTCTGCCAAATAGGTATAGAGAATATACTAAAGAATTACAATATGGGAGGTAATGAACACCAAGACAAGACTATGTAATGCAATTCATGATTTAATGCTCAAATTAATAGTGCAATACAAAAGTGACCGATTATATACAGTGAAAGACAATCAGGTTCTATTGGGAACGGCAAACCGTATATATATCAAGCATGGGCAGGGAAATACAAGCACAGGAGTTATAAGTATGCAAGACAAAAGATAGAAGCATGTCAATCAGAACAAGAGTATATACAAATCTACAATGTATTTCCCTTTAAGACATGAAATAAGCAAAACATAATTGAATAAGGATTGCAATAGAGGTACAGAGTGCTTACAGGCTGACCGCAGGTTGCAAGGACACCTCAACGTTTCGGTCCTGGATAGACCTTTATCAAGAGGCAAGCAGTATCCATGTCAGGTAAATGTGGGGCTTTTATACCTAATGGAGGGTCTCCAGCTGATAGTGATGATGACACCACAGGGGGCGCACGCCGGCGCCATATTGTGACGTCATCAGCAGCGCCCGTGACACGTCCCGATCACGCTGGCTACCGCATAGCTGCGGGTGAAGCCGCGTGACGCACGGGGCGTGCGCGGGCCTGCGGGGGCAAAGGGAGTGGGTAGCTGTAACCACAATAAAGAGGGGAACATGAGCAAAGGGACTTGCCCTCAACCAAGATGGCAAAATGGCGCCCGACGGACCACAACAAAGATGGCGTCTGCATAATCCCAGAGAGGTCACACAGGAGGGGCTGGCAGCGTGCCACAACAAAGATGGCCGCCAGACAATACATAGGGTCTGCGTATGCCACAACAAAGATGGCGTCTGCATAATTATTGAGAAGCCACACAGAAAGGGCTGGCTGTGTAAGACTAACATAAGCATTGCATGCCACAACAAAGATGGCCGCCGGAACGGTACATAATACCCATATTTGCCACACTAGATATGGTGTGCCAAAGATAAAGTTTCAAACAGAGATACACATTTTTTCAAAACAGAAATGCACATTTATATATTACAGATGTTGGTTTATGGGATATACAATATCCGCGTATCACAGGAATAGATATAGAGGGATATATCTAGAATGATCAATTCTGTACACAGCGTTGGAGACGTAGCAGAGAATGACCGGTCCATTATATGGGAGGCCCTGATGGAAGTGATTAACAGCTGGAGACCAGGCTGGAGCCCTCCGGAGAGACCAAGAAAAGGGGTTCAAGGCTGCTAGAGGAGAAAACATAAAAACAGATTAAAAAATAGAACCAAATAAATGTGAATCAATTTAAAACAGGATACTATATGTGGGATCAATCACGATCCACAATCTAATCATTGCACAATAAACCAGACTCTGGAAAAGAGTGACAGGAAGATAAGCTTATAAAAAAACAGAAAAATCAATGTCCTCATTTAGACCACCTGGGCTCTTAGTGCCCAGTTTAAAAATCCAAGACAGCTCCCGTTGTAGGAGTCTTTTATCCATATTGCCTCCTCTATAAGGTAGTTTTACTAATTCAATACCCACAAACCTAAGCTGGCTAATGTTATGCCCCAATTCCATAAAATGTCTAGCGACAGAGGATTCTGCCCGGCCATTGCGAATATCAGACCTATGCTCGCAGATTCTCTGTCGTAGCTCACGTTTTGTTTTACCCACATACCCTTTGCCACACGGGCATTTAATAAGGTAGATAACATTTTTAGATGAGCAATTAATGAAATCCTGTATAGAGTACCTTTTTCCAGAATTGGGATGGGTAAAACTAATTGCCTTAGAGGTGTAACCACACTGGGCACAATGCCCACATGGGTACATACCTTTGGGTTTCTCTATATCCGAAAGCCAGTTGGATGTCATGGTCGGCTTAGGTGAATGAAATTCCGCTCTGACCAATGATGACCTCAGATTCCTAGCTTTCCTATAGACTGTTAGTGGAGGGTCCTTGAAGGTTTCTGACACCTTCTCATCAGATTGTAGGATGGGCCAATGTTTGCGGACAATCCTCTGCGCCTGAGTGGAAAGTTGAGAAAAATTAAGGATACATGGTACTCGTGTGGTGTTATGTTTTGGGCGAAAGGTACGGAGGGTAGTGTGGTTAAGGCTCCTAGCCCTAGCCTGTGCAGTCTGTAAACTGTCAAGTTCATACCCACGTTGTAAAAGATTGTGTATAAGTTCGTTAGACCGAAGATCGTATAAGTCATCTGAGGAGGTTATGCGTCTGATCCGAACAAACTGACCATAAGGTAGGCCCTTTAACAGTGATGGTGGGTGGAAGCTAGAGGCATGAAGTAGTGTGTTACGGTCAGTGGGCTTTTTATAGACATCCGTGGTAAGACAACCATCTGTCAATTTAATGTGTACATCAAGAAAATGAATCTCAGTATTGCTATAGTCGATGGAGAAGGAAATGGTCGGGGTACATTGGTTAAGGTGGGCATGAAATGACAGCAGTTCATCGAGCGGACCATGCCAGATCATAAATACATCATCGATGTAACGCTGCCAAGTGAGTATATTGCATGCAAAGGCCCCTGTGGGGTAGATGAATTCATCCTCAAAGTTGGCCATGTAGAGGTTTGCATAACTGGGTGCCATGTTTGAGCCCATTGCTGTTCCCTGAGCCTGGAAATAAAACTGGTCATCAAAAACAAAATAGTTCTTAGTAAGAATAATAGTGAGTAAATCACTGGCCAAGGTTTGTAAGCCTGATGAAATGAAGGTACCGGCTAGGGCCTTCTTGATGATGTTAATGCCATCTACATGGGGGATGGAGGTATAAAGGCTCGTCACATCCATGGTTACAAGTATGCAATTCGGAGTCAGGGTACCAAAGGCATTCAATTTATTTAGAAAATCTGTAGTATCTTGTAAGAAGGATGGGGTGGCCAATACAAGTGGTTGCAGAAGACGATCTAAAAATATAGCCGGGTTCTGAAAGACAGAGTTTGTGCCTGCCACAATGGGGCGGCCAGGTGGTTTATGAAGTTTTTTGTGTATTTTTGGTAGACAGTAAAACAACGGAATCAAAGGGTGGTCTGTCTTCAGAAATCTGGCTAATTTGTCATCAATAACAGAGTCATCAAGGGCCTTGTCAATTAATAAGTCTATCATGTTTTTAATGTCCTGTGTTGGATCCTTAGTGGTGCGTCTATATACAGAGGCGTCATTCAATTGACTTAGAATTTCCTCTTTATAGTCTGTGGAATTCATCACAACTATGGCCCCACCCTTGTCCGCAGGTTTAATGGTGACGAGGGGATTTTCACAGAGGGCCTTAAGGGCTTGTCTCTCTTTAAAGGAGAAATTCTGTCGTCTAACTGTCTTAGGGGTCCTCAAGCTATTCACGTCATTTTGGACCAAGTTAATAAAGGTCTCAACTGCATGAGATGTGGGTGGAGGAAGCCAAGTGCTTTTAGGTTTACATGTACTAAGATCAATGTCTTGGGGTTGGCCAGTGTCACGGGCATCAGGTGTGGGATGATAAACAAAGAAGGACTTAATGCGTAGTGTCCTAAAAAATTGTTGTAGCCCAATCTGGATGTCAAAATGATTCCCTTTATTAGTGGGTGCAAAAGTGAGACCCTTGGACAGTACCTTAATTTCCATGTCCGTTAACTCGTATTCAGAAATGTTGATCACTGTGGAGCAGTCCTGCTCCGGGTGTTGTACTTGGTTCGGGATGGTGGGGGTCGGCGATTGCCCCTTGGGCCTCCTTCTGCCCCTCCTTGTCTTTGTTGCTTTCTTCTGTTTGGGGGCGGGTCCTGTTGGCCTTGCTCTAAAAAATCGCTGCTGGATGTGGAGGAGGAACTACTTGCTCCAGGATCAGTGGCCAAGCGTGGGTTGCTGTTAAATGTGCGTTGTCTACGGTGTTCCCGCCAAGTGTAGACGCGACCCTCCTGGTAATCTAGAGCGTCGCGTCTATACTTTCCCAATTTAAACTGAATCGTGTCTTGCCTATATTGTTCAAGGCTAGTGTTACAGGTTTCTAAAAAGGTTTTAAAGGAATCTAGGGATAATTTCGTTTCTAGTTGAGTTTTAAGGGACTGTACTGAGTTGTTAATAGCAACAAGTTCAGCCTGTATGCCGGTGATAGTGAGGGCAATTAAGTCCAGGCTGCACTTATTTAGAATTTTGTGCCAATCTGCCACAAACTCCTTATTTTGCTGGCAGAAGGTGGGTCTGATAGGTAGACGTAAACCTCTTGGTATGCGCTTGGATTTGAGATATTCTATCAAAGTATCTGAGTGCAGTTGATACTGGATGGATTTTACTCTATACAGGATTTCATTAATTGCTCATCTAAAAATGTTATCTACCTTATTAAATGCCCGTGTGGCAAAGGGTATGTGGGTAAAACAAAACGTGAGCTACGACAGAGAATCTGCGAGCATAGGTCTGATATTCGCAATGGCCGGGCAGAATCCTCTGTCGCTAGACATTTTATGGAATTGGGGCATAACATTAGCCAGCTTAGGTTTGTGGGTATTGAATTAGTAAAACTACCTTATAGAGGAGGCAATATGGATAAAAGACTCCTACAACGGGAGCTGTCTTGGATTTTTAAACTGGGCACTAAGAGCCCAGGTGGTCTAAATGAGGACATTGATTTTTCTGTTTTTTTATAAGCTTATCTTCCTGTCACTCTTTTCCAGAGTCTGGTTTATTGTGCAATGATTAGATTGTGGATCGTGATTGATCCCACATGTAGTATCCTGTTTTAAATTGATTCACATTTATTTGGTTCTATTTTTTAATCTGTTTTTATGTTTTCTCCTCTAGCAGCCTTGAACCCCTTTTCTTGGTCTCTCCGGAGGGCTCCAGCCTGGTCTCCAGCTGTTAATCACTTCCATCAGGGCCTCCCATATAATGGACCGGTCATTCTCTGCTACGTCTCCAACGCTGTGTACAGAATTGATCATTCTAGATATATCCCTCTATATCTATTCCTGTGATACGCGGATATTGTATATCCCATAAACCAACATCTGTAATATATAAATGTGCATTTCTGTTTTGAAAAAATGTGTATCTCTGTTTGAAACTTTATCTTTGGCACACCATATCTAGTGTGGCAAATATGGGTATTATGTACCGTTCCGGCGGCCATCTTTGTTGTGGCATGCAATGCTTATGTTAGTCTTACACAGCCAGCCCTTTCTGTGTGGCTTCTCAATAATTATGCAGACGCCATCTTTGTTGTGGCATACGCAGACCCTATGTATTGTCTGGCGGCCATCTTTGTTGTGGCACGCTGCCAGCCCCTCCTGTGTGACCTCTCTGGGATTATGCAGACGCCATCTTTGTTGTGGTCCGTCGGGCGCCATTTTGCCATCTTGGTTGAGGGCAAGTCCCTTTGCTCATGTTCCCCTCTTTATTGTGGTTACAGCTACCCACTCCCTTTGCCCCCGCAGGCCCGCGCACGCCCCGTGCGTCACGCGGCTTCACCCGCAGCTATGCGGTAGCCAGCGTGATCGGGACGTGTCACGGGCGCTGCTGATGACGTCACAATATGGCGCCGGCGTGCGCCCCCTGTGGTGTCATCATCACTATCAGCTGGAGACCCTCCATTAGGTATAAAAGCCCCACATTTACCTGACATGGATACTGCTTGCCTCTTGATAAAGGTCTATCCAGGACCGAAACGTTGAGGTGTCCTTGCAACCTGCGGTCAGCCTGTAAGCACTCTGTACCTCTATTGCAATCCTTATTCAATTATGTTTTGCTTATTTCATGTCTTAAAGGGAAATACATTGTAGATTTGTATATACTCTTGTTCTGATTGACATGCTTCTATCTTTTGTCTTGCATACTTATAACTCCTGTGCTTGTATTTCCCTTCCCATGCTTGATATATATACGGTTTGCCGTTCCCAATAGAACCTGATTGTCTTTCACTGTATATAATCGGTCACTTTTGTATTGCACTATTAATTTGAGCATTAAATCATGAATTGCATTACATAGTCTTGTCTTGGTGTTCATTACCTCCCATATTGTAATTCTTCAGGGCCCAAATGTTGGCACTACGGCCCTGCGTCAACATATGATGCGTCACCATAAAGCGGCCTGGGAGAACCGAGGCTCCGAAGAGGTGGTCCAAGCTGCTTCCTCACCACTCCTCCTCTGTCACTCCAGATGCTCCTGCTCCTCCTCCTCCTCCAAGGCATGCATCCCGCCAGCAATCCATCAGTGAAGCCATGTCCAAGAGACAGCAGTATGCGCCCACTCATTCTACTGCGCAGAAGCTGAAGGTGCTCCTGTCCATATTGCTGGTGCTGCAGTCGCTCCCTTTTCAGGTGGTGAACTCTGCACCTTTCAGTGAACTGATGGCTTGTGCTGAGCCGAGGTGGAGAGTCCCAAGCTGTCATTTCATTGCCAAGAAGGCAGTACCAGTGCTGCACACTTTTGTTGAACAGAAGGTGGGCCAGTCCTTGAGCCTGTCGGTGTGTAGCAAAGTGCATGGCAGCGCCGACGGCTGGAGCTGTAACTACGGTCAGGGCCAGTACATGTCATTTACGGCCCACTGGGTGAATGTGGTCCCTTTGCAGCAGCAGCAACTTGGACAGGTCACGCCGCTTCGGCCTCCGCGCTCCCTGGCCGTTGTACCTGTGACACCATGCGACATGCCCTCCTCATCCTCCTCATCCTCCTCCATCTCCTCACCCTCCACTGTAGGCTCAAGTCTCAGTGCCTCTCCAGTCTACCATGTGTGCAGGGCACGGAGGTGTCACGCTGTGCTTTACATGGTTTGTCTTGGCGAACAGAGTCACACAGGGGAGGAACTGCTTAAATTTATTCATCAAGAAATCCAAACATGGCTTACTCCAAGAAAACTGAAAATGGGAACCATGGTTACCGACAATGGGAAGAACATTTTGTCTGTGCTGCGACAGGGAAGGCTAACCCATGCGCCCTGCATGGCTCACGTCTTCAATCTGGTTGTGAAGCGGTTTCTGAAGTCTTCCCCCCATCTGCAAGACATCCTAACAACTTCAAGGAAACTTTGCATGCACTTCAGCCACTCATACACCGCCAAGCACACCCTTCTTGAGCTACAGCGTCAGAACGGTAGCCCCCAACATAGTCTGATTTGCGATGTTTCCACCCGTTGGAATTCCACCCTGCATATGTTGGACAGACTATACGAACAGAGAAAAGCCATCACGGATTTCTTGATGATCCAAGCGGATAGGGGGACTCCCCTGTGTAACTTCAATGTCAACCAGTGACAGCTCATACGTGACACCTGCCGTTTGCTCAGGCCCTTTGAGGAAGCCACTTTATTTGTCAGTCGGCAGGATTACGGGATGAACAACGTGATTCCACTGCTTCATGTACTACAGCACATGTTGGAAACCATGGCTGGTCAGGGCACTGGAGACATGGCGTCTACATCTTATGGCCACATGAACCCCGTTGGAGCTGAACTGGAGGAGGAGGAGGAAGAGGAGGAGGAGTGGCACAGTGCACAGTTAAGGCTTGGCGAAATGGCTGGTTTATCTAGTCAGCGGACAGGAGAGGAGGAGCAGGAACAGCCAGAGGAGCTAGAGGGTTGTGAGGAAGGCAAGACAGAGGACCCAGACACATCGTGGCAGTATGCAGTGGAGATGGAGACAGGTATTCTCTTCGAGTCACTTGCGCAAATGGCAGGAAGCATGCTCACGTGCTTGCATAGTGACCCCAGAATTGTTTCCATTTGTCAGCGGGATGACTTCTGGCTGTCCACCTTATTGGACCCTCACTTCCGGCACAAAATGGGGGCATTTTTTAAACCTGCCAAGAGGGAGGACAAACTGAACTACTACAAAGACATTCTACGTAGGCAGTTGGCCGATGCCTATCTGCGCCATGGTCCATACTCTCGCAGGTCTGACTCGGGTGGACCTCTGCACTCACCTTCCACTGCCATGGCTGCTGGGGGGGGTTGGCAGGAGCAGCAGCAGCAGCTCCATCAGCAGCAGCCTCAGTCTCTAATGAGTCGCTAATGAGTAGCTTTCTACACCCGCATAGTGAGTCTACTCATGAGCAGCAGGAAGACCTGGAGCAGGACCTGAACCAGCAGGTTATGTCATACCTTGACATGACCATGCCAACACACCTTGAGGATCCGCTGGACTTCTGGGCAGCCAAACTTGACTTGTGGCCGCAGCTAGCTAAGTTTGCCCTGGAAAAGCTGTCCTGCCCGGCAAGTAGCGTGCCATCTGAGCAGGTGTTTAGTGCGGCGGGGGCCATAGTTACAGCGAAGAGAACTCGTCTGTCAACTAAAAATGTGGAGAGACTCACCTTTGTGAAAATGAATCAGGGATGGATCAGCCAGGATTTCCACCCACCAATGGCTGATGCATGCTACTAGATTCAGCATGGTGCCACGTTTTACACTTTCCAAATGGTGCAAAATATATTTATGTCTTTAGGTAAATTTTTGGGCTCCTGCTGATGCCAACTTCAGGGTGTGCCTTCCAACCAAATTTTGGCCTCCTGCTGCTGCCAACTGCAGTGTGTCTTTCAAGCTATGTTTGGGCTCCTGCTGCTGCTGCTTGCAACTCCAGGGTGTCATTCAGCCAATTTTTGGGCTCCTGCTGCCAACTCCAGTGTGTCTTTCAAGCTAGGTTTGGGCTGCTGCTGCTGCTTGCAACTCCAGGGTGTCATTCAGCCAATATTTGGGCTCCTGCTGCCAACTCCAGTGTCTCTTTCAAGCTATGTTTGGGCTCCTGCTGCTTGCAACTCCAGGGTGTCATTCAGCCAATTTTTGGGCTCCTGCTGACAACTCCAGTGTGTCTTTCAAGCTAGGTTTGGGCTGCTGCTGCTGCTTGCAACTCCAGGGTGTCATTGAGACAATTTTTGGGCTCCTGCTGCCAACTCCAGTGTCTCTTACAAGCTATGTTTGGGCTCCTGCTGCTGCTGCTTGCAACTCCAGGGTGTCATTCAGCCAATTTTTGGGCTCCTGCTGCTCCTGCTGCCAACTCCAGGATGTCTTTCAGCCAATGTTTGGGCTCCTGCTGCTGCCAGCTCCAGGATGTGTTTTTCAGGCAATATAGGGGCCCCTCATAGTGATGCCACCTCAACTCTCTGCAATTGTGCCGCTCTGCGATTCTAATAGCGATGCCTCTGATCTGCATGTCATAATTATTTACAGTATTATTTCACTAACCCAGCACGCATCCTATGTGTGTTACAGCAAGGCAGAATGGTTTACAACCCTATTGAGGCTCTAGGAAGCTCAGAAATAGCCGTTTTTAATAGCAATTCATCGCGAATAAATTCGGACCGAAACAAATTTTGACGGAAAATTCGGCGAATCAGCCGAATCGAATTTTTCAAAAGTTCGCTCATCCCTAGTCATGACACCAGCTGAAATCTAGCAGCAATTAGAAAGTAATCTTGTCACTTAATGCAAATTAATATCAGCTGCCTTTTTAATGGCCTATAGAAATATCTTTATTACTAAGATGCCACACAAGAAACATCTCATGATGGGTAAAACCAGTGAGCTCTTTCAATACCTTAACAAACTTGTTTTTTTCAGAATATACTGAAGGCATTGGTTATAGAAGAAGAATTTCTAAGCTGAAGGCTTCAGCGAGCACTGTTGAGACCCTAATCTGGTAGTGGAAAGAACAAAATTTCACCATACACTGGCCACATACCAGGTGCTCCCCATAAGATTGCAGACGAAGGAGAGAAAATAATTATCAGAAGAGTTGTCGATCCCAATATGACATCAAGAACATAACATCAAGAACTGGAATTCAATTCTCAAATTGATGAAGAAAAAGCACAGTTATTAACTTTTAAGTCTTGCTCAAAAATAGTTTAGACTGGCCTGTGAAATACTGGGAAAATATAGTCTGGTCAGATGAGCAAAACTGAACTCTTTGGATGCCATAATACACTCCATGTTTGGAGGTAAAAAGGCGCTTCATGTCACCCCCTTAGCAACAGTGACATCATGGTGTGGGGTTGTTATTTTGGAATATGGCACTGCCACGCTTCATGTAATTGATAAAATTATTTATATCACTGCTACCAGTGATTTCACTGGTGCTTTGCTCAACTGTCCAGGGAACCCTTTTGGCCATTGGTGGTCAATATTTGACCCTCAGCAGCTCAATTATAAGCCACCACTACTGGACTGGAGTTCCAGTTCCATTTCAAGAAAAAAAGTATTGAAATTGTAACCCACATGTCCCACGAGGTTGGCAACACAGCAGAGACCAGATATTTCTGGCCCTGGTGTGTCCTATGTATGCAAGTGTAGATTGGGGGTAGGTTTCTTCATAAAAACAACTTCAAACTTCACACATCCACAGTAACATAACTAGATCAGCAGCAGTCCACTGCTACTAGAGAGAGCTGGATCTTTCCTCTCGCCACAGAGCCGCACAGCCCTAGCTGATCCTAGCTGATCTCCGTCTTATTAGGCTTCCAGGCTTTTGTCTTAATAGCAGAATCCAAGGCCCTCCTTGGCACTTAAGGGCTTCTAGCATGTTCTTCTGACTCCTCCTGCACAGACTTCTGCTCCTTTACAAATTAAAAGTAGCGGAGCTCTGACAACTAGCAGAGCTCTGACTAAAAGTGGTTTAACCATTTTATAGTCTACATTTCCAAACTTTCAACAGACAATGTAGCAAGTCATCTTGGTGGCTAAACCTGCTAGAGATGAGTGAACTTCTTAAAAGTCCGGTTTAGACGATTTGACGAATTTTCTCAAGAAACTTGGTGCCATGGATTTCTCATCTGAGAAATCCCAATAGTAGTAATGACCAGAATTAGACTGAGAGACAGAGGCGGATATGTGGCAAACTGTGTTTAATAACAACAAACATACACACCAACCATTCTGCTATATACATATATACACAAAGAAAAACCAGGAATCAAGAAACACACTCAGATTGCTGTGAAATCAGAAAAACATATGTGCTAGATGTTCAAAGTCCAACAATGGCTATGACTGAGGCTAGGGCAGAAGTCCGGGTATAGAGTTCCAAGGTTCAGGTTCAAAGGACAGATTCTACTAGTTGTTTGGCTAATGGGACGTCATGGATATTATTGGTTGGCAGTGCACGGGCATTAAAGAGGGGATCTCCTGGTCTTTTTAATATATGTAGGTGCTTCAAAGGAGAGATTAACAATGCTGATCCTCCAAGCCATGTGCTGACCAGCTTTTATAGACCAGGAAGTCCACCAGGTGCTGGCTGATTAACAAACACTAGCAGGGCAGAGCCATCTGCTGGTGGAGCAGCTTAATGCAGGGGACATCAGGCTGTGGAGAAACTCCAGACCTGACACTTGGTCTGGCCCAAACTGAGCTTTTAACAAACTCACTTATAAAAGTAAAAAAAGCTTACCTCCATCCCCGTGTCAGTCTCTGCAGCATCCACGTTGCCTTCTAGCATCTCACTCCCCGGTCACAAGGAGTGTGATTTATACTTGGAGTAAGCTTTTATGCCACTGCTCCCTTCCAGTATAATTTGCCACTCTCTGCAGTGGGGAACCAGCTGTCAATGAGAGACTAAGAGACTGGCGCTGGGTGCGTGCCCGGCGTCCGCCGATCTCTCTGGGCCTAACAGTGACAGCAAGCAGCAGACTGCATGAGACATCCTAACCTAAAGAGTTAAATTTAAAAAACACAATGACACAAGAGAAAAACTTCCCAGTGACTGCTTGCTCACCGCTACAGGAAGATGCAATTTATTCAAGGAGGGAGCAGTGACGTCACAGCTTACTCACAGTAGAAATGTTCCTCCCTGCAGACACGGGAGGCTGTATGGATGCTGTGGATACCGGCATGGGACAGACCAGTGAGCTGCGAGGGACAGACCTGAGATCCAGGAAGGGACAGATGGGGACAGTGAGAGGTAAGGTGAGATTTGGAGTTAACTCTGGTTCCTGCAGACCAGTTGGCTCATCTCTATATTTCTAACATTAGAGTTATACCATTAAACTCCAGAATGAAAATCCTACTCTAAACTATTTAACCATCATTCTTAGTTAGTCACACCAACTCACTACGCCTATTGTCAAAGAATAAACTTCTCCCTGGTCTAAACTACCATTGCCACTAACAGTCATAATGAGGGACAGAGGCCTATAAAGCAGGGGACTCCTGATTCTTACTAAACAGTTACTAGCTGTCTCCATCTATCTTCAGATCCACCCAACACAAAAATATAAAACTTAGTCTATTGCCTAGTGCTAAGCAAGCCAGATCGTTTTAAAGGGTATGTCCACTTTAGACTGAATTTTTGAAAGTGTAAATTTTTGTGTGGCAAAATTATGTTTTAAAGGTGCTGAGATGACCTAACATTTTTTAATGTTTTATGATGTTAGCAAATGTGTGTTTTATGGAAGCATTCTGCAATTTGTTGCTATGGGCAAGGTGCAGACTTGGTGTACATTGCCAATAGCAACAGATTGCAGAGAGTTGCACAGAACTGGGCATGTGTAAGGGTGAGTGAGCTCTCAGGACTCAATTCTTTCTTCTTGGTGTACAGAGTTATATTCCAATAGCAACAGACTGTAGGTAGTGCCAACTAATGTTATAAAACTCACATTTTCTAACATATGAAAAAATAAAAAAAATATTAGATCAGCAGATCAGCAGCACCTTGAGCACCTCCTTTTGGCAAGAAAAAAAAACTTCTGAAAATTTGATTGAAATCTCACATAGCTGCCTCTCCAACTGTTAAGTGTTTTTTTTTTTTAACATTTAACCCTTTGTGAACTGGTAAAGGATCCATGAGACCCCTATACCGGTTCTCAAGGCTTGGGAGTTGCTGACAAGTGAACTGCGGCTAGTGGGAGACTTGCCATAAACCCCCAGCTCCCATTAACTGCCTCCCCAAAGCCCAGGTGGGGGGCAAAAGGGCCTAGGGCCATGAAGGCTACGCATGCCTCTACCTTTAAAGCTGGAGGCCGAAACTGGTCTCCACACCTTGGCCTACAAGCCCCCATTTCTGGTTCCTGGGCTGGTTATGCTGGGAATGGGAAACCCCACGCCATTTTTTATTTTTTAAGTATTTTTAATCCTTAAAAATAAAAAAGAGACGCCCTCCCCCTTGGGGACAGAGCCCCCCAAAAAATGTAACCCTTTATTGTGTGAATAGCAGTTGTATGTTTCTTTGGGGCAGGAACGGGGGGCTACTGATACATATATATGTGGTACAATACGTGGTATTGTTGTAATCAGAAGAATCGCGGCTTTCACATGCAGTATAGTTTTCATATTTAAAATAAATGTTTTATTCAAAATAAAGGAGACAATTAAAATAATTACATTTTAATTTTTTTTCCATTTTCAACTCAAAAATAAAAAAAAAACCACTGGAATAATTACAAACAATCCATTACATGTTAAAGCCTAACATTTGCCCCAATATTTTTTTTTTTTTTTTTGTGGAATTAAAAAAAATATAAAGTTAAAGTCAAAATGGAAAAAATGACCTGTCAACAGAGGATGACAAAATCTCAAGTAGGCTGCCAGTTAAAAGGGTTAAAAGTAGCTATGCATGTTGGATATTGTTCTATTCAGGGGACCTTGTGCTTTCAGATTTAACTTGTTATTTCTTATTTTATATTTTAAGAAAAATGTGTTTTTTATTCAGTTATTTTATACATTTTGTAGGAAAACCCTGTGCAACCAAAAAAATAATTTGAGGGATTACTTCCACAAAAATGAGCCCATTACAACAAGCTGGGTATGCCTAAAAATCCTAAGCATGCGCATGCTTTACTCTGGGGTGACAGCACCTATGCATGTGGGGTATTATTTTGGTATATTTTATTCTTGTTTACATAATGTTTATTTAGGAGAAAGTGGCTTTGATTCTTTTTTTTTTTTCTTTTTTTAAGGAAACGCTGTGTAAGACTTTGAGGGATTACTTCAACAAGCCTGGTACACCTAGAATGCTTGAGGTGTGTACTTACGCTTTTTCAGTTTGGGGGAGTCTCCTAGGCAGGAAAGGGTGCCTATGTGGTACTGTTGTAACCAAGAAAAATGAGGCTTTTACACACAATATGATTTTATTGAAAAACCTACTTTTAACTATGAATTGAAAAAAAAAACGATTTTTAAAAAATGTTGTGAACATATTTCACCCAAAAATATTGAGAATACACTAAAACAAGGCCAAACAAGACATTTCATGTTAAAGCCCAGAGTCTGCTGGCACTCTCTAGGTGGGCTGGCACTTAAAGGTTTAAAGATTGATGCAACACACATTTTTGAAAGGGTTTAGAAATACATCATAAGAAATAATTGCACGTGAGCACACATTTGAGCACACAATTTAAAAAAAATTATAAAACTTGTTTGCTTGAAATTTGGATTTATATTCCTATATCCTGACCAAGATGTACCGATCATTACCTTAACAAAAGAGATACCTTGCATTCACATTTCTCATGCATATATATCGGATGGTGGCATAACGAAGTATTGCAACTTTAGTTGCTTAATTTTTCTGTATAGATCCATCCAATCCAAGCTATAGAAGTTGTACATTTATAATTGTATTATTTTATTTACCTGCTGAAAGTCATAGTTATGTCCAAATGATACAATATTTAATGTCACCTCCACCTTGACAGGCCTCCACATTAACTGTCTCTCATCATATTATTATCATCATTAAACTGCAGCAAGCAATGAAATACTTCACTGGTTTCAACTATTCAGCGGATTGTTTTGTCTCATAATTAAAATCCTACAATTTTCCATCTGATCTTAATAAAAGTAAACATTTCTACATTTTCTTTTTCAGTTATTAATGATAAATAGAGATGGGCGAACATCCAGAATCCGTGTTCGAGTTTGGCATTCAGCTTAAACGCGGAAAAGCTGGTTGATGGGCTGCTGCCCATCCACCTGCTTCACCTAAAGTTGCAGCAGCAGGCTGCTGTAACTCACCTGAGCCCTGATACTCTTCTGCTAGCAGTGGCAGACCAGCGGCAGCGGTCTTTTAAGCTGGTCCCAACCGGGGCTAGAAAAAGATGGCTGCTGGCTCCCATGCATGAGGACACTCCTAGTGCTGGCCTCTTATGGGAGCCGGTGGCCATATTTTGCCACTGACAGAAAAGGATCGAGGCACAGGTGAGTTACAGCAGCGCATTTGCTGCACACTCTATACCCCCCAACCACAACCACCACCCAAAGTTCGGGTCTCAATTGATTTCAGATCTAGAGATCTGGTAAAGCAAGTTTGGGTGTGCTTTCAGGTATGAACTGAAGCTTACAACTGAGTGAGCTTTTTACTTGAACACACTAAACGATTCTATAAATTAATAATTCTATAATTATTTGACACACTTACATTTTTTAGTAAATAAATGACCATATGTATACAGTTTATAGTTGATCTTGGATTTGAAGGGTAGAAGCCAATTTGCAGGGCAGAAACAACAAGGAAGAAAAGGAAAAAATGAGGCAAAAACCCCCCAAAAAACTCACAGAATGCAAGACGAGGTGACAAGCTAAGACCCACCTTAATCTTCTAAATCAACTAAGGAATAAAACTAATGCAACAAATGGCCTGGAACCTAGCTTGTCCAAAAAGGGCAGAAAGATAATTAGCATGACTGTCAGGAAAAGTTGTTAAGATTAGGGATGGGCGAATCCGCTAGAGTCCGCTCCCCAGACTGGACCCGAACCCAAGCCCCATTGAAGTCAATAGCAACCTAAATTTGAGACACCAAACATAGCTGAAAAATGGGGGTAACAAGGGCTAGAGAGCTACAAATTGCGGGGGGGGGGGCACCAGGGTAATTGCTCTGTACAAAATGGGGTAGGGAAAGTACAGAACAGAAACACCCAAAAATGTAATACATAAATACATTAAAAAGTATATTTCTTATGGGGGTCCAAGGACAAATCAGGGGGTAACACCAGGGAAGTTGTCCTGCACTAAATGGGGTAGGAAAAGTACTATAAATAATTGCAGAAAGCAAAGAAGTGAATGAAATACATATACATTAAAACAATATTTTTTCCTGTGTTTAATTCCTTCCCATTGCAGTTAACTGCCTGCAGTTTTTTTTAAATGTTTTATTTTAATATTTAGTCATTTCTTTGGCATTTTTGCCTCCAGCTACATTTAGTAAAACATTTAAAAGTAAAAAAAAAATAAAAAGTTAGCCTATTGTTGGATAGATAAAAAAATGATCTATTCATAATTGCCAAAGAAATTACAAAAAATACTTTTAAATAAACGTGAAGGCAGTTTTAATGCAAAATGGGATGCATTCAAAAGTTCCAGAAGCTGTTAATGGAACAAAAATAGATTTGCCATAATTACATGGCCAAGTGAACTCTTCAGTGGCTGTAGCTAAACAAAAAGTAATTGTCACCATCACACTCCCAACCCAAAATGATTGAGCAACTTTATGTATATCTCAAAGGCCTGGAGGGTCTTTTTTTTAATAAAAAAGAGTAGTTAGCCCTACCATGACTGGGTGGGCATTTATCACAAAAGAATACAAGCATAAAGGAGCACTACTGCAAAAAATGGCCCAATTATTAAAATCCATAAAAACATGCTTGTTGGAGGTCACTTATATACCCGGCATCAAAAAATATCCAGACAGGTTTTTTTTCAATTTATTTTAATGGAAGGATGAGGAAATCATGGGTGACACTTATACATTAAACCTGTCACCCGAGGATTTTATTCCTACCAGAAGAAGGAAACTACAAGCTTGGTGAGTTTATTTTATTTTGGGTGTATAAGTGACTGCCTCCTCTCATTAGCCGACGTGTTTATATGGATTCTTAATATTGCACAATTTTGCGATAGTGCTGCTTTAACCTGAGATACAAGAAGCGCAAAGCAGTATCAGTTAAAATTATGTGACACATTCAAGATTCAGTACAATTTCATTCCAAAACAAAAGTGCTTTAATTTTATCAAAAAAGTTTGGTCTGAGGTCACCAAGGAATATATAAATACTAAATATATATATATATATATATATATATATATATATATATATATACAACCCCTTCTCAAAAAGTTGAGACACTGTGTAAAATGTGAAGGAAACACATAAAAATATCAAACACGGTGCCTTTGAAATGTATTCATGCTGTACCCCTTGAACTTTTCCACATTTTTGTATGTTTCAGACACAAACTTAAATGTTTTATTGAGGTTTTATTTCAATAATACAAAGTGGCAAAATGATAAATGCCTTTCCAAATGCAAAAAAAATACAAAATAAAAATATTTTGTATTTTTTTGCATTTGGTGTGCATATGTATTCAATCTAAACTTTGTAGGACCACCTTTAACTGCAAGTGCAAAAGGTGTTTGGGGTAGATATTTCCCAGATTTCCACATCCATAAGCTGAATTCTTACCCATTCCTCTTAACAAATTGCTCTAGCTCAGTCAGATATGATGGAGAGCATTTATGAAAAGCAATTGTTAAACATTTTCAAGTCTTGCCACAAATTCTCGATTGAGGTTATGTCTAAATTTTGACTGGACCATTCCAACACATACACAGGATTTGATCTAAGCCATGAATGCACAACATGGGACCCACACTGCCTCTAGCTGCACCCCCACACCCCTAAGGAGTTGGAGAGCCACGCTTGCCTTGTCTGTAGTGCAGGCAGTTGGGCACTAAAGGGCAGTGTGTCTTTAATTCCCAAAGCAGAAAGTAAGGCATGATTAACTACTCCATAGAGGTCTATGCCTATGTAGACTCTTACTAGCTCAACTCTGCCCACCTTTTCCCGAATCAACTGTGCTCAATTTAAATGAATAAAGGGGGGTGGGAGCAGCTCAATCACTATTATTTATACAAAATTATTATTATTATTCAGGGCCTGTGAACTAATTTACCGCCCAGTTTAACCCTCTCATCAACTAAATTTCAAGCAACAAACATGTCTAGCTGTGTGGAAAGTGTGGAAAGAGGTTTGGTTGCATATATCTGCAGATACATGTGGAAGCCACACTGCCCCGGCAAGGCAATGTTGGAGACTCAAAATTAAGAGTAGGGACCACACTAAACACAGAGTGCCTTGCCGGGGCAGTGTGGCTTCCACATGTATCTGCAGATATATGCAACCAAATCTCTGTCTTTCCACACAGCTAGTCATGTTTGTTGCTTGATATTTAGTTGATGAGAGGGTTAAACTGGGCGGTAAATTAGTTCCCAGGCCCTGAATAATAATAATAATTTTGTATAATTTGTATAATTTTGAGATGCTCCCACCCCCCTTTATTCTTGTGCTCAATTTACCTCACACTGCCTTACTTCAGCCCACTCCTCCCCACCTCACCTCTAGTCAACGTACTTCTTCTACTTCTGTTCACCCTGCCTCTCCTCCGCTCACCTAAAAGGCAAAAAAGCATATGCAGCTCTTGTGCTTGTAAACTTGCGCTTGTGCCAACTTACCGTAATTTCGCACCTAGGTCTGATTTATGGTAAGAAGTTATTTGCCTCAGCTGCCTTAAATGCGTTTGCTGTTGGGAGTGAATTTGCTCCAGCTCTATGGTGGAGGAAGGGCCTTTGTGGTGAACTGCGACCATCTTTCCTGTATCCTTCATGGAGCCGTCTGAGGAAATTGTGGCAGAACTCCTGTGGATTCAGTCATTGGGGCTGGATAATAGGCTAGTGATAGAACCCTGCCCCTTCCTTTCCATGCTGAATGTTGTCGCTGTATCAGACTGTGCCTTATTCCATCTGACATGGTTGTACTGTCCTGCCCTGGAGGCAATACATGCAGAGCCATGGCCATGTTTGATCCCCACCACAAAGACACAGCACTCAATTGCAGGTATAAACAAATTGGCTGGCTGCCTGCAGTTTCTGGAGAACAGTTCATTCCAGAGGATGGGATCCTTCTCCGTGGGGATGTCCCACTCCACGCTGAGCCACACGCTGCGTATATTTCTCCGGGGCATTATGCACTTTGCTCCCCACTACATCCTCTTCCCCCGCAGCCTCAGCAAGTGGAATGCCCTCAAAGTAGAGTTTTCCCCCCCCCCGGCTGGGATTCCCTAATGTGCTCGGAGCAATTGATGGCACTCTGGTGCCGCCTGCTGAGTACAAGTTTCAGCGAGTGCCTCACTTTAGTTGCCCATAGTGTTTTCATCTGATTTTGTCTCTCCCTGTTACTGTGTTTGAATATTGCAGTGTGTTTTTTATCCCAAACCAGTGTGTTGCCGGTTTGACTGTGTGCCCCCAGTCTAACGTACTCTGGTGTTCCCCCCTCTTTTCCCTTCCATGGAGTCCTGCTTACATTGCATGGGCCTGCCCCCAAACTTCCTTCCAAACTGTCTAATTTGTGTCTGTGCACTTGGAATGCCCTAACTAAGCCACACCTTATTACTCTTTGTGTGCAGGCTAATTGGGGCCCTACAGAAGTTTGTGGACTGCTTGCAGAGCTATGTCCAGCCAAGAGAATAAGGAGGGCCCTGCCAAGTCCAAGTTCAGGGGGATGCCTCCCCTCTGTGTTTTACTGGGAAGTTGTCCACCCCAGGACAAGATTGTAGTGCCATGGTC
Source organism: Gastrophryne carolinensis (assembly GCA_027917425.1). NCBI lineage: Eukaryota > Metazoa > Chordata > Amphibia > Anura > Microhylidae > Gastrophryne > Gastrophryne carolinensis. The sequence continues at coordinate 330,176,995 of CM051235.1, read as the reverse complement.
TAAGGGCCAATCTTAATGTAGGCCACATTGCCCAAAGTTTAATTTTAAAATAAAACTTAACATTTTGCTGATATTTCTTGCCCTCAAGTCCATGTTTAACACACACAGCCACAACCACACTAACCAGGGGAGTTAAGAAGACACACAAACACTTCACAGACACGCTCAAGAGGAACAACAAGGGGAGCAGATGAAGGATTAGCCAATGTCACTGCAAAACTACACAATATTTGTTGAGTTTGAGCTCCAAGTGTTGTTTGTTCTTTTAAAGGACCCTTCATTTGGGAAGATGGAGATGGAGCGCTAACTCTCCAACTCCGGTTGGGGCCTTCAGTGGGCCTTTACTAGGGCGAAAAGAGGGGCTGGAGAATTAACTCTCCAATTCCGCTTTAGGACTTCAGTGGGGTATTACCAGGAAGAAAAGAGGGACTGGAGAACTAACTCTCCAACTCCAATTTGGGACTTCAGTGGGCCTTTACTGGGAAGAAAAGAGGGACTGGAATGCTAACTCTCCAAATCCGCTTTGGGGTGTAAGTGGCCTTTCAATTGTTAGGGACGGGAGAGGGACGGGAGAGCTGAGTCTCAAATTTATGATTAGCTTATGCACTGAAATGGTGTGCAATCAGTAATTTGGTGCTAGACTGCATGTGGAGGTGCATCCTTTCTACCTGTGGAAGAATTTTGCGTTACCTTTGGGCACAAGCCATTTGGTGCGCATTGCATGCTTGCACAGTGTGTACACGCAGCCATGAATAATACGCCTAGGCACATGTAAATTCATTTGGCACCAACCATGATTCGACCCTTATGTTTAGGGGAGTTGCACTGCTGGAAGTGAATCTCCTTCCAGTAACATAGTAACATAGTATGTAAGGCTGAATAAAGACTTTAGTCCATCCAGTTCAGCCTGTTTAACTCCTTCCAGTGTTCTAGTAGCCATAGCTGGAAATGTTATTACATGCCAGGAAGGCATCAAGGCCACTTTTGAACGTTTTTACTGTATCCATCATTACTACCTCCTCTGGCAGCGAGTTTCATAGTCTCACTGCTCTTACAGAGAAGAATCCCCTCCTATGTCGGTGGAGAAAGCACCTTTCCTCTAACCTTAGTGGATGCCCTCGGGTTATGGTTACACTCTGGGGTATAAATAGATTGTGGGACAGATCTTTGTATTGACCCCGAATATATTTATACATAGTTATTAGATCACCCCTCAATCGTCTTTTTTCTAGACTTAATAAACCTAACTTGGACAATCTTTCAGGGTACTCTAGCCCCCCACACTCCTTTTATTAACTTTGTTGCCCTTCTTTGAACGCGCTCCAGTTCTGGTATGTCCTTCTTAAGCACAGGTGCCCAGAACTGTACACAGTATTCCATATGGGGTCTGACCAGTGACTTGTACAGGGGTAAAATGATGCTCTGGTCATGAGCACCTATGCCCCTCCTGATGCACCCCATGATCCTATTTGCTTTGGCAGCAGCTGCCTGGCATTGATTACTACAGTTGAGCTTATTGTCAACTAAAACCCCTAGGTCCTTTTCCATTGTTGTTTTACCAAGTGTTTCTTTATTTAGTGTGTAATCATGACACAGATTTCTCCTTCCCATGTGCATAACCTTACATTTATCTGTGTTAAACTTCATATGCCATTTAACTGCCCATGCTTCCAATTTATCTAAATCTGTTTGTAGCTGCCTGCTGTCCTCTTTTGTTTTAATTACTTTACTCAGCTTAGTATCATCTGCAAAGATTGAGACTTTACTGTTTAATCCATACTCAATGTCATATATATATATATATATATATATATATATATGAGAATTGGTCCCAGAACTGACCCTTGTGGTACTCCACTAGTAACAGTGACCCAATCTGAGTGTGTACCATTGATAACCACCCTCTGCTTCCGATCATTAAGCCAATTTCCCACCCATCTGCACACGTATTCCCCCAGTCCAAGCATTCTCATCTTTTGTACCAGCCTTTTATGTGGCACAGTATCAAATGCTTTAGAAAAATACCATTTTGTGAAATACTCACCTGTAAAATGGGTATTATAAGTATGTCACACACCCCGCTTCAAGATATCCATAACATGAGGGTATTACCGACCTGAAGAGGGCGTTCTGCAGAGATGATAGCAAAAAGAAAGCCCCTCCCTGATCCATAAATACCTGGGACCTCCCACTCATTACCCAGTATATAGAAGCAGTAAGGTAAGGGACCAGGAAGAGGCAAATATAAACCAAAGCAACGCAAAGTTCACAATATAGAGGAACCAGAATACGAAAAGGGCAGGTGAAGCGGGGTGTGTGACATACTTATAATACCCATTTTACAGGTGAGTATTTCACAAAATGGTATTATTCTAAGTATGTCACACACCCCGCTTCAAGATATCCATAACATGTGGGACATCCAATAGCAGTGTCCATAAAAGGGCGGGGATCAAAAACAAGGCAACAAGGCACAACTTAAACCACAACAGCTTGCAGAACTTTGCAGCCAAAAACAGCATCCGCTGAGGCCCGAACAACAACCTTGTAAAACTTGGAAAAAGTGTGAACAGAGGACCAAGTAGCGGCCTTACAAACTTGCTCAACAGAGGCCTGGAGCTGAAAAGCCTAGGACGCCCCAACCGCACGAGTAGAATGAGCAGTAACACGAAAAGGGGGACTCCTCCCCTTGGCAGAATAGGCCCCAAAGATGGCCTGATGAATCCATTTACTAATGGAAGATGTGGCAGGAGCCAAACCTTTCCTAGGCCCAAAGGGCACCACAAAAAAGGCATCAGTCTTACGAAAGGAAGACGTAACCACCAGATAATATTTCACAACACGAACTACATCCAAGGAATGCAGCGCCCTTTCCTTGTCGTTGCTGGGATTAGGACATAGAGAAGGCAGAACAATGTCCTGAATCAGATGAAAGGCAGAGACCACCTTAGGAAGAAAATCCAGCTTGAAACCAAAGACAACCTTGTCCTGATGCCTGTCGAAGTACGGATCTATAATGGACAAAGCTGCCAACTCAGAAACACGCCTAACCGAAGTGATAGGCACCAAAAAGGCCACCTTTTGAGTAAGTGAAGACAAAGCAACCTCATTCAAGGGCTCAAACGGAGGACCCTGAAGAGCCGAAAGAACCAGGTTCAAATCCCAAACTGGAACAAAGGGCTGCCTAGAAGGCCATACATGCGTAACTCCTTGGAAAAAAATGTCTTGACCAAGGGATGAAGTGCAAAGGACCTTTGGAAGAACACCGCCAGAGCAGAAACCTGCCCCTTCAAGGTACTAAGTTGGAGCCCCAGATCCAGACCATGTTGAAGAAACTCCAGGATTCTGGAAATGGAAAACTCCCGATAAGGGAACGACCTACCTTCACACCAGTCAATATAGGACCTCCAGGTCCTATAGTAAATAGTAGAGGAAGACCACTTCCTGGCGCTAATAAGAGTCTGAATCACCGCGTCAGAAAGACCTTCTCCCTTCAAGATGGCGGTTTCAGCAGCCACGCCGTCAAAGCCAGCGATGGTAAATTGGGATAGCGTAGCCGACCCTGGGTGAGCAGGTCCGGCAGTAGAGGCAGAACGAACTGATCCCCTGCCAGTCATACCAGGTCTGCGAACCAAACCTGTCTTGGCCACCTTGGTGCCACCAGAATTGCCGACGCGCCCTCCAGGGCCAGCTTGCGCACCACTCTGGCTACCATTGGAAACGGAGGGAACAGGTACAGAAACCCCAGATCCCTCCAGTTCAGGGACATGGCATCCACCGCCAGGGCCAGTGGATCCTGCGAGAGAGACACAAATACCGGAAGCTTGTGATTGTGATGAGAGGCAAAGAGGTCCACCGCCGGGAACCCCCACCTGAGGCAAATCGAGCGAAACACCTAGGGACTGAGAGACCACTCCCCCTGGCGAGAAGAGGACCTGCTCAGAGAGTCCACCTCCGTGTTCTCCACTCCCGGAATGTAGACTGCTGAGATACACGAGACATGGCTCTCCGCCCAATCCAGAATCAAAGATACTTCCCTGAGGGCACTCCTGCTGCGAGTCCCTCCATGGTGATGATGTAAGCAACCGCCGTCCGGTTGACCGACCGAACCTGAACTGGCAGGCCCTGCAACTGATGAGTCAAGCGAAACAGAACCAACCTGACGGCTCTTAATTCCAGAACCTTGAAGGGCTTGTGGGCCTCCTGCAGGCCCCACAGACCCTGAAACTGAAGATCCTTCCAAACACACCCCCAGCCTGACAGACAGGCATCCGTGGTGACCGTCTCCCAACACGGTGCCAGAAAAGATCTGCCCTTCAACAGATTGGCAGACCCCAGCCACCATTGCAGGAATCGACGGACTCGGGGGGTCATCTGGAAGGACTGATCCAACAATAGCGGAGACTTGTCCCAAACCTTCAACAGATGAAGCTGGAGCATCCTTGTGTGAAACTGCGCAAAAGGAACTGCCTCGAATGAGGCCACCATCAACCCCACCAGCCTCATCCCTAGCCGGGTGGCCGGACGAGGGGCCGACACGAGAAGGCGAACCAACTCCTGAATCAAAAGAATCTTGGCCTGGGGCAGAAACACCCTGGTCTGCGAAGTGTCCAAAGACATTCCCAGAAAGGTCACAACCTTGGACGGAGAAAGAGAGGACTTAGGGTAGTTGATCACCCAACTGAACCTCTCCTAGAGCACCCCTGAACCCTGAGTAGAGCCATCACCCCCGCCAGCACCTTGGTGAACACCCGAGGAGCTGAGGTGAGACCGAAAGGGAGTGCCACAAACTGAAAATGCCGATCCTCCACCACGAACCTGAGAAACCTCTGGTGTGCTGGAAAAATCGGAACATGTAGGTAAGCGTCCTTGATGTCTATGGACGCCAGAAAGTCTCCCTGACGAAGAGAGTGGATAGCCGAACGCAGCGTTTCCATGCGGAACTTCGGCGGCCGGTTAAACCTGTTGAGAAACATCAGATCCAAGATGGGTCGGACCGATCTGTCCTTCTTGGGTACCGTGAACAGATTGGAATAAAAAACTCCTGCCCTGGTCTGAAAAGGGCACTGGGCAAATGACAGCCATGTCCAGAAGACTCTCTACTGCCACTAGGAGCCCCTGCGCGGCCAAAGGTTCCGAAGGCACCCGAGACCTGAAAAAAAAAATCTGGAAGGGGGGCGGAGCTCGAACTCCAGCTTGTAACCGGAAGGCACCACTTCCCGGATTCATCTGTCCGAGACCTCCTGATCCCAGACCTGGGAGAAGTGTCGCAGCCGTCCCCCCACCCACATGGGTGAGGGCGCCCCCTCATTGCTGAACTGGCTTAGCAGCAGGTTTGGGCTTAGAGCCCCAACTGTAACCTGGACGGGCACATCCTCTGCCCCTTTACCCGGAATCTCCTCTGGAAGAGGGGAAGGCAAATCCCCTGCCAGATCTGGCCCCACGAAAGGAGGGGGTAAAGGAAGGCGCCCCCCGAAAGGGACGGCGTAGTTTCTTGCGTTGAGGTAACCTACCACCCTAGATGACAGAATCCAATTTCTCTCCAAAGAGCCGCAATCCAACAAAAAGTAGAGCCGTCAGCGACTTTTTGGACATAAAATCGGCCGCCCGCAGGCGCAACCACACCGACCGCCGAATAATCACCAGCAGAGCCGACGTCCTACCACGCATCATCAAAGTGTCAACCAAGGCGGCTAATACAAAGACAAAAACAACTCACACCGTTTTAGGCCAAGGAATTCGTCACTACCAGGACGAAGCCTGGCAGAAGTCAACAGGTCCCTGACCACGGACCTGGCGGCCACCACCATCAGCGCCGAAGCGCAAACGGGCAGCATGGCTGACCCAACGCCAGCAAAACCATGACAAGCCATCTGGTCAATGCGTTTATCCTCGCCATCTGAAAAGAGAGGAGCCATCAGGGTTATTCAAAACAGCTGAATTGGATACCCCTAGAATTGGTGCGTCAACCTCGAGGGAGGGACGCCCAGCGCTAAACCGTATCCAAAGGGAAAGGATATCTTTAAACGCAACTCTGAGGAATGCCCAGGAGCCAAGCAGGCCACTGCCATTCCTTAGAAATAATCTTATCAAAATGCTTTTGGTTAGGAATTCCAATCACGGCTTGGATTCCTCCTGAAACTCCCCTGTTGATGAGGAGTAACCTCTGGAGGGGAAATAGCCAGAACCTCAAACAACTGAGCCAGGACGTGAGGAGAATTCCCTGACCCCCGCCCAGAATCAGCGCCAACAAATTGCTGATCATCTGAGTTATCAGATTCCTCAAATAACTCCCCTTCCTCAAATAACTCCCCATCAAATTCAAATCCCGGGATGACCGGTGATAAATCCTTTCCTTTAGCCGGTGCCAATTTGGCGACCGCGGTAGAAATGAATTTTTCAATATAGGCCAATCTGGCACACACATCAGATAGCGACTCCCCACCCATGACAACGTCACATGGAACAAGGGACAAGGTGGGAGGGGAAGGGTATGAAGCCGGCAGTGCTGACCCGGAAGCCTGGGGTCCGGACTGCCGTACACATGGAATACATAAAAATACGTCATCCCCAGTTAGGGATACCCCACAACCCATACACTTCCGGGATTGTCCCGATGGGAGCCCGGAATCCTGTGATGCCTCCATAAGGTGAGCTTGTAATAAGTCGCTATGACCGAGGGAATTACGCTAATAAGCAACCCGGGATGCCCTTTTAATGTCCCGAGTGGGAGGATTTGTAATTAGCCAATAAGGATACCCAGGGAACCTAGGACCGAGAGAAAAAACCCCCAAAATCACTGTAGATCCGCCTGAAGTACACAAAAGGATCTAATGAGAATAAGAGGCACAGACACAAGCAGCATACATTAAAATGATAATAGTAGAGAAGGGGGGGCCCACAGGGCCACTCACAGTATCAACGGTAGCGGGGATCAATGGTGACCTCAGCCCGTGAGGGAAGCAAAAGACTGAGAGGAGAAGGGGGGCGTGGCCAGCGCGGAGCGAAGCGCCATGCTCCGCCCCCCCCTATGATCACATATACAGAACAGTGAGCTCCTCAGCGGCGCCTGTAGTAGAAGGGGGCGGGCCGCGGCGACGCGCCGAAATTCCGGCCCCGCCCCCGATAGCAAACTCGTGAGGGGAGAAATTCCCCTCCACCAAAGTGTATCAAGGGCCGGCGCTGCGGCTGAATATGCAGCCGCGGCGTCGGTCTGAAGAAGCCAAGAAGAAGGATAAAGGGAGGGAGTGCGGGCGCAACCAGCGGAGCACCCGACCCCGCTTCCCGCACAGATAACTCAGCGGCGCCTAGTACAAGAGGGGCGGGCCGCGGCCTCGCGCCGAAAGCCCGGCCCCGCCCCCCGACTGCAGTGCGTGAGGGGAAGGTTCCCCTCAGCTAATTTTTACCTCATGAAAACCGGCGCCGCAGTGTAATGGCGGCCGCGGCGCCAGACAGGAAAGAACATAATTAAAGTGAAAGCACACACACACACACACACACACACACAAGAGCAACATAAATCACACCAAACGTAGAAATGACCCCCCCCCCACCCCCCATCCCCGCTAGGGAGAAGGGATCCATAGAGGGGCCACCCATTAACTGAGACTAAGGGACAGGGCATCCCAAACCGGGGTCACCAATCCCGGTGTAGCCGCCTACCCTCTTATATAGGGTCTCACGGTGGAGCATTGCTCCTGAGCACCAGAGGTGCTAAATTACCCTCACCCGGACCATCAGCCAAGGCTGGGAGGCAGGTATTGGTATCAGATAAAAAGGATCCGGACGGAAATAGATAAATAAAGGGCCGGGAGTCATCCCGGCTACCTGAAATCCCCCGTGCAAGGAGGAGACATCATCTTCTGACTTGCTCGCCGTCTGCAGAGATGGAAAACTGGGTAATGAGTGGGAGGTCCCAGGTATTTATGGATCAGGGAGGGGCTTTCTTTTTGCTATCATCTCTGCAGACCGCCCTCTTCAGGTCGGTAATACCCACATGTTATGGATATCTTGAAGCGGGGTGTGTGACATACTTAGAATAGTCCAGATATATGATATCCAATGACTCCCCCTGATCCAATCTTGAACTTACCTCCTCATAAAAGCTGATTAGGTTTGTCTGGTAGGAGTGATTCCGCATAAATCCATGCTGATATGGAGAAATAAGGTAATTTTCCCGAAGGTGCTCCAGGATAGTATCCCTTAAGAAGCCTTCAAACAGCTTGCCCACCACAGATATTAAGCTTACCAGTCTGTAGTCCCCGGTTCCCCCCTAGATCCCTTTTTGAATATTGGCACCACATTTGCCAAGCGGCAATCCCTCAGAACAGACCCTGTAGTTATGGAATCCACAAATATTAGAAATAACGGCTTGTCTATTACTGTACATAACTCCCTTAAAACACGAGGATGTATGTCATCTGTTCCCGGTGATTTATCGATTTTTATCTGCTTGAGACGGTGCTGGACTTCTTCCTTGGTTAGACCAGTGACATTTAATGGAGGGTGTCGGTTATTCCCCTGCATTTCACTCGGCATGTCAAATTCTTTTGTGAATATAGAAGCAAAGAAGTTGTTAAGCAAATTTGCTTTCTCCTCATTTCCCTCTATAGGGGTCCCCTCCTTGCTTTTCAGGGGGCCAGTTTCAAGTCTTTTGTAGCCTCTATTAGGTTTTCCTCCAGGACTGTCCTGTATTTAGCTACATCTATCATTCCCATTAACTCTAACCAATTTCACAATCCATGCTGAGGAAAAACATCCCCACAGCACGGTGCTGCCACCACCTTTTTCACAGTCAGGAAGTTGTGTTCAGCAGGATGTGCAGTGATAGTTTTCTTCCACACACAGCATTTGGTATTTAGGCTAAAATTTAGGCACATTCTTATACATGCCTGATGTGTTTCCCTGCATACAGTAGCTTTAGGAAAACAGGGCTTTTTATGGCTTGCTTTCATCCATAAAGGCCAGATTTGTGTGACTGCATGACACAGTTGTCCTGTGGGCAGATTCCCCCATCAGAGATGTGTAACTCTGCAGCTCCTCCAGAATGATCCTGGGTCTTTGGCTGCTTCTCTTATTAGTGCTCTCATTGACTTGACTTGCAGTTTAATCAGTGCAAAAAATAATACAATTGTATTTCAGCCAGATGAGCATATCAAGCAGAATTGACATAATAATCATGGCTCCTGGTCAGTTGAATTGGCAGGTGAAATAATCCAGCAGAATGGATCTTCCTAGCACTATTAACATAAAGATATTGGCCAGCTTAACCATCCAATCCTTTACCAAAGGCTAAATTATTACTGGGATAACAATTTAGAATAGGCATTCATTTTGCAGACAGAAAGTTTAATGCAAGGCCCAGTTAATTTATGTCCTGAATACTGTGTACTGGAATTAGTACTGATGTGTTAATTCAACTGAAACGATACAGAAAAAAGTAGTCGAATAATCCATGTGCCATTGATCTGGCAAAGAAGAACCAAGCGCCTACTCAAACAAAGGCCTCCTTACAAAAGCAGGATAACAAGTAATATATGTTATCTTCATAATACAAATTAAGAAATGTTGCTGCATAAAGCCAAACAATTTATCTTTAGCAGGATTACAATAACAAGAATAGCACGCGCTAGTAGAATTCTTTTAAAATATTGTAAGAAATAATATTTAACCCTACTCAAACTGAAAAACAGACACCAGTATTTATCTTAAGCAAAGGAGTTATTGATACTGTACCGAGTAGGATCTTAATAATAATAATAATAATAATAATAATAATAATAATAATATTATTAATAATAATAATAATAATAATAATAATAATAATGTTAGCACCATCATATTCCTTAGCGTGTTACAAGGTATGATTACAGACAAGGTAAAATATATAGTACAGGGAACAAAACAAACTAGATGCTACAAGGTTTAAACCAAGTGTTGTGAGCACAGGAGACAAAAGGAAAGAGAGCCCTGCCCTTGCGAGCTTACAGTCTAAAGAATGGGGGTGGAGACAAAGGGGATGGGATCACAAGTGGTAGAGCTTGAATTGGGCTGCATGTTCCATTTGAAGGTTATTGGAGTTGCTTAAGCCAGGTTTTATGATTGTGTGAAGAAGTGAGTTTTGAGGGCACTTTGAAAGGATTGGAGTGATGGAGAGTGAAAGATTGAGTGGGGGAATGCATTCCAGAGAAGAGGGAAGGCACAGGAGAAGCCTTGAAGGTAGGAGTGCGAGCCGGTAACCAAGTCGGAAGACAGGAGAGGTTGCGCTTGGGTTGATAACGCTGGATCAGAGATGAAATGTAGGGAGGGGCCTTACTGGAGATAGCTTATTGGAGATCCCATATAAGTAATACTATATTTTAAGGAACACCTTATCACTAACTATCTTGGGGAACTACAGTACTCCAGCAAATATAATAGGTGTATATTTAACCCTTTTGTTGCCAAGCACGTAACACCTACGTGCTGGCTTGGCTGGGCCTTAAGTGCCAAGCCCGTAGGTGTTACGTGCTTGACTTTCCTCGCTTGTAGTTTAAAAAGTAAAAACAACAAATACTCACCTGACCCCTTGTTGGATCCGGCCGGGTCTCCTCTTTAATTTGGTGCCATCCGATCCCCCGTGGGGGGTCGGATGGCTCCAGGAGAGCCCCCGGAATAGGCCGCCCCCCCCCCCCCGCTTCTGCAGCAGCAGCTTCTAACTGTAAAAAAAAATAAAAATAAAAATGACATTCACTTACCTGTGTGTGCGCTGGCTCCCGCTGTCCCTCCTCTTCACCTGGGGGGCCTCCGATCCCCCCCCAGGACTTACCGATCTTCAGGAGAGAGCCTGGGAGGCTCTCTCCTCTCTTCTTCACGATGGCGGCCGCCATCATGCCTCTAAGCCCCGCCCCCTTGGGGGCGGGGCTTATGAAGTCATCCCGGCCCCGATCTCAGGCTTCAGCCTTCTCAGCTTCTCAGATGCCGGTGATCGGTGCCCTGGAAGGAGGTGGCAGGAGATCCTCTGATCTCCTGCCTTCTCCTTCTCTGGATGCCGATCACAGGCATCTGTCAGCACAGCATCGAGGGACAAGAGCTTGCAATCGAAGGTAAGTACAGTAAAAAAAAATTTTTTTTTTTTCTAATAAAATACTTTTTATTATTGTGTGGTGTTTTTTTTTCACATTAACCCTTTGTGAGCTGGTAAGGGGTCCATGAGACCCCTTATACCAGTTCACAAGGCTGGGGGGGTGGCAAGTCACCTGCCCTAGCGGGTGGCTTGCCATTAACCCCCGCACCCCCATTACCTGCCTCCCCAAAGGCCAGGGGGGGGCAGAAGAGCCCGGGCCCACATAGGCTATGTGGGCTCGTAGGCTGCAGGGTGGGGGGGCCACCAAAGCTGGCCCCCCCACTCTGTGCCTACAAGCCCCCATAGCTGGTCCCGGGCTGGTTACTTTGGGTAAGGGGGACCCCACGTCATTTTTTTTTTTGGATTTTGAAGGGTTTTTAACCCTTCAAAATCCAAAAAAAAATGGGGTCCCCCTCCCCGGGAAGGGGGACCCTATGTCATTTTTTTTTTTAATTAACCATTTGTCATCCAGCAGCTATAAAAGGCTTCTGGGCAGGAAAGGGTGTCTACCTATACATATGTGGTATCGCTGTAACCGGGAGAAATTGGGGTTTCTCACGCAATAAGATTTTATTGACAAACTTACATTTTTTATTACAAAAAAACTCTACAAATTGTAAAAAAATGTTTTTTTTTTATTTTTTTTCACACATTTCACCCAAAAAAATTGAGAATACACCTAAAAAATACAAACAAGACATTTCATGTTAAAGCCCAGACTCTGTTGAAAAAAACAATATATAATTTTCCTGGGAAATCCCTGGAAATCCCTTCAAAAATGACAGTTGAATATGTGTAGCGCAAAATGGTGAAACATCGTCTGGCAACAGGGAGTGGCAAATGCTGCAGGTAGGCTGGCAGCGAAAGGGTTAACAGACCTAAAATCAGCGAAAAAAAAAATGAAAAACCCTCCAATCCATATACCTGCCCCGCTAAACCCAATTTACTTTAAAGCAGACCAAAGCCCACATTTTTAACTAGCATCCCCTAAATTGTTGCCCCCATGAAGAGCACCTTATGCCAATTTTTACTGCTCCTGCTTCACGCTAATCCCAGATAATGGCGCCTGTTTTAGCTGTAGAGCCCTACCTCCTCCATTCATTGCCACTGTTGTGTGTGGCAATGATGTAATTGCCACATTTATGCAATGACCGATCGCCTGCCATCTTACAGAGAGGGACACCAACAGGAATTGGTGTTCTAGAACAAATTGAAAAGCGAAGATATCAATTTTTAGTTCTACCCCCAAAGAAGGGAATATCGGCAGGGGCTTTGGCCAAATGTATTTTCAGTTCAGTGGGTTTTGGTCAGCTTTAAATCTAGTCTCTTGATCCTTAATCTGGGACTGAACATTGTAGTCTCAGTTCTAGATCTCCAAAGCCCCTGAGGATCTTGAGTGACAGATTTGTCACCCAATCACTGAAGCAGCATAGAGACATGACAGTCAAGATTTCTAGTATTTGGCAGCCGCAGGAGCTCAGGACACAATGCCTACAAAACCGTTTGTGCTCTACTCAGGGCCGGAATATGAGGGGGCACAAAAAGCGGCACACTGGGGCCTCCACCACTTGTCCTGCAAAGGGGGCCTCCACCAAGCTTTGGGTTATTGTCTGGTCCAAGAGGCTTTTCAGTCTTTGGTCTGATGCGCCACAGGGGCCGGCAACAAAGCTATCGGCCACAGTGGGGGTTCCCTGTACATGAGCAGCCAAAGCCACTACAGGGCAGGACGGAGAGTCTAGAGCAGCAAAGCCGCCATTAGCAACACTACAGTGATGGTCGGGTGCAGGGCTGTCAGTCAGCGTCCGCTCATTGCACATAAGCCACCAAGCACAGCAGGTTTTAGCTCAATGCAGGGAACTGTTTTCTGCTGGACAACTAAACTACCCTTCACTCAGAATGGCAAAGCAGGAGTTCCAGAGCAGCACGCACCCGCACAAGGGTGGCACAAGCGACTCAATCTGACGTTCTAGAAGTAGGCGGGTGCCAGACAAGTTACTTGGCTGGAAAAAAATACTGTATCTGGGGCCTCCACCAGATTTTGTGCCCAGGGCCTCCACCACACCTAATTTGGCCTGGGTTCCACTTTTTTAGCATTTAATTTTACACAAAAAGCTACTGCACAATTTGAGGTACAAAAAGGATATTCCCAACTTTCCATATCAAGGCATATCAGTTTAATTCAAGTCTGATTATGAAACTTGGTATGTTTTAAAGAGTTGCATGCAACCTAAAAACAGGCCTGTTTAATTAGCTTTAAATCACTGATTGTTGGCCCGCAACCATTTGATACTTTGCCTTGTCCTTAGGTGCAAGACACTGGCACTGCCAGCAATGCCAACCAGACAGACAAACCAGAAAGGTGCAAATCTCTTACTAAGAATGAATGGAACAAAGTGTTTAAAACAATAATCCCCTTGAATGATGCCCCCTTATATATATATTTTGTACAAAATTCATCACCAGACACTATTATTATAATTATAAACTGCCATGATCCTCTGTAGTGCTGTACACAGTGGCAAGCTTAACCACCAGGCAATGGCACTCGGTGGGCGGGCAGCCTGCGGCGAGTGAGGGATGCACGTTAATGCAGAATGTGTACAGATAGAAAGCCACTATAAACTTACACGAGCCAGCTGCTGCAGAATCAGTGGCTTAGCTCTATTTAGTTAGGCAAGATACTGTGACATCACAGCAGCTAATGAGCTGAATGGTGCAGAGCGAGCCACTTGTTGTATCCTCACTCACCAATAGCTGGGGGTGTGCCAGGGTCGGCCAATCAGAAATGGATGCCCAGGGCATGCATCTAGCTAAATGTCTAGTGAGGCCGTGACCTGGGTATGTGTCATTGGAACAAGATTTGCAGAGTGGGTGCAGCGATTTAATGGGATTTCACACAATGTGGCATCCTTGTTTGGGATGTCAGAGGGAGTAGAAATTGGATGGCCATATGGGCAATTCATGGAAAATTCCCTATGCCATGGATGGATAATGCTAGGATGCCCCGGGGTATGAAACCCCTGGGTACTACTGGAACAAAAGATTGTGATCCTCACTATCTGAAGGAGTTGTTGCTAGGGAAAACTGTTTTCTTTTATAACAGGTAAAAGAAATTAAAAGGAAAAAAAAAACAGATAAGCACAATAATGAAAACTATAAAAAATGCAATCAAAAGTGGAATTAATCTTTAAGCCCTGACACTTCAAACATATGGGACTCAACTCCTCCTGTGTGACTTACACACGTATGCTTTCTTATGCCCGGGCACCAGTCAACTGTAATTTTGGTGAGACGTCTAACTAGAAGGAACTGACAAATGTTCTCAAAATACGGAGATATAGTAAAAGAGAAAAAGAAGAAGTATAAGCAAGCATACGTGTGGGGGTAGCAGAATGAACACCTGAAAACACAGAACTACTCCGGTGCGCATATTAAGGAGAGGATAAAAGGAAGTTAAAGCTTGGGGAGTCTCAAGAAAGCAATAGACCTGATAATAAAATCGTATACATTCAAGATAATAGACACAAGAAGATTAGGAAGAACTGCAATAACCATAAAGTGAAGGAAAGAGAATGACATTGTTTGCAAAGCAACACCTGTATGTCCAAGAAAACCATTGCAAAAATTGCATTTATTCAAATTCATCCTTTAGAGCCATATGAAGGTCGAAAATACATCTTAATTTTGTAAGATGTTTATATCTATAGATGTGCAAAAGTAATAGTAGGTCAGTGAATATCTAACAGTTCAAAAGTTAGGCTGTGTACATCCCATATCATAGCATGTTTCCCTTTAGCTATTTAACTTTAGAATGCATGAATCACGCTATACCTCATTAAACAGTAATCAAGGTGCTGCCATCTGTACTCACTGACAATGTTAAGACAGATTTAAAACAGAATACATACTGTAGCACATGAAGTGTATCAAACACATGGGGCAGAGTAAAAAAAAGTACGCCAAACCCCATATTCTCTGTAGATATCAATAATGTTTAATTTGATTAATTTTGTTGTAAATTCATGATGCACATCATCTCTTCATGACTCTTTTCACCATTCTGAGTGCCTAGACCTGCTAAGACATGGAACAGCTGTGTTAAGTTTAACCCTTTAACCGCCAGCCTACCTTGAGATTTTGTCACCCTTTGTTGCCAGACCATTTTGCACTATTTTGCGCTCCCCATGTTCAACTGTGATTTTTGAAGGGATTTCCCTGGAAAGTAATATATTGTTTTTTTCAGCAGAGCCTGGGCTTTAACATGAAATGTCTTGTTTGTCATTTTCTAAGTGTATTCTCAATATTTTGGAATGAAAATTGTGCAAAAAAAAAATATATATATTTTTTACAATTTGTAGTGTTTTTTTGTAATAAAAAATGTAAGTTTGTCAATAAAATCTTATTGTGTGTGAAACCCTATTTTCTCCCGGTTACAGCGGTACCACATATGTATAGGTAGACACCCTTTCCTGCCCAGGAGACTCCCCCAAACTGAAACAACGCTTTAGGAGATTTTCAGATAAAATACAACTATGCTATGCAAAACAACCCTTTACATTTGAAATACCCCCAACAAATGATATATTCCCTAGAAGTACACACCTCAAGCTTTCTAGGCGTACCAGGCTTGTTGACATAGGTGCAGTTCTCTGGAAGCAACCTCTCAATGTATTCTTTGGTTGCACAGGGTTTCCCTAAAAATTAATAAAAAAGCAGAATCAAAACCACATTATCCTAAAAAAAACTATATGAAAATCAGAAAAAGCAACATCCCCCAAACAGAACAATACCCAACATGCATAGGTTCTGTCAAGGAGAGAGTTGCCAAACACACCAAAGTAAAGCATGCGCATAATGGTAATTTTACTTCAAAATTTCAGCTCTGCAGACAAAGTGCGCACCTTGTGCTTTTTCTACCAAAACAACCCTTTACATTTGGAATATCTCCCATAAACCATATATTCCCTGAAAGTACACATGTTAAGCTTTCTAAGCTTACCCAGCTTGTTGTAGTGGGCTCATCTTTCTGGAAGTAATATCTCGATGAATTCTTAGGTTGCACAGGGTTTCACAAAAAAATGTATAAAAAAGCAGAATAAAAAAACACCTTTTCCTAAAATATCAATATGCAAATAAGAAAAAACAAGCTAAATCTGAAAGCGCAAGGTCCCCCGAGCAGAACAATACCCAACATGCATAGGTACCTGTAACCTTTTAACTGCCAGCCTACTTGAGATTTTGTCACCCTCTGCTGACAGGTCATTTTTCACCATTTTGCATGATGTTTAACTGTGATTTTTGCAGGAATTTCCAAGAAAATGGCATATTTTCTTTTGGTGGCAGAGTTTAGACTTTAACATGAAATGTCTTGTTTGCATTTTTTCTACTTTTTTTTATATATTTTTAAGTAAATAAGTAAAAAATATATATATATATATATATATATATATATATATATTTTAAATTGTCTCCTTTATTTTAACAAAAACATTTATTTTATTAAAGAAAACCATATTGCATGTGAAAGCCCCATTTCTCCCGATTACAATGATACCACATATGTATCGGTAGCCCCCCGTCCCTGTCCAGGTGATCCCTTAAACTGAAAAGAGCACTTTATAACATTTACAAATAAAATACAACTACTATCCACATAATAAAGGGTTAAATAAAGAAAAAATGGTGTGGGGTCCCCCTTCACGGGGGGGGGAACACCATTTCTTGGGGGAATATAAGGGTTTTTTTGGGAGGCAGGTAATGGGGGGTCTCGGGGTTAATGGCAAGTCACCCACTAGCCGCAGGTGACTTGCCAGACCCAGAGCCTTGTGAACTGGTATAGGGGTCTCATAGAACTCTTACCAGTTCACAAAGGGTTAAAAGTAAAAAAAAACACACACAGAGACACACTTTAAAAATAACTTTATTAAAAAAAATTTTATTTTATTTTTTTATTTTTAATACTCCCATCCATCCCTGTGTCCCACGCTGATCACTTAGGCTTCTGCTCTCCTGCTACTGCTGGAAGCCTTTTATACCTACTGGGTTACGGGTAACATAGGGTTAATTAAAAAAAAAAATTACATAGGGTCCCCCCTCCCAGGGTCACATGGACCCCTTACCAGTTCACAAAGGGTTAAAAGTAAAAAAACACACAGACACACTCTTTCAAACAAACTTTTTTTACCAAGATTTTATTGAAGTCTTTCAAGTTAAATACAAAATATGTCAACATAGTGGTACCTATTGACAGGTAGGGGTGACCACCAAGACAGTTACAAATAATCGGATTCTGGATACAAAGCGAAAGAGATTAATTACAAAACAGTTCCTATATTCGCAATCTGGAAGTGCTACGATATGTCACGATACAAGTCGCGGCCTTTCTAGAGGTATCATGGTATCTGAACTGGTATTCAGCATCTACTGGTCGCCATTGAAAGAATGGGAAGTATACAGTGAATGAATACAGGTACACTTTAGAAGAGCAAAATAACGACATTAAAACCTAAAAACTTCATTTCTTAAATTTTTAAAGACAGAAACACAGGGGTTATGGGAAAGGGGAGGGAAAAGGTGGGGGTGGGGGTGGGTGCCCCGGGTGGCCCTGGCCTATGTGAGACATAAGTTCTGCTCAAAGTACAGGTGCTCGAGGGGACAGGAGTGGGGTCTCAGACAGGAAATATAGGGTCTGATGGCTTGATGGATATGTCAATATGCTCTATCCAGGGTTTCCAGATGGCATAAAATTTATCATAGGTATCATTCTTGATAGCTGACATCTTTTCATTGACCATTATGTCCGAGATTCTGTTCTGTACCTCGCCCCACCCCAGTGAGGGTGACTTCCAGCTCCTAGCTATGGTCATTCGGACTGCAGAGAATACATGTTGCATCAGGCGCCATTCCTGTTTTTTATAGATTTGTGGTTTCAGGGCGAGCAGGGCCACCCATGGGTCGGTCATCACTGGTATGTGGAGGATACTAGAGAGCACCCCGCACGCCTCCACCCACAAAGCCTTTGCCTGCGGGCAGTGCCACCATATGTGGGACATATTCCCCAGTTCTTGGCACGCTCTAAAGCAAAGGGGGGAGTCCGTGGGGGAGAACCTGTGGACTTGGTCCAGTGTATAATACCACGGGTACAGCACTTTATATGCGTTTTCCAATGCGAGGGCGTTGTAGGATGTACTGCTCACGTTCCTCCACATACACTGCCAGTCCTCCTCCGACCTAGAAGCCCCCAGTTCCTGTTCCCATTTGAGCATGTAATTATGTTTTGTAGGGGGGGACCCCGAGATCAATGTCGCATAGATGCTAGAAATTAGCCCTCTCGCGAACTGGTCGCGGCAGCAGCGTTGCTCAAAGTCCGTCATCTTGTAGGGAGGGGGTGATTTGCTAAGGAGAGTTTTCACAAAGTTTTGCACTTGTATTAGTCTGAAGACTTCTGAGGGAGGGGGATCTATCCCAGAATTCAGATCTCGAGGAGGTTTTAATCCCGAGGGGGCAAGGAGTTTATCAACTGACGTGAGGCCTTTCTTTTTCCACCATTTAAATCCAGAGGACTCAGGAATGCCAGGAGGGAAGGAGGGGTTCCCGAAGAGAGGGGAGGCCGGGAGGTGCGGGGAGGAAAACAGATGACTAACCCTGTCCCAAAGTAACAGGGTAAAGTTGAGGAAGGTAGGGAGGGCTTTTGGCCTCCTTGTTCTGGGGATCCACAATAGTGCCGCCGGATCAATAGGCTTACAACTTTCATAATCATTCAAAACCCACCAAGGTTTGTGGGCTGGGGCTTGGAGCAAAACCAAGGGGGCTACTTGGGCTGCAGTGTAGTATTTATGTAGGGAGGGAAAGGCCAGTCCTCCCTGAGATTTTTTACAATAGAGGATGTTCCTTTTAACTCTTGGTTTAGTTTTATTCCATGCAAAGGACATCATTTTCCGCTGCAGGAGGTCAAGTGTAGATAAAGAATCTTGGGGAGGAACGACATTTTCAATGCGGCTATCCTGCCTAACCACGAGAGCCGTATGAATTGCCAAGACTGCAACATCTTGTCCAGGGATTTAATCAGCTCTGGATAGTTAGCTTGGTAGATTTTATCACAGTCAGCCACTAGTTTAATCCCAAGGTAAGGTAGTTTGTGGGTCCACCCCCAAGAAAAGTTTTGTTGTAACAAGTTCTTGGTGTGGGCCGTGAGGGAGATATCCAGAGCTGTGGATTTAGATGCATTTAGAGAGAGGCCCGATATGTGACTAAAGGAGGAAAAGAGCGAAACTACATTGGGTGCTGAGATGTGTGGGGACGTGAGCATGAGCAGCATATCGTCTGCAAATAGCGAAACCTTGTGTTCTGTACTCCCCCAAGAGATTCCAGTAATAGAGGGGCTAGACCTCAGTTTCTCCGCCAAGGGTTCCAGAGCCAGGATGAACAAGAGGGGGGACAGTGGTCTAGTGCCCCTTTTGATCTGAAAACCCTTGGATGTGTAGCCTGCATATTTAATGGAGGCCGATGGGTTAGCATAAATGGCGGAGACCCAGGACATCAGGCCGGGGCCGAATCTCCAGTGTTGAAGGGCACTTTGGAGGTACTGCCAAGAGAGGGAGTCGAAGGCCTTTTCTATATCGAGGGAGAGCAGTATTGCCTCTTTTTTTTGTGTTCTGATTCTGTCTATCAGTTGGCAAATTCTTCTGACCCCATCTCCGGCCTGCCTCATGGGGACAAATCCAACCTGGTCTCTATGGATCAAATTAGGCAGGAGCTCATTTAATCTGTTCGCTAAGACTTTGGTGAGAATTTTTAGGTCTATATTCAAGAGTGAAATGGGCCTATAGTTAGTCCAGTTGAGGGAGTCTTTTCCTGGCTTGGGGATCATTACTACTGAGGCCCGGAGCATGTCCGAGTCCAAAGGGTTTCCTCTCTTAACCCAGTTGTAGACTCTGACCAGGTGGGGGGCTATGATGGGGGCCAATTTTTTCTTTCAAACAAACTTTATTAGAAAAAAAAATGTTTTTTTACTTTACTCACCTCCGATCTGCATCTCCTGTGTCCCGCGGCGATCATATGCAGGTGACGGCTGGGCAGAGGAGGGGGGAGGCAGGCAATCGGAGGATCGCCTACCTCCCTCCTCCTCTGTCCAGCCCTCACCGGCATCTGAAAGCTGAACTGCCGGGTGCCCCTACGACACCCGGTGGTGACGTCATTGGCCCGCTCCCAAAGGGGCGGGGCTAAAATCCAAGATGGCATCCACCATCGGAAGCTGCGGAGGGAGGAGGGCTGTTATGCCCTCACCGATGTACAAATGAAAGAGTTGCAGCCATAAAAAGTTTCAAAGACATATATGAGCATCTTTGTGGTCCTGAGCAATCACTCAGAGTCACTCAGAATGGTAAAAAGAGACGTCATGAAATTATTTGCATGGATTTGCCATATCCCAATAAACATCATTCAAAATCATGTATATTTTATGAGGACAATCTTTTACTCAGAAGTTTAGGCATTTCGAAAACATTACTGTTTATACCCTTGAGACTTTATGAAAATCAGTAACATAAAGCACTTATTGTCAACAACTGCAACATTGTAGGCCCCAGGGAAACAACAATTTAAGAATACCATCATCGTGCCCCTTACCCCCCTACCATTTATTGATTGTTGATTGATTCTTGTACAAGTCTTGAGAAAGTTGAGAAAATTAACAGCAAGTCTAGCGGCCTTGATTTATTTCTACAGCTATAGCAATATATGTGCTTTACCTGAGCTGCTCATAAACGTCTATATGATGTTTTGTGTTGTTGAGGGCAAAACACTACCTGCAGTGTTTGCCAAAATGCAGCACAACATAACACATAGATGACAAAGAGCCCATTGATTTTAATCAACACAATTCTTTTACTGCTTTCATTGTGTTGGAGTATTCCTGCTCCAAAGTTATCTAAACAGGAAGGTGTGGGCTCTACCAGAGGCACAATGGCTATGGTCTTGGTCTTCCATTTTCTGACATGCCCAAAACTGCCCTGTAACATTGAGTATGGTGCAGGTGTTTTTACTGTGTCACCAAATAAACCAGTGGGGGCAAATAATAGGCCATAATCATTTGTTGCTTCTTAAGTACTTGATGTAACAAACAGTGAGAACGTTACTGTGAATATTTTAGGACCTTTTTTCATACATTACAGCACTACAGAAGAAGATGGTGCTTTATAACTAAACAATGATAGTAGATGACAGTAATATGGCTTATGCATTGCAGCAATGCCTGAGTAAATATAATTGCAAACAGGAAGTCTGAAGAGAATGATGAAAGCACTGTCCTTTTTATGTAGCCTTCCTGATCAGACTAATCTCGACTAATCTCTGGCATGCAATTATCTATGCATTTTTACTTCCACTGTGAGCAAGGGGCCAGGTTCCTTATCACGGTAATCTGTCATTTCTGCATTTGTCATTGCTGTATATCTGTAATGTGAATAGAGGCAGTGCATTGTTTGAAACAATTTTCTAAGACCTGCCCCGTTTCTGTGTGTCACTCAAGAAAGATTATAGGGAAAGGGAAATCAGATTGCACATTACTCTCATGTTGACACTTTGATATTTTAAAAGCAAAAGTCAGTGGAAGACCTACTAGGTCTACACAGAGGATCAAGTAAAACACAGACCTCCCTGGTGTGCTAGAATGTTTAAATGATTAATGTCAAGCAAAGGTCAGGTTCCAGTGAAAAAAAAGTTACACAAGATCTTATAATGAATATTCAAAGACTGTGCTATATCCTAGGCAGGCAGCAGGCTGAACACTATCCAGCTCCTTTCTCTGGAATATTTCTGAAAATCTGCCATTACAAAGCCATAGGGATTTGGGGGATTTACCTTTTCCCATGGGATCATTTTCCTGCTTACTGAAGCTAAACTTAACATCTTCAAAAACACTTCCAAAAATGACACCTACAACTGTTAAAAAATTGCAATAGAAACTGCTTGTATCTGGTCATTTGTTACAAGAATCATGGTTTTCATTAATATGTATTCACTGCTGTAACTAAACCAAACTCTTGAAGGATTTTCCAATAAACCAACACAAAATCTATTCTAGCCTGGCCAACCAGTGGACTACAGTGCTGTTAAGAACTTTGGAGCTCATTGTAAAGATTTTTAAAGCAGAATTACACATGTAGCAATTGGAGGAGCAACCGCCAGTCAATAGTGATGCACGATTTGTTGTAGCAGAGCCTGAAGCATTTATTGTACTTCTAGTAAAGGTATAAATAACTATTCTAAGTGCATTTGGGACATTCATTAGAATTTTACTGCCATAAGAACCTTTTTAGACAAAACAAGGTGCAATTGCTCAGAGCTTTAGGATAAATAAAGCAGAACAAAACCCACTGGCCCGGTCCTGGAATATATATATTCCAGTGCCAGGCACTGGCCTCCCCCCAGGGCATCCTAAATCAGTGTGAAACCCCCCAGGGCACCCATTATCAGGCACCTTTCCCTGCTCCAATGGTGCATGGGTGGGCTCTCGTCCAATGAAAGCTGCCAGCCATAACTAAGTAATTTGTCATGGGTAGCGCTCATCCCCCCATTCTATGGGAATTACATAGTCACGGCAGATGCAACCAGGAAGAGGTACATGAATAGCGGTGTCCTGGGGGGTTTCACACAGTAGGGCATCCTAATTCAGGATGTCCCAAGGGACGGGAACAAAACTTGGGAAAGCTAAATTCCCAGGTTTTGTTCTGCTTTAAATGTTATAATAGTATAATTGAACAGATCAAATCAGTCTCTACATAGAGGATCTCTCATTCTTCCGATGAAGACCTATGAAGTGTATGACTTAAGGGCAATTATATGCACTTATAATCTTGCATAAACACTCAAACAGTTTTCCTGCAAAACTTGCATGTGTAAAAAAAGTTTGGTGAATCAGCAGTGTGTTATATGTAATTTAGGTAAGTTAAATACCACATTCAGCAACATTTTAGAAAGATAAAAGCATTCAACATTAATAATAATTCTCAGTGTGTTGAAACTACTATTCCAAATGATAGTTACAAAATATAAATGAATCCATCCAAGACATAGAGCAATCTCAGTATTAAGTTCCAAAATGCAGTGTTGGGAACAGAGATACACAAAATATGCATGAACCTAGTATGATATAGTTTTATCTATAAATGCTTTTACAGATACTTAAACAGTTCTTCTTAAAAAACGTACATGTGTACAAACGCCGGGTGAATCAACAGTGTGTTGTACATAATTTACATAGGTGAAATACCAAAATTTTGGAAAAATAAAAACATTCAACAATAATAATAATTCTGAGTGACTGCTCAATGTGTTGAAACTACTGTTCCAAATTATAGTACGTGTCCATCATAACCCAGCTTACTAACGGCCGTCAAGGAGAGGAAAGGTTAAAGTTCTTGCCACCTGCTCGCTACTCGAGCTCCCAGACCGACAGCGCGTTTCGTTGTCACACCGACTTTCGCTAGGTTGGTGGCGCGCCGGCATCTGTTGTTATTGAAGGTTTCTATTCTCTCAATGATGCACATATTGCAGCAATGGAAACAAAGTAGATATACCAGGACCTTGGACAGCAATCACAACAGGGGGCACCAAACCATATAAATTGAGGAAAATGTAATACATGTGGTTAATTCATGATTGTTTCATATTGCAGAAAGCTTTCTTTTTGGTGTGGGTTTTGCAAAAGGGAAAAAAGGTCCTACTTCCCATGCATGTTCCTCATCTGTAGAAACCCACCAGTGAATCTGTAGTTAGAGTAGTGGTTTTCGGTGGATTGAGAAAGCCCTAATCTATCCTTTAAAGACAGGGCCCTCTTTAAATGATCTTAGGCCTGTACAGAATACCTAGACCTAAAGTGGGGACATTCTTTAAAACATGCCAAAGTTTCACCAGTAACTTGTAAAGCAACATATATTGTGCATTGAAACTAGTAAAAAAAACTAATTCCTGGTCATCCGACTGCGCATTATTATTATGATTTTCAGATAAAATACAACTATGCTATGCGCACCTTGCAGTTTTTCAAGAAAAACAACTCTTTACATTTTAAATACCCCCTACAAACTATGTATTCTCTGGAAGTACACACCTCAAGCTTTCTAGGCGTACCAGGCTTGTTGACATGGGCGTAGTTTTCTGGAAGTAATCCCTCAATGTATTCTGCATAGTTCAACATGCATAGGTCCTGTCTAGGGAAGAGTTGCCCCAAAGTAAAGCTTGCGCATAACGGTAATTTTACTTGAAAATTTCAGCTCTGCAGACAAAGTGCGCACCTTGCGCTTTTTCAACCAAAACAACCCTTTACATTTTGAATATCCCCCATAAACCATATATTTCCTGAAAGTACACAGTAGTGGGCTCATCTTTCTGTAAGTAATCCCTCAAAGAATTCTTAGGTTGCACAGGGTTTCCCTAATAAAATGTATAAAAAAGCAGAATAAAAAAAACAGCAAATAAGAAAAAACAAGCTAAATCTGAAAACGCGAGGTTCCCTGAACAGAACAATACCCAACATGCATAGTTACTTTTAACCCTTTTAATTGCCCGCCTACTTAAAGTTTTGTCACCCTCTGTTGACAGGTCATTTTTCACCATTTTGCTCAATGTATAACCGTGATTTTTTATTTTTCTACTATTTTTTTTTATATTTTTTAGTAAAAAAAAAACCAAAAAATTATTTTTTAGAAAATTGTCTCCTTTATTTTAAATAAAACATGTGTTTTATTAAGGAAAACCATATTGCTTGTGATAGCCCCATTTCTCCCAATTACAACGGTACCACATATGTATTGGTAGCCCCCCCATTCTTGCCCAGCAGACCCCCCTAAACTGAAAAGAGTACTTTATAACATTTACACATAAATAACTAGTATCCACACTATAATTGGTTAACAAAATGGCGGTCCCTTTCTAGAGGGCCAGCTTTGGTGGCCCCCCACCCTGCCAGTTACAAGCCTGCACCCCATAAATTGGCCCTGGGCCATTCTGCCCCCTCCTTGGGTTTGGGGGGGGCAGGAAATAGGGGGGCTTGGGGTTAATAGCAAGTCACCCACTAGCTGCAGGTGACTTGCCAGCCCCTAAGCCTTGTGAACTGGTATAGGGGTCTCATGGGCCCGTTACCAGTTCACAACAGATTAAATATAATAAAAGAGACACACACACTGAGAAAAATATATTATATATATATATATTTTTTAATACTTACCTCTCATTCCTCTCCTTTCCTCACCAATCACTCTGGCTTTTGCTCTCCTGCTGCTGCTGGAAGCATTTTATAGCTGCTGAATGACAGAACATAAGGGGTTAATAAAAAAAATGACATGGGTCACCCCTACCCAGCATAACCAGCCCAGGACCAGCTATGCAGGGCTTTGAAAACAGGGCACAGGGGTCAGCTTCGGTGGCCCCTGCCCTGTAGTATACAAGCCCACATAGCTTTAATTAATGGCAGCTAGCCTTGTGAACTGGTATAAGGGTCTCATGCATACCTTACCAGTTCACAAAGGGTTAAGTGTAAAACAAACACACAGAGACAAGAAGAAAAGATATTTAATATATATATTTTTTTTAATACTTACTTCCCATCCATCCCTGGACTGCTGGAAGCTTTTTATAGTTGCTGGGTGACAGAACATAAGTGGTTCATTTAAAAAAAAAATGACATAGGGTCCCCCCTCCGGGGCGGGGACCCCATTTTTTTTGGAATTTTAAGGATTAAAAAAATATAAAAAAATAATGACATGGGGTCCCCCCTACCCGGCATAACCAGCCCGGGACCAGCTATGCTGAGCTTGCAGGAACAGGTTTGGTGGCCCCCCACCCTGCAGGCTACAAGCCCACATAGCCTCTGTGGGCCCGGGCTCTTCTGCCCCCCGGGCTTTGGGGAGGCAGGTAATTGGGGCACGGGAGTTAATGGCAAGTCACCCGCTAGCCGCAGGTGACTTGCCAGCCCCCAGCCTTGTGAACTGGTATAGAGATCTCATGGATCCCTTACCAGTTCACAAGGGGTTAACAGTAAAAAATAAACACACCACACATAATAAAAAAAATGACATTTATTAATTTTTTTCTTTACTCACCTCCGATCCTCTGCTGTCCCCCAGCGATCCTGTCTGGTGACAGCTGATGGGTGATTGGTGGAGGAGGGCTGGGGGGGGCAAGAGATCACAGCCTTCTTACCCCTACAACCTTCCTCCTCTGATCACCCGGCGTTACTGAGCTTGTCAGGGTGGGTGAGCAATTCAGGCTGCCGGGTGAAGTCATAGATGATGTCATTCACCCCGCCCCCAAAGTGGGGCTAGCAACCGATGGCCCAGGAAGTGAGGTCACCACGGATGAGCCCGGGTGGGCGATCGGAGGCACCACCGGGGAAGAGGAGAACAAGTGGGAAGGATCACAGTTACAGCTAGCAGTGCCAATGCCGAAGCGGGGGGGCGCTATTTTGGGTGCTCTCCAAAAGCGAGAAGGGCCCCCAAGAGGGATCAGATGGCACCAAATTAAAGAGAAGAGGTTGTTTTTTATTTTTTTGGCCTCTAGCAGGGGTAAATGCCAGGCCCATGAATTTTACATGGATGGCACGTAAGGGTCGGAGAGTCAACCACGTAAATTGCACATGCTTGGCATTTAAAGGGTTAAACCACAAGTATTTACTGCAAAAGTAGGGTGTTGCCATAGGAGCGAAGTTCACTCCCAGTATAGCAAATCTCTTCCTAGGATGGTGGGAGTAACAATTTATCTATGCCAACCGTCGGTCACAGCTTAGGCTGTGGAAAAGATATATAGATGACGTCCTATGTGTATGGGACAGGTCTAAGGTTTGGAATCAATCAACTCAAATTCATTTATCATATTTTTGCCCTATAAGACACACTTATTTTTCCCCAAAAGTGAACTTGCGGCGCAGCTTCTGTAACTGCCGCTCCCCGCCACCCGCCACCTATGTAGGATCAGAGCGAGTGGTTCCAGCTTCTGTGTGGGCATGGCCTGTGACTCCTGCAAGAGTCACGGGCCATGTCCCCCCGAGGGCCGGAATCGGCCTGATCTGAACCAGCGGCTATGGTGGCGGCAGGCAGCGGCAGAAATGCCGGGGAATGTGTTTTTTTTTTGCTTGCTTGTCTTTCAAGGCATACTGCACACTGCCTGTATTAGGGATGCCCTCACACTGCCTGCATTTGGGATGCCCGCACCCCCCCCCCCCACATTTAGGATGCCCACACACTTCCTGCATTTGGGATGCCCACAAACTGTCTGCATTTGGGATGCCCGCACACTGCCTGTAAAGTGGGATACTGCTCACTGCCTGTAAGGTGGGATGCCGCTCACTGCCTGTAGTGTGGGATACTGCTCACTGCCTGTAATGTGAGATACCGCTCACTGCCTGTAATGTGAGATACCCTTCACTACCTGTAATTTGGGGTGCCCCTTACTGCCTTTAATGTGGGATACCGCTTACTGCCTGGAATTTGGGATGCCCTTCACTGCCTTTAATATGGAATACTGCTCACTGTCTAAAATGTGAGGTCTGTAATGGTGTGCTTGGAAACTCGAGCTGCGCATATTGGATGCAGCGAGCAGGTGGTGAGAAATTCATCTTTACCTCTGCTTAGTGGACTGGGTTAAGATGGACACGCTTGGCGCCCTCTATTTATGATTATGCACATTCAAACTCTTTTCACTTGTAAGTGCATATGGTTTTATTTTATTAAGAGCATTGTTAGCTAAAACTATGTTAGACTCCTTACAGGCTGATTTATACATGCTTTTATTCTGGTGGAACGGTTACCATTGGCAATGGTGGTTTAATGGAAGCATGAGATGTTGCCTGATTTATGTGAACTCTGGTAAGAGTTTTATAAGCAGGTGGTGGGCACAGTTATGTTAAGTTTTAAAGGCCTGCACATGTCGACATGAGCAATTTCATACATCTTTGTTCAAAACACTGCATTTTTGGACTGTATACTGAGATTGTTCTGTGTCTTGGATGGTTTCAGTGTATTCTACGTATTTGTTACACCTGCCTACACTAGGTCTAGAAGGAGCACTTCTCCTTCCTGCATGTTTATTTCAAGGAAAGTAGCCATGCCGTAAATGGTAGGAGGTAGAGGTAGAAGTATGGGGGAACTTTGCCCCTGAACAAAAGAGGTATAAGAAGACACCGGGGGCAGCAGGGTAACCCTGACCTGGCAGAAAAGAGGATGCTGCCCAGTGGGGGACAGAAGTCAGAAGATAATGCTGGGTTAGTGATGTTGAAATTCCTTCAAAGTGTAGGGGGGCACTATGTCACCTACCTGGCACTGGCCACCAGTTTTATGCTAGTTTAAGCCTGTAATGGTTGTGGAAATTGGTAGAAACTGGAGGAGGTATTACATATTCTGCCGGTTTCTGCCATTTTCCGTTACTACCAACAATCTATATCATTTACCAAAAAATAGTGCACACTCTACTGCAAAGTGATGACTGGAAATGTTTTGATGTACAAAACAAGTACAAAACAGATCATGACACAAGCACACACTTCCTCGGGGGCGGGGGGGGGGGGGCTTGGTGGGGCATTTTATCCTGATGTTTTAATTTTGAAGGAAACATAAATAAATAAATAAATAAAATGACATATTTCCTTCACAAATGTGTTTTTTTTAGCACTGTCCCCTACTTGACACTTACAACATGCTAATGATTTTAGGATATAAACTATTTTACATTGTTTTAAAGTGAGTTTAGGAGATTTGATTTGAGTTCTGGTTGTATTTTCAAGTGAGGTTGTATTATACGTGAGGGGACTTTTCATTACTGAAAAAATGGCTAGCAACACTGTAGGTCTACTTCAGTGCACAATTTGTCATAATTCCTGCCAGAATACTGCTGAAATGTGGGCATATTGCAACCTTGGAAGCTCGGGTTAGAGCAATTGGTCAGGAGGAGCAGATAATTATCTGGGTAAAGGTAGATAGAAGGGAGTAGAAAGGGTGCACAGAAAAGGAAGGCCATACCTGTGTCTGTGCACCCTAGCAAAATTGCCAAGTTGGGTAATGATGCAAGTGTCAGTCCCAGAAATGGCAGCACTAGCGGATACTGCTCTCCCTAACAGTTGGGAGGACAGCCCAGCTAGTGAGTGGGTTGTTGGGATTGCAGGTAAGACTAGACAGTTAGTGGTAATACTGCCTTAACCAAATGGTTTGCTGTATCAGTGGCACCAGGGTTCGAGATGTGTTGGAAAGGTGGATAAATTACTGGGAGGGGCTGGGGATAACCCAGCTGTCGTGGTCCATGTGGGGACCAATGACAGAATTAATGGGAGATGAAGAATCCTTAAGAATACATTCAAGTTATTAGACTCCAGGTTGACGGGAAGGACCTCCAAGGTTGTATTCTCAGAAATACTGCCCGTGGCATGTGCTACACATGAATGACAGTGGGAGTTAAAGAGTTAATTTGCACCTGAATGGAAGGGGGCTGCTGTGCTGGGTAGAGGATACTAGAAGGGCTGGAGGGGTATTTAAACTAGAGCGGAGGGGGAGGGCAAGAGAAAAAAACAAAGAGAAAGACAAGTTACTAAGGGAATAGCATATGATGGTTGGTGGAGAATTAGAAGGAGGGACTGCTATGATGGATACGGAAATCCATTCCTTGCAAACCAGCAGTGAAACATTAGGGTGATGCATTACTGCAGAAGCTAATACTAAAGCTCATTGTGTCAAACTAAATAGGAACTTGTGTATGTTCACAAATACTAAAGGTTTGGCAAGTAAAGTGGGGGCTCTGGTAGGAAGAAAATATTGTTATTGGTGTGGCTGAGACATGGCTGGATTTCACACATGACTGGACTGTCAATCTTCAAGGTTTTGCTCTCTTTCAGAAATACAGAACAAAAAGGAAAGTAGGTGGAGTGTGTCTCTATGTAAAGCAAGAATTCAAAGCATATATTACAGGAGGGAATACTAGCAGAATATTGTGAGGATATAGAAAGACAAGTTACTAAGGGAATAGCATATGATGGTTGGTGGAGAATTAGAAGGAGGGACTGCTATGATGGATAAGGAAATCCATTTCTTGCAAACCAGCAGTGAAACATTAGGGTGATGCATTACTGCAGAAGCTAATACTAAAGCTCATTGTGTCAAACTAAATAGGAACTTGTGTATGTTCACAAATACTAAAGGTCTGGCAAGTAAAGTGGGGGCTCTGGTAGGAAGAAAATATTGTTATTGGTGTGGCTGAGACATGGCTGGATTTCACACATGACTGGACTGTCAATCTTCAAGGTTTTGCTCTCTTTCAGAAATACAGAACAAAAAGGAAAGTAGGTGGAGTGTGTCTCTATGTAAAGCAAGAATTCAAAGCATATATTACAGAAGGGGATACTAGCAGAATATTGTGAGGGTATAGAATCCTTGTGGGTAGAAGTGCGGGGCAATGTAAACCTAGATAAAATACAAATTGGAGTAATCTAAAGACCCCCACACATAAATGGGGAAATAGAGGGTCAGCTGCATAAACAGATAGAGCGGGCATCAGAGGCGGGTATAGTGATGGTGCGGGCATCAGAGGCGGGTATAGTGATGGTGATGGGGGACTTCAACTACCCAGGTGTCGACTGGAGACAGTTCTGCTTCTACTACAAGGGGGAGAGCATTCCTCAACTTGCTACAAGATAAACATATTGAATCGGTTCATAGAGGCACCTACTAAGGGTGATGCTCTTTTGGATCGGATATGAAATAATTATGACCTGATAGGGACGGTAACAATCTGTGAAAATCTTGGTAACAGTGACCACAATATGGTAGTATTTAACATACACCGTATCAAAGATTTTCTGCCTGGGAGCACAAAAACACTGAATTTCAGGAAGGCCAACTTCCCCAGGCTCAGAGCTGCACTCCAGAACATAGACTGGGGGCATCTGTTGAGGAATAAGGAGACAGATGCGAAATGGGAACTTTAAATCAGTTGTGAGTACCAACATTGTAAAATGTATTCCTATGGGTAACAAATATAAGCGGACATAATTTAACCTCTTATGGCTGACACCTGCAGTTAAAAGGGCTATTGTTGTTTCCTAACTGGATTGAAAACTGACTGAAGGACCTTGTGCAGAGAGTTGTGGTTAATAATACCTACTATGAATCGTTACCAGTTGTAAGCGGTGAACCCCAGGGGTCAGTGCTGGGTCCACTATTATTCAACTTGTTTCTAAATAACATAGAAGATGGAGTTAATGCACTGTCTCTATCTTTGCAGATGACATCAAGATATGTGCAGTCTATTGAAGATGTTCACAAGCTTCAAGCCGACTTGGACACTTTGAGTGTCTGGACATCCACTTGGCAAAAGAAGTTCAATGTGGAGAAATGTAAAGTCATGCACTTGGGGTCTGATAACCTAAAGGCTACTTATATCTTTGGGGGAGTAAAACTGGGGGAAACACTTGTTGAGAAGGATCTGGGGGTAGTGGTAGATCACAGGCTAAATAACAGCATGCAATGTCAGGCAGCTGCCTCCAAGGCCACCAAGATATTATCATGCATTAAAAGAAGCATGGAATCACGGGATAATGATGTAATTTTGCCTCTTTAAAAAGGCACTGGTGCGCCCTCACCTGGAATATGCCATCCAGTTATGGGCACCAGTTCACAGAACGGACACTCTAACTATGGAAAAGGTGCAGACGAGAGCTACCAAACTAATAAGAGGAATGAAGTCTCTTAGTTATGAGGAAAGATTACGATAATTAAATCTGTTTAGTCTTGAGAGGAGGTGACTGAGGGGGGACATGATCAACTTATAAATATATAAATGGCCAATTCAAAAAATATAGGGAAAAACAATTTAATGTAAAATATTCTTAAAAGACAAGGGGGCACCCCTTTCGACTGAAGAAAAGAGATTCAATCTTTGGATGCGAAAATATTTCACCATAAAAACTATAAATCTGTGGAATAGCCTACCACAGAAGCTTCCTATAGCATCAACAGCTGACAGCTTCAGAAAAGGATTAGATGCTTATTTAGAAGAATATAACATTTACAGTTATGATTAACTGTTATCAGTAAACAAAAACAACAAAAAATTGAATAAAAATATTAACTTCCCCTACCCCAACACCCTTTGTTGAACTTGACAGACATATGTATTTTTTCAACCTTATTAACTATGTTACTATGTAACTATATATGTAAGCGAATCATGGGGGAAAAGCTAGCATTGATTTTTATGGTCTGCACCAGAATAACTCGTGAGTGTCTGCTGCTGTCTACTAGGTTTCCCTGTAAGAGGCCTCTTTTGGTAAGCTATGCTAACTTGGGTTTAAAGTGCGTGGCAGACCAGATTTTGTTTGTTAAATAGAGCTTGCGATGGAGGAAACCGGTGGAAACTAGTAGATAACGATGGAAGTTGGCGTAGAGTTTTATAAATCAGGCCCTTAATGTAGAAAATGGAGTAGCAAAGTAGCAAAGAGGGCACAAGGTGTCCCGTACCATTTATCAAATAAGAGGCTCATGAACTTTGAATCTGTGCAGCTGCAGGCTGCAGCATCAATCAGAACTATAACTGCAAGACTAAAAATGAGCACTGAGAGGGCAGGACTGGCAGGAATGGCAAGCCAATACATGCTGTATCTCTTGCCTAGCAGTTTCTAAGTTTCCTTTGATACAGGAAACACACTTTGAGCTCTTGCATCATTAAATGGTCACTGGGACTTTATAGGAGCCCCTGGCACCTTCAGAAAGATACCATTCACTTTATGATTTTCAGCACTAAACAATTTGGACAGCACATTTTCTATAACCACCAATATACAGTAAAAACAACTCCCATGAGACAAGGGAAATTAGATCACAAAGGTAATTAAACATCAAATAGAGCACCATATAGTGGAGGATGTTCAGAATACACTACACATCCACAATATGTGAATGCCTGCTGAATTACAAAATAGCCTCATGGGTGATTATAAGGATGTGCTTTGGTAGTCTGTAAACTGCTTTCCCCTGCAATAAAACAAGCTATTTTATGGCTATGCTAGTGTGAGCTATTTCTTGGAAAGGAAAATCATTGCAAATTCTGTAAAAGAAGTTTTTAACCTGAACTAGCTCTGTACAACACAAAACCAGTGAATGTACAAATTTTCCCAGCATTCTATATATAGTACTGTCATACAAGAAAAAGCAGGGGCAGCAATCACGGGAGATTAGTTATACCAAATGTAAAAATGTTATTTAGAACAAAATTCTGGAGGTATCACCACTGTGGAACCTTTGTATATATGTCTATGCTATTATGTGGGACCCGGACTCAGCTAGCACAATCAGTCCTGCACCCTAACAGCCATCTATGTCTTGCACTTTAACCCACAGCTCCTCTGAGCCTCACTCAGACCCATTGTTCAGCACACTGACCAAAAATTCCACAGAACTTCTGTTTTCCCTTACACTACCCTGACTATCAGTTTGTCGGTACTTGCATTTCATGGCAACTAGACTCTGAAGCTGAACACTACTGAAATGCATTTCTTCTCGACTGTACCCTCATCCTCTGGCCTTCTAAGGTGAACCCTCATCTTTATGAGTTATTCAGCACTGCTCCTTAGCCTGCATACAGTACTTTATGATGTAAGGTACCTTACCTGTACATGCAGACATTATCATTTAAAACATTAGCCCTTATGTCCTGCATCTTGGCCCACCGTCCACTTATACCACATTTTTAAGCTGACCTGCAGCCCACTCATGCTCTACCACAGCCAAACTCTGAAGTACCACAAACCCACCCATAGTCTCATTCATCTACTCCACAACCTCAACCAAAACCCCACTATTGTGCCTTGAATATCTATATCAGTTACATGTGCTACAAAAGTGAAATGTCTCCCTTAATATTTACATCAGGCCATGTTCTGGTATATCTGCTGTAGTGGTACTATATATTGTAGAGCAGCTTCAACTACCAGTAATTCATTTACTACTACTATTTATTATGGCTACTAAAGATTTCTGTCAGTGGTTGTAAGCTCTAGGCTAAAATTAATGAACTTCATTCTGTAAGTTTCTCCAGTGCCATTATTCCACAATCAGATACTGCAACCTGTTACCTTCTTTCTCATTTTTATTCTTGCTTCTCTACAATTGTTCTGTCAGGTTGTTTAACCATTTCTGAAAGTATCATATAGGATGTAATCATGTACTGGTGACATGTGCAAGTCTCATTAGAGCTCCATTGTGTGCTCATCATTCTCTAGTGGTTGAAGAAGCATCGCCTCGAGCAAGGAGATCAGCTATAGTACCTGAGTTCTGAGCAGCATCAGAGCTGTAATCACTCTGTATTGGATATGAAAGACTCTACAGCATTGCCACTGGTCTGCTAACATTCCAAACTAATTGACCTTTTTTCTTGAGCTAATTGACCTTTCTTCTCAAGCATTCTAAATCAAGAATGTAAAACCTCTGACAACCCAATGATAGAAACACTCTAAAAATTCTGTAGACAAGCTTTAATCGCTTATCACTACATCCGTGTGGTTTAGGATATTCTCTATTTGTCGCAATGATGGAAGGCACAATGACTCAGAAGCAATGAGAACAACCAGCCAAGATAAACGTTTAAGTACATAAAAGAATCAAGCACTTACGTGACACAACTGGACGAGGACGCATGGAATGGTCAGGGCTTAGTAACAAAGGCAAGCCGCTGATTGGCCGGAGAAAGACAGGCGATGAGATGGAGAGCTAAAGGCAGAATTGGCCCTGAGAGAAGAAGTACAGCATGGACAGACAGACAGTACAATAATACAGGGGGGAAAGGGGTGGAACATGTAGTGGATACCCTGTGCCCAGGGTCTAGGTGAGATCATTTGCTATACACATCTTTAAAGATGTCTACATGGTTTCCAAAAATACACAGGAAGACAATTGTTGAAATAGGGATAGTTTACAGAGCACTATAGAGAATACATATATTTATGAAAACATAGGCTGAATGGGGGCCCAAACACAGTTAAAACTCTTTGTTATTGCATCCACCTCTCACTCACAGAATACAAATGATGAGGGAAGTAATATCTACTCTAAGAAAAGTAAGCTCCACAGCTTCCCACCAGAGAAGCATGTTGGGATTGGCACCCAAAGTAGGTTATTTACTCCCACAGTAGAAAGGGGACACTTACTTGGTACTCTGTTGATGGCCTTCAGAGGTCTGAGAACACGTACAGTTCGGATTGCAGACAGGTTTATGTTTTGTAGATCCAAGGAATACTCCACCATCCTGCAGAATGAACAAAATCTGGAATTAAAGGAATGCCATCTTCCAAAAAATGTAACAATAATTAATACACAGTACACACAGTCCGCACTGCTCACTCCAGCTTTTAATGGAATTTTAAACCAGAATAATGTGTGAAACACCCCAGATTAACCATACAAATTCACCTTACCTTAGAGAAACATAGAAGGTTGATGACAGAAGGAGACCATATGGTCCATCTAGTCTACCCTTATGTGTGTATGTTCTCTTTATCTTAGGATAGATGTATGCTTATCCCAGGCATTTTTAAATTCACTTACCTCTGCCGGACGTTTGTTCCAAGCATCTAGTACAACACTTGCATGGGCACTCCTCTAGTCAGAGCCATTTGCCATGCATATTTAATGCACATTTCATGTTATGTTTATGGCAATCAGGAGAGAAAGTGACTGCATACCCAGCAGCAGGTGCCCTCCAGCCCCAGCTTATCTGAATGGCTAGGGGACGGGAGCATGTGCACAGCCCAAACATGGGGGGTAGGCAGCGGCTGATATTTACATAGGTGATAGAGCCAGGAAGGAGGTATGTTTTGCTGGGTCCCGGGGTGGGGGGGTTTCACACAGCAGGGCATTCCGATTTGGGATGCCCCATGGTAAGGCCAGCGTCCGGCTCTGGAATTTTAGATTTCAGGGATGGCCCACTTGAGTTTTGTTCCGCTTTAATGCATATAGTCATACTTCACAAAAACATAGAAACACTATATGGCTACTTTACGCTAGCATATGTTTAACAGAATTTCAAGAGGCTTAAAAAATAAGCAGTCATTTTTATTTTTTTAACAAAATTTACATAACCAATATTTTTAGGGACCACTTCACTTCTGAAGGGACTTTATTGGCGCTCTTATGCCAGGAAATCCACTAAAAAATGCACCTATTCACAACAACTTTTAGGAAGGAAATAATGAAATAGAATAATGACAAAAATAAAAAATAATGTGGAATATCTTCCTTTTAATTATTTTTTATACAGTCACTTGTGTTTGGCCGTTCATAGAGCAAACTACACAATGTAAAAAAAGAGCAAGGCAGCTGAGGAACATATTTATACATATTTATGTGTACCGCGGGGGATGGCAACAAGCTGGGAGGAGAGCTCCCAGCCTGGCCAGCGAGCAGGTAGGCAGGCGGACACAGCGCTTTGCCTGCTACAGAGGATGATGTCACATTCTGATATGGGATGATGTTGGTTGTTGTTCTGCAACACAGTCTGCTATAGGGATGATGGGGGGAGCACTGTCACAGTCTACTATTGGATGATGAGGTTGTCCTACAACACAGTCTGCTATGGGATGAAAGGGGCTGTTCTGCAACAGTCTGCTATGGGGCAATGTGGTTGTTCTGTAACACAGTCTGCTATTAAAGAGGAAGAGGGGCTCTGTCACAGTCTGCTATGGGATGATGGGGGTTGTTCTGCAGCACAGTCTTCTATGGTGTTGTGAGTGGATTCTTTCACCCAGACTGTATAGGGTTTTTTTTGGGGGGAGAGGGAGTTTTTATTATTCTGTTAATAAAGGATACATAATATTAGCACTGTTTCTACCCCATTTTGTGCAGGCCAATCTCTTTGGTTCTACATTTATTTTTCATTTATTTATTTGTGTATTTGTTATTCTTTCATCTAGTGGAATTATTTTGAGTACTTCCTCTACCCCATTTTGTGCAGGGCAGTTTCTTAGCCCCACCCTCTTCCCCGATTTGGCCTCTGAAATCTGTAAAAAAATATTTTTATTATTTTTATTTGTACATGTATTTATTTAATGTCTTTGTTTTCTGTTATTATATTGAGCAGGGTAATTGCACTGGTGTTCCCCTCAATTTGCAGTCCTCTACCCCCATTTTCAGGTCTTTATTGATTTCAAATGGGGCTCAGGTTGAGGTCAAGTCCAGATGCCTGAACCAAATTTCGACGCCAAGTTCTGACAAACTTGGTGAACGCAAACTTCTATGTATCCGCTCATCCCTAGATTTAAGGATATTATTAATACTCTAATTCATATTATTAGGATAATGATTATTAATTGTATATATATATTTTTTAACATTACTATTAAAATTACTATTAAAATACCAATACAGTAATTCAAAAACATGAATATACCTCTCCCCTATTACAAACATAAGTATGACCTTACCCTTCTCATTACTATGCAAGACTAAAATAACAATGGCTGACGGCTGACTTGACTAATCTTGACAGGTATTTAAAATATATCTACCAAATTTCATATCAGGTTAGACTTGTGAGGGGCAAAATCCATTCAGTTTTTTCTAAGGATGACATTACATCCAAGAAGAGTAAGTTATTTATTCTGAAATCAATAGTTGCCAAGCCATGTCATGGATTCACCATTGCAATCTATTGTAAACATGGCAATACAATTTAGCTAACAGCACTATAAACCTGGAAATAGCTTCCAGCTGTGGCCAGCTATGGGCAATCATCAAATAATTGCGCTGTAGAGTAATTCATTGTTACCGGTCTCAAGCAGACTAAAATCTATATTATACTTTTAGAACAAACTGGTGTTTAACCATATAACTGCTATATAGGAGTTCCAAGTTTTATGCTCCTATATTAAGTGTTTCCATAAGATAATGTATCCATAATGTACTAATCTATAATTTTGAATATAAATGATCATTTTAAATGTCAATTCTCTATATAACAATGTTGTAAAGTAGTAGTTTTTTTTTACCAACTCACCTCAGTACCTAGGCGTGCTTTCTCAGTGTTAATTATGGCTAAAAGGATCAGTGAACGAACACCCCCTAAAGTTGGCTGGGGGTTCAGCCACCCAAGTGGCAATGATGAAAGTGTGATTGTAGGATGGGATGAGGCCAGCAACAGTATTTGATAAACCCAGAGGCGGGAAGTAAATAATGAGTTTGGTTAGTAAACAAGGTTATTAGTAATGGGTAAATGTTAGATTGTGTGATTGATTATTAATGCAGAGCACAAAAATACCCATCCACAGACATACAGCACTTGAGTGCTTAATTATGTTTGTATGCTCTGGTGGATGTATATCAGTGTACTATTCGATTGGATCACCTGGTGCATGTGTGTCAGAATGCTTAACTGACTGAAATTCAAAATAGCAATGACCAAATGCCTGATCATGACTGCAGTGCTTGTTGAGGTGTTATTTTGCAAATGCTTTTAAATCACTGTGCAGATCCCTGACAGAAACAAAAGTTTTACATTTGTTCTTGGTTATTTGTGGAAAAAAGGATAGTAGGATTAGTCGGTCGTGCATCGTATCGTTTTTTTCTGGCGTCGACATCTGGAAAGAGAAAGTCTCTACAAAGAGGACATACAGCGCATAGCATGAGCAATCACTCTAATGAACACTTAAGCAATAAATCCTTTGCATTTGCATGTAAGTCGTGCGATCAGATATGTTTTGCTTTGTCGTTCACATGGTGAATGAACAGTCAATTTATCTGTATGTGAAAATCCAGCATTAGTCTTGGCTTTAAATTATTCCTTATATGACAGTCAAAACCAAACTTCAGCCTGCCCACTATACAGACACTCTATTTAAGCTACAGCTACAGGGAGGACAGCAAATGCCTTAGCGGAAAGTGATGATCGAATATTCAGAAATTCATTTCATCCAACTGATTCCGTTTGAAAGATTAGATCTGGTTTGAATAAATTCAATCCAAATCATAGGTGGACAATTGCCCTAAAAAGTCATGTATGACACTAGGCTTGATTCAGAGCCTGCCCGTGAATGCTCATTTTTTTTTAGGGAACTGAACTTGGAAACTGGGAATTTGAAAATTTGGAAAACGCTCGTATGATTCAGAGCCGTGTGCCGAGAAAAGTTTGTTTATGCGTACATGACCATATTTGCTTTGTACGCATACAGTTTAACCAAGCATTTACAGTATTTTCTGCTGAACTCGTCTCAGGAACAGAGTTTT
Organism: Gastrophryne carolinensis; assembly: GCA_027917425.1. Taxonomy (NCBI): domain Eukaryota; kingdom Metazoa; phylum Chordata; class Amphibia; order Anura; family Microhylidae; genus Gastrophryne; species Gastrophryne carolinensis. The sequence goes on along the minus strand of CM051235.1, from coordinate 330,137,641 downwards.
TAACTGATTTTCGTAACTTGCTGTGGAGTCCATCGTTCTCTGTGTGCCGTGTCCTTCTGTTGCCTTCAGTCATATGCCTTTTTTGTTTATTCCCTATTTTAAGTTGCTTCACGCAGGTTTTCCACCATTTATAGCTTTTGTTTTTCTCCATTAAATGTGTTAAAATTTTATAAAAATATAAGATTTAATAGTTATCCCTTTTGGGGGGGGGGGGCACCCTCCTCTGCAGTGCCATCCTTTCTTCAGGGTCTGTATAGGGAAAGAACCTGAGTTAGAATTTCTGTGCATGTGTTATTTGTGTAATGTTTTTGTAGTGTTTTGCTTCACTGGGTTGAAACACAAATTTTGTGTCGCACCTGTCTCAGGTGGCCCCATCACCGCATACTCACCCTCGGATGATTCTGTAGGGACAAAGAAGGAAAACACACTAGCACTTGGCAAACATGTCATTTGACTTTAATTGCAACACAACCTGTGTTTTTTTGTTTCATTGGCCTATCGGAGTGGTCAGGAGCTGTGGGCAACTCCAAGCCCAACATACTTTCCTCTTCAGCGGGCTCCATGACTGTTAATTGGGAGGATTAAGAGGAGGAAGAGGATGTTGGCAGGGTTTGTGGCCGCTGCCTTACACCCACATCTTGTATTCTGGGCCCCACTGGTCGGCCCCCTGCCTCCGGGTGGGCTTGATATGCAGCCAGAACTCCCCAGCTACAAAAGAGAAGGCAATTATGTTAAACATGTCACTCATAACCCTGATAGCTCACCTTCTCCACTTACCTGGGAAGTTCTGGCTTTAGAATCTGCATTACTTGGGAGAAGGTGTAAGGCGCTGTCCCCTCACCACTCACATGGGCTGCCACTTCCTCTCCCAACATCCCCTTTTCATGTGTGTTGGGCTTGAAGTCGTACCTTTGCTCCATGAAAGTCTGCAAAGAACAAACCCATCTGCATTATTAACTTGTGTCCTCTGTTTGGGTCTCCTTTAGGTACACATGCACGCCCCTTTAAGTACTTTTTATGCATATGCCACCTAATCCAACTCTCCACTCCGCTACTACTGTCATAGATAGCTCACTATGCCACACTATAGGCGACAACGCAGCACCCAGAGCCCGGAACACAGGCGGGGCAAGGTAACATGCAGTTCCCGGCCCAGGTACCGCAGCCTCAGCCATAGGACCCACCATTTGTCCTACAGGCACTCCCCTGCTGATACCCGCACGAGACACTCTGAGCGGGTCACCCGCAGCCGTATCAGCCATCAGCAGCTGGAGTCACAGAATTAGGGCTCCTGAGGCTCAGCCCACTGACCCAATAGTCGGGACACTGGAGCCCTGTGAGTCCACAGCAGAGACCCGGACTGCAAGGAAAGAAGCACTTAGGCCAAGTGGCGTTCTTAACTCTCCACTCTGCTACTACTGTCAGATACCAATGTAATACAGAAATCACTTAGGCACCCCTGCATCACATTCAAACATGCCAAAGTGGTACATGTGACAGTACTGTTGGCCTGTAATGTTTGAAGACCAGGCCTCCGACATTACTGTGGTGCCATGTGATTTCACTCATATGTCTCTGTCACCTGTTTGCACCTTGGCTGGAGTGTAATGCGGCACACATGTATAGGTGAATGGCATGAAAGGGTGACTTACCCTCATGATGTACTCTTGCTGCTCACGGGTGTACACAGTGGGTGCCATGTTGGTCCTTTGGATGACGACTGTATGATGCACACCTGAACAGCATCTACTCACTCCATTGGACCCCGGAAGTGTGCTTGCGTCCATACACAAAACTTAATTGATGTCCAATTAACCACTCAGTTATGTCTAAAAGAAAGAGAGCCTCAGACTTTCAGGCCAGTGCTAACCAGAGCCAGAGCTCACTATGCCACACATAGGCAACAACGCAGCCTGGAACACAGGCATGGCAAAGCAACATGCAGCACCCTGCCCAGATACCGCGCTCCAGCCCCAGGCCCCACCATTTGTTACACAGGCACTCCACTGCTGATACCCACACAAGCCACTCTGAGCAGGTCGCCTGCAGCCGTATCAGCCATCAGCAGCTGGAGTCACAGAATCAGGGCTCCTAGGGCTCCTGCCACAGCCTACCGACCCAAAGGTTGGGACACCAAAGCCCTGTAAGGAACCCAGTGCTCAACTGCAAAGTCCACAGTAGAGCCCCCTACGGAGTGGATGGCGAAGCCAGAGGCTGAGCAGCGCTTCCGCAGCCAGGCCTGCTCTTTCCCCAGCCAGTAGCCTGGAATCCATTCAGCCAAGACAGTTGACAAGTTGAGTGGTCAATTTAATAATGCCCAGCTGGAGGTTCAGCAGGATGGTGTTACTTAAAGTTATGATCGGCTAGCTGGGTTCTGGTCCTGTCATCCCCCAAAGGGTTGTGGGAGGAGTTATGGGTGGAGATTGCTCGAAACGTGACAGGGGTAGACCCGGAACCCAAAGATGGTGCTGAGGCCAAGTAAAAGTGGGACGACCTGAAGGTGGTGGTTTGGTGGAAAATCAGCGCAAGATGGACTGAGGGGCAAGTGTTGATCAACCAGAGGGATGTTTGTGTCTCTCTAATGCCAACCTTTCCTTTGTTTAAATCTAGGTTGAAAACTGGTGGGAGCCTCCTCAAGACTCTGCAATTTACTCATGCTGAGGAGCAGGTGGAGGGGATGCGCCACCCTAACACCTACCAACGGGTGTCTAGCAACATGGACACTGATTGGCGGTATGTGCCCACCTGTGGTAAGACTTGGTTGCTAATTGTAGCTTGGCATGGGGGGAACGTAACCCCCCAACCTGAGTGCCCACATGCACCCTTAACTTTGAGGGCTTGTCTGGGACACACATGTTGGCCTACAACACAAACCAAGGTGATCTATAATGGTGGCATCAGCATATTTTTTGGGCCCCCACGTCGATGTGGATTCCAGTGTGTAATCCATGTTGTGATTTTGATGGGGCACATACACTGTAAATGTAAATGTAAACAGTGCATTTAACCTGACTTTGCAACAACCCCCCAGCCAGCAGCACCTCACCCTCCAGACCCTCCACTTGCGGCCACAGAAGCCCCATCTAAAGTGCCTACCACTGACCTATCAGCAATGGCACTCCCACGAACCAGCCAACCACCCAGGGATCGTGAGCCCCCCTGTCATGTAGGCTGTGTGGTAACATTGAGCCAAACTAACACTAGTCTTGACCTTTCTCCACACAGATGGCACCTCTCATGGCTGAATTTAATGAGCTGGAGAAAGGGCAATTTGAAAATCTGGATGAGACCCCCAAAATCATATGCAGGTCTTCACCAGCTGCTGGCACCAGGGACACTGGGCATCACCACTACTCCCAGCATCAAGATCTTCCTTCCGCTAGCAGAAGCCTCACCAGCTCCCCATAGCACCCAGGAGGAAGTCAGACCTGGCCTGCAGCCAAGCAGCACCTGTCTCTGGTGAGGAGGTGCCAAACCATGTATGCAAACTGGTGGGCCAACAGCACCTCTTTTAGGCAAAATGCAAATAGATATTACAAAGTGGTAAGACGGACAGCCAGTTTGCTCCATGAAGACCTGGCTGCAATGGTAGGGGAGCAGCAGTGCTACCACCACAGATGGAGACGCTGCTTGCGGCTATTGTGGAAGCCAACCAGGTCACCACACAAGGACTGGACAGACTGGAGACCAGTCAGGTCACCGCACAAAGGTTGGGCAGGCTGGAGGCACAGCAAGCAGCCAACAGAGAAAGCCAGGCAACATCACTCTAACAGGCAATGCTGGACTTTGGAGTGTGTGGGGGGTCCACAAACTTTTGGAAAGCCGGACAGGCACATATTTTATCAAAATTTTATGTTTTTCTGCATCCAGAGTTGTGCCATAACCCAACAACTGAACATTTGTTTTTTATTCACATCCAGAAAATCAAAAGGTGTAGACTAATTCAAATAATGGAAAAAACACAAAACATTAGAGAGGCGTCCACCAAATACTGGCAAATGCTTTGGGCAGCACAGATTTGGGTTCCCAAATAAAGATGATCTGGAATCTCCAGAGAAGAAGCAGGGGTTGCCTCCTCCACCGATGCTGCCACCCTCTCTGTCATAGCGAAATTGTGGAGGGCAATGCAGACCAAAATGATTTTGACGACCTTCTACGGCTTATATTGGAGGGCACCCCCATTGTGGTCCAGACATCGAAATCTGGCCTTCAAGAGGCCAAAGGCACATTCCACTACTTCCCCTGTCAGCAGTCTGGTGCCTTAAATAGGGCGTCAGGAGCCAGGAAAGCAAGAGATAACCAGAATTCCCTAAAAGTAATGAAACAGAATATTAACATCCTCACAGGTAACACATCAGCAAGGCAGGAGAAAATAAATAGTACATATTCAAATGGATACGGTCCCTCGACGCATTGGACGTAAAGAGAGTGGGCCATCTTAAGGTTGCTGAAAATAATGGCAAAAAATGGTCACTAGACTGTCAACACAAAATAAACAAGCAAGAAAAAAAAAAAAAATAAGGGCACATTGTGACACATGGAAGCTGGTTTAGGGTAGGTGAAGCAAGGCTAGCCTAAAGAGAGAAGAGTGGGCAAGAAGAAGGAACAATGTGGACCTAAACTTATCGAAATATATACTCCTGAGAAGCTGGGGAAACCAGGGCCACATGCTTTCAAACGATGGCACCCATGACGCTTTGCATATTGCCTATTTGAAAAAAGCTCAACCTCACCATGTTCCAGGCCGCTATGCTGTCAGGAAAATAGATGTATTTCTCCTGCAGGACAGCGATGCCACCTAGAATTTAGTCAGGGCACAGCTCAGCGAAGACTGGGGCATAGCGATATGCAGTTTCCCTAACCTCTATATTTTCCCGCAAAAAGTGCAACTCAGCCCACAAAACACGCCCCTGAATCACCCGACACAGAAAATACGGGCAAAATACGGGCCATTGACTCCATTCCCGCTGGCAGAAATGCCCGCAAGAGAGGCTCTGAATCAGGCTTAATCTGAGGCCTCCAAGTGCTTTAAGTTCCTTAACAGAAAGACTGCTTGAAAAATATCAAAGCTACTGCAATATATACTGTCTGAAGGTAAACACATGCAAGAGGTGCTGCTTGCTTTTGATGTGGCAAGGGTGTTGCCTTTTGCATTGCCCCCTGTATTACCCAATGAACCTACACTGGTCATCACTGTTGACAGTCACATAGACTGAGGAGAAATTGTCCAAATCTAATTTAGCTGTTCAATAGTTTGCCACCCAAAAAATACAGGTAGCTATTACATTTTAGGGAGTGTCACAAACAATTGACACTCACTTCTATGGGAGATTGACAGTGAATTTAACCTCCACCATCTATCAAGTACATATACAGTAAGATTGGTTTAGAATTAATGCACAATTTTTGCAGTGGCGAGCAATGGACTTCCCTGGGTGGGCATAGACTAATAGATGCCCATTTTTTCATGCAGTGCTCAGCTGCATTTTTACGGTCTTTAATGTGGACACTCTGGGCAAATCAGGATGCTCAAAAGGTGAGGTATCCTGCTGAAAGTGCATTCAGATGAATTTCCCTTATGTCCCCCTACAAAATATGCAACACCTAACATTTTTTGTCCATAGTGCAGGCATGGGTGTGTATGCATGCATGTATATAGAAAGACCAGGGTTGGCCCAGAGTGACTATACATGAAGCAGGGCTCTGAAATTGTGCTGTGTTCAGCAGAATCAGTTGTGCAAGGCCATGAACAACAATTGTGGCAACTGATCTACAATCCAGAAGCGATGTGATCACAGGTGACTTTGCACTCACTGCATTTTTTTCTTTTAGTGTTGAACTTGAAAATCAAATTTGACATATATTATTGTTATATTCAAGTACCGGTAATTCATGCTGAAAGTTCCCTTACAAATCTCAAAATGTCAGTGCTGTAATTTTTTTCTGAAGATCTGTTTAATGATGGCTGTGACACTTTTACTCTGCCGTTACATCAATAATCTGTCACATCCAGGTTTGTACCTGGTAGTCCTCCACAGGGTGGACACATCATGTATTATTGATAGAGATGAGCGAGTAGTATTCGACCGAGTCGGTATTCGATCGAATACTACGCTATTCGTCATACTCGATTTCGATCGAGTACAGCGGCGATGGCGCACTTACAATTCGTTTCCCCTCCCACCTTCCCTGGCGCGTTTTTTATGCTGTCAGGAAAATAGATGTATTTCTCCTGCAGGACAGCGATGCCACCTAGAATTTAGTCAGGGCACAGCTCAGCGAAGACTGGGGCATAGCGATATGCAGTTTCCCTAACCTCTATATTTTCCCGCAAAAAGTGCAACTCAGCCCACAAAACACGCCCCTGAATCACCCGACACAGAAAATACGGGCAAAATACGGGCCATTGACTCCATTCCCGCTGGCAGAAATGCCCGCAAGAGAGGCTCTGAATCAGGCTTAATCTGAGGCCTCCAAGTGCTTTAAGTTCCTTAACAGAAAGACTGCTTGAAAAATATCAAAGCTACTGCAATATATACTGTCTGAAGGTAAACACATGCAAGAGGTGCTGCTTGCTTTTGATGTGGCAAGGGTGTTGCCTTTTGCATTGCCCCCTGTATTACCCAATGAACCTACACTGGTCATCACTGTTGACAGTCACATAGACTGAGGAGAAATTGTCCAAATCTAATTTAGCTGTTCAATAGTTTGCCACCCAAAAAATACAGGTAGCTATTACATTTTAGGGAGTGTCACAAACAATTGACACTCACTTCTATGGGAGATTGACAGTGAATTTAACCTCCACCATCTATCAAGTACATATACAGTAAGATTGGTTTAGAATTAATGCACAATTTTTGCAGTGGCGAGCAATGGACTTCCCTGGGTGGGCATAGACTAATAGATGCCCATTTTTTCATGCAGTGCTCAGCTGCATTTTTACGGTCTTTAATGTGGACACTCTGGGCAAATCAGGATGCTCAAAAGGTGAGGTATCCTGCTGAAAGTGCATTCAGATGAATTTCCCTTATGTCCCCCTACAAAATATGCAACACCTAACATTTTTTGTCCATAGTGCAGGCATGGGTGTGTATGCATGCATGTATATAGAAAGACCAGGGTTGGCCCAGAGTGACTATACATGAAGCAGGGCTCTGAAATTGTGCTGTGTTCAGCAGAATCAGTTGTGCAAGGCCATGAACAACAATTGTGGCAACTGATCTACAATCCAGAAGCGATGTGATCACAGGTGACTTTGCACTCACTGCATTTTTTTCTTTTAGTGTTGAACTTGAAAATCAAATTTGACATATATTATTGTTATATTCAAGTACCGGTAATTCATGCTGAAAGTTCCCTTACAAATCTCAAAATGTCAGTGCTGTAATTTTTTTCTGAAGATCTGTTTAATGATGGCTGTGACACTTTTACTCTGCCGTTACATCAATAATCTGTCACATCCAGGTTTGTACCTGGTAGTCCTCCACAGGGTGGACACATCATGTATTATTGATAGAGATGAGCGAGTAGTATTCGACCGAGTCGGTATTCGATCGAATACTACGCTATTCGTCATACTCGATTTCGATCGAGTACAGCGGCAATGGCGCACTTACAATTCGTTTCCCCTCCCACCTTCCCTGGCGCGTTTTTTACACCAATCACCATGCAGGGGGGGTGGGACAGGTCCTGGGAGGACGCTGGCATCGCGAGAACGGCGTCTAGATGCATTGGCTGGAAAAACCATGTGACCTCGAATCTACAAAACTCAGCACTTCCTCTTCGTCAGCATTAGCAGCTTGAACTTAGTGAGGGATAGACGCTAAGAGCAGGGAAAGACAGGCTGTAGCTGTATGTAGGCAGGCAGGGCCCCAGAAGCTCAGAATATCGCATTTACCACCATATATACCAGCTACCAGAAGACAGGAGAGTCATTGAGAGCCCTTATTAGGGCTACTATGCTGAACGGTATATAGCTCATTCTAGCTATATACACACTGCACACAACGGCTGCTTTAGTGAGGGGTAGCTGCTGCTGCAGTAGGGACAGAGAGGCTTCAGTGGTGTATTACCACCTATATACAAAACTATATACACTCTGCTCAAAACGGCTGCTTTAGTGAGGGGTAGCTGCTGCTGGAATAGGGACAGAAAGACTTCAGTGGTGTATTAGCACCTATATACAAAACTATATTTGGCACTACTGTTTTGTGTCCTCTGTGCCAACAAAACCCTGTTATATACCCGGTGCGTATAGGCACCATTTCACCTTCTGGCAGTATACGGCTGTATAGCCAGGTGTTCTCCTAAAAAATATATATATATTTGGCACTACTGTTTTGTGTCCTCTGTGCCAACAAAACCCTGTTATATACCCGGTGCGTATAGGCACCATTTCACCTTCTAGCAGTATGCGGCTGTATAGCCAGGTGTTCTCCTAAAAAATATATATATATATTTGGCACTACTGTTTTGTGTCCTCTGTGCCAACAAAACCCTGTTATATACCCGGTGCGTATAGGCACCATTTCACCTTCTGGCAGTATACGGCTGTATAGCCAGGTGTTCTCCTAAAAAATCTCCACACAATGTTTGAGAGGTCTCAGCTCTTGGGCCTCCACACAATTGTTAACAGGTCTCAGCTCTTGGGCCTCCACACAATTTTTAAGAGGTCTCAGCTCTTGGGCCTCCACACAATTTTTAAGAGGTCTCAGCTCTTAGGCCTCCACACAATTTTTAAGAGGTCTCAGCTCTTGGGACTCCACACAATTTTTAAGAGGTCTCAGCTCTTGGGTCTTAATACAATTTTTAAGAGGTCTCAGCTCTAAGCTTCCCTTACTGCTGGGGTGACACACTGTAACAAACCTCCTTCTGTAAGCTTCCCTTACTGCTGGCGTGACACACTGTAACAAACCTCCTCCTGTAAGCTTCCCTTACTGCTGGGGTGACACAATGTAACAAACCTCCTCCTGTAAGCTTCCCTTACTGCTGGGGTGACACAATGTAACAAACCTCCTCCTGTAAGCTTCCCTTACTGCTGGGGTAACACACTGTAACAAACCTCCTCCTGTAAGCTTCCCTGACTGCTGGGGTGACACACTGTAACAAACCTCCTCCTGTAAGCTTCCCTTACTGCTGGGGTGACACACTGTAACAAACCTCCTCCTTTAAGCTACCCTTACTGCTGGGGTGACACAATGACACAAGAAGACATGTCTGACCACATCACACACACACACACACACACACACACACACACACACACACACACACACACACAATGACAATTAGGGGTGGGGTCTATTTGTTTTCCCCCTTGCCTATGCCATCTGTGGTTGTCATAGGCAACGTGATTTTAAGGGGTGCAGAATTTTGTTCTTCTTTTTTGTACAGTTTGGCTTGGGGTCCATGGCAATGTAGAGGAAAGAAGGTTTCCTTGTCTTGTCTCACTTTACGTAGAAGTTATATTGTGTTTGGAGTGTATTGTTGAGAGGCTGTGATAGTGGCGTAATAGTGCGACTTGGGCGCGTTATATGCACCCAGACATGCTTCCCCTGCTGTCCCAGTTGCATTCCAGCAGTGTTGGCATCATTTTCTGATGTTTCAGGGTGGACTTGGTGACCTCCAAGTGGTCGAATTGAGATTTCCAAGTGGCGAGCATTTTTTTCCCATAGACTATAATGGGATTCGATAATCGGTCGAGTAGTCGAGTAACGCGGTCTATTCGAATCGAAATTTCGAATATTTCACTACTCGCTCATCTTTAATTATTGATGATCTCTTCTGAATACACATCTTCATTTGTTTCCTGCAAGTTACATCATTTAATCATATTAAGAATGCTTTTCCTCAAACCATACATTAATGATGCTCACTCCATACATGTTTCTTGAAACTAAAATCATTGTGGTCAGCAGTCTACCACATTACCAATGCATTTGGCCATCCATGGTTTCTGGTTGGGAAATGTTTTGATGGTTGTTTTGTGAACCATATTTACCTCTAGTAGATTTTGTCTATGTATTGATGTCCCTGGAGATGTTTTTGAATGGATCCCAATTGGTAACAACCTAAAGAATTGCCACTGATCCATCCAGTGAGGTCAGGAGCTATTTTTTTATGTCTGATGCCTAAGCCTTACTTTAGGAGAAGAAAAGGAGGAGGCCGTTAACCAAGTACTTTTTTGAACATAATGGGAAAACAGGGAACAGCAAAGAAGCACGCAAGAGGAAGAAAAAGATATTGCAGAGCCCGAACATAGTGGCCATCAGCCACTAGTCCCTCTGACAACAGCAGCTTTCTATCCACTCTTCCCTATTTACCCCAAACACTTAAATTGCCTTCAGATTCAGGGCATTTTAAATATCAAATGTTTTGTTGGGCTCTGCCCAACTACCCTCAAACTGACTATAGCACTATTCGAGAAACACTTTTCTCATAGTTTGTATGAGAGTGAAATGTATCCTAAGTTTAGGCAACCCTATGTGCTCTCAGTAACTGCTACTAAAAAACATGTTTTAGGCATTACAAGCTAGGTTTTGGTGAAGTGGCCCATAATAAATAAAAAAGCCAGCTACTGAAGGGGTTTAGAAGACAGAAGCTCAGGTTCGTACCATACATTGCGAGTTTGGGCAACAAACCTGAACATGGATTTCAAATTTAAATCCATGAGCACGTTCAGCACGAACCCGAAACAAGACTGATCAGCCTTCTTCTTCTTCCCTAAGTGCCTGACTTTTCCCCCTGCTAGCACCCAAAAAAATTTAAAAAGCCACTCACCTGACCCCTTAATCGATCTGGTCGGGACTCCTCTTCACCCGGGGGATCGCCGATCCAGGCTCCTCCGACTTGAAATAGGGCCCCCCGCCTACGCTGCTGCCGGCATTGCCTGTAAAAAAATGACATTTACTCACCTCTGTGCGCTGGGTGTCCTCTTCACTGGGGGGGTCGAGGCTCTTCAATATTAAGCTTTGTTCTACAAGCCCTCAGAGCTGGTCCCAGCTGGTTTAGCTGGGAAGAGGGGACCTCACGCCATTTTCTGTTGAATTTTTAAGGGTTTTTCAACCCTTAAAATGCCCAAGAAAATGGGGTCCCCCAGAATGTCTTAATTAAAGCAGTTTTTAGATTTTTGTTTTAATTAACCCTGTGTTACCTGTCACCCAGCAGATATAAAAGGCTTACAGCAGCAGCAGGAGAGCAGAAGAAAAAGTGATCAGCAAGGGACACAGAGCTCTGGGATGGATGGGAGGTAAGTATTAAAAAAAATATATATTTTTTTCTCTGTGTCCATGTTTTTTTTTACATTTAACCCTTTGTGAACTCATAAGGGATCTATAAGAAGGACCCAGGGGCCATTTAGCCTGTGTGGGCTTATAGCCTTATAGCCTGCAGGGTGGGGGCCACCAAGGCTGGGCCCTGTGCCTTGTTCTACAAGCCCCCATAGCTGTTCTCTGGGTAGGGGGAACCCTATGCCATTTTTTTATTTAACCCTTTATAGTGTGGATAATACCTGCATTATGTAGTACTAGTTTATATAGTATATATTTATTTGTAAAGTTATAAAATGCTCTTTAGTTTAGGGGATCTCCTGGGCTCTTGATACATATGTGGTACCATTGTAATCAAGAGAAATGGGGCTTTCACATGCAATATGGTTTTCTTTAATAACATAAATGTTGCATTTAAAATAAATGAGGCAATTTTCCTTGAAATTTCTGCAAAAATCACAGTTAAACGAAGCGCAAAATGGTGAAAACCTGTCAACAGAGGGTGACAAAATCTCATGTAGGCTGGCAGTTAAAAGGGTTAAAAGTACCTATGCATGTTGGGTATCGTTCTGTTCGGGGGACCTTGCTTTTTCAATGTGGTTTTGATTCTGCTTTTTTTTTTTTTTTAAGGGAAGCCCTTTGCAACCAAAGAACTAATTAAGGGATTACTTCCAGAAAACTATACCCACATCAACAAGCCTGGTACACTTAGAAAGCTTGAGGTGTGAACTTCCAGAGAATACATGGTTTGTGGGGGGTATTTCAAATGTAAATGCACATAGCAGTTGTATTTTTATCTGAAAATCTCGCTGTTTCAGTTCAGGAGAGTCTCCTGGGCAGAAAAGGCTGTCTACTAATACATACTATATGTGGTACCATTGTAACCGGGAGAAATGGGGCTATATCATGCAATAAGAGTTCATTAATAAAGTTATTTTTTATTACAAAAAAGCACATATTTCAGCCCAAAATATTGACAATACACATAATAAATGACAAACATTTCATGTTAAAGCCCAGACTCACAGTTGAACATGTGTAGCGCTAAATAGTGACTTGCTCTAACCACTTGGGGGCCACTGCTCTTGAATACCACTTTCTTTAACAACTTGGCGGGCATTGCTATTTAATACCAATTGTTCAGATCACTTGTGGGTCACTGATCTTGAATACCACTTTCTTTAACAACTTGGCGGGCATTGCTATTTAATACCAATTGTTCAGATCACTTGTGGGTCACTGATCTTTAATACCAATTGTTCAGGCTACTTGGGGGTTACTTCTCTTAAATACCACTGCCTCTAACCACTTGGAGTTTATTGCTCTTTAATACCAATTTTTCAGGCCTCTCGGGGGTCACTGCTCTTTAACCCTTTCAGTGCCAAGCCCGTAGTTTCTACATGCTTGCTTCCACTCCACTTAAGTGCCAAGCACGTAGAAACTACGGGCTTGACTTTCCCCCCTGCTACAGTAAAAGTAAAAAAAAAAAAAAACACTCACCTGACCCCTTGTTCTATCCGGCCGGGTCTCCTCTTCATCCGGGGGGGCTTCGATCCCCCACCCAGGCCCCCCCGGGTGCAGGGGAGAGCCCGGAATAGCCACCCCCCCCCTTCAGCAGCCGCCGAAATACATGTTAAAAAAAAAATATATATAAAAATGACATTTACTTACCTTAGTGATCGATTGCTCCCGCCGGGTCTCCTCTTCACCAGGGGGGCCTCCGATCGCCCCCCCCCTGGCTCTCCAGCTTCAGGAGAGGGCCTGAAAGGCCCTCTCCCTGTCCTGCTCGACGGGCGCCGCCATTTTGCCGATAAGCCCCGCCCCTTTGGGGGGCGGGGCTTATGACGTCACACCTCCGGGTGTCGTCCTGGCTCCGGGCTGCGATTCTCACACTTGTCATCGCTGGCCACAGGAGGAGGAAGGCAGGTGATGATCTGATCACCTGCCTCCCTCCTCCACTGGCCAGCGATGACAATAACTGTCATCAGAGCTGCGAGGGACACAGAAGCTGAGGATCAGAGGTGAGTAAAGTAAAAAAAAGTTTTTATTTTTTAATAAAGTTATTTTTTAATCTGTGTGGTGTTTTTTTTTATTACTGTTAACCCCTTGTGAACTGGTAAGGGGTCCATGACCCCTATACCAGTTCACAAGGCTGGGGGGATGGCAAGCCACCTGCGCTAGCGGGTGGCTTGCCATTAACCCTTGGCACCCCCATTACCTGCCTCCCCAAAGGCCAGGGGGGGGGCAGAAGAGCCCGGGCCCACATAGGGTATGTGGGCTCGTAGGCTGCAGGGTGGGGGGGCCACATAAGCTGGCCCCCCCACTCTGTGCCTACAAGCCCCCATAGCTGGTCCCGGGCTGGTAATGCTGGGTAAGGGGGACCCCACGTCATTTTTTTTTTTTTTTTTTAAGGGTTTTTAACCCTTAAAAATCAAAAAAAAAAATGGGGTCGGCCCCCCCTGGGAGGGGGGACCCTATGTCTTTTTTTTTTTTAATTAACCCCTTATGTTCTGTCACCCAGCAGCTATAAAAGGCTTCCAGCAGATGAGCAGAAGCCAGTGATTGGGAGGGGAAGATGGATGGGAGGTAAGTATTAAAAAAAAAAAATAATAATAATAAAATATTTTTTTCTGCGTCTGTGTGGTGTTTTTTTTTTTTACATTTAACCCCTTGTGAACTGGTAAGGGGTCCACAAGACCCCTATATCAGTTCACAAGGCTGGGGGATGGCAAGTCACCTGCACTAGCGAGTGACTTGCCATTAACCCTTGGCACCCCCATTACCTGCCTCCCCAAAGGCCAGGGGGGGGGCAGAAGAGCCCGGGCCCACGGGCTATGCGGGCTTTGTAGCCTGCAGGGCCAGGGGCCACAAAAGCTGGCCCCTGTGCCCTGTTCCTACAAGCCCTGCATAGCTGGTCCCGGGCTGGTTACTTTGGGTAAGGGGGCCCCCATGTAGTTTTTTTTTTGATTTTTAAGGGTTTTTAACCCTTAAAAATCCCCCCAAAAAATGGGGTCCCCCCCCCCTGGGAGGGGGGACCCTATGTCATTTTTTTCCCCCGATTTAACCCTTTGTAGTGTGGATGGTAGTTGTATTTTATTTGTAAATGTTATAAAGTACTTGTTTCAGTTTGGGGGGTCTCCTGGGCAGGAACGGGGGGCTACCGATAAATATGTGGTACCGTTCTAATCTGTAGAAATGGGGCTTTCACATGCAATACGGTTTTCTTTAATAAAATACATTTTTTATTTAAAATAAAGGAGGCAATTTTCTAAAAAAAATGTTTATTTATTTACTTTTTTTTTATATCAATAATATTGTAAAAAAACAGAATAAAATTTACATTTACATGTTAAAGCCTAAACTCTGCTGCAAAAAATATATATATATATATAATTTTCCTGAAAATTCCAGCAAAAATGTCGCAAAACATGGCGCAAAATGGGGAAAAATGACCTGTCAACAGAGGGTGACAAAATCTCAAGTAGGCTGGCAATTAAAAGGATTAAAAGTAGCTATGCATGTTGGGTATTGTTCTGTTCGGGGGACCTTGCGCTTTCAGACTTAGCTTGTTTTTTCTGGTTTGCATATTTATATTTTAGGAAAAGGTGTTTTTTATTCAGCTTTTTTATAAATTTTTTAGGGAAACCCTGCGCAACCAAAGAATCCTTTGAGGGATCAATTCCAGAAAGATAAGCCCACTATAACAAGCTGGGTATGCTTAGAAAGCTTAACATGTGTACTTTCAGGGAATATATGGTTTATGGGGGATATTCCAAATGTAAAAGGGTTGTTTTGGTTGAAATATCGCAAGGTGTGCACCTTGTCTGCAGAGCTGAAATTTTCAAGAAAAATTACCGTTATGCTCATGCTTTACTTTGGGGTGTTTGGCAACTCTTCCCTTGACAGTAGCTATGCATGTTGGGTATCGTTCTGTTCGGGGGAGGTTGCTTTTTCAGATTATACTTGTTTTTTCTTGTTTGTATATAGTTTTTTTAGGAAAATGTTGCTTTGATTCTGCTTTTTTATCCTTTTTTTAGGGAAACTCTTTGCAACCAAAGAATACATTGAGGGATTACTTCCAGAAAACTGTGGCCACATCAACAAGCCTGGTACACCTAGAAAGCTTGAGGTGTGTACTTCCAGAGAATATATAGTTTGTGGGGGGTATTTCAAATGTAAAGGGTTATTTTTCTGGAAAAACTGCAAGGTGCACATAGTGCATATCACAGTTGTATTTTTTTCTGAAAATCCCCTAAAGCGCTGTTTCAGTTTGGGGGAGTCTCCTGGGCAGGAAAGGGTGTCTACCTATAAATATGGGGAACCGCTGTAACCGGGAGAAATTGGGGTTTCACACGCAATAAGATTTTATTGACAAACTTACATTTTTATTACAAAAAAACACTACAAATTGCAAAAAATAGATTTTTTTTTATTTTTTTGCACATATTTCACCCAAAAGTATTGAGAATACACAAGAAAAAGGCCAAACAAGACATTGCATGTTGAAGCCCAGACTCTTCTGTAAAAAACAATATATCATTTTCCTGGGAAATCCCTGGAAATCCCTTCAAAAATCACATTTGAACATGGGGAGCGCAAAATAGTTCAAAATGGTCTGGCACCAAGGGTGACAAAAACTCCAGGTAGGCTGGCAGCGAAAGGGTTAATACGGATTGTTGGTGGAGTATCCAATTGCTGAAACGACTTGGGTTTTACTGCTCTTTAATACCAATTGTTAGTTTCCCCCGGTTCACGGCACATAAGGCGCTTTTAAAAATATATTTAAAAAAAATTGTGTAGTGCCCACTGCTTTAGGTAGGGGGATCTGCACAATACCCTATAATCATTAAAGGTGCTACATAAAGCTCACTTCAAAAACACAGAATCATAGAGGGAGGCACTCAAAAAATGTGTCAAAAAAATATATTTTATTCCATATCACTAAATTAATCACTACACATGACCACTACACAATTAAAATCCCTTAAAAAACACATAATGAGACAATACATATAAGAAAAAACAACATGGAAGTGTGTAGGCGATGGGGAGAACACTGGCATGCACAAATATCAATCAGCATCTATATATAAAAACACAAACACAAGTGATCTAATCAGTGCAAATAACAATGTGCAAATCCTACCTATGATCCAGATCCTACATCAAACAACTGTAAAGTGCAAAGTGCAACCAATCAACAGACACAAATACAATATATAATCACAAATAAAACCTACATAATTACCCAATACCTAAATACCCAGTAAGAAATATAAAAATGACCACAAAATACTTCACCAATATAGATGCTAGTATCAATCAACCATTATATACCAAATACAGCGTAAAAATATATCCAACCAAAATATACTCAAGGTATCACAGGTATCATAGGTATATACTAGATCATATCCTTGCTCAGGCCACTGTTCTATCATTACATGCTGGAGCATACCCTTGCTCAGGTCACTGTGCTGTCATTGCTGTCATTGCAGTTTAATATCAAGTAATACTGGAGCGCTTGGGCCACTGTGCTGTCATTGCAGTTTAATATCAAGTAATACAGAAGCATACCCTTGCTCAGGCCGCTGTGCTGTTATTGCCCTTTAATATCAAGTAATAGTAGAGCATACCCTTGCTCAGGCCACTGTCCTGTAATTGATGCCATTGCAGTTTAATATCAAGTAATACTGGAACATACCCTTGCTCAGACCACTTAAGGGTCACTGCTGTTTATAACATAGCATTAGTGGAGTATCCACTTGCTTAAGGGTCAATTAGTGGGAATTGTATGCCACATTTAATTTACATTTTACAATCAGTGTAGATTGATCAGTCTAGATCAGGTACATTTGATGTACAGATCAGAGACCTCCTCACTCATGCTTGCTGATAATATGCTTGGCTAAGGCAGATTTGAAAGATTTAGCCCCTTCTGCTGTCATTTACCTTCTTCAGAAAGAGGGGATCACAGTCTTGTGTTTTTACTCAAGACCAGGAAAACCATTCCCACTGCAGCAACACAGAGCCTCAGGTATATGAACATTTTTAAAACAGTGGGTAGAGAAGAAAACCACAGGTATAGTGGAACAACCCTAACACTAAATATTATTATACATTCCAAAAAGAGAACAATAGGGCCGAACACAAAAAACCTGGCAAAAAGGGAATTTTCCTTTAAACAGCTGTAGATGGCAGTGTCCGTATACTCCCTACCATCCACAAAGTTGTTTACGTAGGCATCCTAGGACTTGGCAGCGACGGGCTGTTGCAGAAGAGGATGGCTGTGCCCACCCTCTAAGCCATGTGGGGAATATGTGTAAATGTGCCTTCCTCTTTCTCCTTCTGTGCCACCATTTCATAACCTGCAGTGTTTTTTTTTATCAGGAAAATAATAGAGATGGTGACACTGACGATAGCATCATCAGCACTGACCATATTGGTGGCATACTGGAGGCACTGCAGCACAGCACCATTGTCCCTCATGTGGGGCCACTCATTGGTGGTGAAGTTCTGCTGGTCTGCAGTTCGACTCATCCGAGCATTCTGTAGCTGGAACTCCTCCATTGCCTCTTGCTATTCACACACCACTTCAAGCATACATAAACCAAGTTGGCAAATCACCTATAAGGAGGTGGTTGGGAAGGCCAAAGTTCCTATGCAGTGCAGATAGATGAGCAGCAGCAGGGTGTGAATGCCGAAAGTGCATGTACTAATCCAGCAGGGTGGCCACCAAATAATTGGTACTGGTAACTATGCGGGCAACTCTGCGGTCAGTCCACAGGCACTGGAGCATTTAGTGGTTCATGTGAGCCAGGCTGCTCTGAGTCAAGTAGAAGCTGTCCTCAGTGGGGGGTGTCTCTTCCTCCTCCCCAGCCATGCCCCAGTGATGCCCATGATCTAATCTTGTAATACCTCAACTTGGTCTTGCCTCACCATTCTGGCAGCATTGGGGCATACAAGAATATGCTGCAAATTCTGGTGCCTGCTGGCATCAAAGGAAGGTGTAGGTTTAGCTAGCAGGCATAGACCTAACATGTCCTCTCCCTGCAGCACCAGCTCCATCATCACATGTCCCCGCCCCTTATTTGCCGATTTCTTCATGTTGTGGCCTGTCCCTTTCAGTACCTCTGGAAGTAGCCTGTAAAGAACAATTAGCAGATGTTTTTATCTCCCCCTCAGTATATGAGCAGCCTGTCACTGAAAGTGACCTGAAAAGGAGGATTATAGGTTTCTTTGTTCCTTGCATGTCCTCAGTATGTGAGCCTGTTATCTAATTCTCTGGTATTATTTTGAGTACTTGCCCTTTGCTTTTTTTTTTGCAGAGCAATCACCACGGTGCAATTTATTTCTATTTTTAATTTATTTTTGTTTGCTTTTCATTAAGTTATTTTCTGTATGTTGTTATTTTGAGTACTTTACCTACCCAATTTTGTGTGGGGCGCTCGCACTGGTGTTACCCTTTGGGGTATGCATTTTTTGCAAGATTTGCAGCCCCCAACCCTTGTTACCCTTATTTCACAGGCATTTTTGGCCCACAAAGTTGTGTTCCTATTGACTTCAATGGGGTTCGGGTCAAGTGCAGGGACTCAATCCAAACTTTAGTGGCAAGTTGGGCTGAACTTGTCGAACCTTAACTTCAGTGCGTTTACTCATCCCTACTTACTTTTCTAAAGCCATCAAACTTCTATTGTGATATTTGTTGTCCATTCACAGAGCTAGAAATGGGGGTTCATTGCCCTATGGTGTAGAACTTGGTAAGTATAGGATATAGTGTATATGTAGGGAAAACCATTTGGCGAAGTGGACCAGAAGGAAACCAAAAGGCATACATCTTTAATTTGAAAGAAATAGGGGAGCTTGACTATTGCAAATCAATCCTGAGAGTCTATTATGGGGTCTAAAATGATATTTGACAGGTCATCCTGGCAACCTTTTGATTATTTCTTGTGGTTGATATACAGCACCTGCACACAGGAAAGAATAATGGACGCCTTCTTTTACTTTTGGCCTCTGGTGTATAGTTTAATTATAATATGTATATTCAGAAAGACTTGGCTAGAATTTGGTGGAGTTGGGCAAGATAAACTAAAGAAAACAAAATGAGAGCTTGCTAATTAAATTTAGTCCTAAGAGTCTATGGTGGGGTCTAACATTATATTTGGCAGATTAACCTGCCAACCCTTAGATAATTTGTGGAACTGGAAGTCCATATGTGCACATTGAAAAAAATGTATATACTTTTAAAAAATTATAAAAAAAACTCTTTTTTTCATTGAAAAATATTAACTTTGCTGGCGTCAATGCAGAACTAAAAATAAATAGTTACTTTTCCATGATAAATGTATCATTTCAATGTGTGACTGGTACAGGTTTTCTTTATAAATCCTAAGAAATTCAGGCATATACAGACTGTGTCTACAATTTTAAAAATGCCTAAACGGAAAAGGTGAAGCAATGGTCTAACATACTGTATCAGTATCCAGCCATAGTATATCATAGCCACAGTATATCATAGCCAAGTATATCATTAACATATTCCCTGTAATGTTTGCTTCATTAGTGTTCCATACATCATATGAGTGGCCTTCCAGCATATCCTCCTATTATATTCAGAGGTAGGGGCAACATATCTATTCTACTGGAATCCAAACAAAAGGAATACTTTTAACTGGGAAAAAATGATAGCTACACACAATATATTCCCTTATCAAAACACGTCAAACTATTTCTTTAACACAATGTGTTACGTGACAAATGTAATTATTTCCTAAAATAGGCAATGTTGGATCTGGATTGTGAATTAGCGAAATGTTAGTGCAGAATAAATCCTCCAGCTTTCGGTAGCAGGTGGTGCCAGTTAATCAGACAACGAATAAAGGTTTATGCCGGGCATTCAATACATCACAATGTAAATGCCTAAAGAGCTGCACATTTAAACATGAAGGATTTTTTTATATAGAGGCAACCTGCCATTTTCAGCATCAAACCTGGCTGTTTAACCTTCTAACGTTTCAAGGGACAAATATACCATTGTTAAACCTACACTGGACTGCAAATATGCTGCCATGACTGTACCCATTTTAGAATAGGGTGAATGGCTTAAATCAGATGAAGCTACGTTTCACTTGTTCCAAAATGTAAAAAGGTAGTCAGCACTTCCAGCATTTAATCCTCTAAGTCTAGGTAAAAATTTCCTTTTACCTTGTTACAATCCAAGAAGTTAAAAGAAATCCATTAGGAAAGATGTGGCCATCAAGCTCGCTTCTCTGCATTTTCATTTTAATTGACTGAATATAGAAATGAAAGCTAGGCAAAAATAAAGAGTTGATGAAAACAAACTGTAATAGGATTCAACTGTATTCAACTGTTCAACTACATTTCTTATACTTTCCATTTATTTCATTTCCTATAAATTATTTTGTACTGGAAAATATTGTCCCTTGTGCAGGTCATGAGACAATGCAAGTACATTGACATAGATTAATTAAAACCTGCCAGCCTCACTGGATATTTTTTAACCTTTGTTGCTACACCATTTTTCAATACTGCACTGTACATGTTCAACTGTGATTTTTGAGGGGACTTACAAGAATTTCCCAGGAAAATTATATTTTGTAAAGTCTGGTCTGTAACATGAAAAGTCTTGTTTGGCCTTGTTTAGTGTATTCTCAATATTATTGGTAATAATATGTGCAGAAAAATAAAATAAAAATCTATTTTTTACAATTTGTAGTGTTTTTTGCATTAAAAAAGTAAGTTTTCCAATAAAATCATATTGCATGTAAGAGCCCCTTTTCTTATGGTTACAATGGTTCTACATATGCATTATTGTCTTTCCTGTCCAGGAGATTACCCCAAACTGAAACAGTGTTTTAGGAGATTCAGATAAAATAAAACTGCTATGCACACCTTGCAGTTTTTCAAGAGCCCCCCCCACAAACTATAGAAGTAAATACCTCAAGCTTTCTACGGGTACCGGGCTTGTTGATGTGGGCACCATTTTCTGGAAGTATTCCCTCTATAAATTATTTGGTTGCACAGGGTTTCCCTAAAGAAAATATATAAAAAAGCAGAATCAAAGCCACATTTTTCTAAAAACAATTATGCAAATAAGAAAAAGTTAAAACTAAAAAAGCAAGGTCTCCCGAACAGAACAATACCCAACATACATAGGTACTTTCAAGGGTAGGGTTGCCAAACACTTCAAAGTGAAGCATGCGCATGAGGGTAATTTTACTTGACCATTTCAGCTCTGCAGACAAAGCACGCACCTTGCGATTTTTAAACCAAGACAACCCTTTACATTTGAAATACCCCCCACAAGCCATATATTCCTATTTCTAAGCATACCCAGCTTGTTGTAGTGGGCCTATATTTCTGGAAGTAATCTCTCGAAGAATTATTTGATTGTACAGGGTTTCCCTAAAAAATGTATAAAAGAGCAGAATAAAAAACACATTTTCCTATTTCCACTATCAATATGCAAACAAGAAAAAATAAGCTGAATCTGAAAGCACAAGGTCCCCCGAACAGAAAAATATCCAACATGCATAGCTACTTTTAATTGCCAGCCTACTAGATGTTGTCTACCGTCGGTGAGTCATTTTTCACCATTTTGTACTGTGAAAAAATACGAATTTAGTTTTTTTAATTTGTCTCATTTATTTTAAATAAAGAAATTATTTTATTCCAGGCAAGTGACCTGCTAGCCACAATTGACTTGCCAGACCCCGAGCCTTGTGGACGACTGGTGAAATTTTACATAGCTGGCATTAGAAGGGTCAATCCTCCCCACTTTGCGCAAAGGGGACTGATAAGAATAAATAATTGCCATAAAATACAGTGAAGCTCAGGAATAACCAGAATACTGCAGTTGGTTTAAGGGTTAAAAACCTTTAAATATTAAAAAAATGGTGTGTTGAGATCCCTTTACCTAGCATAACCAGCACAGAGACCATGCAGGACTCGCAGAACAGTGCACAGAGGCCAGCTTAGGTGGCTCACCACCCTGCAGGCTACAAGCCCACATAGCCTAAATGGCCCCAGGCACTTCTAGACCTTGGGCTTTGGGGAGGCAGGTAATGGGGCCAGGGGTTGTAGGCCCTCTCCTGAAGACTGAAGAGCCCGGGCCCCGGGTGAAGAGGCCAGTCCATAGAGGGGTCAGGTGAGTGGCTTTTTTTTCTTTTTGGCCGCCAGCAGGAGGAAAGCTAGGCATGTAAATGTTATGTGGCTGAAGTTAGAAGAGTTAACCCCCCCCCCCCACTTATATGCAAACTGAATTAGTAAGCATAAATACTTGACATAAAATACAGTGAAGCTCAGGAATAACCAGAATACTACAGTTGGTGACCAATCTGCATGACCCAGAACTCAAGAATTGCCTACAGCTAGCTCTGTTGAACTGAATGGTAGCCATGTCAGTTATATTACAAAACTCCCACTTTCTTCTGAGTAGCCAAATAGTGAATGGTTTCAAAAACATTTAACCTCAAGGAAAACAGCAAGGTTGTCGGGATTTTTTTCACAGTTTGTATAAATAAAAAAACATTTTTGTAAATATGAATCATATTTTTATATTAAACTAAAGATATTTGAAGTCGAGCCTTCGAGTGTGCTCAAATAGCGTGATTTTACACAATGAAAACAATGGGACAAAATACAGCACAAGTGATAAAACTTGCAGCATACACACATGAAGTTAAGGAAAACATTCAAAAAATATGCACATACTTAACAACTAACAACTAATAATGATTTACATGAATTTAACCTCAGTCAGTAACATTGCATTTATGATGCATTATAAAAATGAGTTTAAGGTTCTGGACTTTGTTCAGTTAATGAACGGTGTTTGTGCAAGGTAGTTATGGTTTTGAGACCCTGAAGTGTCTGCCTGATAAACATTTGTTTTAAGCATAGGTGTCCACGGCGTGATGTGTCTTTGTTTTTTTTTGTGTATTCATAATTGCAGTCTGTTCTGGAGGGGGGACCAATAACCACCTCGGCATCAAGAAAGAAAGAGGAAATCATGGGGACAGGTTCTGTCACTCCTGATACACGAAACCTGTCACCCCTTGAATTTATTCCTACCAATAGAAGAAAACTACAAGCTTGGCGGACATTTTATTCAGTTTGGGTGTATAAGTGACCCCTACACAATTTTGTGATAGTTCTCATTTAATGTTTAAGGAGTAGTGTTGGGTCAATGGAAAATTTCCACCCTAATATTTTCAGATTGGTGTGGTCAAGATAGAATACAAAATCTGGGTCAAATTCAGACATCTCTGTTTTTTTTAATGTACTAATTGATTTTTTGATTACATTCTTAATGCTAAAGGACAAATTAGACAACCCACACACCTACACATTCACACTTACCAATGTCATAGCTTTGTTGGGCAGGTTAGTGGAATGAGAGAAATAAATACCATATTGGCTAAGGAACTGTCAGATGAGCTGGATGCCTGGCATACAAGATCCTTGAAAACTTCTGTGTGGTTGCTATGTATGAGAGCTAAAGAAGGTTGATTGGAGTGTTTCCAATTAAGCAAGATCCATTTCCAGGCGTAGACAATTACCAAGAGAGAAGGGTCCTTTGTGGTCCACCACCCAGAGTGGACTCCCCATATCATGTGATGTAATAACCCTTGGAATAGACTACATCTAGGGCATATGTCTCACTCCAACAGACCCCTTCCCCCTGAATCTGGCAGTGTTAGGCACACCTGGTGTAACCAATTGATGTGCATTAACCTGTCTCCTGCATCTATCACTGACAAGTGCAGGTGATCTATCGCCACCTCCCAGTTATTCTGGTTAAGGTCTGGTATTAACACTCGCTACTCCAAGACTCTGTCTGGGGGGGAGACCCAAAACAAGAGTGGTGTACACTGAGGATCTTGGTTTATCAAGGCCTGCAATCCATTACAAGGATTCCAAAGGTTGACACATCTAGCTGTAATCTAACCAGGGGAAGGACTTGCACAATGATGAAGTTGCAAGTATGGGAAGAAGTCTCTTGGTGACAGTGAGAGAGAATTACTTGTTTAAAAAACATCAAGGTATCTCCTGGGAATGCCCTAGAGTAATGTTCTAAAGATCAGAGAGCAAAAAGCAGGGAGGACAGGGACAAGCCAGCTCTTCCACTGATTAACTTACATAAGGAATGGTCTGATATAGTGAACGCAAATGGCCATCCTGTTACGCCATAACACTTGCACATTGACCATGCAAAGGGGCATTTGTATATGGAGTGCCCTAAGGCAATCCAGTGCATTCATGACAATAAATCAGCCTACAAGCTGATATAGATTGCTCGAGTGCATGGAAAGGGGACAGCATTCTAATAACATGATAACCTAATGTTAAGTGTGACAATGCATTGCGCACTCCATACAAAACATTACAATTTCTCCTGATAGTCTTTAATGGACATAAATCCCTGTCTGGGTAGTAGTAAACCTTAATCACTGCTGTTAGAGTGTAGAGCAATTAACAGATCAGAAACAATTAGCAAACTGTGCTCCCTACCAAACAAGCTTCAGCAAGGCAGGTGGAACATTTCCTTCTTGCTCATCCCTAGACTTTACTAGATAGTATAACTGAACTGTTGTGCTTTTCTTAAGAGTAATTCTTGGTAATTTAGGCCTGCAGTGCAAAATGCATAATGGATGAAGGTCATGGCAGCCATTCAGATTTCAGATCAGCTTCTTGTCCACTATGAGCTCTGGCACTTTATAGATTACATTTTGTCTTTGCATAAGCTGTATTGGCTTCCTGTTGCTTGCATTTTGTACAGCTCTGCAGTAGAGTCAAATCATTTCCAAGCCAAAGTCTGTGACATACAGTATATCATGATTCCATCGATGAAGTGAATACAGGCTTATTCCACTCAGTTCACAGTTATTTGGTTTTGTGATGCTTTGTTGTTTTTCCACCATGTGATTGGCTGAGAGGTACCAGCAAGTCAGCCGGAAAAATATTTCATTTGTTTTTCTGTCATTTTCTCTTATTTGCTCTGAACTGATTTTTTTTCTTTTATCTTTGAAATTGGTACGTAAAATTCCAACTGTCATTGCTTTACAATATTGTTAAAAATACTCAGTATTATTAATGGGTACAGCTGTGAATGAAATAGAAGGTAACTTTGTGGGACAGATGTCCTGACACCAACAAATCTCCACTGTTTACATAAATAAAGCAATAACATTGTCAGGCCCTTACCTCCTCCTCGCGCCCGGTCCCGCGGCGTCTCTGCGCGGCGGCGCGTGGCTCCGGTCTTCGGGCGGCCGCGCCGGGCAGCTGCCGCCGCGTCTGCTGCAGTCTCGCCTGCCGCCGCTCCTTCTGCCTTTGCGGGGGCGGCTGGCATCGCGGGGCCCCCCTCCGCTTCCCCTGCTGGCTCCGTCGCCTCTCTGGCCGGCGCGCCTTCCCCTTCCCTCTCGGGGAGCGCGCCCGGCCCTCTGTCACGTGCTCGCGCACGCCCGCGAACACGGTTTCAATATGCCCCTCGGCGGCGCTGCTCCCTGCGCATTCGCCGGGGGCAGATTCAAATGGACCAGTCAGGTCCTTAGCCTGGGTGGGTATGAACCCAGGGACTGGACAGCCTGACTGGCCAGGGCGGTCCAGTCCCTGGGGCTGCTCCAATAGGGAACTACATCCTAGTTGCACCAAACACTACATTGCCCCCAAATCACAGTTGCACCAATCACCAGTTCCCCCTTCCCATTGGCCAGTTCCCCTTTAAATATGTTGTGGTCCCGTCCACTAGTGCCCGTTATAGCCTCTGGTTAAAGGGTGTGCTTTCCAGTCTGCATTCATAGTTACTACTCGGCTTCGTCTCTGACCATCCTTGTCTGCTGCCCGCCCTGACCTTTTTGCCTGTCCTGACTTCGCTTTTGCCTGATCCCTCTGATACCGCGTTTTGGTGCTCACCTGGTCTGACCTCGGCTCGTTTTTGACTACTCTTCGCTTGACCCCTTGGATACCTCGCTCTGTGACCACCCGGCTTGACCTCGGCTTGTTTTTGGACCTTTCTGATTTATTCTCCACTTGTAATCCTATCTACATCCCGGCATCCATATTTGGGATACCCCGCCGTTCATCCGTCTCCACCTTAAGCCAGTAATCTTTGCGCCAACTAAGTCCTGGGGGTAACCGAGTCTGGAGAGGCATAATCCGCGTCTCCTGCGAGCGGGGACTTGTCTAAAGGCAGAAGAGGCGGTGGAGATTGGGGATTACCTGGCTTAAGAGAGAAGGGTGTCCGGCGCCTGACAAACATTCTGGTAAAGACAAATCAATGACCTCTTGTTAAATCTGAAACTAATCTTTATCACAGCGCATAGACGGCTATGTAGTGCTCACACATATAAAAAATACAATATTAGCCATATAAGAAGCACCTAAGATTTGGAGGAGGTAAATAAGCAAAAAATTCTAAATCAAATGTTGTGCTAAAACACCAGATTACAGGCAGTGTGGCATTCCCCCATCCCCTTCCCTATGGGCAGTGTGCATTCCCCACATGACATTCACATAGGAAATGTGGCATTTCCCCATTTCATTTCTATATGTAGTGTGCCATTCTCCCCATCTCAGGGGCAGCATAGAATTCCCCCCATTCCCATATTCAGTGTGGCATTCACCCCATCCCACTCCCCTATGCAGTGTGGCATTCACCCCCATTCCCATAACCAATGTGGCATCCCGTTCCCATATGCAGTGTGGCATCCCCCCATCCCATTCCCATATGCAGTGTGGTAAATTCACCCCCCCCGGACGCTGGAAAGAAAAAGGTTTACTTACCTGAGCCTTGCTCCCGCACTGTGGCCAATGAAGGAGCGGTGACGTGTAGGCAGGGAAAGGGCAGAGTAAATGAACCCTGCCTGCTGTCCCCGCTCTGGCTGCCACCGATGCCGCTTCTTCTCACACACCCGGGTCTGTGCAGCAGGTGGGTGTGGCCTGCATCAGCATCCATTGGGAACACTAGACATGGACACAGGCCACGCCCACCTGCTGCACAGGCCCAGGTGTTTGTGCCAGTGTGGGGTTTTTGTTTGTGTTTTTACATTCACCTGATAAGACGCACACACACACACACACACACACACACACACACACACACACACACACACTTTTGAGGGGGAAATAGTGCATCTTATAGAGCGAACGATACAGTATATGTTTACTATATTTAGCCATATTATGGAGGTAGGTTACATAATAAGGTAAAAGATATTGCAATAGTTACTTAATAGCAATGTTTTTTTATGGCTGCATTCAAATTTTGTATCATGTTCCTAGCTGTGCATGCATATTCTCCACATGGGAACAGCTCTCTGTTTTCCATCCTCACCTTTATAAAGGCTCATAATACATTTTTAAAATGCCTGCTAGACCTCTCATGGGCTGTGTAATAAATCGACAGCTTCTTTATCACACAGCGAGTGCTCTCTAGGGCTAGAAAGGAACTTAGTCTACAATTACCGGCCATGATGTTTCTAGTGTCTTGTTTCATTCTTCAAGCTGGCGGTTACGCTCGCCTTCTGTACCGAGCATACCTGAGAAGTCAGGCAGAAGCAGGTAGAACTGATAAACTGACCGAAGAAGACAGCTCATTATGTCTGCATGAGAGCCTCTCCAGCTCCTGTGACTCCACTTCCAGCATCATAGCGGAGCATACTCCAGAGAATTCACGCTCCTCAAAGTTTCCAAAGAAAGAAGAAAACCATTGTTTGTGCCCATATTTCATTAATCAGAAGTCACCAGCACAGATCCGAGCCCTTGTTTGTTCGAAATGGGAAAACAGCTTGTTTTAAGGGATACGGTTATTTTCCAATTTAGTTTAACCATCAGCTAATCACTAAGATTGCTCTTATTTAAAGGGTAATTCTACTTTTGATTACATTTTGGAGAGTGCATATTTCTGTGTGGGACAAAATTATGTCTTAAAGGTGCTGAGCTGATCTAGCTAGATTTTTAAATGTTTTATAATGTTAGAAAATGTGTGTTTTATGGAAGTCATTTTTATCTGTTGCTATTGGCAATGTACACCAAGTATACATTACCAATAACAACATGCATACGTGCATATAGTTGCACAGAACACTGCTGCTGGGCATGCATAAGTGTGAGCACCTCAACAGTGACCATAGGAGCAGTGTTCTGTGTGTACTGGACTCAATCTTCTTTTCTTGGTGTACATTGCTAATAGCAAGAGATTGCAGATAGTGAAAACTGCTTTCATAAAACATACATTTCATAACATACAGCTCAGCCCAGTACCCTGAGCACATCATTTTGACACAAGTAAATGTACACTTTGAAAAATTCCATCCAAAATGGACTTACCCTTTTAATGAAGAACAATCGCTGCCACCTTTATGGTTCCTATTAATTCAGTAAATTTAAACCCTTAAAGTTTTAATTGCTATGTTAAGTTCCTGGAAATAAAACGGCACTATATTAAACAATTGCAACAGACAGAAATAGTTACTTGACCCACTGCAGTGTCGACATCTCAGGCATCATGTGGTGCCACAGAGCCAACAGTGCTCACAGTCACAGGAATGTTGGATTAAAAAGCAGGCCCTCTGTGCATCCAACCTGCATTGACAGCTGTGACACCTATTCCTAGCAATTACACCTGTTTCTAGCCAAGTTCCTGCTTTGGAACACCATACCATGTGACAGCAACATACAACCAAAATGTCCTGGGAGGACCAACCACAACCCCAGCCAGACTTGGAATCAAAAAGACTCTAGGGCCAGCCAACTGGGTGTCCCTGGGGCATCCTGATTCAAGATGCCCCAGTGTGTGAACCCCACCAGATCGCCTGTATAAACCTTACCTTTCTGCCGGTCTCTCATCACAATCGCAGGCCAAATCCCCTGGCATCCCTGCAGGGGCATGTGCTCCTGCATTTAGCCATACAGATATGCCGGCGTGCGGTAGCGGGCACTCCACTGGCAAGGTGGGGATTCAGCTGCTGCCACCCCCTACGCTGACACTCAGCCAAAACAATGTTTCAGAACATTAGTATGCAGGACTGAAGCGCTGATTGGATGAGTGCCCACACATGCACCATGGGAATGGCAGAAAGGTGAGTGGAGAGGGCGATCTGGAGGGTTTCACACAGCGGAGCATCCCAAATAAGGATGTCCCCGGGGCAGGGACCAATCACCAGCATGGAGAAAATCCAGGTGATTGGTCCACATTTTTTGTGTGGGGGGCTGCCTGGATACTTGGGGGGTAGGGAAGCACGGCCTTTATTCAGGGAGGGGACCTTCTTTGTGGGATAAAAGCCCAGCCTGGCAGGAAGGGAAGCTCCTTGTGGGGGGCTTGTCCGTGTAGGTTGCAGAATCAAGCACCCTTGGGTGGGTGAGTAAAACTGGAGGGAGACCATCATATTACCAGGAGGCGCTGGCCTCTGAAAACCCCCCTCCCTGGCCAATATTCCAGGACAGGAATAACCTTTACTATGGCTTTTGCACAAGGGGCTAAATGCCGATAATGAATGCAGAGAGTGCGAGCAGGAAACATGCTGTATACTCAGAGCCTGACTGCAGCCTATGTGATTCTCACTGGCATCCGCAGACTTTGCAAAGTATGATACAGGCATGGCCATGTGACGTGAAGGCGGGGGAAAATCACATAGATGGCAGCCAGGCTGAGCATACAGCACGTCCACTGCTCGCATTCTCTGCATTCATTATCGGTGCCCTGCACCATGCAATGGGCGCATGGCTTTAGTGAAGGTTAACATTACGTTTTCAGTTGCCCCAACCCAACAGGAATTTCAGGCAGGGGGGCAGGGGCTGGAATCCATTGCCCCAAGTACCGGGCATCCCGAGCGATGGCTCGGCAAGGTGGGGGCAGGTAACGGGCCTGGCTTTAATCTATTCCCCACTCCGCCCAAAACAAATCGACAAGCTCTGACTGATAGTCTGATTTCTGTTAGCCTTTGTTGTTTCTGTGTTCTTTTTTAAATCCTCTAACTCACCAAAAAGTGTATATTAAAATCTGCTATTTTTGATTTTTCACAAGCAATTTGTATTTGAAAAGGGAAGGTCCTCACCGCAAACAGTTAAAGAGGAAAAACACACAGGAATTTCACTGTCCTGTGTGTTGTTCCTCTGTGCAACGGCATCCCAAATCGGGATGGCCAACTGTATGGCCCTCTAGGTCACCCCGTTTCACTCACCTTTCTTCCGCTCCCACAACGCAGACCTGGGCAAGAGCAAGTGCACTGATTGGCTGAGCGGCATACTCAGCCAATCAGTACGTTCACTGTCACTCAGCTCCCTTCGGCACCGCTAATGGGCACGCTGCCTGGATGGCTAAGCCGAGCAGCACCACCAGCTGCATTTCCCGCCTACCTTGCAGCCGTAGTGTGCCCACTCCGCCAGTTCTGAAAGGCCAAGCGCGGGCCCATGCATGGCTAGAGGTGAGAGGGGATGCACCCTGACTATACAGATGCAGCGAGGTCTCCGGGAGAAGATGAGTGAAACTGGCGATCAGAGGGGGTTTCGCGCAGTGGGGCATCCCAATTCAGGATGCTTCAAGGGGACAGCCCTCTTTAAACCGGACCAACAGCCTGGCACAGTTGGAAAAGAAAGGTAGCGACCATTTTGGAGCTTCCTCTCCCAACTGACATAACTGAAATGCCCAGTAACAGGAAGCCCAGCACCACTTCCTGTTTGCAGGTGGCCTGCAAGACCATGAGCCGCCATCTTGTTTTTAAAATTTATCCCAGCAGGAGTTAGAAATAGGTAAAATATGTTTTATGTTCAGCAATCTAAATTGTACTGGAGAGGGATATATATATGAGAATTGTTTGTTGAGTTGATCTGATTTAATTCATTTTTGACTGTTGGTCCGCTTTAATGTCACACTGCGTTTTTTTTCTGCAACTGTTATTTCTGCCATTTCTGTCAGCAGAGAAGACACTTTCAGTAGTTTCACTATTCAGCAAGAGGCAAGTACCTGACAGGAAATGTGTACATTTGTCATCTTCTGGCTTTAGGAGGGGGCAAAAAATAGCCCCTCTCGCTTCAGCAGCCGTTGCAATTAAAATTACATTTACCTTCATGCCCGATCCCTCCCGCTGGGTCTCCTCTTCACCGGGGGGGCTGCGATCTCCCCCGGGCTCTTCCGTGGTGAGAAGGGGCCCAAAACATGCCTCACCGGCATTCATGCTGCTAGTCCCACCTCTTGTGGGTGGGCTGGATGATGTCACCAGTGATGTTATCCCGCTCCAGGCTCCGTACTGTCAGAAGTCAGGGCTGATTACCCCAGGCAAGTTGGGAAGGGTAGGGGGCTGTGGTCCCCTGCCTCCCCCGGCACCCCTCCAGTGATCAGCCCCGGCAACTGTTAGCGGATTGTCTCTGGACAAAACTGGCCCATGCTCCCTGTTCTACAGGTCCCATAGTTGGTCCCTGGGCTGGTTATACTGGGTAGGGGGGACCTCATGCCATTTCCTTTCAATTTTTGAGGGTTTTTAACCCAGTAGGTGTAAAAGGCTTCCAGTAGCAGCAGGAGAGCAGAAGCCAAAGTGATCAGAGGGGTAAGCAGTGCTCCAGGATGGGAGGTAAGCATTAAAAAAAATACAATAATGTGAGTACCTGTAGAATTGATTTTATAGTATACAGCATGTCCTGTTCCAATAATTCCTTACACTTGGGTTATTCCGCCACAAGGTGGCGCAGTGGACTGCAAAAAGACTTGTGACCACTCCCGGCCCCATAAATAGCCAAGTACCTCCCACCAATTTCCAGTGTTGACAAGCAGTTATACAAGAAGCCGGGAGAATAAAAAAATATGGATAAGAACCCAAAATAAACTTTGAACAATCACCATACAGAGGTAACCAGGAAAAATGATAACAAGGGAGGGGTGGAACAGGACATGCTGTATACTATAAAATCAATTCTAAAGGTGAGTACTCACAGAATTGTATTTTTCCAAGTATACAGCACGTCCTGTTCCAATAATTCCTTACACTTGGGACATGCAAAAGCAGTGTCCGTAAGGTAGGGTGGGATCCCCAAAGAGCAAAGCGTGCAGTTTAAACCACTGCCGCCTGAAGAACTTTGCGGCCAAAAGCAGCGTCAACTGAGGCCATAACATCAACCTTGTAAAACTTAGAAAAAGTATGAACAGAAGACCAAGTTGCGGCCTTACAAACTTGTTCAACAGAAGCCTGGTGCTGAAAGGCCCAAGAGGCACCAATAGCACGAGTGGAATGAGCAGTAAGGTGGAAGGGAGGTTCCTTCCCCTTAGCAGAATAGGCTTGCACCACCGCCTGACGAATCCACTTGCTGATAGTGGACTTAGCCGGAGGCAAACTCTTCCTACGACCAGAAGGAAGAACAAAAAGAGCATCAGTCTTCCTGAAAGATTCAGTAGCTACCAAGTAAAACTTCAGAACCCTGACCACATCCAAAGAATGCAGAGTCCTCTCCTTGGATTAGGACACAAGGAAGGCAAGACAATGTCCTGATTGAGATGAAAAGCATAAACAACCTTAGGCAAGAAATCTGGCTTGAACCGAAACACCACCTTATCCTGGTGTCGCTCAAAATAAAGAGGTTTGATGGAAAGCGCCGCTAACTCAGAAACACGCCTGACAGAAGTGATAGCCACCAAAAAGACTACCTTAAGAGTCAAAATAGGCAAAGCGGCCTCACGGAGAGGCTCAAAGGGACGACCCTGAAGAGCAGATAATACCAGATTCAGATCCCAAACTGGTAACATAGGCTTACGTGGCGGACGCACGTGAGAAACCCCCTGGAAAAAGTCTTAACCAAACGGTGCTTGGCAAAAGGTCAAAAAGAAAAATTGCCAGAGCTGAAACATGACCTTTGAGGGTACTAAGTTGAAGGCCCAAATCCAAACCATGTTGCAAACGCATGTCCCTGAGTGAGCAGGTCTGGATCCTTGGGCAGGAAGTACTGATCTACTGCCAATTGCACGATGTCTGCGAACCACACTTTTCTTGGCCAACAGGGGGCCACCAGAATGGCTGGCACCCCTTCCTGGGCTATCTTGCGCGGCACCCTGCCCAACAGAGGAAACGGAGGGAACACATAGAGGAGCCGAAACCCCTTCCAAGGTATTGCTAGCGCATCCATGGCGAAGGCCAGAGGGTCCTGTGACAGAGAGACAAAGAATGGAAGCTTGTGATTGTGATGGGACGCAAACAGGTCCACATCCGGCAGACCCTGCGACGGCACAGGGAGCGAAACACCCTGTTGCTGAGGGACCACTCCCCCAGCCGAGACATCCCCCTGCTCAAGGAGTCTGCCTCCAGGTTTTCCACTCCCGGGATGTAAACTGCAGATATACAGGGGACATTCTCTTCCGCCCAGGACAGTATCAGGGACACTTCCTTGAGGGAGTCCCTCCCTGATGATCGATGTAGGCAACTGGTTGTCCGAGCGGATCTGAACAGCCCGACCCCGAATGTGTGGGGTCAATTGGACGAGAACCAACCCTCAGTTCCAGAATGTTAATAGGAGTATGGGCCTCCTGGGGGCCCCACTCACCCTGGAATTTCAAGGACTTCCAGAAGCCCCCCCAACCTGTCAGACTGGCATCTGTGGTGACAGTCTCCCAGCAAGGGGACAGAAAGGTCCAGCCCACCAAGAGGTTCCTTGAGTTCAGCCACCACGAGAGGGACCGTCTGGCCAGGGGGGACAGAACCAATACCTGATCCAGGGACACAGGGTCCCGATCCCACACTGATAAGAGGGGTAGCTGAAGAGGTCTCATGTGAAACTGAGCATAGGGTACCGCCTCGAAGCAAGACACCATCAGGCCCACCAGTTGCATCCCCTGCCGGATGGAGGGATGAGGACAAGAAAGAAGAAACTGGGCCTGCGCTTGAAGACTCTCCACCTTCTGTTGAGGGAGAAAAACCTTGACCTGAGATGTATCCAGAGTCATGCCCAGAAAGGACCTCACCAGTGACAGGGACAGAAATGACTTGGGATGGTTGATCTCCCAGCCCAAGGACTCTAGTGTGGACATCACCATCTGGGTATCCAGTTCTGCCTGATGGAAGGACTGAGACGAGATCAGAATGTCGTCCAAATAAGGAAGAATGCGAATGCCCCGAGATCTCAACAGAGCCATCACACCCGCCAGCACCTTGGTGAATACCCTGGGAGCTGAGGTGATACCGAAAGGTAAGGCCACAAATTGGTAGTGCTGATCCTCCAGAGCAAACCTGGGACATTTCTGATGACCTGGGAAGATTGGTACATGAAGGTAAGCATTCTTGATGTCTACGGATGTCATGAAGTCGCCCGGGCGCAGAGTAGCGACTGCTGAGCATAGGGTCTCCATGCAAAAATGCTTCAATCTGACAAACTTGTTGAGGTGCTTTAAATCCAAGATGGGCCTGAGGGACCCATCCTTTTGGGAACAGTGAATAGATTGGAGTAGAAGCCTCTACCCCTTTCCCTGAGAGGCACAGGGCAGATGACCCCCAACTCCAAAAGGTTTCGGGCTGCAAGCTGCAAGCCCTGAACTGACAGGGGTTTTGAGCCATCCGGGATCTGATAAGTCTTGGGGACGGCCAGGCTTCAAGCTCTATCTTGTATCCAGAGGACACCACCTCCTGAATCCATCTGTCTGCTACACGTAGCCTCCAGACGTGAGCAAAGAGCCGAAGCCGTCCCCCCACCCGGATGGGTGAGGGCGCCTCCTCATGCCTGAGGGAGCTTGGGGGAGGACTTGGGACCCCATGAGAGCCCGGGACGGCCTCGTCCTCTACCCCTGCCCCAATAGTCTCTGCATGCCCCAGCAAAGGAAAGTAGGGGAGAGAAGCACCGGTCCCCCGAAAGGGCAGAGACGGCCTCCTACATTGAGGCAGCCTGCCACCCCTGGCAAAAAGGTCCAAGCGTTCACCAAAGAGCCACAGCCCCTTAAAGGGAAAACCAGTGAGGGCCTTTTTAGCAGCATTATCAGCCACCCACTGACGTAGCCAGACAGAGCGTCGTATAGCCACCAACAGGGCAGAAGTCCTACCACACATTCTAATGGCATCATCCATGGCAGAAAGGATATATGCAATACATTCATAGCAAAGTAGGAGAGATATATAATCCTCACCTCCAGCATCATCAGAGGCCCCATCTATGAGACACTTAAGCAACCCTTTAATAGCAATAGCCGTTATGGCAGAGGCACAAACCGGGCGCAGTGCAGTCCTCACACAGGCAAAAGCATGACAGGACAGCTGGTCCAAGCGCCGGTCCTCACCATCCCACAGGGTAGTAGTGTCAGGTGAATGCATGACTGATGTGTTAGACAACCCTAGGACGGGCGCGTCCACCTCGGGAGGACATGACCAACGCTTAATCACATCAGCGGGAAAGGGATACCTCCTGTCCCAACTCTTGGGCACCCCAGGTAGCTTACTAGGGCGTTCCCACTCTTTGAGCACCAGATTATTCAAATGATTCTGCTCAGGGAACTCCAATCGTGGTTTAACAGAATGGAAAAGCTCACCCTGCTGCTGCTGAGCCATGGCAGGAGGGGAAATACAAAGCACTTCAAAAATGTGAGTCAATAACCTGTCAGTGTCATCTGAGGACCATGGGTCTTCTCCAAAGGAAGACCCGGTACCACCATATAACTTAGACTGTTCCTCAGAGGATTCTGAATCAGAGAATAATTCCCCCTCCTCGAGGGGGTAAATGCCAGAAAATGAAAATGAGTCCCTCATCCTCCACAGGAAAGAGGGAAGCAGTGGGAGATAAATGCCGCTTCTTAACAGAAGCCTTACGTGGGGCTGACCCAGCAATATGCTTTTCAATGCTGGCCACCCGTGAAACCAAGTCATATTGAGACTCCCCACTAGTGTGCCCCTCGCTGGGGGTCAGATGCAAGCGTGGGGGGGTAGGCGAAGCAGAAAGGGGCGCAGCACCGGGACCCGTAGCAGAGGACCCAGGCTGCAGCGCAAGTACTTGTTGGGCACAGGTCAAACACACCCTGACACCGTCACTAACAGGGGATACCCCACACGCAACACACAGCTGGGCTTGTCCCGAAGGAACCCCAAGCACATTGTCCCCGGAAGCCTCCATATGGTGATTTAGATACAGGCGTAACGGCCAGTACAGGGAGACAGCTAGCAATATCCACCCTTTTTGGGATGCCCCCCCAAAGCCCACTAGGGAAGGTGGGAGAATGGTAAGGGGCAGGGCCGGGAGAACCACAGTCAGAGGTGACCCGCCTGCAAGACACAATAAGTACACAATAAACCCCAGCGTATACATAGTAAAGCAATATAAAACCCCCCATAAGGGACTCACGGACCAATCGGACAGATCGCTCAGAGACCAGACCGTGTCGCAGCACCGCAAAGACGAGGCCACAAAATGGTGCCGGCAGCAGTACCTAGAGGGGCGGACCGCGAGAGTATGATGCAAAACGCGTCAAACCGTGATTCCCGCCCCCCCGAAGAGCACAAAACTGTGATCACGTGAGATGCCGGTGCCATGATAGCAACCTAAAAAATACATAGCGCCAACCACCGCGGAGCGCCGTACAACGGTCCGCACAACACCACAAAAAGAACACAAAACACACAAATCACAGACCCCCGGGCGCCCCCTGCCAACCAAGCGGGCCACAACAAAGGGGTCACGCCCTACTTTCTAGTGGGGAGGGGAGAAGGGTGAAGGGAACAAGGACCCAAGGATTGAGGCTGGGGCATCCCAATGAGGCTCACCATAGAAGGCCTGTCGCCAGCTACCCTTTGGTACAGGGTCTTGCGGCCCGGAGCCCAGCTCCTTCAGCACCTGACCCTAGTGCTGTCCTACCTTCACCTGAACCGTCAGCCGAGGCTGGGAGGCAGTGGGTCCAGAACGGGTGGAAATAAGCCTGCAGGGCCCTAGGCTTGAAAAGCCCCACTCCCTGCGCAATAGAGAGCCATCTTCTATCTTCGCAGTCCAGACTGCAGAGAAACACTAGAAATTGGTGGGAGGTACTTGGCTATTTATGGGGCCGGGAGTGGCCACAAGTCTTTCTGCAGTCCACTGCGCCACCTTGTGGCGGAATAACCCAAGTGTAAGGAATTATTGGAACAGGACGTGCTGTATACTTGGAAAATATATATATATGTTTATCTGTGTTATTTTTACATTTAACCGTTTGGGAACTGGTAAGGGGTCCATGAGACCCCTACACCAGTTCACAAGGCTTAGGGGCTGGCAAGTCACCTGCGGCTTGCCATTAACCCCCAGCCCTTCATTACCTGCCTCCCCAAAGCCTAGGGGGAGGCAGAAGAGCCGTGGATATTAGGCTTTGGGGCTTGTAGCCAGCCGGCCTGTGCCCTGTTCTACAAGCCCCATAGCTAGTCCCCGGGTTTTCTCCCCAAAGCCTGCCCTCCCCCGGAAAGGAGGACCCTACACCATTTAATGTAGATAGTAGTTGTATTTTTTTTGTAAATGTTATAAAGTGCTCTTTTCAGTTTGGGGGGGGGGGGGGGTCCAGGGCAAGAACGGTGGGGCTACTGTTAGATATGTGGTACCATTGTAATCGTGAGAAAGGGGGCTTTCACATGCAGTATGGTTTTCTTTAATAAAATAAATAGTTTATTCAGAATTTTCTAAAAAGATAATTTTTTATTTATTTTTTGTTTTTTTTATTCAAAAATATTTAAAAAAAACAGTAGAAAAATTACAAACAAGACATTTCATGTTAAAGCCTAAACTCTGCTGCAAATAATAATATATATTTTACCTGGAAATCCCTGCAAAAATCACAGTTAAACATAGCACAAATTGATGTAAAATGACCTGTCAACAGAGGGTGTTAAAATTTCAAGTAGGCAATTAAAAGGGTTAGAAGTATGCATGTTGTGCATTGTGGGTACGTTTAGAAAGCTTAACATGATTTTGAGAATATATGATTTGTGGTGGGTATTCCAAATGTAAAGGGTTGTTTTGGTAGAAAAAGCACAAGGTGTGTGCTTTGTCTGCAGAGCTGAAAATTTCAAGTAAAATTACATTTACGTACATGCTTTACTTTGAGGTGTTTAACAACTCTTCCCCTCACAATAGCTATACATGTTGGGTATTGTTCTGTTCGGGGGACCTTGCTTTTTCAGACTGAACTTGTTTTTCTTGTTTGCCTTTTTTTTTTATTTTTTTTTATAGGAAAATATGAGTTTGATTCTGCTTTTTTATTCTTTTTTAGTGAAACGCTGTGCAATCAAAGAATTCATTGTAGGATTACTTTCAGAAAACTTCACCCATGTCAACATGGTACACCTAGAAAGCTTGAGGTTTGTACTTCTAGAGAATATATAGTGTGTGAGGGGTATTTCAAAGTTGTTTTTCTGGAAAAACTGCAAGTGCGGTTTCAGTTTAGGGGAGTCTCCTGGGCAGGAAAGGGTGTCTGCCAATACATATGTGGTACTGCTGTAACTGGGAGAAATTGGGATTTAACACGCAATAAGATTTTTGATTGACAAACTTACTTTTTTTATTACATAAAACACTACAAATTGTAAAAAAAAATAGATTTTTTTTTCACATATCTCACCCCAAAATACACTTAAAAAACATAGCTTTTACTGGTGATGATTAATATCAGTTAAAAACACTTACATCGGAACGGGAGTCTCGTTTCACAAAACTCAGAACTCACAGCGACACGTTTCAGGGGTCCTCCCTTTGTCAAGCAGTAACATGCACCTGCACTAAGCCCCAATAAAAGTGTGTCCACCCAAGAGCAGCGCTTGTGAGGCCACGCCACCACAGATCGGAGATAACCAATGGCAAGCACTAGCACAAAATAGCCAATAATAGGCTGATAGGTTAGAGTAGAAGACAGGGAGGGCTGATCAATAATTAAGCTGTCAAACATGCTGGACGCAGAGGTCAGCGCCATTAGCTAGCCTTGAGATATAACTCATAGCAGGGCAGACAGCAGCTGACAGAGTAATACAATGCAGTATTGTATATGCTAGGCGTGGTGCGGTGTGGGGACATTAGTGCAGCGAGAGGTAGGTATTAAATGAAATAAAAAAGCTAAGTTTTAATACTGTTTTTCACTTTGGGGCTTGGCTATGCTGGATACTCTCTATGCTTCAGTCCATGTGTTTTAGGGATATCAGCAGCCCTTCTGTACATCAGCCTAACTCAGCTATAATGGTCAAGCTTTGGAGCTGCATGGAGCCACAACCACTCTGTTACGAAATGTTGGATGTAGCTGTTCTATGACAGGAGATCAAAGGTTATCCACTGACAGACAATAAAGTTTACATAACATTTGTGTGCATGTGCCCTAGAAATAAGCCGGTAATATTTGCATATAACTGTAGTGTGGGCTCCTAGAAAGTTCCACTTGCTGTCCTACAACACCCCAGACTTTCAGCAAAGCCAGTGGCGTAACTGCATGTGATGGGGCCCTGGTGCAAACAATAAATGGGGCATTTTTTTGGCTCATGCAGTAATCTTTTTTCTGTCATTGACCTCAGTTAGATGTAGCTAGACAACATAAGACTGAAACAGCAGGGACAAATGTCACTAAATGCTTCCAAGTGAGCAAATCATGATATATACGGTGGAAGAGCAACAATGATGGGGTCCTCTGACCTCCTGGGACCCAGTGCACCCACTATGGTTATGCTCCTGAGCAAACCCCAATCCAATAGAACCCACATAATACCCCGGGACCCAGACATACCCCACTCCCGACACACCCTAATGAAACAGCTAGGTGTATATTTACAACACTTGTCCCACATAGGACTTCTAGATACACATACTTCTACTACCAATGGCTTAACACCAATATGGAAATCTAGAATATAACAAGACTGATCGCCCAATTCAAGCTGGCAGCCAATTCAATAAACAATAGCGCCTAAGACGAGCATATAACATACGGATTATTTCTGCACCGAGTAATCTCAGATCGTCATCATTCCTGCCATCTGCTTGTTTCCTTCCCTCATAAAGCTTTCCTGTCCCCTGGAAAATCTTCCGTAAC
Source organism: Gastrophryne carolinensis (assembly GCA_027917425.1). Lineage (NCBI taxonomy): Eukaryota > Metazoa > Chordata > Amphibia > Anura > Microhylidae > Gastrophryne > Gastrophryne carolinensis. The sequence goes on along the minus strand of CM051235.1, from coordinate 330,097,360 downwards.
TTCCAATTACAGCTGCACTGAGTGAAACAGACAGGGCTAATGGGACTGTATTATCTCCTGACATCTTTCTTTGACTCCACAAGGTGCAGAAGTCTAACACTGAATACAGAAAATATTGTTTTTCTCCTGAGATTCATCCATCAAAATATGTTTATTCTCCGCCGATACATTCTTCGGAACCCTTAATCCAGTTCACCCGCAAATTTTGATGAACAGCTCCAGGTATAGGCTTAAACATCGACCCTCGCCTCCTATTACTGAGGCACAGAATAACACACCAGAGTCGTCTCTGAAGTAGGTTAATAGGGTCCCTGTAGCAGCCGCTACATCTTGTCACTGCAGGACAGCTGAGCCTCTTACTATTCTGCAGTAGGTCTAATGTGTGCCGTATGCTGCTTGTATACAGTATAACTGCTTTTTAAAAGAAAACTGTAGGCACAGTTAACAATCGTTAGTTGTAACAAGCCCCTCAAACTTTCCATTTTGTGCTAGTAAGAACATCTTCTTTTGCTTCCTTAGTTTTGCTTTACCTAATATTTGCTAGTACTGTATTTCTTTTTCCCCTAATAGCCGAATTCAGGTTCACTGGCATTTCTTTGTCGGGCTCACGCTCCCTCCGCTGTCAGTCACAGTGGCACTGCCAAGGCCTTACACACCCCCTCCATTGCAATGAATGGACAGGCTGTGGCAGCTCCACTATGACTGATCGTGGGTCAAAACAAGCTCCACAAGCAAACAGCGATGACTGGAGTTCGAGCCCAGGAAATGAGGGATTCAATCCAGTGTTTGGGTGAATTGCTGACAAAAGGAGAGAGACCGATCAGTAGAGGGGGAAAAAAGTTGAGTACCCTTTTTGGTTTTCGGTGGTCAGTTCCTAAAGTTCTCTTCTATAATGTGGCCTACTGTAATTCGTTCTCCTAATGGTTCAGCGGGGAGATGTTAAAAATAACACGGGTTTCTGTCCACATGACTTGGGATTCACCTCTGGGCCATGTAACATTTCAGGGTGCCGTCCCCCAATAACACATTATCAAAAGATGACAAGTACAGGGCAGACAATTTGTGATGAAAAGAAATGCGCTCATGATGGGCAAACTCCTCCCTCCAGTAACAATAATTAGGCCCCTTAGATCCCTCATCAGTTCACATGTGGCACAGATACATCAGCTGTCTGTATCTTATTGCTTATTCCATCCGGTCAACCTTTTACACCTTTTTACTCTTTACCCCCTCTCCTGACTTCTTTCTTTGGTCTACTCCAGAGGATCATTTTACCAGTTTAGAGGGTGGAGGGCTATAACCCAAGTGCAAGGCAAGTTTATTTAAACCAGACCAACAGTTTTGCACAGTTTAAAAAAAACTTTCTAAAACTCACTTGCCCCATAGACATACATAATACTTAGTTAATAGCTACTGTCAAGGGAAGAGTTACCAAACACCCTAAAGTAAAGCATGTGCTTAAGAATAATTTTACTTGAAAATTTCAGCTCTGCATACAAACTGTGCATCTTGCGCTTTTTCTACCAAAACAACCCTTTTTTTTTGAATACCCTACATAAACCATATATTCCCTGAAAGTACACAATACATACTAAGCTTGTTGTAGTGGGCTCATATTTCTGGAAAATAATCCCTCAAATAATTTTTAGGTTGCAAAGGGTTTGCGGTGATTGCTGGTGGGGGGAGATCCTCTGATATCCTGCCCCTCCCCTCCTCTTCCTAGTGATCACCGCATCTGAGAGCTGAACCGCCGGGAGCCGGGACGATGTCCCACATGGTAACGTCATCCGCCCGCAAAAAGAGATTGGGCTACTCATGAAGATGGTGGTTCCTGTCAGTAAAGAAGGGGGAGAGGGCCTGTGGGCTCTCTCCTGAAGACTGAAGTGTCAAGGGGGGCCTCCCCCCTGGTAAAGAGTAGACCCGGCGAGAGTGATCGGGCATGGAGGTGAGTAAATGTAATTTTGACTTTTTCTACATGTATTGCTGGCGGCCACTGAAGCGAAGGGGGCCTATTCCGGGCACTCCCTTGCAGCTGGAGGAGCCTGGGTGGGGGATCGAAGCCCCGTCAGATGAAGAGGAGACTCGGATGGTTCGATAGAGGGGTCAGGTGAATGTCTTTTTTTTCCCCGCTAGCAGGGGGGAATGCAAGGTGCATAAAATTTACAAAGCTGGCAGTTAACGACAGGAGAGGCAGCTACGTGAATTTTACTTAGTTGGCATTAGAAGGGTTAACTGACATAACCACAATGCCCAGTGACACTTTCTTTTTGCAGGCTTTTGGCAGGCGCAAAGGACTTTCTTTCTTTTTCTGTTTTTTAGCCGTTATTGTATTAAATATTCATGTTTCAAGATACAGGTACATTTTGATGGATCTTTGTTGGTCCATAAAACTGATGGCTGCATCCTCCACAATGACAGAATCCATAAAGAATATAAATGCAGTTTCTGAAATATCTTTGTTTACGTCACATCATCATGTCTCTTGTGAACGGCGCTTTAAGGAGGACAGTTTGGCCACTAGAATGGAATGCATAATGTTTTCACATATTATTTTTATGTTGTTGTTATATCCGCAGTGCTTAACATCAGAAATGTGAAACATGACAAAGAAAAATGTTTATATTCATTCTAATGCCCCACACATCATCAGAAGCATTTTGAAGGCTATGTCCTAGCCCTGGAGAAACTATTTGCAGTATCTCTACATTTGGCAACCCCAAGACTATAAATATATATATCCTAGAAAATGGCTGGGAACAGTAATGGCTGGCCAACAAGACAGGTGATGGGTAACTAAGGTAAACACTGAAAGGCCAACTAAATGTGATGTTCATTAGTTTCTTCAATAAAAGCTCAAACAGTATGATGGTTATTCTCGCTTCAGAACATTTTAGGACACTGCCTGCAGACAAAAAATAGGAACCTGTGGAGCCAACCAGAACACTGTGCTGTAAGCATTGCCAGGTGCCCACATGCATCCTTCAGGAGGGTATAGAGATTACCCACACAAGCCTGGGAGTGGTGCCTGGCGGTGTGAGGAGTGGACCTCTTGCACCCTGATGTGTCCTGTGGTTGCGTCTGTACAAATTGTCTCAGGTCCCCCCATCACAGTTGGACATACTACCAAGAAAACTTTGGGTCTTGACTTCCTGTCCTGGGAGCTATTGGCTCAGACTCAACCTCCGGGTTCTCAGTTCCTTTGGTGCCCAGTGCTCTTTATATTGGGGCGCACTCCCATCCCCAGTCTATCTAAATGGCTGGGGTGGGAGCCCACCTTAGCCCAGAGATGCTGGAGATGTCACCACCATTGTTTATATCTAGATGGGAGCCGCCGAGCAAGGTACATTTTGCGGGTGCATCCCCAGGTGGTTTCACACAGTGGGGCACCTCCGGGGGAAGAAAAATTAGAAAAGGAGTGCATACTTTGAGCTGAACCAACATGAAAGAAGTCCCATTTCTGCGTGCAGAAGGGGGGTTCCGGCCACTCACAGATGACTTTTAGGACATAGGACCAAGGGGACAGTTGTCTCTGAAACGCTTCATCATTGTTTTGGGGGCGGTAATTTGCTGTATCCTGATGCTTTTAAGAACATTAAAAGTCAAGTTTTATGCCGATTGTCAAGCTGGATCCCTTCTCTTTCTACAAATACTCAAAGGAAGGCCAGCGGCCGGCCCTGGAGTCTTTTAGACTCTGGGTCGGCTGCTTAGGGTTATAATCTGGCACCTCCCAGCTGCCAACACTGTATTCTCACAGCCATGTTCTGGAATTTATGTGTAAACATAGGCCCTGAGACAACATACCTTACATGGGATAAAGGAGCACTATCATGAAAAAATGGCCCAATGATAAAAATTCATATAAATACGCTGGATAGAGGAAGGATGTGTCACCCCTGCATCAAAAATTATCCAGCCAGGCTAGATTCTTTTTTTATGGAAGGAAGAGGAAATCAGGGGGCAGGTTCTGTCTCCCCTGATACTCTGAAACCAGTCACCCTTGCATCTTATTTCTACTAAGTAAAGAAAGGCACAAGCTTGTGGGGGTTATTCAGTTTGGGTGTATAAATGACCCCTCCTCTCATTAGGCGAAGTATTTTTATGGATTTTTAATATTACACAATCTAATGATACACCTCCTTTTATTATATCAGTATAACCAGGATGTTGTTGTGCAATGGCAGATTGTGGTAAAATGGCTAACTACACAAACTCTCTTAATAACTACAGTGAGTTATCACCCTAGCCCAACCCTAGTGTTCTTTGACTAGAAGGCTAATTATCCCCCCTCCATTCTTTTACTGTGCTTCTGCATGTGGGCACATGCATGACTCACAGTAGCAGGACATGAACATCCCTGTACTAATTTATTATCCATGCAGCAAAATGAGAGGATGCGGTCTACATTTTCTCCTCCAGCGTAAAGCGTCCCCTGAGGGCTTTGATGAACTTTCGCACAAATGGAGTTCCAACTGGGAAGATATCAAATGTTACATTGTGTATGTAAATTAGTGCACTGTCTGTGTAACAGCAATCTACCTTTCATGGTATGGTATATGTATCAAATAAAAACTAGAAAAACTCCACAGTATACTCTTTCTGTATGAGGTGATTAGCATCTTAAAGTAGACCAACAGTCACAACAAACAGTGCTCTTATGCATCCCTTCCCAGGGCAATATAGATTTCTGCACATAAAAATAATTTACCTTTTTCTAGCTCCTGCTGTAGTACATTTCAGAAACAAGATGGCGGCTGTATCTGCAGGCCGCCTGCAAACAGGAAGTGCTGCTGGGCTTCCTGTTACTGTGCATTGTCAGTTAGGTCAGTTGAATCCAGGCAGCAGCATAGATGACATGCTGGGAGAGGAGGTCTCCAAAATGGCAGCTACCTTTCTATTCAACTGTGCCAGGCTGTTGATCCTGTTTAAATCAGGTCAACACCTATTTTCTACAAAATGAGTGCTGGACCGAATTGTTTTTATTCACCTGCACAGGGATTACCAGGCAAATTGCGCCCCTACCATTGTCCACTGGTGGTCACGTTTTTTCCCCATCTTCTGGAAAAGTGAAGAGACCCTGGATCACATGTGGCAACCGGCTGCTAAACGTGCAGGATGATTTTTATTGAGGGATAACAGTGTAGGTTAGTGGAACCAGGGGTTTATTTGCAGGGGGCTCTAGCAATCTGTATGCTCCCACAAGCCTGTTACAATGATGTCCAGAACTCATTTTCTGCTTTCTATATACAGTACTTTAGACTTATTGCTTCTGGAGCCTAGATATGCTAGGGTGTGCTTACATGCAGCTGTACAAATGCTATGCAGATACAGAGCCTTATTTCTGATGCATCGGCACCACACAGCACCACTATTTTGCCTCATCGGCACTCAGAATGCAATTTAGGAAACAAAAAACAGGCTACACCAATTCAGCAGCCAGCTAGTGTCTTATTTAAATCTAACGCCCAAAAGGTCGCAGTGTCAGTTGAAAGTGGCACTGTAGGTCAGGATCCCATAGAGCCCAATGGTCAGAAGTCAGGATCCCGTAGAGCACAATGGTCAGAGGTCAGGATCCCGTAGAGCACAATGGTCAGAAGTCAGGATCCCGTAGAGCACAATGGTCAGAGGTCAGGATCCCGTAGAGCACAATGGTCAGAGGTCAGGATCCCGTAGAGCACAATGGTCAGAGGTCAGGATCCCGTAGAGCACAATGGTCAGAGGTCAGGATCCCGTAGAGCACAATGGTCAGAGGTCAGGATCCCGTAGAGCACAATGGTCAGAAGTCAGGATCCCGTAGAGCACAATGGTCAGAGGTCAGGATCCCGTTGAGCACAATGGTAAGAAGTCAGGATCCCGTAGAGCACAATGGTCAGAGGTCAGGATCCCGTAGAGCACAATGGTCAGAGGTCAGGATCCCGTAGAGCACAATGGTCAGAAGTCAGGATCCCGTAGAGCACAATGGTCAGAGGTCAGGATCCCGTAGAGCACAATGGTCAGAGGTCAGGATCCCGTAGAGCACAATGGTCAGAGGTCAGGATCCCGTAGAGCACAATGGTCAGAAGTCAGGATCCCGTAGAGCACAATGGTCAGAAGTCAGGATCCCGTAGAGCACAATGGTCAGAGGTCAGGATCCCGTAGAGCACAATGGTCAGAGGTCAGGATCCCGTAGAGCACAATGGTCAGAAGTCAGGATCCCGTAGAGCACAATGGTCAGAGGTCAGGATCCCATAGAGCACAATGGTCAGAACTGGATTGAAGTGTTTTATGCTTATAATTAATACTGCATACATCTTTGGTACAGAACTTGAATTGTGACTTGTCAATATTGGAAATGCAAGACCTAGATGTTGCCAAATGTCATTGTTTTACAGTAAAATCAGTTTTCATGGCTTCTTTTTTTTTTTTACAAATTTTTAATTTGGACAACAACAACAAAACACATCCTAAAAGCACTGTAGAGTTTGTCCTCTTTTTCCACAGCAGTGATATCCTGTAACTGTAATGATGAAATGCTGACCGAGAATACAGTGCCAATCTTTTCAGGGTGTAAAAAAATCAATAAATAGGCTGTGCAGCGCGGAAAAGTGGCACAAACTGGAGCTGGTATAATTCCAGTCAGGTCCAACAGGCGCTGACACAGGCCAGCGAATTCCTAATGCAATGATCACAGCAAATTAGAAGCTGATTCATTACTAACGCCAGGTATCGGCAGAGCAACCGCTAGTAGACGCTGTAAGCAGGTATTGGGCACTCTAACAGAGCACCTCAGCTGCTGTAGTAACCTGGCCGCATTGATGAATGTGATGTATGTTGGGCGCTTTAACACAGTACAGAGCTGCACCGAGCGAAAGGTAGCGCCAGCTCTGTGCGACCGATTCTCGGCGCTCCACACCATACTTAGCAAAAAAGCACACACACACAGCGTCGGCGCTCTAAATCTGGTCCCTATAGCATAGAGAGCCAGACGCTGTGTGATTAAAGTCTGTTTTTGAACACATATGCACCAGTAACAAAGTGAAAACACATGGAAGGACATTGTTTTAACACCGTGACATTAACACTTTAGTGGCAGACCTGTAAATACAATTCTGCATAAAAATATAAAAAGTCAAAAAAGTTTCTAAAAGTGTTTGTTTGCAGCCAGGAGAGGTCACACAATGATTTGAGCAAAAAAAAAAAAAAATGTCAAACACGCTGTTTAAACACAAGCAAATGAACGGCCATTGAAATGTATGGGAGAGTGGCACTGAGAAAAGGTAATATCTGGCACTCTGGAAGCTAGAGCGCCGGCACTATACACTGAGCTGCCTGTAATAATATAGCGGCCGCTACATGGCGCTGTTACAGTTGCTCACCAGATTTGCTTTCATGAATGTGGTTTTGCCTACAGCCCCAGGCGTTTACCAGACGCTGCCTTCTGCTACGAAGCCCTACCTGCCGCTATCCTTTCTTGAATAACCCCCTATGTTAGCATCAGGCGCTATAATTGTAGTCCAAAGCATAGCGCCAGAACAGACAAAGCGATATAGCCACCAGAAAGATGCTAAAAGGCGCATATCAGAAATAAGGCCCATAATGGCACAAACAGAAGAAGCAGAAAGATTAGGAATTTTCTTTATTAACTGTAATACTCATGTGCTGCAGCCAGGGGCGGACTGGGGTCAAAAAATGGCCCTGGACTTTTTGGTCACAACGGCCCTGCTGTACTTTGTACAGCCCAGTATAAGTGCGTTAATGTCACATTAATATATTTATTATATATATTAAAGCTTACCAAAACCTGGGATTGGTCCTTGGAGCCAAGCATGCTGCCGGCCACATCCCCGCTGGCCTCTAGCTGGGTGCATGTGCCATTAGATTGGTAGTCAGGTAGTTTTTTACTGAGAAAATCTTGGGTGTGTTCCTCTTTAAAGTGGACCTATCACCAGGATTTTCATTGTCTTGGTGATAGGTCCCTGCCCCAGGGGCCTCTCGATTTGGGATGCCCTGCTGTGTATAACCTCCCAGATTGCTCACCCCACTCACCTTTGCACCAGTCCCACAGCACATTCGTAGACACTTGTCCAATTGGCGCTTTATATTGTGCTACTAATGCATGGCATAAAGCCATTGTTTAGGACTCAGCGTTGGCATAGGGAGCAGCAGCAGGCGCATCCCTGGTTTCCCTATGAAGTGCGCATCCCGGCCTATCTGAATGTCTGGGCGGATGCTGTAGGAACGCCAGGGATGCAGCCGTGGCAAATGACCAGTGGAATGCTAAGGGATTCATACAGTGGAGCATCCATTTGGAGGCCCCAGGGGCACCTAGTCGGCCAGCCCTGGAGTCTTTTAGATTCTAGGGCCAGCTGTGGTGGGGAAATGGTCCACTTTAAACAGACCAAAACCCAGGTGAGCTGTGTTTTGATCCACTTTATGAAAAACAATTAGGGCTAAATGCAAAACTGGAATAGGAAAGGACCTTTACTGGATCTCTATGTACAAGCAGCTTGCACATTGCAGAAAAAAAAAAAGTTTTTCAAAAAGGACAAAAACATTTGACTTTTTAAATGTGCTTGAGGTGGTGTCCCTGAAAGGGTTAATTCCCAGCACATCAGATTTACAGCCCCTGCTGCTGATCCAGGGATGACATGGTCGGGTGATTGAGAGGGAGAAAGGACAGACTCTGACCTCTTAGGAAACGGAACCCGGCTGCCGATGCTCAGCCGTGCCCTTCTCTGCCTCACCATCAGTTCCACCCACATGTTCTCCTTCGCTTCATGCTGAACCTTATGCGCCGTGCCAGCCCTGGCCTCCGACCTGTCCGGAACTAATGCTGCTTCCTGTATTGCAGCCGGCTATCATAGGCTGCAGCACAAGCAATATGATAACCAGCACCTGCGCTTCATTCACCTGTGTTCCACTGCGGAACACATTGCAAGACCTGGAGCAGCCCAGCAAGGTAAAGAGAGGCCCACAATTGTGGGACTAGCTGCGGCCTACCGAGATTTGTCCCGGTATGCCCTACTGCCAGTCCGCCCCTGGCTGCAGCTGAGGGCGGACCAGTTAATTAAATGGACACTCCTAAGGCCCAAGTGCTGAATAATTATCTCAGGCTCTCCAGGGACAGAGTGTCACCTGCTGGTGGTCAGCTACAGTATAGAACATCCACCAGCAGCTGAACCAGGGGTAATACAGGTTTCTAACCTGCAGCAGACTCACAGATCTTACACAGGTAGTGTACAGTTCTCAATGATTATTAATGACCCAAGGGTTCATGGGTAAAACATGCATCTTAGTCCTAGCCATAGGGAAACATACATATATAGAAATATTGACCCTCAAAGTGGTAGTAATAATCCATTATGCATGGTTGATTCCTACATACAGACGTATGTCGGGTCGATTCAGAGCCAGTTGAGAATTCTCATTTTTTTTAGGTGAGAAAATTGCCATTCACTTTTACTGTCTACCTTGGGGCTAATTCACAGCCAGGTGAAAATTTACACCGGGTAGACAATCAAAGTCAATGGCAGTTTTCTCGCCTAAAAAAGTGAGAATTCTCACCTGGCCTTGAATCGACCCTATTGTTTTAGAACTGACCATACAACAAAATTGTAAACAGTTAAATCAATTGCTAATGCATTTCACCTTGAGGCTATATCAGAGAAACCTAGTGACTTAGGTAATGGCTGTGGCCAGTTTTGGAATGTAATAGGAATGTATATATTTCTTTATTGAACAGATGAGTAATCTGAGTAATTTTTATTAAATTATCTGTATGTGAAATCAGGTGTCAGAAAGCTTGTAGTGTACAGATCAGTTTATTAACCATAAAAAATATATATATATAGGATTTAGTATAAGGATTTAGGTTCAAAGTAAGCATTTTGCCTACCTTAGGATAGGTGACAGTAGTTATGAACATTGACTGCTAGGATGTCTAAATGTGACTGAATTTAAGTGTTAGGATAGACCAGCTTAGTATCAGGGCAGGCTTATGAGGAGGGTGCAAGGGGTGCGCGTCCCAGGGCCTCCACCAACCTTTGGGTTATGGTCTGGTCCAAGAGGCTTTTCAGTATTTGTCCTGATGGTCCGCGGGACTAGCAACAAAGCCATTGGTGGCAGTGCCCCCCCCCCCCCTTCCTCCAAATGCCTGGGCAAGCCTTTTTTGCAAAACTGCAGCCAAAACCACCTCAGGGCAGAAGGAGAGTCTAGAGCAGCAAAGCCACCATCAGCAATGCTACAGTGATGGGTGCGTGCAGAGCTGTCAGTCGGTGGCCACTCTCTACATATAAGCCACCAAGCACCAAGGAGCTGTTTTCTGCTGGACCAGCTGGGCGACTACACCCCCCTTCCCCCAGAATGGCAAAGGAGTTCCTGAGCAGCACACACAAGGGTGGCACAAGGGACTCGATCTGACATCTCAGTAAGTAGCCGGGTACCAGACAGCCACTGATGACTTAAAAAGCTATTATTTGAAAGGAAAAAACACTGTATCTGGGGCCTCCTCCAGATTTTGTGCCCAGGGGCCTCCACCACACTTAATCCGTCCGTGCCTAGTATTGTGGTTAAAACTTGCGTAACAGTATTTGCATATTGAAATCTGTAGTCTGTAGTGACTTTTACCCAGAAACCTAACTAAATGTGACCAGGCCCTGGTGCAGACATTGGCCCTGTTGTGGCCCATGCAGTAACTGCTTTCCTGTCATTCGAATGAAATTTGATACAATTGGGCAATTAAATATTTAAACAGAAGACACAAGTAGTGGTTTCTTTCTGTAAATGATGTCATATGAGAACAAATCTGACAAATTAGTTTAAGGATCAGCAATGGTAGAGCCCCCCTGACTTGATCAAAACCTCTGCATCCCCTGTAGTTGCTCCCCTGCTTTCTTTCTAAACAGGAGTGACACCACTTGCAGTGGTGCGCAACCCATGAGCATCACAAGGTCAGCAAAATGATGGTCCTAGACTAGTGCCAGTGGTATGCATCCTTCTATAGGGTCTTTTTGTTTTTACTCATGTTTTCTTATTTTACATTTACAAACGCTTTTTCTTATCTTTTTTTCCCTTGGTGCAATTCAGTACCATATTTAGCCGTGCAATTGTAAAACAAATTGCACTTCAAAATGGACAGGCTGATTCATTACTAACGCCAGATGGCAACAGATGAGCGTCTGTAGCGAGGATTTCAGAGCGACCACTAGTAGTCCCTGTGATCGGCCAAGGATCTTTGTTTCAGAGCGCCTCAGTTGCTGGGCGGCATTGATGAATATGCTGTGTAAGACACAGTACTACACTGTATGGGAGTGAATGGTAGCGGCAGCTCAGTGCGACTGACTCACACCACATTCATAAAAAAAACAGCCTCAAACAGTGTCGGCGCTTAAAATCGGGTAGTTGTAGCCCATAGCGCTTGAGGCTGTGTGATTAAAGTCTGTTTTTGAACATGTATCTACTAGTAACAAAGCGAAAACATATGAAATTACATTGTTATAACATTGTAACATGAACACTTTCATACCAGACATGTAAGGACAATTCTGCATAAAAATATTATTAATCCAAAAAGTTTTCAAAAATGTCATTTTCTAGCCCAGGATACATGTCAGAAAGATTTGAGATTTTATTTAAAAAAATTTAAAAAATTGGTATCAGGAAAGGGATTTAAGGATTATCCATAGAAATGTATGGGAGAGCGCCAGGTAGCGAGAGGTAAGATGTGGCGCTCTGCAAGGCTGAACGCCGGCGCTGTACGCTGAGCCTGGGATAATGATGAATCGCATGCTACATGGCGTTGTTCCAGTCGCTCTACAGATTCGGCTTCATATATGTGTAATTGCGTGCCGTCTCCGGCGTTCACCTGTCGCTACCTGCTGCTTACAAGGCACTACCTGTCGCTATCCCTTCATGAATAAGGCCCATGGTGTGGAATTGCACCAAGCAAAAAAAATAGCATTTTCTTTCAAATAAAGTGAGAAAAAAACTACTCACAGTGCGGAATCAAGGTCATTAATGGTAAAATGGATCGTCATGAGTGTGCTAATAGGGCAGGCTCAGTGTAGTAGAGTGGGTATGCACACTTACTGTGACTGACATGAGAGGCTATGGGAGCCCAAATGGACATCAGAAGCAGTTGTGGGGAAGAAAAGATGAGTATTTTTTTTAATCTTTACAATCCCTTTAAGAAGGGCTCTTACCCGTTTAAACCTGTCCATGGTTACCTTTAAATTTCTAAATCTATTGTTATATAAATAAATAATCTAGTACCTGACAGTATTACTAGTGATCAAATGATGTGCTCGTGTCCACACTATTTACTAGATTGCCATGGCTGACAGCACATCTCATGCACAAGCAGAGCAGAAAAGCTTTTCCTGCATTATTTAAGCCTGACATACCATAAAAAAATAATGCATAGGCAGCATGTTTTGAATGTGTTTGTATATAGCTGAGGTACAGATAAGTATCTTAGCAGCTATACACTAACTACACAGGGCAGTTTCTAGAATAAATAGCTCTCAGGGTAGGAAAAAAATCCCCCCCCACCTTATACTAAATCCCAGAAATGAGAGGGAGAAAGGAGGTTTGGGGGTCTCTGCTCACTGAGTGGATGTTTAGTAATCCTTTCAGTGGGTTTTGGTCAGGGACTGTCCAGTTCTGTTGCAACCCAAAATGTAATATTCACTAGTATGCTTGCTTGTGCCTGTTTTTTATTATCAATAGTGAATAATTAGTATCTACATATATACAGTGCACTCTAAACAGGTTACTAAGCACGCTGAGGAAGCCGCCAGGCGAAACGCGTCCGTGCGCATAATACTTGCTACAAACAAGGGTTGACCCCTTGCTACAAACTCAACACCTAACAGGATGCTACAAACTGGGGAATAAAACTCCATACAAAGCCCTAAAAGGGAAAAGGACTTTACAGTATATGTATCATCTGGGTAACACCCAGAACTTTGAGATGGACATTTATCAATATGTGTATATGTAAACATAACCACTGTATATATATATGTAAATACTAATTATTCACTATTGATAATAAAAAACAGGCACAAGCAAGCATACTGGTGAATATTACATTTTAGGTTGCCAGAACTGGCACTTGGGAGTCCCTGACCAAAACCCAGTGAAAGGATTACTAAACATCCAATCAGTAAGCAGAGACCCCCAAAACCTCCTTTCTCCCTCTCATTTCTAGTATAACTCTCTGATTCAACTCAGAGGTGCTAGTCCTCATGGAAAAGACCCAAAAACAAGACAAAACCAGACATCCTCCCCCCCAACACTCTCTTCCCGCAATACCCTCCCCAACGAAACCCCCCCTCCCCCCAATGCCTTCGGGCAGAACCATTTCAAACGTTATACTAAATCCCCACTGAAATTAAAGGTTTATTTGCTGTTTCCATACATTTTCCTACAAAGGAATAAATACATGCACAAAAAACTGCAGTTAAACTCCATGAACAGTATTACAAGCAAGAAGAAGACATACACCAACTGGTGCGTTTGGTGTACCGTGACTTGCTAATCATAGGCTAAAGCAGAGACAACACTCAACATTCCTGAGGTTATAGGTTTATCACTAGTTCAGCCTCTTCAAATGGGGATATCATAATCCTCACCTGGGGAGGTCATTACTGTCGCTTGATTTTTCCAAAGCTGGTGATGAGCTTGCCTCCTACAGTGGAAGGATTTGTAGTGAGAAACTATACTAAGGCCAAGGAAGCTGCTCCCCTTTAGCAACAAAGATTCACAGGAATAGAAGAACCTGGGAAACAGTGTGCTGATACATATGTGCACATAAATTACAGGTCTGGGGGCACAATCCTAACACACATGTTTTTATACATTCCAAAAGACAGAAACAACAAGAGAGAACACCAAAATCTAAGAAAAGGGAGTTTTGCTTTAAGGGCCCATGTCTCTCACATGGGATCTCATAATTGTAAATTAAAAATAAGCAGTAGTGAGAAGCTGCCATGGTGATATCCAACTTTTTTAGCCTCCATAAGGACTTTAAAAAGGAGTATTTTGATAATGCAGGTGGTCCAGTTTAAACCATTTCCTAAGGACTTCCAGATTTTCTTTAATTCATGGCACAGCCCGCTTCGGTATCCATAACTGGTGGGTATTCCGCCACCAGGTGGTGCAGCAGCACCGCAGAAAGCTGTGGCAGCTCCCGGCTCCCTATAAAAACGGGACCAACCAACAAGTTCCCAGTGTTGTCTCTGCAGTGACACTGCGAAGTTAGAAGATGGCTATCTCTCTTGCGCAGGTGAGCGGGGCAACCAAGCCTGCGGCCCTGCAAGTCTATTTCCACCCATTTCTGGACCCTACTTGCCTCCCAGCCTTGGCTGGCAGATCGGGTGAAGGTAGAAGAGCACTAGGGTCAAGTGCTCCTGGAGCGCAGCTCCAAGCCGCAGACCCTGTGCCACAAAGGGTAGCCAGCCATAGGCTTTATGGTGAGCCTTCTTGGGATGCAGAGTTCCTGCCCTAGCTTCTGAGGGGGTGAGTTGTTGGGGACTGTGTCCCTTTATTTTCCTTTTGGGGTCCCCCCCTCCCTGGCCATGGCTGCTCGCCGCTGCCTCCTTGTCCCTCTCTTCTCCCCCTCCCCTCTCTGACTTGTTCGGGGGGAGAGTGGGAAGGTAGCGGCGAGGAGTAATATCTGTGGTGTTTTGACGTTTTTTGTGGTGTTTTTAGCGGCTACGCCGCTTTGTACTACCCTCCGCGGCTGTGGGCGCTAGAACCTGAGGTGATTTTGCTTTGTCATGGCGCCGGCCAGGTCACGTGAGCACTGTTCTCACGCTCTTCGAGGGGGGCGGGCCGCTTGGTGGCGCGTATCGCGGCGTCTCCCCGCGGCCCGCCCCTCGAGGTACCTCTGCCGGCGTCATTTTGAGAGAGCTGCGCGTCTGGATTTCTCCCTTCCTGGCTGCGGCGCTGATTCCTCCGGTGTGTCACCTATCCTGCGGTCTGTGCCTGAGTGACCCAGCGGTGTCTTTGGTCCCTGAGTCCCCCTTACTGGGTTTTTTATTCAGAGTGCATATGCTGCGGGATACTTTTGTTTCTTTACTTATGTCTTTCAGGCAGGATACCATTGGGTTGTGGCATATCCCGGCTCCACTCCTTCCCTCCCCTCATCCCCCTTCACTATTTCTGGGGGTAATCCGTGGGAGGGCATCCCGGGGCAGCCTTTGTATAGCCTTAGCCCACTGCTGGCCTATTGGGCCTGTATTAATCACCATATGGAGGCTTTTGGGGATAGCGGACTTGGGTGTCCTGCGGGGCAAGCCCGGTTGTGTTCCATGTGTGGGGTGTTCCCTGTGAGTAACAGTGTCACGGTGTGCGTGCCGTGCGCTGAGAGTGTCCTTGCGCTCCAAGCTGGTTTGCCTGCTTCGCTTCCCAGCTCTGCACCTCCCTCGGCTTCACCTACTCCCCCACACCTGCAATTGGGTCCCAATGAGGGGGACACTAGCAGGGAGTCTAGCTCTGATTTGGCTATGCGAGTGGCCAAACTTGAGAAACAACTTGCCAAGTCTGCACCTAGGAAGGCTTCTGGTATGAAGCGGCACCTAAATCCCGGATCCTCCCCTCTTCCTGAAATGTATGTGGGGATTGATGAATTTGGTGAATGTCACCCCCTTGAGATGGGGGAGCTTTCCCAGGATTCTGACTCCTCTGGGAGCATGCAGAAGGGTTGCGATAGTGACCCTGGTTCTGCGTCCGGAGAGGATTCATGGTACCCTGAGGACACTGATAATCTGCTGTCACATATTTTTGAAATTTTGCACATTGCTGCTCCCGAGGTTGCTAAGAGAAAGAAAGGGGAGCTTTTTCGCCCTGGTAAACGGCGTCTAGAGTTCCCTGAGCAGGAACACTTCACCTCCCTTGTGCTTAAGGAATGGGAACGTCCCAACAGACTGCCTTCTGTGCCCAAGGGGCTGGATAAAAGGTATCCCTTTCCTTCTGATCTTGTCAAAAGGTGGTCCTTTCCTCCTGAAGTGGACGCTCCTGTGCTAAGTTTGTCCAATACTTCGGTCGTGCCTTCCCCTGACACTACCACGCTGAGGGACAGTGAGGACAGGCGCACGGATCAGCTGGCTTGCCATGCCTTTACCTGTGTGGGGGCTGGTTTGTGCCTGGCCTGTGCTGCTGCCTTCACTGCTATTGCCCTTAAGAGGTTTCTCAAGCATCTACAGGATGGTGCTACTGCTGGTAGCGGGGGGGGGGAGGAACATAGGACCCTATTACTTTGCTCTGATTTTGTGGTCTTTATCCTTACCACTGTGGATGATGATGTGCGGCTGTGCGGTAGGGCCTCTGCCCTTTTGGTGGCTATGCGCCGTTCTGTCTGGTTGCGCCAATGGGCAGCTGACGCTGCAGGCAAGAAAGCTCTCACTGGTCTCCCCTTTGCGGGGCTGCGGCTTTTTGGGGAGCGCCTTGATGCTTTAGCTAAGGATGGTAGGGTGCTTCAGCGTAGGAGGCAGTCTCGGCCTTTTAGGGGGTCTTCCGTCCCCCTCTCTTCTTTTCGTACTCCCAGAGGAGCTTGTGGCTCCCTCTTATCTAGTGGCCGCAGAGATTCTTGGGGCCGTGGCAGATCCTGTGGTTGTCCCGGTTTTTCCTGGAATACCAAGACCAAACCCTCTCCCAAGCCCCCTCTGGCATGACGGGGCGCCCTGACCATCTGGGTGGGGGGATGACCTTGCCTTTTTACTCATATCTGGAGACTTCATGTCTCAATCCGGTGGATTCAGGAGCTAGTATCCTCTGGTTTCAAAATAGAGTTTGTTGCCTGGCCGCCCCCAGAATTAATTGATCCTGGATGTCATTTAAATCCCATGTCTTATTAAGTGATGTTTCTTCTGGCTCCTTGACTATTAGAGTCAGGAGTCTTTTCATGGTCCCCCAACAGGAAGGCTTTTTGAGGCACATTCTGGCCCTGATGGGCCTCGACAAAGTTGTTTGATTCATAAAGTTTTTCTGCTTTAAGCCAATAGCCTGCTGTCAGTACCCTTCATCTGGACAATTTCAGGTCCTCTGTGGACATTATGGCGGCTTATTTTCTGGTGCCTATTTGCCTATTTTTGGGTTGTCAGAAATTCTGTGGTTAGCGTTTGAGACTTTCCAATTTATGGCCCTTTAGGGTCACCAGATGGTTCACCATGACAATGGCAAGGGTGATGGCTCTGTTAAGGATGCTCACCATTTCTGACCTGCACGTCAGTCTGATTGTGGCCAAGTTCCTTTATCGGGTCGTGCAAGTCACTCAGCTGGTTATCTTCTTTTTAGAATCCATCGGCTGGGTAATCTGCCATTCCTAGTTTTATCTGTTCCCATCCTGGATGCTGTCTTTTCTGAGTATCTCCCAGGTCAGGGTGTTACTTCCTCAGTAATAGGGGAATGGTTTCTCAGTTGCAGGCTTAGGCTCTGCTATAGTGTCCTAACCCCTACATTGTCAAGGGATGCAGTTAGTGGGTCTGTTGGTGTCCCGCTTCGGGTAATCCTCTTTGCTCTTTTCACATGAGTCCTCTTGTCAGTTTGGAATCGGGACCCTGCGTCCTTGGAGCAGGATTTTGATCTGTCTTCTCTGGCCAGATGGTCCTTCTGGTGGAGACTGAACTCCTGGTACCTCTGGGGGTTAGATCCTCTCTGCCCCCATGTTGGGGGATGGTCTCCGCAGATGCCAGTCTGCCATTTGGGGGAGACTTCTGAAAATTCCTTGAGATTCCCAGGGAGGCCCAGGTTCCCATCAAAATCCTGAAACTGAGGACGATCAGGTTGCTTCTTCTTCCTGTCCGCACTCCTTCAGGGTTCAGACTTTTATGTCCGCTCAGACGTCCAGTAGGCTGTTGCCTATTTCATTCGTCAGGGAGTTACTTGGGGCAAGTTAGCCTTCAAGGGATTCTCCCTGATTCTCTCTTGGGCGGAACAGAATGTTCCCAGCATCTCAGCGGTCTACATTACAGGGGCGGACAACTGGGAGGCGGACTTCCTGAGATAGTGGGCTGCCTTAGCTGGAGACATGGTTCCGCAACTAATGGGAGCTTCTATTCCTGTTTCACCGCTGGGATCATCCGGTCATGGGACGGTGGTGTCCCGCCATAATCATATATCTTCAGAATTTGTCTCTGGTTCAGGATCCTATGGTCTTCACATTGGATACCTTGGCATTCCCTTGGATGGAGTTCGGGTTCTCTATGAGTTCCCTCTGCTCCTCTCCTGAGCAGGGTTATGGGCTTCATAACCCAAGAGCGGGTACCTGCCACCCTGGAGGCCTTTTTGGCTGTTGAGAGCTTCCATCTTATGGTCTAGCAGTTGCTTGATTCTGTTGTTGATACCAGAATTGGGGCCAGGAGGAAGTCCTCGTGCCTCGCCTATTACAGGGTCTGGCATGCTTTCATTGACAGGTAGAACTCCAAATCTCTTTCCTGTAGGCTGTTTTTTCTATTCCCAGGATTATGGAATTCTTGCAACTTGGTTGAATTTGGACCTTCGTCATAAGTACACTCTAGGGCCATGTTTGTAGCTCTGGAAAAGTTTTTCCAACAGGCCCTTGCCTGCTGGTGCTTGTTTTTTTTTCCAGGGTGTTTTTTCACGTGCGTCCCCCCAGGTAGCCTTGCTATCTGTCTAGGATCTGAATCTGGGGCTACTGGTTATGAAGGGGCCTCCTAACACTAACACTAATACTGCTACATTATCAAAGTCAAACTTAAAGAGAAACCATCTAAATCTCAGCAACCTCTTCATGCGTTGTACAAAACAGATTTTTGCAGCCTTGCACTACCACATTCTAACCCCTGCCCTGGACTCTATTGTCCCCTTACTTACACAGCCTCCCTCATCATGCAACTCAACAACCATGGCTCAATAAGGATATTACTAAACTTAAATGGCACTCTTGAGTCACTGAACTGCAATAGTGAAATACCAAACCAATTCAGACTTCCTGCTTCGTAAGCATGCCCCTTAAGAACTCAGGAATGCCCTTTCCTCTACTAAACTACTATACTTCTCCTCTATTGTATCCATCAGCTCGCAAGTATGATATCTTGGCATTACACTAGATTATGCTCTTTAATTTAGACCTCACATTCAGCCACTAGCGACCTCAGAATCCTTTATTTCTGCCAAGTATTCACTAGCATTTATACAAGGAATTTCTTTCAGCAAGAGTGATATGCAATGGCAATGGTTACTCAAAAACAGGTCATTAATACATGCTAAAAAAAGGAGGTTAGGAGTCCAATAGTAGTAGGTAAAACCATAGTAAATTCCAATTAGTGAGTTCAACGTAATGGTAAGTACAGTTTGTTTGTATATGTATATGTTTGGTATATCCTCATAAAAGTAGTCATCAGCTAAGTGGCCTGGTGCAGTATGCCATTATTCAGCAGGTTAGCAGCTAATGAGAAGAAACCATGCCTGTGCCATCTTCTACTCAAATACATCTCCCACGCCTATCCCTTCCTCTCGCAGGACACCACCTAAATGATAGTGCATGCCTTGATCATATCCCGACTAGACTACTGCAACCTCTCTGGTCTACCAGCAAACAGACTTGCACTCTTCCAATCTATTCTCAACTCCACTGCTTGACTATCCACCCCCCCCCCCCTCGCTGGTGCTGATTACCTCCACTGGCTTTCAATAGTTTAAATAATTCAGTTTAAAATGCTAACCCTAACCAACTGAACAAAGCTCTCCATCTACATTCCATTACTAATCCAGTGATACCCACCGTTCAGGACCTTCTCCTGCCTCCAACGCTGATCACTTCCTCCCACTCTTGCTATAATAATAAATAATGTTCATATTATTTTATGATCTATGATATGTGTAATAGGATTTATTTTATAGTGCCGGATGAGTAAATTTGCTTTTTATACCACTACAACAAATAGAAGCGCATGTAAGATAAAGCACATGGATGCTTCAACTTCAATTTCCGGGTATAGTGCAGAAGTCAGCAAGATATAATTCTTTAAAAATCAGGTCTACACTATGTCCTAAGCTCTTAATAATTAGCATTGTTCTTACGACAAGGCATGTGGAATGTATTTTGACATCTGGAGCGAGTACCTCGGCAGTTTATGTCAAAATTACTTATTTCAAACTTTAGCACAGCCTTCTTTGCTAATGAAAAGAAATAGGGTGAAACAAAGCTGAAAGAGTCCCTATATACAATTTAAATATGAATCTTATATGTTATGACTGTGAACTGAATATATAGAGGTATAAACGCATAATGAGCACTTCTTGCATCTTCCATCTCAGCACTACACTGATATAATTGCAGGTTAAACCACTGTGGCATTTCTTTTTGTTTCAGATAAAAATATAAAAAAAAGTCTGTGGACAAGTGAAATAAATCTGGAGACCATCTCTTATCCTGAAAGTTTCTTTTTACTATGAGATGTTAAGATATCCCTGCCTTGCAACATAACATGCCTAGCTTTTCTTGGATTCCATTCACTCAAAGGCCCCTCTACTTTGGTGATCCCATTGAGCTATACAAGAAATTGTTTGGTCTAAAGGCCATTAGATTCCATAATTAAATTCTAATCTATGGAGAATCATGGTCCTCCATAACACCTTGCAATATGAGGACCCAGTGAGCATACTGCCTATGCATATGTAATATGTATAATACATATGTCTCTCATGTGCATTGACGCCACAAGGTTGGCATGTTCTTTGGATCTATCTCCAGGATTTGCACTATGCACTATGCGTCTTTGTCCAGTAATTACCCTGTTGTTTATTAGAATTGGTTGGAAACTGGGAGAATGTTTTTCAACTTTAGCACGGCTATTGCACATATCCTTATCTTGTTAACACATTATTAACATTATCACCACACTGTATCCTGTTACAAATCCCTTGTCTCTGCTCATAGAGACATCACTGGGCCATGAGCCCTCTAACCAAGGGTGTACACAGGGCCCCCATTAGCAAAAGGGTGAACACTCACCATCCGGGTGCCGGACAAAGTGAGGTACTATGTGTCTAGGGTGGGCATGTATGGAGGTGGGGGAGGCCTGAGTGGGGTGTGGCACAGTTGAGCAGGACAGAAGAAGCTGACATGTGCATAGCTAGGTAGGTATAGAGTATACCTACTATACTATAATAGAGTATTATAGTATAAAGTCACGACAGGGGCCCCTGCCTTCGCTGCCTCTATGGTATGTACGCCCCTACATATAGCTAGTGAGTTCTATAACAACCTAGCTTTACTAATGTTAGCTTGGCCACTCCCATTGGCAAAAAGGCTTAAGAACCATGAACAGGTGTGGAAAGGTGGACGCCTATCTTCTGCTTGAAGGGACGCCATCTTGATAATTTTCCCACATGAGGGCATGGCTTTCTACCTCTCTGCCATTGCATCTCCAGTGTGATCATGAAATAGGTGGATGATTATCAATGCAAGTGCAGTGGTGAAACTCTGTGAAGAACTGAGTACTCAATCTTTGATTATACTGTAGTATAACATTTTAGAGATAGTAAGTTGCATTACTGCTCATGATATTATATTGGATTTAACCTTTGACTAAAATTTTCTTCAAAAGTATACTTCGAATTACCTATTTCTTGTTATTGAATTGAGACATATTGCTCATTATCAAATCTTTATTCAGTTAAGAGCTTGTTAGTGCCAAACTTGAAAGTGAAAGTGCCAATAGATCACTAAGGGCAGTGATTCACAGGCGATTGCGGGGTGTTTGTGATTACCTTGCAATAAAATGTGAAATGCTGCCCATAGTGATGTGTAAAAGTCTTAGGGCCTTATTTATCACGGGCTAGCGCCAGGTAGTGTCTGACGAGCGCCAGGTACCGCCAGCTATCGGCGGCTACCGACTCAAGTACGCCCGGCGGCGGTCACAATGACGCATTTATCAAGCTAAATGAGGCTAGCGACGGCGAGAGCGACGGCTAGCGCGGGATTCATCATGAAGCCGCCTGGAACGAACAGCGCCGCTGCAAATTCCTTCACAGTGCCAGGTATTACCTGTCGCTCCCTGGCATTGTCCAATGCATTTCAATGGAGCAATGTTTAATTAATCATAATTAATTGGTATTATTATTTATTTTTTTTTTTTAATGTCAAAAATTCTGAGACCACTTCTGCAATGTTAGGTTTTTTTTTTAAAGTAAAAAAAAATAATAAAAAAAATGTGTGCAGAAATGATCTTACAGGTCTGATATTAATATATTCATATTACAAAATGATTCCAAAAACATGTATAATGTTACAATCAAAAAATATGGTTGTTTAGGGGTTAAAAACTAGTTAACACCCATCGCCGCCAGCGCACTGGGGTTTAAACAAGGAATGGACAGCGCCAGCAAATTCGGAGCGTCATTTTTTAATGAATATGAAGCAAGCCGTTCACTCTGGCCATTCGTTGTCAGGCGCTCACATACAACGCTGAACCTGTGAAACAGCGACCCCTAAGCCCGTATTCAACATTACCGCACACCGACTGAGTCGCTGTCATCAAGCAAACGCCGGCCAAGCACAGCGAATACTAGCTGGCGCTGTAAAAATCACGCTACAGTCGCTCATCTGTCGCTACCTGGCGCTATTAATGAATCGGCCTCTTAGTGTTTCATAAAGCTTCTATAAAGCTGTATCAGAGCCTGCAAATATTTTGTTTAGTTGGCAATAATATTTTGTGCAATCAGAGCTTTATCCCGTGCTTACTAATGTATAGCATGAAGCCCTGTTTTAACAGCATGCTCCAGCCCCTTTGTTCCTGCACATTTGTAATGCCCTGCCTTGTGGAAGTTTGCACAGTATACTGACTAATCTGGTAATCCCACAGCAAAGCTAAAAGGGATGCCAGCCACTCCTAACACTGTGCCAGGCTCTGTGTGTTGACAGTGTTTTATGCCGTTCATATGCACAGCACAGAGCTTTGTTTAATCAAAAACCTGCAAATGTGCTGTGGGATCTCCGATGAGGTGAGTAAAGAAGGCAAACTGAGGGTTTCACATAACAGGAGCATCCAAGATTCAGATGCTCTCTGCAAACGGGGGCACATGGAGGGATTAAAAAATAAGGATTTGGGTTCTCTTTAATGCAGAGACCCTGCTCCAACAACACAGCTGAGGTCAATTTCATGGTCCAAGCCAGGTCTTCATGAAATAGGGACTAGAAGCTGTGGCACGAAAACACTGGCTGCTGTGTTATGTGTGTGCTGCAATTTCCAGCCCCCTGCTCAGTGAGAGACCAGGTAAGTGACCTGAACGGGGGGGGGGGGGGGGGGGGGGCATTTTGTTAACATTACATTCAACTTGTCCCAGCCCAGATAGCAGCAGTACCTGGCTGGGGAGTCTGTGTGTGTGTGCGCGCAGGCTGCCTTGGGCTGCTGTCTTCTCCTTTCCTTCCCTCTGCTCTGCAGTTAAGAGACACTGAGAGGAGGGACACGGGAGGAGGGAAATTGTGAAATTATGAAAATTGTTAAACAAAATGGGCTGCTGAATTTGGAAAATGTGTTGTCTATAAATAAGTACTACAGAAATAGTATATGGGCGAACCACAGAATCTAAATCGGATACTTAATATGTTATATCTCGGGCAAGGGTGCACGTAAACATAAACAACATTTGCTAAACTGAATGACAGATTCTAATTGTACTGTAATTCAATGAAAGCATTTTAAAATATCAAGGCCTAGAAGAAACATATGAAGATATAGTGATGAATTAAAGAGGAAGGTCAAGCTCCACATTCTCTCAAAAAGTGTAAACTTATGTGCTTCAGGGAACAGGGACATTTGGGTGAGTTTGGGTTTTTTTGTGTGCTGGCATTTCTTGATTCCTCAAAGCTGACAAGAGATGACATCATTGATAATGTGATCCATGCCGCAATTGTCTGCATGTTTTTTTCAATCAAATGATAGGCATGATTGTTTCTATTTATCACATTTATCATTTAAATAACATTTTTTAAAAACATGTGTACCTTCCTCCCCAGAGACAACTAGCCCAGACACCAAGCATGGTGGTAACCCAGGACCCATCTTGTCCTGCCCGTATACCAGTCTTTTGCCCTATGGTTTGGGTTTGGTGCCCAAATCCCCGGCCCATATCATTGGACACCGAGCTCTTCTGCATCCCCGATGTCCCAAATGGCGGTCCCCTGGACCCCTTACCAGTTCACCTTAAGTAGTAATAAAAAACACCATACAAATAAAATGTACCAGTCCGCGTCTTTCTTCCTTTCCCCGCCATGTGGCATCTTCCAATGGTCTGGTGGGGTCCTCAGGATCCCGTGCCAGGTCTTCTATCTATCTTCAGGGCTCCTCCTTTCTCACCTTTAGGCTGGGTAGAAGGCTTTTATACCTCTGAGGTGGAGCTTCTGAAGAGACTCCCCAAATTACCAAGTACGTCACTGGAGGGGGTTTTCCCTGGAACAGACCCTCCATACCCCTCCCCTCCACTGATGTTTTGGTCACATGGGAGAGATTCTAGAGAGGCTCCACCTCTCTTGTATAAAAGCAAGGGTTGTTTTTCTTAAACTGTAAGGTACACATAGTAGTTGTATTTTTTTTTGAAAATCTCCCCAAGTAGTTTTTCAGTTTGGGGTATCTCCTGGGCAGGAAAGGGTGTCTAGAAATACATATGGGGTACTGTTGTAAGTGGGAGAAATGGGGCTTTTACATGCAATGCAATTTTATTAAAAAACTTACATTTTTATTACAGAAAAACATTAGAATGTTTTTGTAATGTACATATTTCACCCACATATTTTGAGAATGCACCAAAAATCATATTAAATACCAAACTCTGCTGAAAAAAAACAATATATAATGTTTTTGGGAAACCCCTGGAAATGCCTTCAAAAATCACAGTTAGACATCTATAGCGCAAAATAGTGAAAACTGGTCTGGCAAGAGGGTGACAAAATCTCTAGGTAGGCTGGCACTTAAATGGTTAAACATGAACATTGGCCTGTGGCATCCTGATTTTTGATGCCCTGTTGTGTGAAATATCTGCAATCACCCGGTATACCCACCTCGCTAGGGTTGCAGGCCGCATCCTTTCTCACCTCATCTGAGGTGCATACCCTCGCTAGGCATTTATGAATGGCTTCCACAAAGGAGCGGGGGAGTGGCCAGTGACTCACACTCCATTCAGTTTTACTATGTCACTCGCTAAATTGGGGGCAAGTCTGGTGGCCTTCACATGCGCCATGGGATCGCCGGAAAGGGTAGTTTTCCCAAATCAGGATGCCCGGCTGGAGAGGAATAATAAAATGGGGATAGTGACATTTTTTTGTGTTTTTGGAACAAAACCTTTTTTTATCATGTTGCCTGCTGACAAATACTCTTGAATTGTATAATCTCAGAAAGGTTTTTCAACACCAACAACCATATGTCAAAGGGAAATGAAATGTAGTTGGCAATACACATTTTCAAACCTTACTAATTCTCTTTAAACCGATACCTTAACTGAATTTGATGCAACTAGCAACCAGGGATAAACTGGGGTATACTGGTGCCAAAACTGGCCCTGGTCAGCCCACAACCTTTCTGCTAGGCTTCATCCCCAAAGAACTTCCCAGCTGTCCAACAAGCGCATTTTCAGCTGAGTCTATGGCATTGCAGGGATAGATAATAGACAAAGGTGGATATGGCTCATATATTGTGGCAAGGAAGGGTGTGGCCCTTCACAGCAATGATGCTGGGACTATAGCATTTCAGGAGCAGAACATGGACTAGGGCAGGCTCGGACTGGCCTACATGGATGCCAAGAAAAAACCTGGTCCCAGGACCCCCTTTGAGGGACTTCATAACCAAAACCTGAACTATTTATAGCTTATTTGTGTCATCCCAGGTGCACAAACAGAGATAATACAGTCTAGCATAATGTTTATGTGCTTGGTCCTGATTATAAGCCGGTAATACTTGCATCTAAGTGTGGGGTGGGCGCCCAAAGTCACTTCTACTGGTGGGCCCCGGACACCCCAGTCCACCCATCAGGACCCAAAGCAGCACCGCTCACTGGTAATTCTCTCTATTCTCTCTTTCAGTTGCTCCTGTCCTTTGTTGCAGAGAGTGAGTGCCGGATGCCGCAGATTTAACTTAGACAGACATTGTTGAGGAACACAAACTGTTTTTTTACTGGAACATGCATGGAGTAAGATAAGTAACAGGGCCATCCACTGTCACAACAAACTGCAGTCAAACCAGCAATATAGAGGCCAATCACATCCAGTGACAACCTGTAGCTGTTGTATCTCCAATATCCATTACCATGGAACAGGGTGCAAGTACAGGTAAGTGCAGGTACTGCAAGGTTTGGGTAGTAGATGGAGGTACTGCAGTTTTAGTAAAACATTTTAATAACACTGTTGGTAGCAGTTAGGGATGAGCGAATCGATCCGGACGAACCCGGATTCGATCCGAATTTCAGGAAAAATTCGATTCGGATCGAATCCGAATTTCCCCGCGATTCGATCACTCGAAGTTTTCCTTTAACATCCATTCATTTACATTACAGGCATTCTAAGATGGCGGGCGGGACATGTCTGGACATGTATCCCGCGCCAGTGCAAGCTGGGGCAGTCACATGCAGCCTATCAGCAGCCAGCAAGCCCGGTGACGTCACACAGCGGTATTTAACGGCGGCCATCTTGCTTTTCCTCATTTCTCTATTGCATTCGTGACAGACAGACAGAACGCTGTGTAGCTGAGGCAGTTAGACAGGCTGGAGACAGGCTGGAGACAGGGACAGACAGGGACAGGCTGGAGACAGGCAGGAGACAGGCAGGAGACAGACAGGAGACAGACAGAAAGCCAGGGAAAGGTAGGAAAAACGGAGCTGGCTGACAGGGAGATTTTTTTTTTTTCATCCAGCCTTTGTTAGCGTTTTCAGGCTGCTTATAGTAACTAACTGTGCATATATACTGAACTGATCTTAAGTCTGCTGTGAGGCATCCCATTCTGTGACTAAAGCAGCCTCTATTTAATAGCATAATAAACATTTGCACTTATTCTCATAGAAATCAGGCCTGATAAAGACACTTTTGCTGTGCATGCTCTCTGGTTTTTGTGGCACTGGCATCCCATTCTGTGACTAAAGCAGCCTCTATTTAATAGCATAATAAACATTTGCACTTATTCTCATAGAAATCAGGCCTGATAAAGACACTTTTGCTGTGCATGCTCTCTGGTTTTTGTGGCACTGGCATCCCATTCTGTGACTAAAGCAGCCTCTATTTAATAGCATAATAAACATTTGCACTTATTCTCATAGAAATCAGGCCTGATAAAGACACTTTTGCTGTGCATGCTCTCTGGTTTTTGTGGCACTGGCATCCCATTCTGTGACTAAAGCAGCCTCTATTTAATAGCATAATAAACATTTGCACTTATTCTCATAGAAATCAGGCCTGATAAAGACACTTTTGCTGTGCATGCTCTCTGGTTTTTGTGGCACTGGCATCCCATTCTGTGACTAAAGCAGCCTCTATTTAATAGCATAATAAACATTTGCACTTATTCTCATAGAAATCAGGCCTGATAAAGACACTTTTGCTGTGCATGCTCTCTGGTTTTTGTGGCACTGGCATCCCATTCTGTGACTAAAGCAGCCTCTATTTAATAGCACAATAAACATTTGCACTTATTCTCATAGAAATCAGGCCTGATAAAGACACTTTTGCTGTGCATGCTCTCTGGTTTTTGTGGCACTGGCATCCCATTCTGTGACTAAAGCAGCCTCTATTTAATAGCACAATAAACATTTGCACTTATTCTCATAGAAATCAGGCCTGATAAAGACACTTTTGCTGTGCATGCTCTCTGGTTTTTGTGGCACTGGCATCCCATTCTGTGACTAAAGCAGCCTCTATTTAATAGCACAATAAACATTTGCACTTATTCTCATAGAAATCAGGCCTGATAAAGACACTTTTGCTGTGCATGCTCTCTGGTTTTTGTGGCACTGGCATCCCATTCTGTGACTAAAGCAGCCTCTATTTAATAGCACAATAAACATTTGCACTTATTCTCATAGAAATCAGGCCTGATAAAGACACTTTTGCTGTGCATGCTCTCTGGTTTTTGTGGCACTGGCATCCCATTCTGTGACTAAAGCAGCCTCTATTTAATAGCATAATAAACATTTGCACTTATTCTCATAGAAATCAGGCCTGATAAAGACACTTTTGCTGTGCATGCTCTCTGGTTTTTGTGGCACTGGCATCCCATTCTGTGACTAAAGCAGCCTCTATTTAATAGCATAATAAACATTTGCACTTATTCTCATAGAAATCAGGCCTGATAAAGACACTTTTGCTGTGCATGCTCTCTGGTTTTTGTGGCACTGGCATCCCATTCTGTGACTAAAGCAGCCTCTATTTAATAGCATAATAAACATTTGCACTTATTCTCATAGAAATCAGGCCTGATAAAGACACTTTTGCTGTGCATGCTCTCTGGTTTTTGTGGCACTGGCATCCCATTCTGTGACTAAAGCAGCCTCTATTTAATAGCACAATAAACATTTGCACTTATTCTCATAGAAATCAGGCCTGATAAAGACACTTTTGCTGTGCATGCTCTCTGGTTTTTGTGGCACTGGCATCCCATTCTGTGACTAAAGCAGCCTCTATTTAATAGCACAATAAACATTTGCACTTATTCTCATAGAAATCAGGCCTGATAAAGACACTTTTGCTGTGCATGCTCTCTGGTTTTTGTGGCACTGGCATCCCATTCTGTGACTAAAGCAGCCTCTATTTAATAGCACAATAAACATTTGCACTTATTCTCATAGAAATCAGGCCTGATAAAGACACTTTTGCTGTGCATGCTCTCTGGTTTTTGTGGCACTGGCATCCCATTCTGTGACTAAAGCAGCCTCTATTTAATAGCACAATAAACATTTGCACTTATTCTCATAGAAATCAGGCCTGATAAAGACACTTTTGCTGTGCATGCTCTCTGGTTTTTGTGGCACTGGCATCCCATTCTGTGACTAAAGCAGCCTCTATTTAATAGCACAATAAACATTTGCACTTATTCTCATAGAAATCAGGCCTGATAAAGACACTTTTGCTGTGCATGCTCTCTGGTTTTTGTGGCACTGGCATCCCATTCTGTGACTAAAGCAGCCTCTATTTAATAGCATAATAAACATTTGCACTTATTCTCATAGAAATCAGGCCTGATAAAGACACTTTTGCTGTGCATGCTCTCTGGTTTTTGTGGCACTGGCATCCCATTCTGTGACTAAAGCAGCCTCTATTTAATAGCACAATAAACATTTGCACTTATTCTCATAGAAATCAGGCCTGATAAAGACACTTTTGCTGTGCATGCTCTCTGGTTTTTGTGGCACTGGCATCCCATTCTGTGACTAAAGCAGCCTCTATTTAATAGCATAATAAACATTTGCACTTATTCTCATAGAAATCAGGCCTGATAAAGACACTTTTGCTGTGCATGCTCTCTGGTTTTTGTGGCACTGGCATCCCATTCTGTGACTAAAGCAGCCTCTATTTAATAGCACAATAAACATTTGCACTTATTCTCATAGAAATCAGGCCTGATAAAGACACTTTTGCTGTGCATGCTCTCTGGTTTTTGTGGCACTGGCATCCCATTCTGTGACTAAAGCAGCCTCTATTTAATAGCACAATAAACATTTGCACTTATTCTCATAGAAATCAGGCCTGATAAAGACACTTTTGCTGTGCATGCTCTCTGGTTTTTGTGGCACTGGCATCCCATTCTGTGACTAAAGCAGCCTCTATTTAATAGCACAATAAACATTTGCACTTATTCTCATAGAAATCAGGCCTGATAAAGACACTTTTGCTGTGCATGCTCTCTGGTTTTTGTGGCACTGGCATCCCATTCTGTGACTAAAGCAGCCTCTATTTAATAGCATAATAAACATTTGCACTTATTCTCATAGAAATCAGGCCTGATAAAGACACTTTTGCTGTGCATGCTCTCTGGTTTTTGTGGCACTGGCATCCCATTCTGTGACTAAAGCAGCCTCTATTTAATAGCACAATAAACATTTGCACTTATTCTCATAGAAATCAGGCCTGATAAAGACACTTTTGCTGTGCATGCTCTCTGGTTTTTGTGGCACTGGCATCCCATTCTGTGACTAAAGCAGCCTCTATTTAATAGCACAATAAACATTTGCACTTATTCTCATAGAAATCAGGCCTGATAAAGACACTTTTGCTGTGCATGCTCTCTGGTTTTTGTGGCACTGGCATCCCATTCTGTGACTAAAGCAGCCTCTATTTAATAGCATAATAAACATTTGCACTTATTCTCATAGAAATCAGGCCTGATAAAGACACTTTTGCTGTGCATGCTCTCTGGTTTTTGTGGCACTGGCATCCCATTCTGTGACTAAAGCAGCCTCTATTTAATAGCATAATAAACATTTGCACTTATTCTCATAGAAATCAGGCCTGATAAAGACACTTTTGCTGTGCATGCTCTCTGGTTTTTGTGGCACTGGCATCCCATTCTGTGACTAAAGCAGCCTCTATTTAATAGCACAATAAACATTTGCACTTATTCTCATAGAAATCAGGCCTGATAAAGACACTTTTGCTGTGCATGCTCTCTGGTTTTTGTGGCACTGGCATCCCATTCTGTGACTAAAGCAGCCTCTATTTAATAGCACAATAAACATTTGCACTTATTCTCATAGAAATCAGGCCTGATAAAGACACTTTTGCTGTGCATGCTCTCTGGTTTTTGTGGCACTGGCATCCCATTCTGTGACTAAAGCAGCCTCTATTTAATAGCACAATAAACATTTGCACTTATTCTCATAGAAATCAGGCCTGATAAAGACACTTTTGCTGTGCATGCTCTCTGGTTTTTGTGGCACTGGCATCCCATTCTGTGACTAAAGCAGCCTCTATTTAATAGCACAATAAACATTTGCACTTATTCTCATAGAAATCAGGCCTGATAAAGACACTTTTGCTGTGCATGCTCTCTGGTTTTTGTGGCACTGGCATCCCATTCTGTGACTAAAGCAGCCTCTATTTAATAGCATAATAAACATTTGCACTTATTCTCATAGAAATCAGGCCTGATAAAGACACTTTTGCTGTGCATGCTCTCTGGTTTTTGTGGCACTGGCATCCCATTCTGTGACTAAAGCAGCCTCTATTTAATAGCATAATAAACATTTGCACTTATTCTCATAGAAATCAGGCCTGATAAAGACACTTTTGCTGTGCATGCTCTCTGGTTTTTGTGGCACTGGCATCCCATTCTGTGACTAAAGCAGCCTCTATTTAATAGCATAATAAACATTTGCACTTATTCTCATAGAAATCAGGCCTGATAAAGACACTTTTGCTGTGCATGCTCTCTGGTTTTTGTGGCACTGGCATCCCATTCTGTGACTAAAGCAGCCTCTATTTAATAGCACAATAAACATTTGCACTTATTCTCATAGAAATCAGGCCTGATAAAGACACTTTTGCTGTGCATGCTCTCTGGTTTTTGTGGCACTGGCATCCCATTCTGTGACTAAAGCAGCCTCTATTTAATAGCACAATAAACATTTGCACTTATTCTCATAGAAATCAGGCCTGATAAAGACACTTTTGCTGTGCATGCTCTCTGGTTTTTGTGGCACTGGCATCCCATTCTGTGACTAAAGCAGCCTCTATTTAATAGCACAATAAACATTTGCACTTATTCTCATAGAAATCAGGCCTGATAAAGACACTTTTGCTGTGCATGCTCTCTGGTTTTTGTGGCACTGGCATCCCATTCTGTGACTAAAGCAGCCTCTATTTAATAGCACAATAAACATTTGCACTTATTCTCATAGAAATCAGGCCTGATAAAGACACTTTTGCTGTGCATGCTCTCTGGTTTTTGTGGCACTGGCATCCCATTCTGTGACTAAAGCAGCCTCTATTTAATAGCACAATAAACATTTGCACTTATTCTCATAGAAATCAGGCCTGATAAAGACACTTTTGCTGTGCATGCTCTCTGGTTTTTGTGGCACTGGCATCCCATTCTGTGACTAAAGCAGCCTCTATTTAATAGCATAATAAACATTTGCACTTATTCTCATAGAAATCAGGCCTGATAAAGACACTTTTGCTGTGCATGCTCTCTGGTTTTTGTGGCACTGGCATCCCATTCTGTGACTAAAGCAGCCTCTATTTAATAGCACAATAAACATTTGCACTTATTCTCATAGAAATCAGACCTGATAAAGACACTTTTGCTGTGCATGCTCTCTGGTTTTTGTGGCACTGGCATCCCATTCTGTGACTAAAGCAGCCTCTATTTAATAGCATAATAAACATTTGCACTTATTCTCATAGAAATCAGGCCTGATAAAGACACTTTTGCTGTGCATGCTCTCTGGTTTTTGTGGCACTGGCATCCCATTCTGTGACTAAAGCAGCCTCTATTTAATAGCACAATAAACATTTGCACTTATTCTCATAGAAATCAGGCCTGATAAAGACACTTTTGCTGTGCATGCTCTCTGGTTTTTGTGGCACTGGCATCCCATTCTGTGACTAAAGCAGCCTCTATTTAATAGCACAATAAACATTTGCACTTATTCTCATAGAAATCAGGCCTGATAAAGACACTTTTGCTGTGCATGCTCTCTGGTTTTTGTGGCACTGGCATCCCATTCTGTGACTAAAGCAGCCTCTATTTAATAGCACAATAAACATTTGCACTTATTCTCATAGAAATCAGGCCTGATAAAGACACTTTTGCTGTGCATGCTCTCTGGTTTTTGTGGCACTGGCATCCCATTCTGTGACTAAAGCAGCCTCTATTTAATAGCATAATAAACATTTGCACTTATTCTCATAGAAATCAGGCCTGATAAAGACACTTTTGCTGTGCATGCTCTCTGGTTTTTGTGGCACTGGCATCCCATTCTGTGACTAAAGCAGCCTCTATTTAATAGCACAATAAACATTTGCACTTATTCTCATAGAAATCAGGCCTGATAAAGACACTTTTGCTGTGCATGCTCTCTGGTTTTTGTGGCACTGGCATCCCATTCTGTGACTAAAGCAGCCTCTATTTAATAGCATAATAAACATTTGCACTTATTCTCATAGAAATCAGGCCTGATAAAGACACTTTTGCTGTGCATGCTCTCTGGTTTTTGTGGCACTGGCATCCCATTCTGTGACTAAAGCAGCCTCTATTTAATAGCATAATAAACATTTGCACTTATTCTCATAGAAATCAGGCCTGATAAAGACACTTTTGCTGGCCAAAGGCCTACTGGACCCTGCCAGCTCGATTCCTGCCCGGGGCATCCCATTCTGTGACTAAAGCAGCCTCTGTTTAAGACCATATAAGCATTTGCTCTTATCATATTTGAAATTAGGCCTGATAAAGACACTTTTGCTGGGCATAGCACAACTTGTCCCTGCCAGGTGTACTTACTGCTGGTTTTTAGGGCATCCCATTCTGTGACTACACCAGCCTCTATTTAAGAACCTAACCATTTGCACCTATTCTAATTGAAATTAGGCATGATAAAGACACTTTTGCTGTGCATAGTCTTACTGCTGCCTGCCAGGTGCTCTCTGGTTTTTGGGACATCCCATTCTGTAACATACCATTAGCCTCTGCATTAACTGTAAGCTGCACAGTTATTTAAAGAAATTTGGCCTGTATGAGCCTGCTAACACACTGCTGCTGTGTGCATATATACTGATCTCAAGTCTGCTTGGGGCATCCCATTCTGTAACATACCATTAGCCTCTGCATTAACTGTAAGCTGCACAGTTATTTAAAGAAATTTGGCCTGTATGAGCCTGCTAACACACTGCTGCTGTGTGCATATATACTGATCTCAAGTCTGCTTGGGGCATCCCATTCTGTAACATACCATTAGCCTCTGCATTAACTGTAAGCTGCACAGTTATTTAAAGAAATTTGGCCTGTATGAGCCTGCTAACACACTGCTGCTGTGTGCATATATACTGATCTCAAGTCTGCTTTGGGGCATCCCATTCTGTAACATACCATTAGCCTCTGCATTTACTGTAAGCTGCACATTTATTTAAAGAAATTTGGCCTGTATGAGCCTGCTAACACACTGCTGCTGTGTGCATATATACTGATCTCAAGTCTGCTTTGGGGCATCCCATTCTGTAACATACCATTAGCCTCTGCATTAACTGTAAGCTGCACAGTTATTTAAAGAAATTTGGCCTGTATGAGCCTGCTAACACACTGCTGCTGTGTGCATATATACTGATCTCAAGTCAGCTTGGGGCATCCCATTCTGTAACATACCATTAGCCTCTGCATTAACTGTAAGCTGCACAGTTATTTAAAGAAATTTGGCCTGTATGAGCCTGCTAACACACTGCTGCTGTGTGCATATATACTGATCTCAAGTCTGCTTTGGGGCATCCCATTCTGTAACATACCATTAGCCTCTGCATTAACTGTAAGCTGCACAGTTATTTAAAGAAATTTGGCCTGTATGAGCCTGCTAACACACTGCTGCTGTGTGCATATATACTGATCTCAAGTCTGCTTGGGGCATCCCATTCTGTAACATACCATTAGCCTCTGCATTAACTGTAAGCTGCACAGTTATTTAAAGAAATTTGGCCTGTATGAGCCTGCTAACACACTGCTGCTGTGTGCATATATACTGATCTCAAGTCTGCTTGGGGCATCCCATTCTGTAACATACCATTAGCCTCTGCATTAACTGTAAGCTGCACAGTTATTTAAAGAAATTTGGCCTGTATGAGCCTGCTAACACACTGCTGCTGTGTGCATATATACTGATCTCAAGTCTGCTTTGGGGCATCCCATTCTGTAACATACCATTAGCCTCTGCATTTACTGTAAGCTGCACATTTATTTAAAGAAATTTGGCCTGTATGAGCCTGCTAACACACTGCTGCTGTGTGCATATATACTGATCTCAAGTCTGCTTTGGGGCATCCCATTCTGTAACATACCATTAGCCTCTGCATTAACTGTAAGCTGCACAGTTATTTAAAGAAATTTGGCCTGTATGAGCCTGCTAACACACTGCTGCTGTGTGCATATATACTGATCTCAAGTCAGCTTGGGGCATCCCATTCTGTAACATACCATTAGCCTCTGCATTAACTGTAAGCTGCACAGTTATTTAAAGAAATTTGGCCTGTATGAGCCTGCTAACACACTGCTGCTGTGTGCATATATACTGATCTCAAGTCTGCTTTGGGGCATCCCATTCTGTAACATACCATTAGCCTCTGCATTAACTGTAAGCTGCACAGTTATTTAAAGAAATTTGGCCTGTATGAGCCTGCTAACACACTGCTGCTGTGTGCATATATACTGATCTCAAGTCTGCTTGGGGCATCCCATTCTGTAACATACCATTAGCCTCTGCATTAACTGTAAGCTGCACAGTTATTTAAAGAAATTTGGCCTGTATGAGCCTGCTAACACACTGCTGCTGTGTGCATATATACTGATCTCAAGTCTGCTTTGGGGCATCCCATTCTGTAACATACCATTAGCCTCTGCATTTACTGTAAGCTGCACATTTATTTAAAGAAATTTGGCCTGTATGAGCATGCTAACACACTGCTGCTGTGTGCATATATACTGATCTCAAGTCTGCTTTGGGGCATCCCATTCTGTAACATACCATTAGCCTCTGCATTTACTGTAAGCTGCACATTTATTTAAAGAAATTTGGCCTGTATGAGCCTGCTAACACACTGCTGCTGTGTGCATATATACTGATCTCAAGTCAGCTTGGGGCATCCCATTCTGTAACATACCATTAGCCTCTGCATTAACTGTAAGCTGCACAGTTATTTAAAGAAATTTGGCCTGTATGAGCCTGCTAACACACTGCTGCTGTGTGCATATATACTGATCTCAAGTCTGCTTGGGGCATCCCATTCTGTAACATAACATAACCTACCTACCATACTAAGCAGCTCTCTTATTTAAACTAAGCAGGCCTCTTGGAGGCTGAGTGTCCACTTTTGGGTGTGCATTTATATTCGGTTTCATATACAGTGGGGTATCCCAATTTGTAAGATAACCTACCCCAACCATGTAAACTAAATAGGCCTGTTGCAGCCTGAGTTTCTCTGCTTGCGTATGGCCTGCATTACAATCTGTCTCTTTCAATGACACTGCTGCCTGTGGTATCCCAATTTGTAAGATAACCTACCCCAACCATGTAAACTAAAGGTTACGTCCTTCCAGAAGGAAAACTTATGCCGAACACTATTTTTGTTAGGGGCATTGACCTTTGGATTGATCGGCATGAAATTAATTTTTTTTTTTCAAAGTATGGCGCTGTGAAGAAGGTCAAAATGATGTCTCATACTTGGATTATTGTTACTTTTTGTTCAGCTTGAAATATAACAGGCCACACGGGCATCCCAAGGCACATGCTATTTTAAACCTATCTGTTATACAACATAAGCGTTGATCAGGCTACTTCAGTTTGCACTTGTTTTTGACTGATTTTAATAAACCAGGCCGCAGGGCACCCCAAAGCTGCACCTTGCACCCTATCTGGTATACAACATAAGCGTTGATCAGCATCAGCTTCATTAAGCTACTTCAGTTTGCACTTCCTTTTTGACTGCTTTCATTTAACCAGGCCGCAGGGCACCCCAAAGCTGCACCTTGCACCCTACCTGTTTATACTAAATAAGCATCTACAGCCTCAGCTTTATTAAGTTATTGCATTTTGAATTGGTTTTGGTCTGCTTTAAATACACCAGGCCGCAGGGCATCCCAAACCTGCATGTTGCACCCCATCTGTTATACTAAATAAGCGTTGATCAGCATCAGCTTTATTAAGCTATTGCATTTTGCATTGGTTTTTGTACTGCTGCCAAAACACTAGCCCATATGGGCATCCCAAACCAGCACATGTCACCCTATCTGTTATACTAAATAAGCTTCTACAGGCCCTTTTTTTATTTATTTATTTTTATTTATATAGAGCTGCAATAGCTTATATTGTGAGGTTAATTTGCCATTTTGCAGCATAATATAGAGCAGCCCCTGTGTAAATCTGAGGGGCAATAGCTTATATTGTGAGGTAAATTTGCCACTTTGCAGCATAATATAGAGCAGCCCCTGTGTAAATCTGAGGGGCAATAGCTCATATAGTGAGGTAAATTTGCCATTTTGCTTCGTTATATAGAGCAGCCCAGTTGCCATCTAAATCAACTACTGTCCGGCCAGTACAGCTTTTCCAGGGCAAACTCTGCTAGTTGCGGGCACAAGTCAAGTTTGGCTTCCCAGCAAATCCAGTGGATCTTGAAGGTGTGTTGGCATGGTCATGTCAAGGTATGACATGACCTGCTGTTTGAGGTCCAGCTCCAGGTCTTCCTGCTGCTCATGAGTAGACTCACTATGCGGGTGTAGAAAGCTACTCACTAGCGACTGAAGACTGAGGCTGCTGCTGATGGAGCTGCTGCTGCTGCTCCTTCCACCCCCCCAGCAGCCATGGCAGTGGAAGGTGATCGCAGAGGTCCCCCCGAGTCAGACCTGCGGGAGTATGGGCCATGGCGCAGATAGACATCGCCCAACTGACTACGTGGGATGTCTCTGTAGTAGGTCAGTTTGTCCTCCCTCTCAGTGGGCGTAAAAAATGCCCCCATTTTGTGCCGGAAGCGAGGGTCCAATAAGTTGGAGAGCCAGAAGTCTTCCCGCTGACAAATGGAGACAATTCTGCGCTCACTAGTACGCAAGCATGTGAGCATGCATCGTGCCATTTGTGCAAATGACTCGGAGGGACTACCTGTCTCCATCTCCACTGTAAACTGCCACGGTGTGTCTGGGTCCTCTGTCTCACCTTACTCACAACCCTCTAGCTCCTGTGGCTGCTCCTGCTCCTCCTCTTCTGTCAGATGACTAGATAAAATGGTCATTTTGTGAAACCTAAACTGTGGTTTGCTTTGCCCCACCCCCTCCTCCTCCTCCACTTCAGCCCCCACAGGCTTCATGTGGCTGTGAAATGTATGTGCCATGTCTCCAGTGCCCTGACCAGCCATGGTTTCCAACATGTGTTGTAGTACATGAAGCAGTGGAATCTCATCGTTCATCTCATAGTCCTGGCAACTGACTAATAACGTAGCTTCCTCAAAGGGCCTGAGCAAACGGTCGGTGTCACGTATGAGCTGCCAATGGTTTACATTGAATTTACACAGGTGTCCCCCTATCCGTTTGGATCATCCAGAAATCCGTGATGGCTTTTCTCTGTTCCTATAGTGCAGTGGTCCTCAACCCTGTCCTCAAGGCCCACCAACAAGTCATGTTTTTTGGATCTCCAAATAGCCAGCTCTATTGCTCTGCAGCTGCACTAATTACTCCACCTGTGCATCTTTGTGGAGATCTGCAAAACCTGGCCTGTTGGTGGGCCTTGAGGACAGGGTTGGGGACCACTGCTATAGTGGATCCTGCATATGGAGGGTGGAATTCCAACGGGTGGAAACATCGCAAATCAGACTATGGTGGGGTACACCGTTGTGACGCTGAGGCTCAATAGGGTTGTGCTTCGTGGTGTAGGAGTGCCAGAAGTGCATGCTAACTTTCTTTCCTGTTGTTCTTTCAGATGGGGGCAAGACTTAAAAACTAG
Organism: Gastrophryne carolinensis; assembly: GCA_027917425.1. Classification (NCBI taxonomy): domain Eukaryota; kingdom Metazoa; phylum Chordata; class Amphibia; order Anura; family Microhylidae; genus Gastrophryne; species Gastrophryne carolinensis. The sequence continues at coordinate 330,058,750 of CM051235.1, read as the reverse complement.
ACTGAACACGTGTGCCATGTGAGGACGCATGACTTTGGCTTCCTTGTCGCAGCGCAAACAAGATGTTCTTCCAAGTGTAATGCAGCAGGCTGGACTTATGGTGACGCTGTCTGAGAGGAGAAATCCCTCAGACATCAAGATTAAAAATTCCAAGAATTTTTGAGGGCTAATTATTCAGAGGCAAATGATAGCTAGTTGTTTCTGATTTAATTACAAGGTGGAAACACACCCTCAAACAAAACTTCACTTTGGCAATACTATTGCATTTGTCTATTCATAATTTTATGTATATACACTAACTAACCTACTTTTTCTCCCCAGGATGCTGCATGAAACACTGCCACATCGCTGAGTAGCTGATTTTTCCGAACAACAGTCCGCAATAATCTGCTGCTGCTGCCGCCGCCACCGCCGCAGACTCCAGGGACCCTCTTCCACTACCTCGGCTTGCAACACCTCCTCCCACGACACTCTCCTCATCACTAATTGCCGGCTACTGGAAGAAGAGGCGAGTGTCTCCTCCACTTCTTGGCTGGGCAGTAGCTGCTGAATTTTATGATTATCAGATCTTCATCAATGGATAGTGGAGCTGAACCCAAAGCATAACAGACAGACAGTTGACTGGGGGTGTCAGATGCCACTTGTGATGCAGTGGACTGCTTTTGCAGCACTTCGAGACAAAGTTGCTTCATTGGCTGACACAATGACTGGTAAATCTGTGGAACATATGGTTTACAAGCAAGAATAACCATTTGTTTTTATATGAAAAAGACCCTGGTTTATACAGACTTTTTTTTTCCAGAGACTGCCCTGCGTGGAAATGAATGGCGCTTGGATCATCCAAGCTTTCCTCCCAACAATGCCTGATGTATTCCAGTAGATTGATGACGGGGCCAGACCTACACTAAAGAAAGATGGATCGTGCAAAACAGATTTAAGGCGCTGCTCTCCAGTTACAGACATTCCTCCGCATCGGACCACAAGTAAGTATTGATAAAAAATCCTTTCCGTTACTCTTACTTTTTATTAATATTCTTCGGATAAGACGGATCAGACATGATTCCAGATTAAAAATTCCAAGAATTTTTGAGGGCTAATTAGTCAGAGGCAATGATACCTTCTTGTTTCTGATTTAATTAAAAGGTGGAAACACACCCTCAAACAAAACTTCACTTTGGCAATACTTTTGCATTTGTTTATTCATAATTTTATGTAGATATTACTAACTAAGCTACTTTTTCTCCACATGACTCTCCACAGGGTGTGATTCATCCAATTTTTGGGCTCCTGAAGCCAACCCCAGTGTCTCTTTAAAGTAATATTTGGGCTCCTGCTGCTGCCAACTCCAGGGTGTGATTCATCAAATTTTTGGGCTCCTGAAGCCAACCCCAGTGTCTCTTTATAGTAATATTTGGGCTCCTGCTGCTGCTGCTGCCAACTTCTGCCAACTCCAGGGTGTGATTCATCCAATTTTTGGGCTCCTGAAGCCAACTCCAGTGTATATTTGGGCTCCTGCTGCTGCTGCTGCCAACTTCTGCCAACTCCAGGGTGTGATTCATCCAATTTTTGGGCTCCTGAAGCCAACTCCAGTGTATATTTGGGCTCCTGCTGCTGCTGCTGCCAACTTCTGCCAACTCCAGGGTGTGATTCATCCAATTTTTGGGCTCCTGAAGCCAACTCCAGTGTATATTTGGGCTCCTGCTGCTACTACTGTCAACTCCTGCCAACTCCAGGGTGTGATTCATCCAATTTTTGGGCTCCTGAGGCCAACTCCAGTGTATATTTGGGCTCCTGCTGCTGCCAACTTCTGCCAACTCCAGGGTGTGATTCATCCAATTTTTGGGCTCCTGAGGCCAACTCCAGTGTATATTTGGGCTCCTGCTGCTGCTACTGTCAACTCCTGCCAACTCCAGGGTGTGATTCATCCAATTTTTGGGCTCCTGAAGCCAACTCCAGTGTATATTTGGGCTCCTGCTGCTGCTGCTGCTGCCAACTTCTGCCAACTCCAGGGTGTGATTCATCCAATTTTTGGGCTCCTGAAGCCAACTCCAGTGTATATTTGGGCTCCTGCTGCTGCTACTGTCAACTCCTGCCAACTCCAGGGTGTGATTCATCCAATTTTTGGGCTCCTGAGGCCAACTCCAGTGTATATTTGGGCTCCTGCTGCTGCTACTGTCAACTCCTGCCAACTCCAGGGTGTGATTCATCCAATTTTTGGGCTCCTGAAGCCAACTCCAGTGTATATTTGGGCTCCTGCTGCTGCTACTGCCAACTTCTGCCAACTCCAGGGTGTGATTCATCCAATTTTTGGGCTCCTGAAGCCAACTCCAGTGTATATTTGGGCTCCTGCTGCTACTACTGCCAACTTCTGCCAACTCCAGGGTGTGATTCATCCAATTTTTGGGCTCCTGAGGCCAACTCCAGTGTATATTTGGGCTCCTGCTGCTACTACTGCCAACTTCTGCCAACTCCAGGGTGTGATTCATCCAATTTTTGGGCTCCTGAGGCCAACTCCAGTGTATATTTGGGCTCCTGCTGCTGCTGCTGCCAACTTCTGCCAACTCCAGGGTGTGATTCATCCAATTTTTGGGCTCCTGAAGCCAACTCCAGTGTATATGTGGGCTCCTGCTGCTACTACTGTCAACTCCTGCCAACTCCAGGGTGTGATTCATCCAATTTTTGGGCTCCTGAAGCCAACTCCAGTGTATATTTGGGCTCCTGCTGCTGCTGCTGCCAACTTCTGCCAACTCCAGGGTGTGATTCATCCAATTTTTGGGCTCCTGAGGCCAACTCCAGTGTATATTTGGGCTCCTGCTGCTGCTGCTGCCAACTTCTGCCAACTCCAGGGTGTGATTCATCCAATTTTTGGGCTCCTGAGGCCAACTCCAGTGTATATTTGGGCTCCTGCTGCTACTACTGTCAACTCCTGCCAACTCCAGGGTGTGATTCATCCAATTTTTGGGCTCCTGAAGCCAACTCCAGTGTATATTTGGGCTCCTGCTGCTACTACTGTCAACTCCTGCCAACTCCAGGGTGTGATTCATCCAATTTTTGGGCTCCTGAGGCCAACTCCAGTGTATATTTGGGCTCCTGCTGCTGCTGCTGCCAACTTCTGCCAACTCCAGGGTGTGATTCATCCAATTTTTGGGCTCCTGAGGCCAACTCCAGTGTATATTTGGGCTCCTGCTGCTGCTACTGTCAACTCCTGCCAACTCCAGGGTGTGATTCATCCAATTTTTGGGCTCCTGAAGCCAACTCCAGTGTATATTTGGGCTCCTGCTGCTGCTGCTGCTGCCAACTTCTGCCAACTCCAGGGTGTGATTCATCCAATTTTTGGGCTCCTGAAGCCAACTCCAGTGTATATTTGGGCTCCTGCTGCTGCTACTGTCAACTCCTGCCAACTCCAGGGTGTGATTCATCCAATTTTTGGGCTCCTGAGGCCAACTCCAGTGTATATTTGGGCTCCTGCTGCTGCTACTGTCAACTCCTGCCAACTCCAGGGTGTGATTCATCCAATTTTTGGGCTCCTGAAGCCAACTCCAGTGTATATTTGGGCTCCTGCTGCTGCTACTGCCAACTTCTGCCAACTCCAGGGTGTGATTCATCCAATTTTTGGGCTCCTGAAGCCAACTCCAGTGTATATTTGGGCTCCTGCTGCTACTACTGCCAACTTCTGCCAACTCCAGGGTGTGATTCATCCAATTTTTGGGCTCCTGAGGCCAACTCCAGTGTATATTTGGGCTCCTGCTGCTACTACTGCCAACTTCTGCCAACTCCAGGGTGTGATTCATCCAATTTTTGGGCTCCTGAGGCCAACTCCAGTGTATATTTGGGCTCCTGCTGCTGCTGCTGCCAACTTCTGCCAACTCCAGGGTGTGATTCATCCAATTTTTGGGCTCCTGAAGCCAACTCCAGTGTATATTTGGGCTCCTGCTGCTACTACTGTCAACTCCTGCCAACTCCAGGGTGTGATTCATCCAATTTTTGGGCTCCTGAAGCCAACTCCAGTGTATATTTGGGCTCCTGCTGCTGCTGCTGCCAACTTCTGCCAACTCCAGGGTGTGATTCATCCAATTTTTGGGCTCCTGAGGCCAACTCCAGTGTATATTTGGGCTCCTGCTGCTGCTGCTGCCAACTTCTGCCAACTCCAGGGTGTGATTCATCCAATTTTTGGGCTCCTGAGGCCAACTCCAGTGTATATTTGGGCTCCTGCTGCTACTACTGTCAACTCCTGCCAACTCCAGGGTGTGATTCATCCAATTTTTGGGCTCCTGAGGCCAACTCCAGTGTATATTTGGGCTCCTGCTGCTGCTGCTGCCAACTTCTGCCAACTCCAGGGTGTGATTCATCCAATTTTTGGGCTCCTGAGGCCAACTCCAGTGTATATTTGGGCTCCTGCTCCTGCTGCTGCCAACTTCTGCCAACTCCAGGGTGTGATTCATCCAATTTTTGGGCTCCTGAAGCCAACTCCAGTGTATATTTGGGCTCCTGCTGCTGCTGCCAACTTCTGCCAACTCCAGGGTGTGATTCATCCAATTTTTGGGCTCCTGAGGCCAACTCCAGTGTATATTTGGGCTCCTTCTGCCCCTCATAGTGATGCCACTTCAACTCTCTGCAATTGTGCCGCTCTGCGATTCTATTAGCGATGCCTCTGATCTGCATGTGATATTTCTTCAAAGTATTATTTAACAAACCCAGCACGCATCCTGTGCGTGTTACAGCAAGGCTGAATGGTTTACAACCCTATTGAGGCTGTAGGAGGCTCAGAAATAGCCGTTTTTAATAGCGATTCGTCGCGAATTTATTCGGGTCGAAACGATTTTTGTCGGAAAATTCGGCGAATCAGTCGAATCGAATTTTTCAAAAGTTCGCTCATCTCTAGTAGCAGTTAAGTTAATTAGAAAAATACTAAGTGGTGAAAGCAATTGAGTCATTTGAAGTGCATTTGTATGCTTTTCTGGAACCTAACCTTTTTGTTTGTTATATCACCCTTGCATATGTTTAACAAGCACAAAGTGGGCGATTCCAACTTGTGACACCTTGCCTGTACAAGGTGCCATGACCTATTATCTGGCTGCATTTCTGGTCCAGTCCTGTTGGAAATCATTCAGGGAATCAGCAGTTTCTGAGCCAGGAAACTAATTTCTACAGAATCTAATTAGCACTAACGAGTGACAGGGAAAGTTGAATATAGAGGTCTGGAAGAAGCACAGACAGACTGCAATGAAGCATAACCTCCCTGAGGCATTAGCAATCACACTGACTTCCTAGATCCTTCTGTCCCTAAGGCTGAGGTCCTTCAGTGACTAACCTCCAAGTGCTGTGTCATTGGCAATAAAAATAAATAAAACCATTAATTAATTCAAAGTTGGGTTTCTTCTCCTGCCCGCTGCACTAGGTGATGATGCTGGTAGAGATGTTTCTATGGAAACCAAAATATTTTTAGTCACAAAATGAGAAGCATCGAAATACGTAGTGTGGGAGGAGGAAAGGAGCTTCCTTCTAACACAGTGTGATATGCTAGATTAATGGTGCTGTTTCTTTTGCTTTATAGCATCTGCTGACAAGTTTGCTCTGTCCGTTTAAAGTGCATTTGTGTCTACATTACACTCTGTATAAAAACCTGGAAGCCTGGTAAGGCTGAAATTTATGCTCCGCAAAAATAAACCTTCATTCCCTATATTTTTCCTCCAACTCAAACACAAATTCTACTACTGTTATTATTTATATATTTTTATATGGCACTACAACACATATATACACTACACACACACACACACACACACACACACACACTCATATATTTTTTATCTAAATGTCTATAGCAGAAGTGGCTAGCAACTTACACTTTATCCACATGGCGATCATCTGTCTTTACCTAAATGATGGTCTTATGTGGTTAATTGGAGAGATGTCAACCTGACCCATTCCTACAGGGTGACTTTTCCCCAGTGCTGCGCTTCACAATCACCTTTTACCTCAACACGTCTGGACTTAGATAAATAGAACTAATATTCAAACTAGTTAAAGTGGACCAAAACCCACCAAACTTGTGAAATACATTTGGCCAAAGCCCTTGTGTAGAACTAGAAATGGATATTTTTGCTTTGTGGATTGTCCTGGAACACAGATTTATTTCCGTCCCTCACTGTAATGTGGCAGAGGATCAGTCATTACCTAGGTTGCCTAGGTGTGGCAATTACATCATTGCCATGCACAACAGTGGCAATAAATGGAGAGGCGGAGCTTTACAGCTAAAACAGGCACCATTATCTGGGATTAGAGTGAAGCAGTGAAAATTGGCAAAAGGTGCTCTTCATGGGGGAAGCAATTCAGGGGATGCGCGTTAAAAATGTGGGTTTTGGTCCTCTTTAAATGACCAATCCAGCACCTTTGTGAAAAAAACATGCCCCTGCCCTTCCCCCTCCTGTTATTGATCCTGCACATGTAATAAAAGAAAAAAAAGATACTCCCTTCACTTTGAATCCATCCAGTGCTCTCCGCAGCAGAATGAGTGGGCGGGAGCACAGGCTCCGAGAGGCTGTCCGGGACTTCAGGAAGATGGTGGCAGGCATTCAGTGCATCACCGTCTTCGCCAGCTGGATTCGTGGTGAAGGTTGGTGTCTATTTTTGTTCTTTTATTACTTGTGCATGATCTCTTATAGGAGGGGGCATTGCAGGGGATATGTTTTGTTTTCACAAGGGGGCTGGAGTGGCGCTTTTAATTGGCTGAGCTCAGATGTGCTGAGGTAAATGGTTAGTGCTAAGTGCAGACCTGGAAAAAAATCACCCTGCAGAAGGTTGGCATCTCTGTAATTGTCTGATGTTTTGTGACTGTAGTGTTACTAGTGCCATAAAGAACTTTGGCCCTTATTTAACAAGGGGTAGCGACTGGTGAGCGGCCGGTAATGACGGGCACGCCACGAGAACGCCGGCTCCCCACCACAATCACACATTTATCAAGGCAATCCTGCTTAGCGACTGAGATAGCGCCATATAGTGACTCATTCATCATTATTCCAGCCTCAGCCCACAGCGCCAGCGTCCGACCTTGAACAGCGACAGGTATGACCTCTCGCTACCTGGCGCTCTCCAATGCATTTCAATGGAACAATCTTTAAATATTCATAATGAATTGTTATTAATTTTTTTTTTTTTTTTTTTTTAATGTGAAAAGTTCTGTGACCACTTCTGCCATTTTAAATAATTTTTTTAAGGTAAAAAAAAAAAAAATGTACAGAATTGATATTACAGGTCTGATATTAATGTATTCATATTACTAAATTATTTTAAAAACTTGTTTTTTTTGTTTCCAAAATTATGGTTGTTTGGGGGTTAAAAAACTACTTTTAACCCATCGCCGCCAGCGCTCTGGGGTTTAAACATGCATTTTACAGCGCGAGAATTTTTTTAGCGTGATTTGTTAATTAATATGGTGGAAGCCGGTCGCTCTGACCAGTCGCTATCATGCGCACCCATACAGCGCGGAACCTGTCAAATAGCGACTCCTCACCCAATATTCAACATTACGGCAAACCGACTGAGTCGCTATCAACTACCGAACAATGGCCAAGCACAGCGACTACTAGCGGGCGCTCTGAAAATGCCGCTACAGTCGCTCAACTGTCGCTACCTGCCGCTGTTAATGAATCGGCCTCCCCGTTAGCTTCAGTTACAAGTCTAGACATGGCGTTTTTGCTTTCTATAAATTAAAAAATAGTAAGAATGGGCAATATACTCTTATAGGGACGCCAACCTGACCCTTTCCTGCTGGGTGACATTTCTCCAGTCCTGCACTTCACAATGACTATTTACCTCCAGGACTCATATTCAACACAGTTAATAGTCTGAGCCCAGGTGTACAGAGGTAAATGGTCATTGTGAATTACAGGACTGGTGAAAAATCACCCTGCAGGAATGGGTCCAGGTTGGCATCTATGCTCTTATGTTGTCTTTGAATTATAAGGGGAGATTTACTTTTCTTCCCAGTTAATTACATAAAGATATGCAGCCAACTATTTTGCAATCCAAAAATAAAGATGAATTGCCATTTGCCCTAAACTACTAGTTTTTCTCTTATTGCATTAGACTTTTCCTGAAATTAGAAGTTCTGTAAATTAGACTGCAGGCTAAATTCATGTTAAAAACATGCATCCAAAAGAGGTGCTTCGCTCCAATCCCATATACTTTCCGAAAGGGTAACCTAAGCTATTCTGATGCGTGCATTATCTGTGCATAAAGCCATTCCTCAATGGATAAAACAATGGTGATAATCTGCTTCCACAAGAAATTCTGCAGAAGCCTTGTGTTTTGTTGGCTTTTTAAAGGATCACTGAACACATCTGAAATTTCATTTTGCTGTGTGTCTGAAACACTTTTCGTTTCTTCCATCTGACTGTGAATTAGCTTAGCCTTCCCTGCTCTCTCCACGTTAGCATACTTTAACTCGTTTCTTGCTAGTCTGCCCAGGAATGTATGTGCGTGACGTGAAAATATATGCTGCTAGAAATACGGCTATTTCCATATTTCTTTCTGGACTGAGAAGAGATTAAATTCATTGTTAAAGTCACTCAAGTCCTACCTTTATTTCAAAATGTTCGATTAAAGCGGACCTTCACCCAGAATAAGAGCCTATCTTATATGTTTCCCCCACCCCGTACATACAGATTGCTCACATTAAAAATCATTCTACCTGCATCTACTGCATGTTATGAGCCTGTAAATATCCAAGATGGCGGCTCATGGGGCATCAGGCAGCCTGCAAACAGGAAGTGTCTTCTGACTGTATCAGATCAAGTCAAGATGGTGGCGCCCCATATGCTAGATTCCTGAACAGAGTTGCAGCCCGTTGGGGGAAAGAATAATTAGTAGCTGACTAAAAACTTCAACTATATTAATTTTAGATGCTGGGGAATAGTTTTTTAAGGGTTTGGGTTTTTCATTAAATCGTGCTGAAGGTCAGGTTTAAGGTGGAAGCGCAATCTAAGTTAACCCCCTTGCCCTGGCAGAATTAATCTGTTTTTTTACACCTCCCCCTTCCTGCTTAGGATAGGGGGGGACACACCTGAATGTAACACTTTTATTGTTGATTGTGGCAGCAGCCCCAGGGGGTATGCACAGAACGCATACACCCCCATTTGTGTTCCTATACTCCATTCAAGCCGATGGCTAGAAACAGGGACATGGCAAGGACAACAGAGCATCCATTAAGCTGCTGGCCAGTTCAGTATACACCGTGATTGCTACTTACAGAAAGTACATGTTTATTACTGGTTGTGGGAAAAACATAGTAACTGCTGCTCCAGGACACCGTTCAGTGATCTCTACTTGGAAGCTACATCTTTATTGCTGAGGCCTGCATATGTCTTCCAACACCCTCTCCAACTCCCTCCTCCTCTTTTTCCTTGCACATAATGCTTCTTAGCCCCACCTTTAAACCCTCAGCAATGTTCCCCTGCAGCCAAAACCAAATCTTAATGTAAACCTGATCTTGGGTGACCTTGCTTGAGACACCTGAGGTGGATTGCTCATACTAATGGTTTATTAAAGCAGACCAATACCCGTGCTGGTGAGGGTGTTGGGCCCCCATAATAAGAACGACTGGGGGGGCATCCAGAATGCTGGAACCCCCCCCACACACATAACCCCCCAAAAGGCCAGATATTCTCACTTTAATCTCGATTCTCACGGGGAAAACAGAACTATGATTGGCCTCCCCTGCACTCATGTGGGTAGTTATGTCGGGCCAGAAACCCCACCCACTAGTGCTAGCAGCCAATCGTGGTGATGTATTCCCGGCAAGGATCGTGGCTAAGGTAAGAATATTGGGTGTTCTGGGAGGTTATATGTGGAGGGGGTTCCAGCATTCTGGATCCCCCCCCAGTCTGTCTTGCGGCGTGGACCAACACCCTCACCCATAAAGGTGTTGGCCCACTTTAAGTTTTCAAAGCAGTCATGCTACTCAAGGCACCTTTCAGAAATGTCATACTGTATGCCAAACCATAAGGGTTCACGGAAGATGAGGTGATTGTCACATATGCCTGCAACCCTGCATTTTAATGCAAATGTTCACTAGGGTGAGGAGAGCAAGGTACCAAAAAAAAAAAAAAAAAAAAGAACTTAAAGACTTCTGTTTTTTCATTTTTCTCAAATGCCCCCTCATTTACACTGTCCCAGGCTCAGAATCTGAGATGAATAAAAGAAAATACAGCCTAGACCATAACTATAAGTAACCGCTTAGAAGCCGATGCAGAGTGTCTGTGAGTGTATTTCAGTATAACACTAATCAATAAGGTTTATTTCTGTGAGTAATGTACTTTTCCAAGGTTAGTATATCAATAGTGTCCGAAATGTATGCCAGCAACATCAATTTTGAAGTGTTAGTAACATTTTTATTTAAAATGCCAGACCCTCAGCAATTGTACAACAGGTCATAACTCCTGTATAACTACAACGATGGAGGGCTTATGAATAACCCACAATGGCTTCCATCATCACCCCCCTTGGGCATAAAAGGATACTGCCTGATATTGTATATATCCTCCAAACTCCTGCAGCTCCCCCTATTGCCCACATAATCGAAGAAGAACATTTTCCAGCAGGTACAGCGGGGGGGGGGATAAACAGAAGATGGAAATTCCAAATCAGGATGCTCAGGAAGAGGGGGGGGGCAGCTGAAGTATATGAGGGCCGTTTTTTAAAATAAGTCTTTCTTAAATATAAACTATAGCCTTTATTAATTGGATGCAGCAGACAGGATAGAACCATGTTGATTATGCAGTATATGACCTCTTGGAGTCACAAAAGCAATTTATCCAAAAAATTCTACAGGAACACATGACCTTGGAGACCAGGGGCAGGGGGAGGTTACTAAGAAATTCTATGTATTTTGCTGTTTTTTCTACTGACACCCACAGATTTTCATTTACCCACCAGAAGGTGACAAAATAAAGTGTAAGCTCTTGCATTCGGCTTATTAAATAACATTTTTCGCCCTTTAAGACCCACTATTTTTTCCCCAAAAGTGGAGGGGAAATGTCTGTGCGTCTTATTGGGCAAATATAAAAAAAAAATGAAAAAAAGTATACTTACATCTATCTCGAGCAAGCTGTCCCCACTCTGGCTTCCAGCTCGTGCTGTCAACGAGGGCTGATATAAGCACCCGAGAGGCAGTACGGAGACAGCTTTCATGTAAGTATACTTTTTTTTTCCGGTGGGTTATGGGGCATGCCACACTGCCTATGGGGAATAGGGGGGGTGCCACACTTCCTATATGGGGAATAGGAGGGGGGAGTGCCACACTGCCTATGGGGATGGGAGGGGGGCGCCACACTGCCTCTATGGGGAATGGGAGGAGGGAGTGCCACACTGTCTATGGGAATAGGAGGAGGAACGCCACACTGCCTATGGGAATGGAAGGGGGAGAATGCCACACTGCCTATGGGAATGGGAGGGGGGGAGTGCCACACTGCCTATGGGAATGGGAGGGGGTAGTTGCCACACTGCCTATAGGAATGGGAAGGGGAAATGCCACACTGCCTATGGGAATGAGATGGGGGAATGCCACGCTGCCTATCAGAACGAGATGGGGAGAATGCCACACTGCCTATGGGAATGAGATGGGGGGAAATGCCACACTTCTTATGGGGAATGGGATGGGGGAATGCCACACTGCCAACTAGGAATGGGAGGAGGGAATGCCACATTGCCCATAGGGAATGGGAGGGGGAATGCCACACTGCCTATGGGTTTGGGAGGGGGGAATGCCACACTGCCTATGAGAATGGGAGGGGGAAATGCCACACTGCCCACGTGGAATGGGATGTGAGAATGCCACACTGCCCATGAGGAATGGGGTGGGGGAATGCCCCCCTGCCCATGGGGAATGGGATGGGGGAATGCCCCACTGCCCATGGGGAATGGGGTGGGGTAACACTGCCTGTAATGGGGTGTTTTAGCACAACATTTAGCTTAGAATATTTTTTTCTTATTTACCTCCTCCAAAGCCTAGGTGCATCTTATATGGCGAAAAATGCGGTAGATGCCATACTAGCCGATCACAATGATGTCATTTTCATCCTGTATTGATTTTGTTTTTAAAAGGGGTTATTTAATAAAGTTTGAAGAATTTCACCACCTCAAAAAGTAATCAAGTGTATTTTTTTAAATACTCAGTTATTTTTTTTTAAATACTCAAGTTGGAGTCCCTCTCCAGGTGTCAAATTTTCAAAAGAGAAACAACATTCTACATAAATCCTAGAGAAGCACAGAGACCACTAGAATTTAAAAGTTACCTAATCCCATCTCATACAGAAGACTGGAAGTTGACCCCATCAATACAAAAAGCTGTTCAAGGAAACAAGCATAAGGTTTTCAGTCACCATTTTGCACCATATAGGATCTCCTAAGACAAATAAAGATGGCGGTCCTTGGAAACCAATTCTGGCATCTACTGTTAGATCCAAGGGTTTTCCTGTCTGCACTGTTCACAGCATCCATACATCATTACGGCAACACAGGCTTAGGGGCCCGTGCCTGACATGCCTTGCTGCATTGTATTACTGCTTGTTGTGGTCAGCAAAACTGCTGTGCAGCCCTGGCCTTCCAACCTCCTGTTGGTCAGTGGTTACATAAATCTATCCAAGCTTCAGCACACACTGCCTGTAATAGCTTCTAGCTTGTGGAGTGTTACACTGTTTGTTTATCTCCTGCTGACCAGATTAGTTTGCTTTGCATCCCGGCTACACTTTTCCTGACCCTTTGGATTTATAGATTTCCCTGGACTTTGGCTTTGTTTTCTCCTTCTGTCAAGACACTGGTAGAACTGATAATCTGTTGCATACCCGGTTATCTCAGTGCATTTGTTACAGTTTTGCCTTGTTGTACATCGGCCTTTGCAGCCTCAGGTGCCATCCTTTGCTCCTCTAAGTCTAATATCTCCCAGCAAATGGGAATTGCCTATAGGTGAAGACAGCGGTGTTAGATTGGGCGTTGACATCTGAAGAAAGGCTGTTGACAGTGCAGACTGGAACATGTACCTACTGGCAGGGCCGGCCTTACAATGGGTCCCGGTGGGTCCATGGTCCCAGGCGGCACTTTAAGGGGGGCGGCACTTTGCTGGCAGCGGCGGGAACATATTCGGCGGCGGAGGTGGGCGGCAGCAGCGGGAAGGAACATCGTGGCTGCGGAGGCAAACGCGTAGCACATGCCTCCCAACTGTCCCAATTTTCCCAGGATTGTCCCAATTATTTCCCAAAATCCAGCAGTCCCGGACTGTTGCAAATTCTCCCGGGATGCCCTGCGCCATGGACACTGAGCAAGAGACCTGCTGTGCGCTGCCCTTGAGGCCAGCACCTTCTGAATAAATAGTTGCCGGCGCAAAGAGACTTCCTGGCGTGCGGGTGAGTGCGCGGGGGGGGTGATGAAAAAACTTCCAGCATGCAGGGGTGAAGGCAGCCGACATTGCCGGAGGAGCTGCTGTCAATCTGCGAGCAGGGGGCGGGGCAGTAGTTCTTATGGGCGCCGGCTGGAACTAAAGCACTGTTGCTGTGTTCCCGGGGGAGCCTCAATAGGAGTGCACAGAGTGCTGGGTTTGACAAGCTCTCCAGTCTCATAAGTGTGTGTACGGAGTGACAAAGGCCCGTAGCTGAGCGCAAGTGTGCTGCCTCTCAGTGCCTGACACTCAGACTGCTTCCCCCCTAAGAGATAAGAATGGGGCATTTCCTGTCCAGGCTGCCCTGTGCAATGTCAGCTGTGTGTGCAGAAAATGGCTCCCCCACCCACACAAACAAGGCAACAGATTTATGTTCAGGATGTTCTAGGTGAGATGATTTTTCTTTCAATGGATCGTTGCCCAGTTCCCCAACATCCCTGCTCAGCCACTGCCAAGTCTTAGAGGGAACATTGGTGGTAAGAGCGGGGGCCGGACCTATGTGCGCATGTGTCTGTCTGCCTGTGTGTGTGTGTGCTTGCATGTATGTGTGTTTGACTTTGTGTGGGAGCTTGCATGCATGTGTGTGTGTGTCTGCATGTATGTGTGTGTGGAGAGGGCTTGCATGCATGCAGTGTGTGTTTGCATGTGTGTGTGTGTGCCTCCATGTATGTGGCTTGCATGCATGTGTGTGTGTGGAGGGGGCTTGCATGCATGCAGTGTGTGTGTTTGCCTGCACATATGTGTTTGCCTGAATGTTTATGTTTGCCTGTGTGTGTAGGGGGCTTGTCTGCATTCATGTGTGTGAGGCTTGCCTGTGTGTGTGTGTGTGGGGGTGTTTTCATGTAATTTGTTACTATGTATTTATTAGGTGGTTATAAGTAAAGGTCCTGTGAGCCCCCTTAAATGGCAAGTAGTACATCCCACACTTTAGCTACGTCCAAACTAAGCCTTGAAGTGTCAGATGTAAGAAAGATCCTACTTTCGCTCAACACCAGGAAAGCTTCTGGCCCCGATGGGATCTCCCCAAAATGCCTCAAAGTGTGTGCGGACCAAATGGCCCCAATCCTTACTGGAATCTTCAAGGGCTCGCTAGAGGCGGGTATAGTCCCCGACTGCCTGAAGAACTCAATCATCATTCCGGTCCCTAAGACGTCATCAGCCACAGCCTTGAACGACTACAGACCCATCGCTCTGACCCCAGTGGTGATGAAGGTCTTCGAGCGACTGATAATACCATTCCTCAATGAAGCAATTGGCTCAAAGTGGGATCCACTGCAGTTCGCGTATAAAGCAAACAGATCTGCAGAAGACGCGGTCAAACTTGCAATGCAACTTACATTAGACCATGTGGATCAGCCCAGCTCATACGCCAGACTCTTATTCGTGGACCTCTCATCCGCCTTCAATACTATAGATCCCCAAATTCTGAATAGGAAAATGCTCTCACTGGGCATCTCACCGGATCTCTCTGGCTGGATCACCAACTTACTCACAAACAGAACCCAGAGAGTAAAACTGGGCCCCTTAATCTCTTCATCCAGAACCACCAATATAGGCGCGCCACAAGGCTGCGTTCTGTCCCCCCTCCTATTCTCCATATACACAAATGACTTCCAGTCCACAGACCCATAATCAAAATCATCAAGTTTGCAGATGATACAACTCTGGTAGGCCTTAACAACGCAGACGAGTCTCCCTACCGAACACAAATAAAAAATCTGGTAACCTGGCGTGAAGAAAATAACCTCACCCAGAAAACGGTTGAGCTGATTCTCGACTTCAGGCGGTCCCACCCAGCACACCGTCCCATATCCTTGGGTAAGGATGAGGTCAATATCGCCACCAGCGCAAAATTCCTCGGCACGGTGATAACAGACGACTTGAAGTGGAGTAAGCAAGCCACCGTTGTCCTAAAGTAGGCTCAACGGAGACTTTATTTCCTACTTGCAACTTGCAAAATACGGAATGTCTAAAAGGATCCTGAAGACCTTCTACATCGGTGCAGTAGGCTCACTCCTGACCTCCTCCTTCACTGCCTGGTATTGTGGGATCACTGCCAAGGACAAGATCAGGCTGAAGAGGATCACCAGGACTGCTGAGCGGATCATAGGATGTCCCCTACCTGACCTAGATGAACAATTCAAGGAAAGGATCCGCTCAAGGGCAAAAAGAATAGTTTGAGACCCCACACACCCAGGTCACCCCTTCTTCAATCTCCTACCCTCTGGACGGAGGTACCGGGCTATCTCGTCCAGGACCTCTCGGTACAAAAACTACAAAAAGCTAGTGGTTTCTACCCACTAGCTGTTAAAGCACTAAATAACCAACTTTAAAAATCCTGCAAGAACTTTCGGTCCCCAGTGCATCACCAGTTAGCAAACAAAGTGTTGTATGTAACTAAAGCCCCTTGTATAATATGTATATCTATCAATGTCTAAACCCCATTGATGAATATAATATGTGTTTCTAGCAATTGTACAAGCTCTATGGAGAACCCCCCTTCCAAAAAGTATTCCTTGTATGTATTCTGTACCTACTTGGCGACCAATAAAGTATTCGTATTCGTAAGTATTCATATTCGTAGGTAGCGTTTCCCTTTAAGGACGTGGCTGGGAGAGTGCCTTGGGCGTGACTGGGGGTGTGGTTTAAAATGTCCCTCTTTACTATTTTCAAAAGTTGGGAGGTATGGCGTAGCGTAGAAGGAATGAACACCACTCTCCATAGCGGGTCATTCTTTTCCGTACTGCGTGTGTGAGGCAGAGATGAGAGAAGCGCCGCACTCGCGGCATTGTGGGATGCAATAAAATGGGGGGAGGCGCGGCTTCCACCAATAGCCACGCTGGTTGGCTGAGCCACTGCAGGGGGAGGCGTCGCTATTTGACGGGGACTGCTGGAGGCAGAGCGCTAGTCGGGTCTGGAGAGAGGCATAGCGCACACCAGCGGCTGCTTCACACTGTGATAGGTAAGCGGGAGAGGCTGCCGCGTGTTCACTATACCTTCAGTTCGGTTGCTTCTGGAAGCTTCCGTGGAAGAGAGGAGGTTCCAACTTATCTGGCGTTCATAGAACTAGGTGGGCGGTCGTCACGTTACAGCCTGGTGCCTGGTGGCTTCCAGCCTGCCAAGGGCCGTGGGCACGGGTTGCCCGTTATAGTCTGTACTGTCCAGGTGCCAGATTCAAAGATATCGGTGGCAGAGCTGTACACCTGCCCGTGGGTGGCTGCTTGGTTACGGTGACTGTGCATCCTGGGCGGCCATGTTTGCTGGTCACCTGTATAGAGTGTAATTGGAACAGTTGGGGTTGAGCTTGTCCAGTTACAGGGCTACCCCTTATTTGCCATTTAACACCAATGGCTAAAAGACTCCAGGGCTGATTCTGATTTGTGATGTGCTGCTGTGTGTAGCCCCTGCAGTACTTGCATAGCTGGCAATCCAACAGTGAATGTGTGGGCTATGGCCACATCCCTGCTTTAACTTCATCTGAGGTGTGCACCAGGTGGGGAGGGGGTGTGGCTATTGCCCCCCCCCCCCCCCAGCTAGCTTTGTGCTAAATGTTGCGCTGAGCGTGCTCATTGCCTGCTCTGTGGGATTGCTGAAAGTGGTGGGGGGGGGGTCCACAGCTGTAGGTTCAACTGGGTCCCATGCATGGCTCCAAAACTAAACTGTGCTATCACTAATCTGTTCAATTTATGGGATGAAAGCTACCAGTTCATCACCTGCATGGCTGAATTTACCATTAGACAAACCTAGGCATGTGCCTAGGGCAGCTACTTGCAAGGGGAGGTGCCATAGTATGTGGTTACTGTACTATAGTAAAGAAAAAAGGTGAAATAAAGGCGCTGGCACCAAAATTCCCCCTCATGACCCCCCCCCCCCCAGTCATGACAGTGGGGAGATTTGGGAGTTTTTGGGGGGCATCACAAATCTGGTTGTTCCTAAGTAAGTATCAAAGCCCAGGATAGTGAAAATCCTGGGTTTTGGTTCACTTAAAGTGGAACAAAACCCGAATTGAGATTCTGCGCTATGTGAAAACCCCTCAGTAAAAATCACCTCTCCTCGTTTTTTTTTTTTATAATTCTGTGTTTATTGAAGATTTTCAGAAGAGAAAGGAGAACACATTCTAGGAACATTTCCAACATGTGATATACAATAAAGCATACAATGTCAATATGTTCTAACTCGTTGTATACCAATAAAGGAGAACATTTTAAAACCCGCCACCGCTATTTCTCAGTAAGTTCTTCTATTCAGGAGTGAAGCCTCCAAGCTGTTGACTGTCTCCACAGTAGCGGTCATTGACATTGACATAAAGGGGGTAAGAAAGTATTGAGTTGGACACCAGAGAAGGGAAAAGAGAGAGGACAAGAAGGAAAGGAGGGGGGGGGAGGCAGCTCAGTGTGGACCTGACATCTGTAACAATCCATCCTAGTCCGTGTCTGAGCCATCACCCAGGATGGCTCAGACACAGGGGAGCTGAAGAGGCGGGGGTGCCTGCTTTAGGCAAAGGAGTTCCTTACCCTCCGGGGATTCCGTATACACCATCCAGCCATACCAAGTCATGGCAAATCTCTCATGGGTGCCGTCGCGTGAGGACATGAGGCTTTCAAACTTCATGATATCATTCACTTTTCGACACCACATATTTATAGAGGGAGGGACCTTGCTCTTCCACATCTGCGGGATGCAGACTTTTGCTGCGTTCAGCAGATAGAAGGTTATGGAGTACCTGTAGCACTTCAGAGGGACCTCCGAGACATGGAGGTGACAGAGAGCAGGGTCATCAGGTATCGTTACTCCTGAGACTTTCTCCGTGACCCTTCTGACCCGGCTCCAGTACTCCCCAAGCAGAGGGCAAGACCAAAAGATGTGCAATAGATCTCCCTTTTCTCCACCACATCTCCAGCAATTAGGGGGGCAGTCAGGGAACCATCTGTTGAGGTCCATTGGCACTCTGTACCATCTTGAGAGCAATTTGTATCCGCATTCTTGAATCCGGGTACAGATTGATGACCTTTGCGGCAGTGCTAGTATTTTCCGACGCTGCTCGGGGGTCCATGACAAGTTAAGGTCCCTTTCCCACTTTCCCAGGTATGGGGGATCTTCCAGGTCGGGCGGGGCCACCAGAAGTTTATGGATCCTCGATAGGACGTGACTCTCCGCTACCAGTGGTATGGCACATCTCCTCGAAGCACGTAAAAGGTCTGTCTGCCCTCCCTATGCTCCCGCAGAGAAGCCAGAAAATGGTTCAGCTGCATACCTTGCCACCTGGACAACACCGGGGTCCCAGCCCTTAGAGCCAGGGCACTTAAGTCCGCCCAACCTCCATCCGAGGCAAAGTGACCCATGCTGTATATATTCGCTGCAATCCAAGCTCTCGCTTGATGGCCCTCGCACCCCTGGTCCTTCACTCTGGTTAGGATCTCCCTCTTCAGTCTCGGCCTTCTGTCAGCCCAGATAAATCTGGTGAAGACCGAGCGCACCCTCAGGAGATATGAGCGAGGAATAAACACTGGGAGAGCCTGTAGGAGGTATAGCAGGCGAGGTAGGAGGGTCATTTTGACCGCATTGCACCTTCCAAACCAAGAGAGTCTCCCCCCACCCCACCTGGCAGTCTCCCTCTCAAAAATTTTCGGAAGCGGGGGAAAGATGAGGGCAAATATTTTTTGGAGATCACTGCTAATGTTAGTCCCCAGATATTGGATGCTATTGCAGGCCCATCTGAAGGGGAAGGGGTTTTTGATGTTTTCGAACCTATGATGGGGAATGTTGATATTAAGGGCTTCGGACTTCTGGAAGTTGATCTTATAGCTCGAGAGGTTCCCGTACTCCCTGAGCTCCCTCATAAGTTTAGGTAGCGAGACCTCGGGGTGAGATAAACAGAATATTAGGTCATCGGCATAAGCCGCAACCTTATAGTGTCCCGCCGCGTTCTCAGCTCTATTGACGTCCGATTTCCCCCGCACTCTGCACAAGAAGGGCTCAAGAGACAAGATAAAGATCAGGGGCGACAAGGGGCAGCCCTGCCTTGTCCCGTTCCTGATTTCAAACGGACCAGACAGGTAGCCGTTTACTCTCACCGACGCCGAGGGGGAGCTGTAGAGGCTTCCAATCCAGCTTAACATGTTCGGGCCCAGTCCAACGTGGCTGAGCACTGCTGACATGAAGCTCCAGTTCACTCTGTCAAAAGCTTTCTCGGCGTCGGTAGAGAGCAGAAGGGAGGGTACCTTCTGATTCTGCACCAGGTGGATCATGTTTAGGACCTTGGTGGTATTGTCTCTAGCCTCTCTCAGAGGCATAAAACCCACCTGGTCCGGCCCTATCACCGAGGGCAGGTGCGGGGCAATCCTAGCCGCCAGGACCTTGGCGAAAAGCTTCATGTCCGCGTTGAGGAGCGAGATTGGTCTGAAGCTTGCACAAAGGTTCGGGTCCTTTCCTTCTTTGGGGATGACCACTATGTGCGCCCTGAGTGAGTCCTCGGGGGGGGGGGGGGATATCCCTTAATGATGAAATTCAGCATTTGAAGGAGTTTAGGGCCCAAGATAGGGAATAATTTTTTATAATACTGGAGGTGCAGACCGTCAGGGCCCGGCGTCTTGCCTGTGGCTGAATAAGCTAGGGCGTTATGAAGCTCCAACAACGAGATGGGGCTCTCCAGCTCGGCACAGATCTGAGCTGGGAGCTTGGGCATCCCCGAACCCTCAATGCACCGCATGCATCTCCTCGTAAAGCCTCCCTCCCTGGGTGCGGGCAAGCCATACAAGTCTTTATAGAATTTGCGGAATACCTCCGCTATGGCCTCCACCCTATGAACCAGTTTTCCCCCAGCGTCCGTGATTTTGGGTACATGCGTCATAGCCCTCTCTGCTCTCAGGGCCCTGGCTAACATTCTCCCACATTTATCCCCAGACTCATAGAAGGCCCGCCTACATTTTGCTATCTGTGCTTTCAGCCTGTCGCAGCAGGCTGTTTTCAGTTTTTCCCTTAGGGATGTGAGGGACGCAATGTGGGCTGCTGCCAAAGATTCCTTATGGAAGGTTTCCTAATCTCCCTAAGAAGTCACGTGATACATACCGATTTCTCTTTCTTAATTCGGGTCCCCTGGCAAATTTAGACCCCCCCTAATAAAACACTTGTGAGCCTCCCAAAGGACTTCAGGTGACACATCCGTCCCAGTATTCAGCTCAAAATACTCCTTAAGTTCTTTGTGAACGACTTCCATAACCCTATGGTCTTCCAAAAGTGACTTGTTTAGCTTCCATGACCAACTTCTAGGGATGGGGTCGGGGTTCCTAATCGTGATTGTGATAGGTGCGTGGTCGGATATGGTGATATTGCCTATTGTGGTGTCCTCCACTCTACCCAGGTGAGTGTGTGGAACTCAGGGCCCAGGGCCTCCAGCATGCTTTCTATGAAGGTGGGTTGTCCTGAGTTCGGGGCATATAAGTTGACTAGTGTGACCATCTCAGAGTGCACCCTCCCCTTGACAAAAAGCCACCTACCGTCCTCACCAGCTACATAGTCTAGGAGTTCCCATGCGATAGATTTAGAAACCACTATGCTGACACCTCGGGATCTAGAGTCAGGGGAGTAGCTGTGGTAGGCCCTGATGAAATTCCTATCCCCCAACGAAGGGGGGTTTGATGCTTTGAAGTGGGTTTCCTGGAGAAAACCTATCTGGGCACCCAAACCCCACAGGTTCCTTAAAATCAAAGATCTTTTTTCGGGGCTGTTCATACCCTTGGCGTTGAGAGAGACAACCTTGGTTCCCGACATCCTAGTCTTTCTCCGGAGCGACGACCCATCGGGCCCCCTTGGTGGAGTGTTCCCATCCATCCCAGTGGGTCAGATTGTGTCCCCACGGGAGGCGGGAAGGGGAGTGCAAAGAAAAGAGAGGGAAGGAGAAAAGAAAGGAAAAGAGAAAAGTAACTAAAACAAAAACAAGCAGATAAAACCAGTCAAAAAACTAACTTGTCCTAAACGGAAAAGGAAACAAGACCCAGAGGGTCCGACTGACCCACGGGCTGACCCTAGCGGGGGGACAGGTGTCTGTCGGTGTGGAGCTGCAACAATAGTCACCCTCTCCCGCACCAGGCCAGAAAATTTAGACGGCGGTGTTAGAGCCCGCCGACCTGCTAAAGAAGAGCAGCAAACCCAACACAGCAGCGCAGCCCAAACATAACATTAACAATGTGAACTAGCTTTAGGGTGGCACCCACACCCGGCAACGACAGTTGGGCGGGCCAGCCACCCCCCCCCCCACCGCAAGAGGCACCCCCCACGAGCCCGGTACCAAGTGAGGAGTGCCATCAGCACCCGTAAGAAAAAGACTTATCACATCGGTCCGCGCGAGCATGATGGGGGAGGGGGGACAAAGGGCGCCTCCCGCGGAGGGGGGAAGGGGCAGCCGGCGCGCCCCACAGGACACAGCTCACTCTCCGCCCGGACAGCGGCGAGCGCCGCCCCAGAGTCCCCGGAGCTCAAATCTCCGCATCGTAAGGTCTCGCCGGTCTTCTTATATGGCGCTGGCTCCTCGATCCTCTCGGAGCCCTAGGGCCTCTCCGGGCGCCCCTCCCAGACTGGAGGGGGGGCAGGGTCACCCTGGCGGCCAGCCAATCAGGGACTTCAATTGGCTCACACTGGATGAAAGAAAAGAGCCCCACAAGGTCCTTAGGTGACTTAACCAAAAAGGTATTACGGTCCTTTCGGACAATTAAATGAAAAGGGAAGCCCCAACGGTAGGACGCCCCATTATGTACGATCGCCTCAAGCAATGGTTTCAAGGCTCTTTGCATCAGCAAGGTTCTTCGCGAAAGGTCCTGCATAATTTGTATCTCAGCCCCGTCAAAGCTGACACGGGCGATGTCCTCTTTTAGGGAGTAGCGGTGGACCCTAAAGATCACATCCCTAGGTCTGGAGGGGTCCGGGCCCCCCAATTCGATTGGGGTGTCAGGGTCTCTCTCCAGCACCGAGTTAAAGATTGCCGTTGTGATGCGCCTCAAGTCCTCGCCCGTGGAGGCCTCCAGGATGCCCCTCAGGCGCAGATTGTTCCTACGGCTGCGGTTCTCCACGCCATCTAAGTGAAGCATTTGGGGCTGAAGTAGAGCCTCTTGGAGGTCACACCGCTCTTCCAGCACTTTAAGTTGATTCACGGTCGAAGACTCCTCTGATTCCAAAGCCGGCACCCTCGATTCCACCCCTGCGACCTGCTGCTTGACCTCACCCAATTCACGCTGATGTGCCTCTGCGTACTTAGTCCCTCAATATCGGACCTAGTGGGGAGGCCCCTCAATAACGAGATTGTCGCCAGGTGAATATCAGCATCTTTGGGGGTTCCAAGAACCGGGGGGGCGGGGGTCAGCTGCCGTGACTCCTTGGGGTAGCCATGCGCCCAGGGGTCCCATGGGCCCTCCCCCTGCTCCGGGGAGAAGCATGGCTGAGACGGTGACATCGGCGCCGGGCTAGGGCCACCCGTGGGCCACGGAGTCTCCGGGGACGGCAGCAGCGGCGGAGACAGGGGGCTCAGGTGAGGGAGGCCCCCCCATCTCACCTCAACTTCTGGCTCCAGGGGAGGCGGATGGCGGTCTCTTGGTGTCCGTTGAGGGAGACCTGCACAGGGGGAGTCCTTATTTAGGGGCTCAGAGCTGCTTCCCTGGGCTACATTGGCGCTTCTCTCTCCCCTGGCAGAAAACGCAAATTTATGCAGGTTAAAGCCGCCTGGCGTGGGTGCCCTCGGCTCAGGATGCATATGTTGCTGGGGGGGGCGCGAGGGGCCGCCACAGAGCAAGGACGAAGCTTATTCCCTGTGAGAGGGGAAGGTGAAGCTGTGATGGGTGCCTTGATTGGAGCGTCGGGGGGGGGGGACTCAGGTGTCTCCTCTGTCGCAGTTGAGGTTGAGTGTTGAGGGCTGTGTGGCACCCAGCGCCGCTCCCACTTCTTCACCCCCCTGCCCCACACCAGTGACTCGCAGGACGAGACGCCGCCGGGACTCTGCGTCGGGGCTCTCCCGCCCCTCTCAGCAGTTCCGGAGACGAAAGCAGCCCCTCACAGGCCCCGCCCCCCTGCGTCACCTGCGCATGTCTTCCTTCCTCAGCGGGTGCCATCTTGGGGCTCCATTTCCCTCTCAGGGCCGGCAACTCCGCTTCTCTCTCCTCGCAGGCTTGGCCGGGGGGCATCTCCAGCAACCGCATCCAGCCATCCATCACCTCTCCCCGCTCCCGACGCGGCGCAGCAGGCGGACCCGATGTCGGAGCAAGCTCTATCTCCTCCTCGCCCCGTAGCACATCCGCCATCTTGATACACCCCGCACCAGGGGCAGCCTCCACTCCCGTCTCCCTCGGCTGATCCGCGACAGGCAGGCGACGGGCGCAACTCTTCGTCACCGCTACCGCTCCCCGTGAGGGCACCTCCGGCTCCAACGCTCCCTCCAGCTCAGGCTCCTCAGGTAGGTGCAGCGCCAATTCGGTGCGGCGGCACTCCGCCCTGTGTTTCTTTAGGTTCGCAGATTGGTAGCGGGAGTAACCTTTCTTTGGTCCCCCTCCCGTTTTCGGCCCGTTCCTCCTTTTAGTCATCGCCTGAACCAGGTGAGTGGTGGGTCTGCTGCAGGTTAAACTGAAGTTATAGGGCCCTGGTGCAGGAGCTCGGGGAAGATGCGTCTCTACAGCTCCATGTCCAGGCCACGCCCCCTCCTCGTTTTTTGTTTTTTTTTAATTTGGGCAGCATTTCACCCTTGGATCCAGGCAGCACAATGTCTTGGGCCAGCCCTGCCTACTGGACACCCACATGATCAAAGTGGTAGCCATCAATAAGGACAGCCTGATAAGATTGAAATGTTTTATCAAGCAAAAAAGAAATAGGAACTAAATGGGCAATCTGTAGATCATGCCATTAAAATATACAAAACTTTAGTGCTTAAAACGTTACATATGTAACCAATCTTAGCTTATCACCGAATTGGTATAATGGGGCCCTTTGTCATGAATCCTGGCCCCTGCCTTATTTGGCTAACGTATTTAATCTTAATAAATATGGCATTTCACATTGCAACCACTAAGGGGAGCAGTGTACTACAAATGCCTCCTTCAGCTACAAATAAACATAAGTGAATTCAACAGAGTTAAAAAAAAAATGGACAACAACATTGCAATATTAGCTATTTTGTGCCGGTAACTGCAAGGAACAACTAGCTTTCTGGTGGCATTTTGCTGTGTCAGTCAAAATGTCTAGTATTTACTAGTGAACAGGGTGCTTTTGACAGTGGATGAACTGCTGCAGCTTAGAGCTGCATGGAATTTGTCTCAGAATGTATGTGCTGTGTCTCTAGAGAGTCTGGGGTGTTTTGGAAGCCTCCAAAAAATAGTTTTAAAAAATCATGTGAACAACATTTTATTAGTTATTTCTCCAATTCAAATTACTGCAAATACAAATTAATTTGCCCTTTTGTAACACCTGCTGTGGTCAATTTTAAAAACAAAATAGCTGGAATGCTAGGAAAGGAAGCTCCAATATGGACGCTACCAGGAGAAAATCTGTGATGTGGTGTTTTAGCTTTGAGTGGTTGCAGGAGCAAATTTAAATGCTGACAATTATTTAGTATCATACATACAGATGAAACAGGTGGGTTATGGGGAGTTTTCATTCAAAATGTGCATGGCTGTTGGTGTAGTTTAATTACAACATGAAACCTTCCCAACCATTTCTTTTCTTTTTTTAATATAAAAATGTCCAGAAGAGGGCGTGGCCTGGCCATGAAGGAGTAGAGACGCACGGCCCTTAGCTCTGCTGTCCTCCCTTACCGTATAGCAGATCCAGATCCTTGAAATCCCTCCTGTTTGCTGCGATGGGGAGCGGGAAGAAGAGGAGAACCGGGGGGTCGGCGAGGAAGCCCCCAAAGAAGGACATAGGCAGCTATTTCGGCCGCCGAGATCCGATGGGGCAGAGAGCCCAACCTCCCAAGATGGCGCCCGACCGGCACGCGACCTGCGAGGAGCGCATGGGAACCCGTCGCATGGCTGCGGGAGCGATGAGGGAACATGCGGGGCCCGCCGCGGGTGAGGACCTTCCACCTGCCGAGATGCCTGTTATGGAGCCTGGAGCCGGAGATGCAGCCGTGATTCCCCTCGCACCCGCCGTGACGTCACCGAGCGGCTGTGCTGCGGAGGGCAGGCTGAGGAGTGTGGAGCCACACCGTGATCGGAGGGACGCTGCCCTGATGACTCACAGGGCTGAGCACCTGCAGACCTCGCCGGGGCACGCCGTATCCGGGGCCGAGGCCAGCTCACCAGAGGAGCAAATGAAGGTTGGTGCGGGGTTAGGGGAGAGGTCGGAGCTCCAGGACCAGGACTGCATACACCCCCTGCCCTCTCCCTCACACATGTCAGCCCCTCCTGCGCCCTCTCTGCTGTGCAGCAATACCCCAGCTCAGGACTTACCCGGGGACCCGGTCCTGGATGTTTCAGGGGGGCACACCCACAGGAGCCCATGCTCACGGCTTGATCCCTCGGCCCCCGAATGGATGTCACCGAATCCCTCCCGGCCCATACCCCAGCTGTGGGGAGACAGTCCGCCTCGGTCTATGTCTGCTTCCCCTGCCTGGGGAGGGGGATCTGTACGGAGCCCACAACTGACCCATGCAGAGATACATCCGCCCCCTGGGAGCCGGAGGGGTGACCCTGGGTGTCTGAGTGCCTCTGGGGAGTCCTCGCCCCTGGGATGGTCGCCGGGGCCCCGGTCCGACACACCAGCCGCTGACCCTCAGCCCTGCAATCCTGTAAACGGGCCGGAGAGCCTGGAGTATGCCCTGGGCCCTGCTTCAGCCGTGAGATCGGGCGAACCCCGATTTGGGATGCCCCCGCCCCGGGCCCCGGAGGACCAGCTGTTCCTGCGGTCTTCTGTCGACCCTAGTCTAAGGGATCTCCTACAATGTCTTCCAACAAAGGCTGAACTCAAAGCAGATCTAGAGGCCGTGGCTACTAGAATCGAGCGGGCCTTACGCAGAGAAATAGAAGACCTCCAACAGAAATCTTCTGCTCTTGATACTAGAATTGCATCGCTAGAAGAGGCTCGCCCGGATTATGAGGCCCGTTTGGCGGCTCTTGAAAGAAACCAGGGGATGCACCAGCAGCAGTTGATTGACATCAGACTGCAGACAGATGACCAAGAGAATAGAAATAGGCGCAACAATTTGAAACTCCGTGGCATACCAGAATCCGTTAGATCAGAAGATCTGTGCACCTGGGCAACGGAACTGTTCAACGACCTGTTGGGCAAGCCACCGAACGCTGAACTGGTTATTGATCGAATACATAGGGTGGCTGGACGCCCAGTGGGGGACCCTCAAACCCCCAGAGACGTTTTATGCAGAATTCATTTTTTCCTTGTCAAGGAGGAGATCCTGCGACGGGCCTGGGAGAGGGGAAGGATTCCATTTCGAGGCTCTCAAGTTACTATCCTACCCGATGTATCTCGCCGCACCCTCCAGATGAGACGTCTGTTACGGCCGCTCCTCGACCGGATTCTAGAAGTTGGCGCTTCCTACAAGTGGGGTCACCCATTTCACCTCGTGGTACGAAGGGACAACTCCATTTACGCTCTCAGAAGCAAGGCGGACCTTCCGGGTCTGTTTATCTTTCTGGAAACGGACCCCTTTCCGGTCCCGGACTGGCTGGGACTTGACCCCCCTCCCCCCCCCCATGCCGCAGCGGGCGCCCAGGAGACCCCGGCTGGCCAGGGGTCGTAGGGGCGATGCTCCTGGGCCGATTCGGGGTCGCTAGCTCGGCCCATCCCTTTTAGCTCCCACGTTCTGACCCAGTATCTTTAGCCCTGACGCACCCCCTCTGAGCTTCCATGCCCCGATCACATTTTCCACTGTTGTAACTCCAGGTTTACTGTTTACTGTTTGAAGTTCATTATGATGTGTTCATTGTTGCGTGGTGCCCTGCGCCGGCTGCGGTTCCTCCCCTCCCCCCTCCTCGGCCCCTGGGGGGGCTGGCCCCGCTACTCGCCCCCTCGCGGGGTGGTGGTGGGTTGCCGGCCCTCTCGGGGTCCGTGGGGCGGGGGGGGCGGGTGCATTTGGATACACTTTAACATTATTTTAGTGTCAATCTACTGCTATTTTGATGTTTCGCTGCTGAGTCTGGGGATGCCCCGGGGGCGCGGGATGCTCCGGGGGTGCCCTGCCATGGTGGGTGGGTGGAGTCCCCGGGAGCTTGCTTATGATACCGAGATTGCTTTTATTGAAAAATTAGCAGTGTTTCCATAGGTATTTGAGATATGTTTTCAAGTTTTCAGGTTGCCCAACCCGGGGATGTGTGCGGGGCCCTCACTGGGGGGAGGGGAGGTGCGGGTTTCAGGACCCCCCCCTGAGCGTTATGGGGTTTTTGTTAATTGTTACCGCTCGGGGCGACTTTCTCTTTAGCCAACCCGGGGCTTAGGAATCTAACCCTCGTTGACCTATATACATTGGGGAGGCTCCCGAATGGCTAGGCTACCTCCACAACTACTGTTCCGCGACACCCGGTTGAATACCTGCCGATAGGTGTACGCGTGTTTGAGGGTTTACCCTCTACACCCCCATTGCCCTCCTCTATAGGGTAGGGGCTCTTTCTTTCTTTTATTAGCTTCTGTGTTTCTCTGCTTCCCTAGTGTTTTACCCTTCCCCCTGTCTATCGTGTGTGTTTGTCCTTCCAGGGCCCGACTCCAGCATTGGCCTACACGGGGTTGGCCAGCCCACTGACGCCCCATTGGTTCCTGTGACATTTTACCCCGTGAATCCAGGCACGACCGCTGGGCTAGCATGGCGGAGATTAGATTTTGCACTTTTAACGCTAGAGGGTTGAACGTCCCTGAAAAGAGAGCTAAAATACTATACGGGTTCCACAGGGAAAGAGTAGATGTTCTCCTATTGCAGGAGACTCATTTTTGTGTGGGGAAGATTCCTGATATCAGGAACAAATACTACAATAGATGGTTCCACAGCCCCAACCCGGTGAACAAGTCCAAAGGTGTCTCTATTGCAGTACATAGAGGTGTCCCCCTGGAGCCGCTAGACTCCAAGGTGGATCCAGATGGCAGATATGTTTTTCTCAAGTTCACACTCTCCGGGGTCAGATACACTCTCGCCAATTTATATCTTCCAAACCAGGCCCAGGTGGAGGTTGGACTTGGGATCCTTGAGGTTCTAGAGGGGTTTTCAGAGGGGGTTCTGGTGATGGGAGGGGACCTCAACCTAGTCCTTGACCCGCGGCTCGATTCTTCCCAGGGCAAATCGGGGATACCCTGCTCCAAACTACAGAAGCTGAGGGACGCGCTTCGCAACCTCCAGGTAGTTGACACCTGGAGAATCCAACATGGGGGGGCAAGGGACTACACATTTTTCTCCCACCCCCATAACTCCTACAGTAGGTTGGATTATATCTTTCTCAGTCATCACGCGCTTTCAAGAAACCCAGATGCCTCCATTGGCCGGATCTTGTGGTCTGACCATGCTCCCGTCTTTCTGAGCCTCCCATGTCCAGACGCTGCCCCCAGGCAGTACAACTGGCGACTGAATGATAATTTATTAAAGGACCCCCTATGTCTAGCTGAAATTAGGTCTTCCATCGCCAACTTCCAACTTGACCACTCGCAGGACCAGACCCCGCTCCCAACCCAGTGGGAGACCCTCAAATGTGTGCTCCGAGGGGTTTTTATCAAGCACGGTTCCAGGCTTAAGAAGGCCAGGGCACAGCAGATTGACGCTACTTTGAAGCGTATTGGGGAATTGGAGGAGACCCATAAAAACACCCCCTCACAAACGGTCTTGAAGGAGCTACTGGATTCTAGACATAGACTGAAGAACCTATATGACCAGTGCTTCCTCAAATACCGAGATAGATTTAGGGCCCGCATATACGAGCATAGTGACAAGTGTGGCAGGATGCTTGCCAGATCTCTCCACCCCAGGCAGGGCTCTACTTTCATCCCCATGATTAGAGGGGGGGGGGGATCGGAGCTCCACAAGACCACCCAGATAGCGGAGGAGTTCCAGGCCTTCTACTCCAGGCTCTACAACCTGGAACCTGTGCTCTCTCGGGGCTCCCGCCTGTCGGAGAATGACCAGATAGCGGAATACGTTAGCGACACCGCCCTCCCAGCTATCCCCCAGGAGAGCAGTGACCAGCTCGAGGATCCGTTCACCGTAGGGGAGGTACTTAAGGCTATAGGGGATACCCCTGCAGGCAAGAGTCCGGGCCCTGATGGCTTCACCCCCAGATTCTACAAGACATTGAGGGATTTGGTTGCCCCCTTTTTGGTCAAGATATTTAATTCTATCTCCGGGGACTGTCTCTTCCCGAGGCAGTCCTTGGAGGCTCATATAACAGTTATACCTAAGCCGGGTAAAGATGCCACCCTCCCGGGCAACTATAGACCCATCTCCCTGATAAATGTAGACCTGAAGATCTATGCCAAAATTATTGCACTTAGGCTGCAGCCCTTGCTCCCCTCCCTGATTGACACTGACCAAGTCGGATTTGTCTCGGGGAGAGAAGCGAGAGACAACACTATTAAAACGATCTCCCTCATACAGCACGCGCAGTTGCGGGCTGTCCCCACATGTATACTAGCGGTGGACGCTGAAAAAGCGTTTGATCGCGTGCATTGGGGCTTTCTGAGGGCTGTGCTACAGCAGGTGGGCCTGGGGCCGGGTATGCTAGCTAAAATTATGGCCTTATACCAGGATCCTACTGCCAGGGTGAGGGTCAACGGCACCTTGTCCGGAACCTTCCGCATTCGGAACGGAACCCGGCAGGGATGCCCCTTGTCTCCGCTGCTTTACATATTGGTGATGGAGCACCTGGCCAATGCTTTGAGGGCGAACCCGTCCATTCGGGGGGTCGTCTGCGGGGGAGGGGAACACAAGCTCTCCCTCTTCGCGGACGACCTACTTATGTACGTCACCTCCCCCCATATAACCATGCCCTCGGTTCTAGTGGAGTTTAAGCGCTTTGGAGATGTGAGCAACTTTAAGGTCAACTTGTCTAAAACCGAGATCCTGAACGTTTCCCTCCCTGACGAAACTCAACGTCTTCTGCAAGCTAACTTTCCCTTTAGGTGGCAAAAAGAAGCCATCAAGTACCTGGGGGTCCAGATCCCCGCTGACCTGGGGTTGCTGTATAAACTTAACTACGCTCCACTGTTACAGTCCACGACTTCAAGACTTAACTCATACCGCAACAAGCAGCACTCCTGGCTGGGTCGTATTAACATCCTCAAAATGGACATACTCCCGAGGTTTCTATACCTGTTTCAGGCGGTCCCCTTACACCCGGGACGTGGTTACTTCCAGGCCTTGCAGAGAGCCTTTTTCAAATTTGTTTGGGGGAGCGGGCGACCTAGGATCAGGAGGGAAACACTTCTTAGAGCTAAGCCGAGAGGGGGCCTGGGAGTCCCGGACCTTCGGGCCTATCACGCCGCCTCGCTGTTGGTCAGGCTCTCAGATTGGTTCCACCATAAAGATGACAAATGTTGGGTCAGTGTGGAGCAGGCCATTTCTCCCCTAAATTTGGTGGCATTGCCCTGGATTGAACCTTCCTCCAGACCTGATATACGAGAATTGCCCTATCTGGCGGGCCCCTTGTTACGATTATGGGATGGATTTCTGAAGCGGGATAGGCTATCCCACAGACCGGGACCCCTTACTCCCCTGTTTGACAACCCTTCATTCCCCCCTGGGATGCATGCTAGATCCTTCCTCATATGGGAGGAGTCCCGGGACGTCCGGCTGGGGGACATAGTGTCGGGGTCGGGCCCTCCCTCCCTCGCGGCCTTGCGGACCCATGGGGGGACCAGGAACATATCTTGGCTCCTACATGCCCAGCTAGCGGCTTATATCAAATCGATCACACCGAGCTCGTGCCTCTCCCGCCCGCTTACGCCTTTGGAGGCTATATTGCGAAACCCTTCCCCTCCCAAGCACACGATTTCCCTTCTCTATCAGATTATTCGAGGCGAGGAGGAAGACGAGGAGCTGCCTGGGTTCTGTGGGAGATGGGAGGAGGACCTGGGACAGACGTTGAGGCCCGATGACTGGGAAAAATCCTTTACACTTACCCATAGGCTGTCGGTTGCTTCTAGATCTCAGGAACGAAACTACAAAATACTATCGAGATGGTATAAGTGTCCTTCGGACCTTGTGAAATTTGGAGGGTCCGATACTGGGGATTGTTGGAGATGCAGCGGGGCCCCAGGGACTATGCTACATATCTGGTGGGAGTGCCCCCCGATACGGACCTTCTGGGAGAAAGTTCTAGAGATATATGAACACTTAACATTGGAACAAATCCCCCACACCCCACAGATCGCCCTCCTGTCCATGATCCCTGGACCGGTGTCATCCAGTAAGAGGGGGTTGCTGAGACATCTACTCACGGCTGCGAGGTCGGTGATCCCAAGACACTGGCGCACCCCTGCTGTACCATCTCTGGTGGAGTGGTATGGGGAAGTTGAGAGCATCAAGAGGCTGGAGGAGTTGGCCTTGGAGGGGGTGGAGGGGGGCACCCAGAAATATCTTAAGACATGGACGCTATGGGAGGTTTCTCGGGTCACCCCTGACTTTCAGAAATTGCTAGGCTGATGGGCCTGATCTGATACCTCGCCCTAATGACCTCACCCTGGACAGCAGATGAAAACAGAGCCTGGACGAGCTGTGAGTCCAAGATCCTAACATGGTGTGGTTGTGGTTGTTGTCCCCACTTTGCCTAAACATATACCTACAATTACGCTCCTACCAACGTCTTGGTCCCTACCTGGGTCGTTGTCTTTGTCTTGTCCTTGTCTCTCCTCTCCTGGGCTAGTAGTTCCCTGATGTCTACCCCTCCCTGTCTTTCCCCCCATTCTTTCCCTTCTTTCCCTTAGTGTTTCTATTCTTTCTTCAGCGGTTCAACGGGAGATGACTGGCCTCTGGGGCTTTGATTTGGGGGGAGGGAACGGGGTCGGGTTGGGGGTTACCCTCCACGGGTGAGGGGTCCAGGTCGGTATGTTGGGCCCCCTGAAATGAGCCGGGCGCCATCACTAGATGATCCCCCCGCGGGTTATCCTGTGAACGCACCCCGACCGGGTTCCCCCCTGAGGGACGCACAATATGGCGCACTTTGGTCGGCCCGACACGTCACTCCACCTCTACAGGGGCTGGGTCTCTCCCATTCCAAGAGCGTTTTGCCAGTGTTCACTGTAACATTGTTTGATGTTTGACCTTATTTGTACTTGTACTCTTTGTTTTCTCTATCTTGTATGTAAATGTTCTTTTCAAAAAGTAAACTTTCAATAAAAACAAATTGAAACAAAAATGTCCAGAAAATGAATTGAATGACAAAGGGGTAAGTATGGGGTACCTGTGACTGGGCTTGCAGCGTGGGAGTATACATGGTGGGAATCATCAATTCAGATGCCCCCTCAGGGCTTCATAGTTTACCCCTCCCTTCAATTCCATTCTCCACAACCACAGCCCAAATGTGGTTGCAATGTTTCTTTTGTCCCTCAGTGCTACCAGCATGAGGGAACCTGGCAACTGTGACCACTATGGCATGCCAAGTTCACTCATGTTGGGAGTGCTGAGGAACAGGTGCAACAGTGTGACCACATTTAAAACGTGGTCATGGAAAATGAAATAAATGGAGGGGCAAACTGGAGACCTTATAGAATACTGTGCAGGAATTAGAGGGACGGCACATGAAACAGGCTGCAGGTGATATCCTTGCAGCCTATTATTACCCTTGCCTGAACTATCCCTTTAAAAAGTTGAATAGAACATGCAAGGGGTGTTGTGTAGGAGCCTGGAGCCTAAATGTGAAAGCAGCGCAAGGGCTCAACTGCCATTAGTTATCTTCAACAACCACCAACTAGGAAGAGTCTAGATATGGGGCACTAACACCATGCGGTGTAACTTAAACAATACATTGCATACCACAAAATTGATTAAAAACACACATGACACTAAAAACCATCACAAGTCATAGTTAAAAACAGCAACATCCAAACTGGGCCATGATAATACATTCAATGATTGATTATTTAAATATTGGCAGTAACAGTAATTGAGTAAATAGATGAATTAGCCTCCCCACGCTCCTTAAAGTGCAAAAAGTGATATCCAAGTCCTATATAATAATGATATTGATAGTAATGAAGAACGAAACCTCCTAACATTCCCTATAGTGCAAAATAATTGCCCTATCCAATAAGGAAATAGCAGCCATACAAAATGGTCACATAAACCAATTTACATTAAAATGCTCATAAGTAAAACAACGTCCAATAACAATGCATCCTAATGAAGAGTAATACTAAATTTCATGAGTGAATATCCAGTAACCAAGCAAAAATTCATAAAGAATCCCCCTTTAAAAATTATATATTAAATAACAAGAAATACATGGGAGAGGAGGCTTGCAAATAACCACTGTCAGTAAATAAAGATACCGCCCAATCAAAGTCATAAGGTCCAGGTGTATGTGCCGCTGCCCCACGTGCTCCACTGTGTGCTAACAGCTTCTCTAGGGGTTATCTTCAACCGTCTAAAAACCGTACAACTATTAACTGTAAAAATCATATAAAAAACACGTAAAGGGAAAGAGAAAAAGTGTAAATGATCCTATGCTACTAAAATAAAAGCTTATCACGGTCATAAAAGACTTGAAGATCATAAAGGAGTTAAGACTTGCAAGGTTCTACCCCTGGAAAATATAACCCCTTCCCAGCCATCAGCCTTGTATTTTTGGAAGCATTTTAGTGGCTGCAGATGTACATGTAAATGTAAGTTACACAGTTTCAGCTTTCTGCATGGATGCTTCATTAGGCTAATTTACACTTGTTTCCGGGAATGGCCCTTCACAGCACTGTCAGCCCCTCTAGCAGAAAATGCATTATGAAGCCCATAAACAATGAGGCCAAAGATTTCCTAATCGGTGCAGCACTGAAGGCACTGCAAGCTATCTTTAGCCATAGACTCATTTTGTTACCTTTCTTTTATTTCAACCGAGTAGTAGCCAATGTGTCTTTTCATCTCACTAATTTGTGTAAAATGTTGGAACTGCGGCAGAAAGAATGGCTCTTATATGCCATTGTAGCTTTGCATTTCTTTTCTTGCGTGTTCCTGCCTCCTGATGTCACATTCTGCAGGAGCCTGCAGTCTTCAGATCATTGTTATTTATTAATGTGCCCATATCTGTTGTTGCTCCAAGACACCATAGGTTTTCTGCTCGCTGCTGGAGGGAACAGCATGCAGGACCAATAAAGTATTCTGGAGCAGGACTTTAATGACTGCAGTGCCTTTTCCAGCCAATCAATTATGAAGGGACACCTTCAAGCCTTCATCGCACCACATATTGTTACGGGGTTACCAAAGAGGCTCCATTGTAATGTATGGGACTGCTGTGCTTATGATAGTAAGACTTTACAAATTGCTGAAACTGCTTGTTTCACAACACAGTGTTTGTAAAATATATATATATATATCTGAGCCCCCTTCAATATCTCAAGAGTCCCCCCCCCCCCCCATGTTCTAAGGATGAAGCATTTTGTAGTGGTTAGTCTAAACCAGTAGTCCTCAAACTTCCTCCTCAAGGGCCGAGACAGGCCAGGTTTTGCAGCTCTCCACGCTACTCCACAGGTGAATTAACTGGTGCTCAGACAGAGCTATAGCCCTAATTATTACATCTGTGCATCAGCATAGAGAGCTGCAAAACCTGGCCTGTCTCGGCCCTTGAGGAGGAAGTTTGAGGACTACTGGTCTAAACCTAGCACACCCAGCAGCCTCATAGGAAGGGCAGGAGAGAAGGCTTTTATGTGGAGCCTCATTAGCATTTCTCACTGGAAGGGACAGGTATGGAGGAAGTTTCCCCAGGAAAATCCGGTGATGTGGTTGGTCCAGCTCTGAGGTATAAAAGCCCTCTTCTCCCAGGGCTAGTACAGGGCTAGTTAGTCCTACTGGCAGCTAGGTACAACTGTGCCCCCTTTGGCAGATTATGATATTGCATGTCCTTTATGTTATTTAATATTGTCTTTTTAGTGTATTGTATATTATGATAGTCATCAAATAAATATATTTTTTATACATTGATTGGGTGTGTGTAAGTGTAAATCTCTGGAATTTACTCTTTGGGGAGTTTTGGACATCCCCAATTTTTGTATTGGTAGTTTGCATTTGAGCTATTTTCAGAGTACTGCACCACATTTATCCTTAATTGGTTGGTGCCACCCAGTTCCAAGCAGTATCTCATATCCAGGGCTAGTACAGGTGGGAATCTGTATCCCCAGACACAGACGCCAGCTTAAGAAGACCCATATGTTGCCATAGAAGACAACCAGGAAGAATAGAAAGGCCCTGCGAGGGATGGAAAAACAATGCTGGACCAAAGGAGGACACCACCTAGCTTTGGGTGACCCCTAGAAGTGAGATTTTATACCCCACAGCTGTTTTGTCCTGATCCGGTGTGTAAAAATGTCCCAGATGCCATTCATGAATGAAGTGCAGGGCAAGGATGGAGGTCCCCCCTCTGCTCAGCCACTCCATTCATAGCAATGTGCTTCCGAGTACACAAAGCAGGGAAACCCTGGCCAGCCACACATGTGCTGTGGAATTGAAGCCCAAGAGTAGTATAATGCATTTCCAGGGGGTTCACACAGTGTGCTATCCCGGATGGACCCCACTGCAGCCTGACCACCCTGGGGCTATTTATTGCTGGTGAGGAGGGTCATGCTTTTAATGCTGGGTGGTTATTGAAGGAGGAAGAAGGAAGTAAGTGGGGTTAGTGCCTACTGCTGCAAAATATTAGTACTGTGCAATAATGACCTCCTATTAAGTCATGTAAAATATCATTATGACCTGAAGAAGGGATGAAATTACTAAAAAATGACTAGACTTCCTCCTAAACAGGTAGCATGGTATCTTGAATCAGGCTGATAGGCTGGCTACAGCATACCTTGGAAGGACCCCTGAAGTGTTATGTATCGGCAGCCCCATTATTGCATCGTACGAGCACCCAATCACAGTGGGAATCCTGATTTGGGATGCTCTATGCTGCCTAATTTGGAGGAAGTTAAGTAACTTCTGACGGACCTTCTACTTTAATACCAGGGAGTGATTTACTTTAGGTGCCAACGTAGGTAAATTAAAGAAAAACACATTTATCTGCCCTTCCTCTTCCTTGACCCAGTACACTCCAATTCCAACTGCAACAAGTTGGAAAGCAGACTATACTGAGTTGATTCTGGGCCACAGGCCCCTTAGCTGCTCATATGCAGGAGCTTGTGGACTATATTTCAGCGTGGTCTTGTTTTCAGCTAGCTGGACCCTGGACTATGGCGGATCAAGGCAGCAAGAGGACAAGTAAGTATCGATTTACACCAACACTGTAATGTTGTGGGCTGGTGTGATTCAGGATTGAAGTGTAGTGGAAGAACCTTGTGCTGTGATGCAGAGATTTCTACCCACTGCCTCTTGGTGACCCCAAGTCCCACAACAGAGTGATGCCTAACTTTTTCTTGCATTGCCACATCAAAGGCTGCAGTGTGTGTGGTGCTGCAGTATTGAGTCCACAATGGCTTGAGCAGTGCAAGCAAAAGGTAGGTGCCGCTGCAGTTTTGGGCAGTCAGGCCGGAGAGAGGAGGTGGGTAACCGTCTGGCACCACAGCTTCCCAAGCACAAAACTTCCAGGGAGGGTAAGGGTCTGCTTAAAATAAACCTAAAATCTCCTCTTGGGTCCTGATTTGCAGACATTCCAGATGAATCTTACCCACCTCCTTATGCTGCCTATGAGCCTGAAATCGCAGGGATATTTATTTTTCAATGGGAAACCTCCTCTTGGTGTTGGGTGCAAGGGGTGGGTAAGGTTAATTTAAAACCATTTTTTTTTAGATTTCCTGTATTCTTTACTCAATCACACTTAGCCTGTTCACTCCCTCTGAGCAATTTAGAGAACTGAAGAAAAAATACCTCATTGCCACACTCCTCCGCCCAACCTTTAGGCTGTCTTAAAGGTCATGGCAGGTCCTAGTTCCTTTTCTACCATGGAACAATCCTGCCTGCCACATGGATTGGTGGACGACTGCAGTGACAATGTGATTTTTTCCCTGACTGTTCAAAACTGGTGTAATCCAAACAACTGCTCTTGAACAAGGTTGGCAGGATGGAACAATTGATGGCACATTCACAAAACAGGGCTGTATCTTTCAACAAAGCAATGTCACAGTCACATTTTCAACTTACAGCAGAGACCGTTCACAGTTAATTCAGCACTCCAGGTGGCTCTCCATCCTACTTTGACATGCATCACATACTCTCAATTTAACAGGCAGGGCAATGCAGGGTACCAAGTGGTAGGGAGAGCTTCTCCACTTCAGAAAAAATAGTCATCACACGAGATCGGTATATCTACGGGTCATGCAACACAAGTCCATCAAATCAGCTTAGTCTCGAGGACGGCATTCCCAGCTAGGCTCAACACTTTCCCCCTGTGTTCCTTACCGAAGTAGTATATCCTCCTGCACCACACTTATAGTTCCCACCACTTCACTGATTTCCCGCCACCTTGGGCTTTTATACCTTGACCCACCCAGTAAACCCACCACCTATTGTTTCTCTGGTACTTAGGGAGACTCCACTCCTTACCTCTACCTTAAAGACTAACTCCACCCCTTTTCTCTAGCTTAAAGACTAACTCCACCCCTTTTCTCTAGCTTAAAGACTAACTCCACCCCTTTATCCTCTTATTAATGGGGAATCCCACTCTCTTCTCTCTAGTTATAAAGCAATAGACAGCTCATCCCCCCGCCCTCTCCTCTACCATTTTAACTGAGGACAACACCAGAGAGGGGAGGGAGGATCCCTGGTGCGCAAGACCCCGTAGGGTGATCCCAAAACCGGGAGCATCAGGGCATCCCAGCTCCCCAGGCCTGGAGGAACCTATCCAGCCAGATGTGCCTCTGCCCCCCTTGCTGTCTCAGGACAGCAAAGCCTCACAGGGGCTTCCCAAGACATCCGCCTGGCAGAACGATGGAGCCACCACTCGCCCCCCGACCAACCCACGAACATGGCTGCTGGGTCAAGAACCTCCTACTGCCCCATGACGGGGTAAGCTACACTTTCACTTTACCGGCCTAGGGGACCCACCATGCACTTCTTGCTAACCTT
The DNA here is from genome assembly GCA_027917425.1 of Gastrophryne carolinensis. Lineage (NCBI taxonomy): Eukaryota > Metazoa > Chordata > Amphibia > Anura > Microhylidae > Gastrophryne > Gastrophryne carolinensis. Next base: position 330,020,156 of record CM051235.1, on the reverse strand, counting down.
TTCCCCCACTATTCACAGACACAGACCAGGATCTGTATGGAGGCGACAGAGACACCCGGGGATGTCGAGGGGATCCCTGGGAGGACGACCTGTGACCGGGGTGTATAGCTGGTGTATTGCTTCCCCATTTGGGATGACATAATTGTTCCTGCTCACACCTGGTAAGCAGCTACTACATGTAGATTTTTGGGAGTCACTTTTTTCCCATGACAGGCACCTGCATCCCTCATCTCTTTCCCATTCCCAGAAGAGGAGACCCTGGTGGACCCTGTTAACCCTATCCTACCTGCGTCCCACCCTTCTGTTTCCCTAAATAAATCCCCTTTTAACAGAATAAAGTGATAAAGTGGGAATAATTTCTTCCTGCTATACTGGCAATACTCGGAGAGAGCAGGGGGAGGGGAGGCACTATTCTGATTCTGTGCCCTGGGTGCTACGCCTCTGCTCAAAGTATTATAGAAAGATGATGATAATCCATGAGGGTTGGGTGCTATTGTCTGAGATGTCTTGCTGTGCATGCTGTAAAGGCATGCCTAAGTAAAGGCCAAACCGGGATGCCCCAGGGTAGACCAAATTTTTGGTTCTTGATCTGCTCTGAGAGGAGTGATCACTGGCATAATGTCTATAAAGCCTCTAGGGGCAATGGTTTAGGATGCCCACTGCGTCAAGCTCCACATCACCCAGTATACTCAGTTTGTCGGTGATTCTACAGTACACGCACAGGCCACACGCCATTGACTTCCAGCTGATATGTGAAACCCAATTTGGCAATTTTCAGGCAATCAGGGGGTTTCACACAGCAGGGTCCTGAATCAGGATGTTCCAGGGGGACTGAACAGACTGCATACTTGCGCCAGGCAATTTAGGAATGCCTGGCATGGTTGTGCTCTTTGGATGGAGGTGAGTGGAGATGCAGACTATGCATGTGCCATGAGATCGCTGGTGAATATACTGAGCGGTTCCAGGGGTTTTGCAGTGCATTCCCAGCTTGGAATGCCCCAACTGGGAATGCTAAGCCAGTGGTTGCTCCTCTTTTAATGCAGACCTATCACTTCATCCCCTTTTGGACAAGTGGGACAGACTTCCTTTTAGCTGCCTAAGCCACCGTCCAGCTGTTGTGGCAAGCCCAGTGTACTTGCCTTTTCTCCTGAGCGGTCTCTGTGAACTGGTGTTGCAGCATACAGTACACACTGTACATTATACAGTACAGTGACCAAAGTCTTGTCCATAAAGATGCGCTGACTGCTTCAGTGCATAAAAACCTGATAAAAGAAGGGTGAGGTGTAAAGGGGCTGACCAGAAGCCTGGGTGGCCCTTTAAAAAAGGGCCTCTGCACCCGGGCTACAAGACCTCATTAGCTGGTGCCTGGGCTGGTTATGCTGGGAAAGGACGCCCCAGGCCATTTTTTCAATTTAACCCTTCATAGTGTGGCTAGTAGTTGTATTTTATTTCTAAATGTTATAAAGTGCTCCTTTCAGTTTGGTGGGGTCTCCTGAGCAGGTACGACTAGCGATACATTTGACCAATGTACCATTGTAATTGGGAGAAATGGGGCTTTTACATGCAATAGGGTTTTCTTAAATAAAATAAATGTTTTATTTAAAATAAGCGAGACAATTAAAACAATATATTATATAAATATATATATATAAACTTTTTTCGCTCCAAAATATAAAAAAAATATTTAAAATAAATGAGGCAATTAAAAAAAATATATAAAAATATATCTTTTCACTCAAAAATATAAAAAAGACACTGGAAAACTTACAAACAAGACAATTCATGCTAAATTCAGCCTAAACTAAAATTTCCCTGGAAATTGCTGCAAAAAATCACAGTTAAATATAGCACAGAATGGTAAAAAATGACCTGTCAACAAAGGGTGACAAAATCTCAAGTAGCCTGAGAGTTAAAAGGGTTAAAAGTACCTATGCATGTTGGGTATTGTTCTGTTTGAGGGACCTTGCAGATTCAGATTTAGGGCATTATTCATGAAGGGATAGCGACAGGTAGTGGCTGTTAACCGACAAGTAGCGGCAGGTATCGGCATGAAAACGCCGGCCACAGCACGCAATTCCACATTTATGAAGCCGATTCTGTTGAGCGACTGGGATAACGCCATGTAGCGTCCGATTCATCATTATCCCAGCCTCAGCGTACAGCGCCGGCGTTCAAACTTTCAGAGTGCCACGTCTTACCTCTCGCTACCTGGCGCTCTCCCATACATTTCAATAGATGTTCTTTTACTTACTTAAACAGGGGGTTTTTATTATTTTTTTTATTTTATTCTCAAATAATGTCACCTCTCCTGGCCTAGAATTTTTTCAAACTTTTTTCATTTTTTATATATTTATGCAGAATTGACATTACAGGTCTGGCATTAATTTGTTCATGTCACAATGTTATAACAATGTAATTCCATATGTTTTCACTTTGTTACTGGTGGATACATGTTCAAAAACTGCCTTTAATCACACAGCCTCCGGCGCTCTGGGCTACAGTGAAGGATTTTTGAGCGCCAGCGGTGTGAGGCTGTTTTTTTATGAACATGGTGTGAGTCGGTCGCACCGACCAGTCGCTACCATTCGCTCCCATACAGCGCTGTACTGCTCATATACCGACTCCCCACAACGTATTCATCAATGCTGCACAGCGACTGAGGCGCGCTGAACTAGCGAATCACGGCGAGCACAGCGACTACTAGCGGGCGCTCTGAAATGCCGGCTACAGACGCTCATCTGTCGCTACCTGCCGCTAGTAATGAATCAGCCTGCCCGTTTTTCTTGTTTGATAGGAAAATGTTTTTTTTTTTATTCTTTTGCTTTTTTTTACATGTTTTTAGTGACAACCTGTGTAACCAAAGAATTCTTCTAGGGATTACATTCAGCAAGGTGAGCCCACTACAACACGCTGGGTACTCTCAGGAAAAATATGTAAAGGTTTGTTTTGGTTGAAAAAGCGCAAGATGCGCACTTTGTCTGCAGAGCCCCATCACATTTAGTTACGCCACTGTATATATATATTTGTTTTAAAGATTAAGAGATAATATGATAATAGGAACAATGCTTGTAGGAGAACTGCCATGTGTATTATTGAAACCATGAATTCAAACAAATAACAGCAGTATATGTACACAGTCATTTTCTATGTAAAGCAATGGCTGCTGTATGCTGGTTGCTGGACCCAGATTTCTTACAATTCTGGTATCTCTGTCTGCGTAGAATAAATCAAGCTGGATTTGTTTGCTTACATGGTGATTTATTCTTTTTTTATTCATTTGACTCATCTTGCAGTTTCTGTTTATCTCACTCCCTTTGCCTTTGTGCTGCTCCCTCCCTGGTATGAAACGCTGTCTTTACATAAAGAAATTATACAGGTGAGAGAGGAGATAGGGAGAACTGGAGCAGAAAGACGGAGAGGCAGCAAGCTCCTTTTCTTCCTGCTTGATTCGACGCAGCTTATGTGCATGGCATAAAAGTATCCCACAATAGCTCCCTACATTTCCTTTTTTGTCTTGAATTCAACATTGCCATATAATTGGTTAAGAAAAATCCCTGGTTCTCTGCTGTGAACAGTAATTGGTTAATTTGTCTTGAAGCTGCTCCTCAATTTTTCATGAAAAATGTAAAATGCTAAGTTATTTTTACTAGCTACATGCAAATACTACAAGCGCCTACTTACCTCCTGGAGATTTACATTGACTTTCCTTAGTATTGCCATTAATCCTTCCCGTCCTTAATATTGAGCTACATATAGTACATTTTTCCTATAACATACAGTACATTTCTGTTGCCAGTTTGCGGATATAAAATTTTTTACTGCTACAGTTTTTCATAGATTAAAGGAGGTTTGGTACGTGACAGGTTCCCCATACAAGCATTTCTGGCAAATTGCAAAGGGACTGTCCAGGCAACTAAATAACAAAAGCCATACGTAAAAGAAAGGATATACCAACATGCCTATGATATAAGGACAAAAGATCTGAGGTCCCCAATAAGTAGGGAGACCTTTTGGTTGTTGGGGAAACGTTTGAAGCAGTGAGCCAGGCAAGTCACCCACAGGAGGATGCATGAAACACTGATGGAGTAGTAAAAGGCAAGTTTTCCCAGCTCTCTTCCGATTTCCCCACCACCACCATCCAATACTTTAAAAACACCCTCCAATTGCTGAGGCTTAAAGTGGATCTGGAAATCCAATTAATTGTTTAAATAAGTTATATTGAACAAATGCAGAAAATGGCTGTAGAAAATACATATGAAACTGAATAACATAATTAAATGGATGTTGGCAATCTGTGAGTGCACATAATAAGCTAAATTCCTATAATATAATATTTTCCATTATCCACAGTCTCAATTTAAAGGGCCAGCAGGTCAGGCTAAAGCACAATTGACTGGCAGTGAGACTTCTGAGACTGAGGAAGAGCTTAAAGTGGACCTTCAGCATGATTTAATGAAAAGCCCAAACCCTTAAAAAACTATTCCACAGCATCTAAAATTAATATATTTTAAGTTTTTAGTCACTTATTATTTTTCCCCCACTAGATGCAGGTAGGATGATTTTTAATGTGAGCAATCTGTATGTACAAAGTGTGGGAAACATGTAAGATAGGCTCTTATTCAGGGTGAAGGTCCGGTTTAAGCGAAACACGTAGGAAATACATCTAGAATTGAATGAGACTTCATATTACTTGAGATCCAGAGAGCCCAATGTAAGACGGGGGGGGGGGGGAATATGTGAGACTTTGAAGAAAGGTACACCCTGTAAGATCAAATGACAGGTATGAACCAAGGAGAGGTAAGTATGAAGAGAATTAGCATTTTTTTTAGGAAGAAGAGAAAGAGAAGAAGGAGACCTAAGACCAGGGCCAGCGCCAGCACCCGGCCAGGCAGGGCAGCTGCCAGCGGCCCCCTTCACTGACCTTTGGGGCGTCAAAGGAGCTTGACTGGCGACGGACTGGGAGGGAACCGCCACAGCTGGTGCCCACATCTCCTCAATTGGCAGGGTTACACACAATGGGGCATCTCGATTTAGTTCCAGGGGAGGAAGTGCTGGGTTTTGTTCTGCTTTTAAGTTGCCTGCCCCAGCTGAGTTCCTATCCATGGAGCATCCCAATCTGTGATACCCTACTGTGTGAAACCCCCTGGGATCGCTGGCATACCCACTATGCAAGCAATTCAACCCCTGAGTTTTGGTCCGCTTTACAGGGGCATCTCAATTTGGAATGCCTCTCTTTATGAAAGAACTCCTCTGGTTTGGCTGGTAACTCAAACTGGAGATCCCACAGTGCATTCACCAGTTCTAGGAAATTAACGAACAAAGGGGAAGGGGGGTCAAACACAGGGGCATCCAAAATCAGGAGAATCTAGATTCCTTTAGATTCCAATCTCAGGTTTAAAGGGGTTTGGTGCACTTTAAAGTAGACCGAAACTAGAGCTTTGGTCCAAATAGCAAGATCCTTAGGGGGCATCCAGATCGGTGATGTGACGCAACTCTGAAACCAAGCTGCCCAAGGGCCCACATAAACCTGGATCCGGCCTAATAATGACATGGAGTCAGGATTTGTTCAGCACACAGGAGGGGCGGAGCAACATAAGATAAACATGATTAAGGACACTGCAAGAGGCACTAACAATATCACTACAAATGAGAATAGTATATCTGACCATATATATGCACACGTGGAAGCACTGAGTCACAATATAATATAGGTGCACATAGGCACATTCACAACCACTATGAGAGATGATAATTCCAATTGGGACATCATCAATCTGTCACCAGTTTCATTAACACAAGCACAATGCAAAGTATTAGGTTTGGGACTAAATTATGTTACAGGAAAATCAAAATTTTGGCCAATTATAGGATGAAAATTATGAAGATAGCCAGGATGTAGAAAAAGAGGAGGTGAGAGAAAAAGCTGTCAGATTCCATAAACAGTCCACATATTTTCCACCATTAAGTACGAACGCCAATATATGTGTTTTCACTAAGCTGGTGAAACAAGAGATAGGGAAGTTAAAAGTTACTCAATATCCCCCAAACAAATAACATCTAAAATGATGAATGGTCAACACTAAAGCAGCTACAAAAAGAACCAAAATGTATAGTGAGGCCTACAGATAAAGACAATAACATAATGATTATGACTCAGGAGTCAGGATCAATACGAGGAGATATGTGAAAAGGTATCTGCTATGCAATAATCATCCAGAGTTCTCCAACTCAGCAGTTCTTTGTTTCACTGAGACCTGGCTCAGTACCAACATCCCTGACGCGGCCCTTGAACTCCCTAATTTTAATTTATTCAGAGCAGACAGGGACTGTGACTCAGCGCAAAAATCAAGGGGTGGCGGCATCTGCTTCTATGTGAACACCAACTGGTGCAGAGATACAAAAATCCTTGCTATAAGCTGCTCTGCGTGTTTAGAACTATTAGTAGTTAATTGCAGACCCTTCTATGCTCCAAGGGAATTTTCTTCCTTTATCCAGTTTGGTGTGTACATTCCTCCACAGGCATCTGTAAAGTCTGCTTTAGATAGCCTAGTTGACTGTATTACTGATTGTGAAAGGAAACACCCCCTGGCCCTCATCATCATATTTGGTGATTTCAATCAGGTTAAGCTTAACGCAGAACTGCCAAAGTTCTTTCAACATATAACCTGTCCCACTAGGGGTGTGAATTCCCTTGACCATTGTTACACAATTATTAAAAGAGCTTATAAACCCATAGCTAAAGCGGCACTTGGGCATTCTGATCACTCCCTCATCCACCTGGTGCCTGCATACAAGCAGCAATTGAAAAGAAGCAGGCCCTCCTTTATTACTACAAAAAGATGGACGGAGGAAGCAAAATCCAACCTTCAAGCATGCTTCGAATCCACTAATTAGGAAATCTTCGAGGACTCAGAAAACGTCAATGACTGGACCAACATGGTAATGTCTTACATCAAGTTCAGTGAAGACATGCTGATTCCGACTCGGACCTACAGGAAACAGGTGAACAACAAACCATGGTTCAAAAGTTCGATCAAGGTCCTCAGAGTCAAAAAGGAGGCAGCCCACAAAAATGGCAATCTGCCTGAATACAGCAAACTCCGGAAAATGCTTTCAAAAGAGATTAAAGCTGCTAAAAGGTCATACTCAACTAGGCTGGAGGAGAAATTTCCTTCTGCCAATTCCAGAGCACTCTGGAATGGCTTAAGACAGATTACCAACTTCAAGGGCTCCTCCCCTTCCATTACTCCGAACAAAGAGCTTGCTGAGGAACTAAATAACTTCTACAGCCAATTCGAAACAGAGAAGTCTGAAGGTGTTACTTACCCTGCTAATCCTCTTCCATGTGCAGGCAGCACACCCCGTCCAGACAGTCCGTCCAAACTGGTCTTTGAAGTGTCAGATGTCAAGAAGCTTCTGATGTCCCTCAACTCCAGGAAGGCATCTGGTCCTGATGGCATTTCAATAACATGCCTCAAGGTATGAGCAGAACAGATTGCTCCAGTCCTAACTGACATCTTTAGGAGTTCACTAGAGGGTGGAATAGTCCCCGACTGTCTGAAGAGCTCACATATTATTCCTGTCCCAAAATCGTCATCCGCTTCGGTCCCGAATGACTTCAGACCCATTGCTCTGACCCCAGTGGTCATGAAGATATTCGAACGATTGGTCATGTCATTTCTCAAGGAGGTTACAGGTTCTCTTTGGGATCCATTACAGTTTGCATACAAAGCAAAGAGATCTGCAGCGGATGCGGTCAATCTGGCGATCAAGTTCACATTAGATCACGTTGATCGACCCAAGTCATATGCCATAATGCTTTTTATGGATTTCTCATCAGCATTCAACACCATTGACCCCCAAATACTCCATGGGAAGTTGCTCTCTTTGGGCACCCCACTAAACTTATCGGATTGGATTTTTAGCTTTCTGACTGGTAGGTCCCAGAGAGTCAAACTGGGTCCCTTTGTTTCCACGTCCAGGATCACAAACATGGGTGCACCACAGAGATGTGTTCTGTCTCCTCTTCTCTTCTCACTTTACACCACTGACTTCATCTCCTCAGATCCATCGGTCAAGATCATTAAATACGCTGATGACACCACCTTAGTAGGCCTCATCAGTGACAATGATGAGTCTAACTATAGGGCACAAGTAGAAACCCTTGAATCATGGAGCAAAGCAAACAACCTGATCCTGAATTCCCAGAAAACAGTGGAACTTATAATTGACTTTAGGCTATCCTACCAATCACACCATCCTATTTTGATCGGTGAGGAGGCTGTCAAAATTGTAGCCAGTGCAAAATTTCTTGGTACTCAGATCACGCAGGACTTGAAGTGGGGCAAGCAAGCTACCGTCATCTTAAAGAAGGCCCAACAGAGGCTATACTTCCTAAGACAGCTGGCAAGATATGGTATGTCTAAAAAGATATTAAAAGCCTTCTACAACGCTGCCATAGGATCAATCCTGACCACTTCATTTACAGTCTGGTACGGCGGGGCCACAGCCAAAGACAAGCACAGGCTGAGAAGGATAACCAGGACTGCCGAGAGGATAATTGGATCTCCCTTACCTTCTCTAGAGGAGCAATTCATGAGCAGAATCTCCTCTAGGGCTAAGAAAATATCTGGAGACTCGACGCACCCAGGACATTCCTTCTTCAGGCTCCTACCCTCTGGCCGCAGATTCATGGCTCTTTCAACCAAGACCTCCAGACACAAAAACAGTTTTTTCCCCCTGGCCGTTATGGCTCTTAATAAATCCAGTGTGAGAGGCACTTAACTCTATCCTGCTCTGCATTGCTGATAATTTTGTTAATCTTTAGGAATTAAACCTGTACTGTACCGTAATCCTCTGTTACTTCTATAGTATGTATGTAATTGTTTATAGCTCTCATGGTGTATCTCCTTGCCAAAAAGCATTCCTTGTATGTACCCTGTACTTACTTGGCGGTCAATAAAGTATTGAAAGTATTGAAGTATTGAAGTTGATATTGAAAATTCAGGATTGGTACAACAGGATTTCCAAGTTGAGACTGGCCAGAGATCGTGAGGAATATGCAGGATTGAGGAATTTGACAACAGAATAACATCTAAAAATACCAAAGAATATTTGACAGTTACATTTCCTGTGATACCAACATTCTATTCAATTCCAAATATTTGCTAAAATAAAAAAGCCCCCCGGAAGCCCTATTGTTTTCCGGGATGGGCATGTTGCATCTATGTAGACACACTTGCAGCCATTTGTTACAGCTGTGCAATTGTATGTTGTATGTACGTGATACATATTAATATCCTGCAAGTTAAGTTACCTCTCAACACGATCCTGGCAACTCTCGACATGGAGACCCTGTATTCTAGCATCCCTCATAAAAAGGATTAGCAGCAATTAAGTATTTCTTTGATCAACTTGAAGAAAAAGATCAAGACCACAGATCGTTCTTGCTGTCTCTCCTCAGATACATTTAACCCACAATGTTTTTACATTTAATCGCTCCCTCCACCTCCAGTTACAGGGGGCTGCGATGGGAACAACAAGTGCCCCATCGTATGCCAACCTGTATCTGGGTGGTGGGAGAGCCAATTTTGGGACAGAGAGGACCTCTGTATGTATCTGTGCCATATACATATATATTGCCACAGATACATTACTGACTCTTCTTGGCAGGGATGGAGAATGAGCTGGGGGAATTCATAAACCATCTAAATGCTAATGAACCTGAAATTTACCCATGAAAGATACCATTTAGGGAAAGAGCTACATTTAGGTAATAAAGTTACATTTCCTGGACCTTGATATTTATCAAACAGAAGAAGATGTTAAAGATACCAACATGTTCAGAAAGTCAACAGCTTCAAACAATATACTAAGGACCCATCAGAAGCCCTTGCTGGACAGTATACCGATTGGACAATTTCTTTGTGTGAGAAGAAATTGCACAAATGAAAATGACATTCCGATAGAAGCAAAAAAATTAAGGAACCGGTTACTACACAGAGGATATAGTAGATCTTGTCTAAAACAGGCATACCAGTGAGCAAAAGAAAGTGAAAGAACAAAACTAATCAATAAGCAAAAGCAAAAGGACAGTGAGACTTCACAAAAAAGAAAAACATATTTCATTACAACATACAGCATGCAGTACAAGGACATTTTAAAAATTCTTGAAAATAATTTGCACATCCTTGAAGGATCCGACAGTGAGGGAATGGACTCCCAAGACCTCAAAAATAACCCATCAAAAGAGGAGCTCATTACAAGAAACCTAGGTGTGATATGAAAAATAGAAAAGTATGCTGTCACGTTAAAGGCATATTTCGCTGTGAAGGATGTGCTCAGTGTAGATACATAAAAACAGTGAGAAAATTTGTCCTACCAGATGGTAAGATATGGAAGTCTGGAGGTTTCTGTACAGAGTGTATCTCTGGTGTAGGTTGTGCAATGTTGTAAAGAACCCATACAGGTTAGCTGAATTCTCCCCTAGGTGTATATGGTAATATTTGACAAATATACAGTGTGAGTTTATAGAATGATAATCTAGTTTTAATTAAAATTATGTCCCTGCATCTCATGGCTTGCACCCTAATGATCAGAAACTTTTTGAGATTGAGTCTTGGGCCATATATGCCTCTGTGAAAAGGGGAGTATGGACAGTTCCTTTAAAGCAGAACCCAGTCTAAAATATTCCAGGGCTGGCCTTCTCCTGGGCTGTGTGAAACTCCCCAGGTTGCCAGTATTTTCTTACCCTTACAATGGACCAATGGCACGTGCAGACTTTTGTCCGATCAGAGCTATTTGCCATGCCTATGTTATTTGGCAAATGGCAGTAGCCCCAGCATAGGTGTAACTATAAGAATTGTTAACCTGGGAATACAATGGTAAGGGGTGTACGTTTTTAAAAGAAAAAAGGTAATAATTAATAAAAATGCAGAGATGCGCTCAATGTTTAAATATTCTGCACCACTTTTTTACTTAACTAGGACTGCCAGCGCCAATGACATTCAATGCTTTCAATAGCACTTCCTGCCTCAATCAGTGCTGCAATGTCTATTGGCTTGGATTTGTGAGCCTGCTGAGTCCCCTCAATTATGCAATACTCATCCATAGGGTCACCAATGTGTGCGATAGCAGTAGGGCCGACCTTTGTGGTGTGTCAGGTGTGCCATTGCACAGCTCTGCGCAGCTACCTCCACCAGATCGATGCTCCAACCCACCTGCCTACTTGCTCAGCTTACCCCTCTGCCTGCCCATTCACGAACTTTCTCTGTCTGCCCCTTAGAACTATCTAGAGCAAGCATAGGCTGTAGCTGGCATCCCTGGCCTCCCTCCAGCATGGCAGCACATCAGCATATGGTATCGCTTGGTAAGTATACCAGCAATACTACGGTGTTTCACATAGTGGGGCATCCCATATTGGGAATAGAGAATAAGCCGACTACAGAGCCTTTTATACAGTGACAGCAAATACAGATTATGGACTACATTGAAGCAGGTCAGCAGTCAAAATAACTGCTGGTCCACTCCCCCACCTCTGCATTGCCTCCTCACCAGCTGCCGGCTGCTCACAGGGGGGCAGTGGACTGGCAGCCAATGGTTAGGGAAGGTTTCTGAAAGTGGGTACCTCTGTCTGTCATTAGGCTTGATGCTGTTGATGCTTGATGCGTACGGAGCTTCTGGTGAACCTCAGTAGCTGTCTGCAACCATGTGGGGCAGTAGGCAGGGAGTTGGGAAGCACAGAAGTGTGTTGTGGGTGGCATCCTGCAGTCTCACAAAGGGTGCTTTACATCCTAGGTTGTGCCGTGCTTAACAGGCCCCTGTTGTAGTGAGGTGTTGGCTAATCAGCCAGAGAGGGAGTGGTAATATATTTTGTGGGTGGGTGTCACCAAACTTTAATACCTATTGTTACTGGAGTATCCACTGGTTCAGGGCATTAGTGTGTCAGTAGTAGTTGCTCAATTCACTTGGGTGTCACTACTCTTTAACAGTGGAGTATACACTTGCTCAAACCACTTGTGTGTCACTACTCTTTAATGCCAGTTGTTAGTGGAGTATCCACTGGTTCAGGGTACTTGTGTGTCAGTACTTTTTAATACCACTTGTTCAAATCACTGGGGTGTCACTACTCTTTAATACAGTTGTTAGTGGAGTATCCACTCTTTCAGGGCACTTGTGTGTCAGTACTCACTAATACCACTTGCTCAAACCACTTTGGTGTCATTACTCTTTAATGCCAATTGGTAGGGGAGTATCCACTGGTTCAGGGCACTTGTGTGGCATTACTTTTGATACCATGTGTTCAAACCACTTGGGTGTCATTATCCTTTAATTCCAATTGTTAGTGGAGTATCCATAGGTTCAGGGCACTTCAGGGTATTTTTTTAAAAAGTGTAGTGTCCACTGGTTCAGAGCACTTGTGTGTTACTACTATTTAAAACTACTGGTTCGAGGCACTCATGTGTGAATACTCCTTAATACCATTTGCTCAAAACACGTGGGTGTCACTACTCTTTAATACCAATTGTTAGTGCAGTATCCACTTGCTCAAGCCACTTGGGTGTCACTACTCTTTAATACCAATTGTTAGTGAAGTATCCACTTGCTCAAGCAATTTGGGTTTCACTATTCTCTAATGCCAATTGTTAGTGGAGTATCCACTGGTTCAGAGCACATGTGTCAGTACTCTTTAATACCATTTGCTCAAGCCACTGGGGTGTCACTACTCTTTAATACATTTGTTAGTGGAGTATCCACTGGTTCAGGGAACTTAAGGGTCTTTTGAAAAAAATGTGTAGTTTCCACTGGTTCAGGGCACTTGTGTGTCACTACTATTTAAAATCACTTCCTCAAACCACTTGGCTGTCACTACTCTTTATTACCACTTTCTCAAACCACTTGGGTTTCACTACTCTTTAATACCAATTGTTAGTGGAGTATCCACTGGTTCAGAGCACTGGTGTGTCAGTACTCTTTACTACCACTTGCTCAAACCACTTGGGCGTCACTACACTTTAATACCAATTGTTAGTGGAGTATCTATTGGTTCAGGCCACTTGTGTGTCAGTGCTCTTCAATACCAATTGTTAGTGAAGTATCCACTTGCTCAAGCAATTTGGGTTTCACTATTCTCTAATGCCAATTGTTAGTGGAGTATCCACTGGTTCAGAGCACATGTGTCAGTACTCTTTAATACCATTTGCTCAAGCCACTGGGGTGTCACTACTCTTTAATACATTTGTTAGTGGAGTATCCACTGGTTCAGGGAACTTAAGGGTCTTTTGAAAAAAATGTGTAGTTTCCACTGGTTCAGGGCACTTGTGTGTCACTACTATTTAAAATCACTTCCTCAAACCACTTGGCTGTCACTACTCTTTATTACCACTTTCTCAAACCACTTGGGTTTCACTACTCTTTAATACCAATTGTTAGTGGAGTATCCACTGGTTCAGAGCACTGGTGTGTCAGTACTCTTTACTACCACTTGCTCAAACCACTTGGGCGTCACTACACTTTAATACCAATTGTTAGTGGAGTATCTATTGGTTCAGGCCACTTGTGTGTCAGTGCTCTTCAATACCAATTGTTAGTGAAGTATCCACAGGTTCAGGGCACTTGGTGTCACTACTACTTAATACCACTTGCTTAAACGACTTGGTTGTCACTACTCTTTAATACCAATTGTTAGCAGAGAATTGACTGGTTCATGGCACTTAAGGGTCTTTTGAAATAAAATACCACTTGCTCAAACTACTTGGGTGTCACTACTCTTTAATACCAATCGTTGGTGAAGTATCCAATTGTACAGGGCACTTGTGTGTCAGTACTCTTTAATACCAATTATAAGTGGCGTATCCACTGGTTCGGTGCATTTAAGGTTCTTTTGAAAAATAATTGTTTATTGACCAATGGTTCAGGGCACTTGTGTGTTATTATTAATTATTACTTGTAACGCGAGCCATGTAAAATTTACATGCCTGCCTTTCCCCCTGCTAGCAGCCCCAAAAAACTCCACTCATCTGACCCCTTAATCAACATGGCTGGTTCTCCTCTTCACCCTGTGGGGCCTCCAATCTCCCCAGGCTCCTCCTGCTTCAGGAGAGGACCCAGAATGGGTCCCCTACTTCAGCCACCACTGGCATTTACAGTGAAAAAAAAATGAAAACGACATTCACTCACCTCCATGTCTGACCCCTCCTGCCAGGTCTGCTCTTCACCGGGGGGGGGGGGCTCTGATCCCCCCTGGCTCCTCTGTTTTCAGGAGAGGGCCCCCCTGCTTCCGCTTTGCCAGTGCCATCTCCACCACTAGCCCCACCATGCTGACATCATCCCGCTCCAGGCCTGACAGTTGTCAGATACGGTGATAGCAGGAGAGAGGGGTGGAGTGGCATGGGATCCTCTTATTCCCTGCCTCCCCCAATCCAGCGATCACTTTATCTATCATCCAATCCTCGAGGGACACCGGAGCTGACAAATGGAGATGAGTAAAGAAACCACTAGCGAGTGACTTGCCATTAACCCCCGACCCCTATTACCTGCCTCCCCAAAGCCCAGGGGGCAGAAGAGCCCGGGGCCATTTAGGATGTGGAAGCTTGTAGTCTTCAGGGTGAGGGGCTACCAAGGCTGGCCCTTGCGCCCTGTTCTACAAGCTCTGCATAGTTGGTCCCTGGGTTGGTTATGCTGGGTAGGGGGACCGTATGCCATTTTTGGGGGATTTTTAAGGGTTTTTAACCTGGTAAGGATCCATGATATCCAACAGCCCCCATTACCTGCCTCTCCAAACCCCAGGGAGGGGGGCATAAGAGCCCAGGAGCCACCACAGAGACTGGCCTCCACACCCTGTTCTGCAAGCCCTGCATAGCTGGTCCCCGGGCTGGTTATGCTGGGAAGGGGGGACCCCACACCATTCTTTAATTCTTTTCTAGGGTTTTAACCCCTAAAAAAAAGCCGGTGAAGTGGACCCATGCATTTTTTTTTGTAACCCTTTACTTGTAAATATTATAAAGTGCTCTTTTTAGTTTGGGTGGGGGTCTCCTGGGCAGGAACGGGGGCTACCGATACATATGTGGTCCCATTGTAATTGGGAGAAATGGGGCTTTCATGTGCAATATGATTTTCTTGAATAAAATACATTTTTTGTTTAAAATAAATGACACAAATTTTAAAAAACATAATTTTTATTTATTTTGTAATAGTGAAAAATGACCTGTCAACAGAGGGTGACAACATCTCAAGCAGGCTGGCAGTTAAATGGGTTAAAATGTACCTATGCATGTTAAGTATTGTTCTGTTCGGGGGATCTTGTGGTTTCAGATTTAGCTTGTGTTTTCTTGTTTGCATATTGATATTTTAGGAAAATGTGTTTTCTATTATGCTCTTTAAGGGATTACTTCCAGAAAGGTGTGCTCACTACAACAAGCCGGGTACATCTACAAAGCTAAATGTGTGTACTTTTAGGGAATATATGGTTTGTTGGGGGGTATTTCAAATGGGGATTGTTTTGGTTGAAAATGCGCAAGGTGTGCACTTTACCATTACGCACATCCTTTACTTTGGAGTGTTTGGCCACCCTACCATTGATAGTATCTTGGCATGTTGGGTTTTTTTCTGTTCAGGGGACCTTGCTTTTTCAAATGTATTTTTTTCTTGTTTGCATATTGCTTTTTTAGGAAAATGTGGCTTTGATTCTACTTATCTTTTTAGAGAAACCCTGTGCAACCAAAGAATTCATTGAGGGATTATTTCTATAAAACTGCACCCAGGTCAACAAGCCTGGTACTCCTAGAAAGCTTGATGTGTGTACTTTCAGAGAACATATAGCTTGGGGTATTTCAAATGTAAATGGTTGTTTTTCCTGAAAAACTGCAAGGTGTGCATAGCAGAAAATCTCCTAAAGCGCTGTTTCAGTTTGGGGGAGTCTGTTGTGCAGGAAAGGGTGTCTACCAAGATGTATGTGATACTGTTGTAACTGGAAGAAATGGGACATTTACATGCAATTTGATTTTATTAAAAAACTTTTTTTATTACAAAAATTGTAGAAAATTTATTTTTTTTATTTCTGTGCACATATTTCACCCAAAAATATTGAGAATACACTAAAACAAGGCCAAACAAGACATTTTTTTTTCAAACTATTCAAAAGTCACAGTTGAACATGTACGCCGCAAAATATTGAAAAATTGCCTGGCAACAGAGGGTGACAAAACCTCCAAGTAAGCAGGCTGTTAAAGGGTTAATGCCACTTGCTCAAACCATTTGGGTATCACTACTCTTTAATACCACCAGGCGTACCAGGTGTAAATACTCTTTAGAGAGAGATGTAACATCCCTTTGCGCAGTGCACACCTTATTTTCTCCACAACCTGTTTTTTATAATATTTTTATTAGCACCACATTCTAACTAACTGAGATAATGTGCCCCCTCACTTTAACATTTTCTTCATCTCCAACAGCCGGAATGGAAGCATTTCAAAGACAAGCAATTTTCAGATGCTTGCATTCAAGGGATTATGGGTGAGATGGGCCAAATGTACACTTTTTGTCCATTGTTTGATAAATAGAAAGTTGAAAGCTTCTCTGGGATTGTGTGGACAGGCTTGGTGGTGGTGGTCGTGGGACTGGTATCACATTACCCCCTTATGGGGAGACAGGTGGCCTTGTTGTGGAGGCAGTGGTAGAGGCTGAGACAATGGAAGCATTAGAGAGAGCCTCTGGTATTTGCATGTTTCTATTTCAATAATTTTTAATAATACTAATAATGTTTTTGCTTTGCAGGTCCCTGGAAATGAACGTCGTGCACAGATTTTACTAGCTTCAGTGACTGGAGGAACGCATGCAAATGAACCGTGTTTTCCTCCTAGGTCCTTCTGTGAACTGTGAACTCAGTGTTATTTATCACACTCCGTTGGTGGAATCAAGGATGTGATGTTATCTTTATAGCGGGCATCCTGCCAGATGGCCACCCAGTAATTGACACTGGTGACTATGTGGGTAACTCTGTGGTCAGTTTGCGGTCAGTCTGGAGCACTGGCTGTCCTGAGTCAAGGAGAAGCTGTCCTCAGTGGGAGTTGTCTCCCCCTCTGAATCCCCCCAGACATGCTCCAGTGATGCCCCTAAGCTACGTTGGGTGCCACCCTGCTGTGAGGAAAAGTCCTCCTCCAAAGCCTCCAAAGCTGTCACTTGGCTGGTCACTGTGGGTCCAGCAACCCACCCAGTAAGCCATGTGTGCATCGGTGAAAATGTACCTTCCTCTTTCTTTTCTGCTTCCTCCTGTGGCACCATTACATCCTTCGTTATGGCCTGAAGTGTTTTTTTTCTAGCAGGCGAAGGATGGAGATGTTAGCGCTGATAATGGCATCATCAGTGCTGACTGTATTGGTTATTAGAAGCACAGCAGCAAAGTAAAAATGCCCCTCATGGAGGCCCACTCATTAGTGTAGTGCTGTTGGTCTGTACTTTGACTCACCTGGACATTTTGGAGCTGGAACTCCACTATTGAGCTCATGCTCCAGCCAATGGCCCAAGGCCGCTACTGGGTTCAACCAGTTGAAGCTCGCCACCTTGTTAGGCTTCAGGTTCAGACACTCATGTGTCCTGGATCCCATTACTGGGTGAAGAGGCAGGAAAGAAGGAAGCGGATTAGGAGGCTACAGGAGGCAACGAGTGGAGACATTTAATAATACTAACAATGTTTTTCTGTTTGCTTTGCAGGCCCCTGATGATAGAGTGCTAATTACCTAGACTTGTTGTCTGTAACTGTTTGAAATAAATGCCATGCCGGTGAGATCCTTTGAGCCAGTGCTCAGTTCCTGGGCATGGTGAGCAGTAGTAGCAAGGAGTTGACTGCTGATGGTTTGCACCCTTCTACCTATTCTGAGTCTGTATGTCCATCACCTCTTTCACCAAAATCTGATAGCCTTCAGTGCACTTGGGGTCTAGGACTTTGTCATCACCCCTCGGATCGTCTTACACATTTTCCTCCCTGCTACTCTCCTTCTTAGCCTCTTGGGTTTCAACCTCATCATAGATTGTCCGTTGTCCTTGTCCTCATCCTCCAACACAAGATGTTGAGCATCAGGGAATCTCTGCAACTGGGGCAGGGGCAGGCGAATGGCCCATGGAATCCTAGCAAGGAATGTCATCATAGAGCATTAGTGACTGCTTGGTTTGTGGCTGAGACAGCCTTGCTAATTTGAAGGGGAGTGAGGTAGAGGGCTCTGCAAAAGTGGAGTGGGTTGAGGACAACAAACATGGGGGGGGGATAATATTAATATTGTAACTATTGTAACAATACTAACAATGCTTTTCTGTTTGCTTTGCAGGTTTCATGGGCATGAAAGTGATAAAGATTATTATTCTGTGTCCCACCCTCCTGCAATTTCTAGTTTTTGCTGAACTGCGGATTATAATAGCACTCTGTAAAGAAACAATATTAATATTAATAAGGTTTTTTGCGTGCTTTGCGGGTCCCCGGTGAACTGGAACTTGGAGCACTGTGTCCCATCTAATCTAGCAGTACCTTAACTTGGCCTAACCTCACCATTCAGGCAGCGGTATTGGGGCCTACAAGAATATGTTGCAAACCCTGGCACCTACTGGCATCAGAGGAAGGTGTAGAAGGCATGGTTCTAACATGTCCAGCTCCACCACCCTGTCCCTTATTTGCTGATTTCTTAATTTTTGAAGTTACAGACAGTGGCCTGCCCCCCTCAGTATATCAGCCACCTGTCCCTTGAAGTGGCCTGTAAAGGACAATTAGCAGAGGTTAATTTGTCCCTAGCTGTCCTTCAATTTGTGAGCCACCTTTCTATGGAAGGGCAGCAAAATGGACAGTTAGCTATGAAAATGGACCCCCCTTAACTCATCTGGTCAATTATATATCTATTCTCTAATTTTTTAGCTTTCTGTTAGCATTTTGAGTACTTTCCCTAGCCCATTTTGTACAGGGCAATCTCCCTGGTGTTACCCCCCAATTTGGCCTCCATCACCCGTAAAAGTTTTTTTACTTTTTTTCATGTATGTATTTCCTAAATTTTTTGTTTTCTGTTATTGTTTTGATTACTTTCACTAGCCCATTTTATGCAGGGCAGTTACCCTGGTGCTCCCCTCGATTTGCTGCCCTGGAACCTTGCTACCCCCATTTTACAGCCATTTTTGGGCCCCCAAGTTTGGGCCCCTATTGACTTTAATGGGTTTAGGGTCGAGTTCGGGTCAAGTTCAGGAACCCAAACCGAACTTTAGTGGCAAGTTCGGCCGAAGTTGTCGATCCTGAGCGCATTCGCTCATCTCTAATGCCCTATGCTAATAGTAAATGGGATGGGAACCACCACACCTGTATGCTACACTACAATGTAAAACGGGGTCTTTTCTACTCATCGGTGCCATTCACTCCCATTTACCTTATTAAATATCAGATATAATATAAATTGATCCATTGCTCAAGTCAGCTTATGGGCTTTTCATACATGCCTCTGAAAGTCGCTCTTGGCAGCACCTAAAAGTATAATGGCAGGACAAAACTTTTCAGAACCGATGTCCTACAGTAAATATATATACTGACTCGTGTAGGCATATATATATATATATATATATATATATATATATATATATATACAGAAGATGCCTACACAAGGCTTCAGCCCTATTTATGAATCTATTTTACATAAATATTGACAGGCATGTCATCATGGTCGTACAAACAAGGCTTCTGTAGTTACCCAATCATCACTTAGTGGGGCAGTCCCTAACCGTGATTGCAGCCTTGTGACTTCTGACCTGCTTCCATGCTTTCAGGGAATACAGGCAGTGTGCCTGTATGTAGTGTCAGTCTTTGTTCTATTTATTATAAAGCTATCTAATGGCAATAAAAGAGGACATCTTTCTATCTTTCTCAATTGTATCAATGCTGTGGCAGAAATGTGCTGTTCTGGCTTTGCCCACTAAAGCTTATTGTCACACAGGTCAAAATTAGCAAAAAGCAATAACTTGATTTAATCCCACTTCCTCTTTGTCAGAGACAATAAAACGTAAAAATGTGATTTCTACACTTCAGGATTGAAAAGTTGAGACACATAAAGGCAATACATGACCTCAAAGAGTTGTCTCCCACATGGTTCATGTTTCTCAACTAAATCTGCAATGCTGGGGATCCTCTATGGTCCAAGACCAATAAAATAATTTACTGTACAGTAATTGAAAACATACCAAAAAAGACAGGAATGTTTTAAGGAAGCATTACCTGCAGGAGGGCATTTGGAGGTACAATGTCAGGGGAAAAATGTCTGGAAAAAAAATTTCTGCGATAGACCCAGAATTAATTAAATGCAGCAGCTAAATTAATTCAGTTGGTGATTGACCTAGTGTAAATTGTTTAATTGGTTACTGGTTAAAAACATCATAGGTTGTGTCATCTTGATGGAATAAACACTAAGCAGCAGCCTCAGAAAACAGACCCATGACATGTATGTGTGTTCCCCCACTGCCTCACACAGAGGGAGTGCTGAGGGGGTGATTGGCTGGATACCCCTGCCGCAGTGAAAGGAGCAGCATGCTACAGTCATTTTTATAAAGGGGGGACCAAGTCTCGTCCACCAGTTTTTGTTTAAGCTCTTGTCAGCTTTTATTGCAGGTAGGTGTTTAGGTGCTGGATTTTGGGTATGGGGTAGGCAGAGGTCTGGAAAAATAGAACCATCTTTACATTTCATTACCACCTAAAACTGCCAACAACCCAACCAAAATAATAATTGATAATTATGGCCAGTTCTCTTATATATGTTGATCAATTGCACATATGGTTGGTAGCATCATAGCAAAGCATTATTCTCGCCAGTAAATTAATGCCACCCTGGCTTATTATAACATATACCTAAATTGCAGTATGTTCTTTCCTCTCTTCCATGTTTTCACTTAAGAGCCCAGAGGCAACTAGCTACAGAGACCATGACAGTGAGACCATGGTTAAAACTGTCAGTCATGCTCTCTTGAGGCATAGAGACTTATACAGGCATTCCTTAAAGAGATTGTCGCTATGCTTAGCAATATCAACGTAATACCTATTACATATTACCTATTATATATCAGTATACATTAGGAAATAGATGCTATAAGTTTAGAGTGTGATAACCTAGCTATAACAGTGGAGAATGTGTGGGGGGGGGGGGCACAACTAGAAGCACTATTTATATTTGCACACTACAATCTCTGTAACATACATTAAGATAAATAAATTGCTATTTGGCTATAACACTGTGACACAATAAACCTTTCAGCAGGGAACTGGCAGGCTTTTCAGAATTACGTTTGTTATAGCCTTAGCAGGAGGGACAGATAGTACATCCCACGGTCCTACCTCCTATCTCAATATATGGTTCCCTGAACTTTGTCGCCTCTGTATATACACAGGTCACACTGCAGTCAATGGGGTCAAATCCAGGTGAGAAAACTGACTCCTTTATTAGGAGAGAAATCTGCCATTCATTTTCATTGTTTTCTTTGGGCTGATTCAACAACCAGATATAAATTTGCACCGGGTATTGAATCATCCTCAAGGTAGATAATTAAAGTGCATGAGTTTTCGCTCCTAAAATTGAGGGAGATTTCTCACCTGGCTCTGAATCACACCCATTGTTTAAGATTTAAGCTGTTCCTTATCTACTATGGTTCAATTACTCACCTGGAGGTCCATACAGCATTCACTGTAGGTGGTGCACTTCACAACCATTATATAGGTAGATGCAAAACCATTACCGCCACCATCATCACCACCATGCTTCCCAGCTGCAACTTCTCCTATTACAAATACTTTTCATTTAATGAAAGGTCCCTCCTAGCCCTAATTTACAAGATCTCTCTTAACTATGAGATGACTTGGTTCATAATTCTGTACACTAGCTATGGAATTACATACGTCTAATACATAATATCATACAGTCTATACTAATATACTTTTTACCATACAGCATATCGCTGTTGCTATTTACTAGTATCCACGAAAAGTAGAGAACACATTTTTATTCAATTGCACAAACATACAGTGTTCAAATTTGCCAAAAACACCTAGGCCTGTCTCTGTAAGATAACTGAAGCATTGTAGTCATTTTACAACAAAATGTTTTTGTTTTGGATTGATGGTGATGTGCTGAGTTGTTTTCATGGTTGATTTAAATATCAAGACTTTTTTGCTGTTTGTTACTGCCCTTTGCATATGTATTCTATTTCTAGAGTTCCTAGTTCTATTCTGGAATACATAATCTATTAGTAATCCTGCTATGACACTGTTATTAGCCATCTAGTCAGTTGCTAGAAAAAAGTGAAATAAAACATACCCATTACTGGTCATCTAAAAAATTAGGCGATTATTTACCAATAACAGCAACAATTCGACCTCCAATTAGCTTCCCATTTACCACTCAAACCGAAAACCTAACCTGACTAAAGTGGTATATGCTTTGATAAGCTAATCTGGACTGAGCTAAACATGCTTTTCCACTTTAAATCGCAAAACAACACTAGTTTTTTATTTGCTTGAAATGTTTACCATTATTATTCACGTTAACATGGTGTAAGTATTAAAAAAAAGGAGTATTGTTTGCTTTTGACATTTATGGAAAAGTGGTAGTACATTCTGATGACATCTAGAGACTCACATTTGAAGTTAGAAAATATGTTCTTTCTTATTCAGAAGGACAATGTGCATAATATTAGAGGTGTATCTCCTCTTGAACTGACATACTGACAATAATGAATTGCACTGAGCTGACATACGCACAGAGAGAGTCTAACAAACAATGACAGCACTGTATATAAAAAGCCTTTACTGTTGTTCAACTAGGCATTTCTAGGGAGATTTT
Organism: Gastrophryne carolinensis; assembly: GCA_027917425.1. NCBI lineage: Eukaryota > Metazoa > Chordata > Amphibia > Anura > Microhylidae > Gastrophryne > Gastrophryne carolinensis. The sequence goes on along the minus strand of CM051235.1, from coordinate 329,997,309 downwards.
TAAATTTTTTTTTGGAAAACATTAGTTCCAAAACAGTGGTAACGGTGCAGAAAAACATGTACCTGTGATTATTAAAAACAGGGTTAAATAAGAAATAGTCTTTAATTGCTATGGTGGTAGTGTTACATATTCCCTATCCTAGGGGTAGTAACAGGGGTTGCTGGTAGTGGATATGTGTAGCACTTATGGGGTGCGGACGTTGCCTAACTCTTTCGCACATTCTGTAAGAGTACACACAAAGTCCCAGACTAGTCCCTTGCTCACTTCATCCCAGAAGCTCTAAGTAGTAATAGTACAGCCTTTCCCCCAGATGTAACAGTTACAGTTTCTATGCCTTAAAGTCATTTTACAGGCAATACAATAAAAAATACTATACTCATATGCCATGTACGCAGACAATCGCAGATATTTCGGTGCTCTCACATGGAGTTCCTGATCCAAGTCCTGGCTTTTCCATGTACAGGCTTTTTTCGATCTTTGTAGGTACTCAGACACAAGCTTGGCTAGTTTACCTACTTTCATTCCAAACTATGAATAAAGTATGCTGCTCATGACTATGGTTCCCATGGGGGTGTATGATACCTACCCCTAATTAATCTTACCCACTACAGTAGTAACCACTTTTCACGGCAGTAATAACTGCTGGGTGGCTTATGGCCATATGCTACAGCTGGAGAGCAACAAGGATGCAGAGTTTCCTTGGTTCATTTACAGCAAGCTCCCACAAAGCTTTACAGCTTTACCAGAGCACTAAAGGGTGCAACTATGCTTTTCTGTTCCTGTCATTGGTCCATATGATAGCTACATGAGCTTTTGTGTACCTAGGCTAAAGAAAGACATTTGACCATCAAGTTCAACCTAGAAAAAGGTGTCAAAGTTAAATTAAATAAATAGCGGCAGTTATTCCTGAGGCAAATATGTAGGTCAATTTACTTTAAACTTCCTTAGTGGCAATGCTTGGCAGCTTTTTTGGACATTTGCCAGGGGAAATATAGTTCAGAATGTACTATAAATGATGTCTAAAATGACAGATGACAGAAAGCTTGAAATTTGCACAGGAAATCACAATCAGATAGTAGCAAGGAGGCAGCAGACTTTCAAAATAGAGGCAAAAATACATTTGCCTGAAGTTTTCCTTTTAGGAAGCTCAAAAGTGCGTTTTATCATTTATTTTTATTATGTCTTTCCTCTTGACAAAATATGCCTCAATTTACAATCCAGCAATTTGCAACCCTTTCCACCTTGGATATGACCATTATCCACTGTGGCAAGCTTTATTAATGATGCTAAAAGCATGATTCATCTGGGTCTTCAATCTAACATATAAATAGCTCAATCTCTCTTAACCATTTATGCTTGTGTATTTGGCATATAAATGATGTTGTCAACGCATAGCACTTGTTTCTTTCATCTAGAACAAAAGTTAATAGGTTCATCTACTTTTTATCTACTAAATTAATTGCGATGTGTAGAAATTTTGACTTACCCAGCCATTACGATAAAAAAATCTAATCTATTCCAAGTATCTCCAAGGTAACACTTCTTCCCAAAAATCCCCAAGGCCACCATCTTCACCACCATCTCCATTGCGAAGAAGATAAAGATAAAGTCATCAAATACCTGTTATGATTAATTAAATAGTTAGACTTTGGTAATCCATGCTGTGTTATAAAAGAATAATACAAATATATTTAATTCTAACATCAAGGTTTGTGGAAGACTCTACACTAAGGCTTATACTTCCACATAATGAAAATACATTACACAACTTCTGTCAGTTTTGTCCCTACATGTTCAATTTGTATGCAATCCAGTACTATACACAATAGAAATCCTACCCTCCCAACCCAAATTACCATAATGAAATATAAAATATACACACATGGTCCATGCTAGGATTGGTTTTTTTTTTTGGCCAAGGTCTCTGTGCTGCTTATTCCACATCTGCAGCGTTGCCCTGCTAGGACCTTCAGAGATACATTAATCATCCAATCATTGCAAGAGATGGCCTAGTTGCTGTAAGTGATTGGGTGTCAAAGCATTGCAAATTGGGACGCCCAGGGTGGTGGAGGATAAAAATGTGGCTTTTGGTCTGGTTTAATTCAACAGTGAAGATAATTGGTTAATGGGGTAATCTAGGTTTGCCATTTGGCAATTTGTGGTTTATAAGACACCTAAATGATTTTCTTGCAACATAGGCCCTTATTTAACAAGGGATAGCGCCAGGTAGCGAATGGTGAGCGAACGGTAATGACGCTCACCGCCACGAGAACGCCGGCTCCCCTCCGCAATCACACATTTATCAAGCCGATCCTGCTTAGCGACTGACAGAGCGCCAGATAGCGAATCATTCATCATTATTCCAGCCTCACCCCACAGCGCCAGCGAGCGACCTTGAACAGCGACAGGTATGACCTCTCGCTACCTGGCGCTCTCCAATGCATTTCAATGGAGCAATCTTTAAATATTCATAATTAATTGCTATTAATTTTTTATCTAAATGTCTATTCATAATTAATTGCTATTCATTTTTTATCTAAATGTCAAAAATTCTGTGACCACTTCTGCAATGTTAGATATTTTTTTAAGGTAAAAAAAAAAAAAAAATGTGTGCAGAATTGATATTACAGGTCTGATATTAATGTATTCATATTACAAAATGTTTGGAAAAAACATGTTTTTTCTTTTCTTCAAAAAATATGGTTGTTTGGGGGTTAAAAAACTACTTTTAACCCATCGCCGCCAGCGTTCTGGGGTTTAAACAAGCATTTCACAGCGCGAGAATTTTTGGAGCGTGATTTGTTAATGAATATGCTGGGAGCCATTCGCTGTCATGCGCTCCCATACAGCGCGGAACCAGTCAAACAGCGACTCCTAACCCCGTATTCAACATTACCGCACACCGACTGAGTCTCTGTCAACAGCCGAACAACGGCCAAGCACAGCGAATACTAGCGTGCGCTGTGAAAATAACGCTACTGGCGCTCATCTGTCGCTACCTGCCGCTATTAATGAATCGGCCTCCCATACTTAAATAGGACATTAGCTCATTTATTTTGAAATAAACTTTTAGCTTGTAAACACTGAAAATATCTGTCTATAAGAAATACTCAGATCAGACACTTAACCCTTCAATGTTTGTACAATAAATACTTATTTGCCCCTTAAAAGCAGTAAAATACGCATGCAACATGTAAAAACACATACAATGTATATTTGGAATATATTTTGGGCACTTTAACGAATTGCAGTATTTTTTTTATGTATTGGGCACTGAAAAAAAATGTGTGGCTTTTAAAAACACTGAAAAGATCTGTTTGTATTACCATCAGTGGGACAATATTAATGGGACATTAGAATGAACTCTCTATAAAAAAAACTTTTATTCACATTTTTGATTATTAAGGAAGTACTATGAAATCAGGAAACCTTTGTTTGTCAAAAACAAATGGAAAAGCGAAGGGAAATCTGTGCTGGGGGATTAATGGTGACATTAGTAATCTATGTCATAGATTTGTAGCAAAGTAAAAAGTAGCATAAACCAGAGGGGGGCCCTTAACAGTTCTCTTCTCTGTCCGAAATGGGTACTTGTCTGCCCATGCAGATTACCCATCTAGATTATATGCCAAGGGTGTTTCTACTTGAGTACTATCAAAATCCTTTAGACTTGCAAGGACAGGGCTCTCTGCTCCTTGCATTTGACTATATAATGCTGTATGTATTATGCATTAGTTGTCATTTATCTGTTATATATGACCCATAATGCCCGGAGTATTTATAAGTATGTTACTTGTCCCACCCTCCAATAACATATACTTTGTATAGCACCACGATGGCCTGTAAACAAATTGTCATTATTGTTTACCACTTTTAAAAATAATTAAATCTTACTTGAAGAATTTGGCACCGATCTGTAGAACAGTCAACATCTTCACAGGGTTGAAACATTCCCAGAGTTACACAGTTCAGGAGGATTACCATCATGCTGAGACACTCAAACCATGTGAGAGGAGGAAGGTTAAGGAAAACAATGACAACATCGCAGTCTCTATCATAGTAAATGGCATTAGGTCAGAACAGTGGCATGTAATTATCCTGGACAGAAAGTGATTGCACAGAAGCTGCAATTTAAGTTGCAATTGAAATAGCTTTAATTATCTTTCATGACATGTTCATAATTATATTTTTAAGTTGTTTACATTATAATCTCATTTTATTTTCAGTAAGCTGTAACACAGGATTACACAATGAGTGAAGAGTTATGTATTATACAGTTTAACATTTGTAGTGCCTTTTAGTTTACATCCGCTCCCGCCATCGATTGGATGAGTGCGTAGAAGCGCATCACAGCCCAGAGATGGTGGGGATTGGACCTCAAGCTTGCTTCATATTGTTTACATCACAGAGGGAGCTGCCGGAAAAGGTGAGTTTTGATGGAGTTTTGGGGATGCCCCAGAGGGAGGCCAGTGGCCGGTCCTGGGATCTTTTCGATTCCAGGACTGGCCGCATTGGGCTTTGTTCTGCTTTAAGGGGAAGGTCCACTCTTGTTGCAAGTAATGGGCACCTTTGTACATGGAAGTTCCAAGTGTACTAAGACATTCATTATTCAAAATGGGAGTGCTCACAAGCCACCACAGCTTTTCATAGCCGGACTGCGTGGGGGGCTTCATGCAGTTCTGCATCCCAAATTTGGATGCCCTTTTGGAGAATCATTTAGCCCTAGAGTCTTTTAGACTCTAGGGACAGCTAAAATGGGTTCCGGACCTCTTTAAAGAAGACCAATATACAAATATTAAGTCTCCTTGCCTGACAGTAGAAATGCCTTGTGACTCCTGGAGCAGGTCACATGACCAGGCTCCTGCGTCCCAGTCTACCAGCCCCTATAGCTGGTTTCCAGGCTGGTTTTGCTGGAGAGAGTGGACCACATGAGTTTTTTAAATTAGTTTTAGGGGTTTAACCCTAGTCAAATGCAAGATCTAGTTAGTTGTATTGAATTTGAAAATAATATATACATATGTGGAACTGTTGTAATTAGGAGGAATGGGGCTTTTACAAGAAACAAGCAAAAAAAGCTACAAAATTAAAAAAATATAAATTAAAATTTAATATATATATATATATATATATATATATATATATATATATATATATATTATATCATTTTTGTTCACATATTATGCACAAAAATATTGAGAAAACAGTACAAACAAAACTTCAAAACATTACATTGCTATTTTGGCTGGAATGACGCTGGACATCATAGCGCCCGATGTTAGCTAATTTACTTTAATTGCTGCATTAGGTGTTGGCCGGCCTGTGTCAGTACCTGTGAGTGCCACTTTGTTCCACCATCTTTTCGGCGCTGCACAACATATTTTTTAATTTTTGGCAACCTGAAAATATTGGTGCTATATTTTTCTGGCCCTGGTTAGTGTTTCTTCATTACAGTTACAAAATGTCACTGCTGGAAACAAAGGGAACAAACTTTCCAATGCGTTTAGGCTGCGTTTTAGCTGTTGCTGTACAAATTACACATTGGTAAGTAAAAGAAGCCACAATGCAAGTCACAATGCAAGTTGTGTACAAATAAATATGTGTAATATTATCTATAGGCATAATACAGTTCAATATAGCTCTGCTTAGTTGTGCTTTATGGGATCTTGACCTGCAGCACCACTATAAACCAGTGCAGCTTCAACCAAAGCACTCGACGCAGCAACCTATTTTAATTCACAGGGGGGTCATGCTAATTAGTTGGTGAAGCCAGTGTAACTTTCAGTGTGCATTGTGGTGTGGATTACAACCTGCATCTCAGTGAGATTATAAGTGTTTAGACACAAAATGTGCTAAGCAAATGTTTTTTCTACTCTTTTCCACAGATGATATACATCATTTATCCTATGAGGTAAGGATGTGTTGCTTAAGTTTGGATACAACCACACCATATGGTTATGCAGAAAGAAATTGGTGAATTCTTAGCATAGCCCATAGGTTGCTGTTATTTTCAAATAAAAAAAAAAAGATCTTACCTCATAGGGAAAATGATGCACCTCACAGGTACAGATCATTTTTTGTGATAAAACCATATAATTAGCATGATCCTCATAGTTTCCATGTTAATGTGAATATTTCACATTTTGATAAATCAGACTACCAAACAGTCCATTTTGCCTCAGTCTATTTTAAGTGAGCTTTGGCCCAGAGAAGACAGCAATGTTTCCAAATTGTGTTGCTATATGGCTTTTACTTTACATGAATATTTGTGAAATATACAGTGCACAGTGTTCACAGGCCATGATTTCTGGATGTATTCCTGAGCCCATGCAATTCATGTCTGTTTTTATCCCCTCTAGTGCCAGCTATGTGAGCCTTGCTTAGTTGCCTCTCCAACCAATAAGTGCCAGCTACATGAGACTCACGTAGCTGGCTTTAAAGCCCAATAAAAAAACTATAAAAGATAAAAACTCTATAAAAGATAAAAACTGACCATTCAATCGATCTGACTGGGTCTTCACCCAGTAAAGGGCCCAAATGACCCCCCCCCCCCCCCTTCCGCTGCCTCCTGCTATTTTTTTCTTTTTTAAATGACATTTGCTCACCTGCAGCTTTAACTCTTCACTTGGGGGCCTCCACATCACCCCCCATCGGGCTCTTCCATGGTGAGGAGAGAACCCAATATAGACCCTCTCCTCCACTTCCTCCATCACTGCCACTAGCCCGCCTTTTGTGCGTGGGGTAAATGACATATTCCATGACATCATTGCGCACTCACCCAAAGACGCTCAGTAGTGGTGGGTGATTGCTGAAGAGAGGTTGGAGGGGTAGGGGGCTGTGATCCCTTGCCTTCCCAACCCCCCTCCAGCAATCACCTGGCATCTGTCATCAGAGCTCCATGGGACTAGATCGCTGAGGACAGTGGGGGATCGAAGTAAAGAAAAGTAAAGTGAGTAAAGAAAAAAAATGCAATTTTTCTCTAGCGTGTGTGTGTCATTTTTTACATTTAACCCTTTGGGAACTGACAAGGGATCCATTAAACCCCCTATACTAGTTCACCAGTTTCCCTGGAAATTTCTGCAAAAATCACAGTAAAACATAGTTTAAAATATAAATATAGCTAATCCAATTTTAAAGTTTGCATAGAGTAATGAAGTAATGGGGGGGGGGGGGGTAATGCAATGCTACCCTTATTGGGGTGGTTACCATAGATAAGAATGTTACTCTGCCAATTACATCTATCTGGGCTCTACTCATAATCTTTCTGTTTCATTAAGTTCTTGTTAGGCCCCCAGTGTCGATGCCAGTATAGCAAAACTGAAAAATATGGAATTATATTTATTTGACAAATAACCCCCCCCCCCCAAAAAAAAAGAACAAAATAAAAGGATTGTCCTGATCTGAAAATTACGATGACTTCTTAATCTCTTTACATTGCCTAACGCCCATGGAGTCAAAGTGCCCGCTGTGGCCCCAAACCCAGTCTCTCTGATTCTACCCTTTCACCACCAGAGATGAATTGCTGAGCTAATTACACAAGTCTGCATATTCATATGCCAAGGCTCTCAAGGGAAACCAATATTTATTTGTTACATAAACTAAGCCGCATTATATGCAGCCATAGCAGTGCTGAATACTGACCTTTCTGTATGAAAGAGACAAACGGCGTCTATGAATAATGCAGTGATGCAACGTTAATAGCCACATGGTTTGCAGTCACATTATGGAATATTATTATTACATTATATTACGTTATGTTATTGCTATGTTTTAAGTGTTGCTGCTTCACTATACATCCCACTAAAGATCATTCTGATATACTTTTCCAGCTAAATTAAGACACATTGCCTGTGTGAATTTATTTTTCACAAGAAGTCTGAAACAAAAGATGAGAAAGAATTAAAATGTCTAGTGTAAACAATGGATTTATGGAAAAGTGATATTGTTAAATATTATGTAAATATACCGTAAGGTGGGCAACAGAACTATATTGGTATTGCTCACTTATTAAATAACTATCCAGAAAATTCTATTATATCTTCCCATTTCCGGTGCTGTTGATAGATGGGACCTGGCGCTATCACATGCACTCTGGCATTTTGACTGGATAAATAATCCTTTTTCACTGGGACCTGACATTCACCTGATGTTGATCTGGCACTACGTGGCCTTAGCTTTTCTTAAATAAACCCATAGGAGTCAGCTGCTCAGAATATCAGCAGGCCTGGACAGCCTTGGCAGGGAACAGTTAGGTCTGAAACTATAGTTGAATTAACTACCAGTATCAGCATTCTGAAGATAAACAATAAAGTTGATTTCACACCAGCGCAAGCACCTTGCAATCACTGTGTTGAGTGCCTGAAGGGCATTAGCATTTGCGTTTTGCAGTAGAATCACAAGCGCTATGACCTCAGAACACTGCAGGCAAGGCTTTTTAGGAGCGCTCAGAGGACAGGTTCTGAACTACAAAGGAAATCGTGTATAACTGGCCAGCGACAGGCCAGAGAGCGAAAGAGCCCTGGAAACAGCCAGGGGGAACCAGCCTTACCCAGGAGCCAGGGACAGCAAGGAACGAAGCTCAACTCAGGAGCCAGGGGGGCATTGACCCAGGAAGGTAACTGAGATACAACTGCTTCTGGTGTCTTGCCATAACTAACCATGGTAGAGGGTCTTGACAGAGGGACAAACTCCCAATGACAGATTGATTGCCCCCGGCATTTCAACGTCTCAAATATCATCTGAGTTCACTTGAGTGATTTTTTTGTGGAAACGAGCCATTAGGAGGGCTTGGAAGATGGCGAGCCTGATTTATCAGGCGTCAGCGACAGTCAATGCCACTCAGTGCCAATGTTTTAGCCTCTGCAGCACTCAGTGTGAGATTTACCAAAAAAAAAAACAGCGCTAATGTGTCCACCAGCCTGTATCAAATTTGGCAATGGTGCCTTATAGTTCACAGCGACTGCTACACTTGTTTAAGCTGTGCCAGCTTCTAGTGGGGCTGTAGGTCAAGATCTCATAGATCTCAATGGGCAGAACTGTATTGTAGTGTTTTGTGCTTTGTCCCCAGCAATGATATCCTGTAACTGCAAAGAGGAAACTCTGACCAGCGCTTGTTACATACAGCACCAATCTTTTCAGCATGCCAAATAAATCAATAAATACAGTGCGGCACCTAAAAGAGTGGCTCTGGTAAAAGGGTCCAACAGGCGCTGACACAGGTTAACCAATACCTAGTGCACCAATCCAAGCTGATTATTTAAAATTGGGCGTTGTGACTTGCAGTTTCATTCTGTACAAAATAGCAGCGCCAATATATAAATAGATGCTGGCCAGGAAAATGGCGGACTTCTTAAAGTCTAATTGTCTAATTGTTGCTGAATCTGAAAGTAATACAGAATATATCAATGGCATTCTGCAGGGCTTTTGCATGTGGGAGGTGGAACCTGGGAGGATCTCATGTTGTCAGAAGTCTGGCTCTGTATCCCCTAGCAGCCCACTGGGTTTATTGTAATGTATTTACACCATACAAAGGGCATACAGCAATACTTTCCCTACTTATTTGAGTATGATAAAATAAATAAATCATTAAAAACTAAATATAAAACAGCCAAAGATTGGTGTGGTCCAATGTATTTCTTAGTTTCAGCACTGCACCATTAAAAGTGGGCCATGCCTTATCTAGTGACATGCAGTTTATTGCCATTCAACGTGGATTTTGACATCTTACCCTGAACATTTTTGGCAGCCCTATGTAAATAAAGTAAGCCTTACTTCTCCACACCAATGACAATAGGGGGTGCTTTTTGCCTGCACAAGGCTTCAATGTTCTTAAATACAAAAGACAATCTTTAAACAGTCTCTGTACATAGAGAGGTCGAGAATAGAGCTGCAATCCCAGAGACCGAGAACACACCAATGTTGCAAGCGGTATGACTTTACAAATAGTATTGTGTATATGGCGATGTAGCTGTTTCTCAAGGGGTTTGAAGCACATATATAAAAAGTTTTGGATCACCTTCAGTAGATCGATTTGAGTTGAATTTCACAATGTAACTTACCCTCACTTTTGTATGTGTTTACTTGATCAGATTATAAAGTTGAATTGTGGCAGATGGTAGTGGTAATGGTGATGGGTAGTTAAACCAAACCAATGGCCTTGCACAGTTAAGAAAAAACTCCCCAAAACACAGCACTTATATTTTTTCCTGCATCCAGCTGAAATGCCGCCACACCCATTTTATCCCAGTAGCGCTCATTTTAGGGCACCCGGGAGGCTTCCTTCCCCAGCATCTCAGCCATGCTGCTTCTTGGATTAACTGACATAACACACAATGCACAGAAACATGAAACCCAGCAGGACTTCCTTTTTGTAGGCTACTGGCAGGTGCCATTGATGGTGGAAATAGACCACGGCAGGAGATACCAAAAGGTAAATGGATTTTTATGTGCAGCAATCTGAATTGGCCTGGGGAGGGATGCATAGGAGCACTATTTCTTGCAATTTTCCAGGGAGAACAAATTTGAGCAGGGCTAAACACATTTTGAATACCCCTCAAATGCTATTGATTTATTCTACCAATTAAAACAGACAAATATATTTTTTCATTGAAGAAGGATTTTATCCCCCTTAAAGATTGTGCTCAATATATTGATCCCTCTCACTGAATGCTCTAAGCACCCTAACGCACCTATAGTGGGTAAATGTACATGAAGCTCAAATACAGGATAGGAATTGCAATGATTCCAGTTGTGTCCCTACTAAAGCAAATAGATTAAAGATACCTGAAAAGTAAAGAACAGAAGACAAACAAAGGAATATATATATATATATATATATATATATATATATTGCAATTGTTGAACAATCAAGCATAATTAAAACTGTCTGTGCTGGAGGTGCAATGTGAAATGCACCACAATTGCCTAGGGTCTTCGAGGTTATGGAAAGTTGTACATTTGCCTATGGCATTACTATCTATAATAGATAAAGACAAAAAGCTTTATTTTAAGCTTATAATCCCCTGCGTGGCTGTACTATATTCATTTCATTTTGTTTTACCTGCCTCTTATATTCATTCAGGGACCATAAAATATGGAATTGTAAAAAACTACGGTATAAACTATAAACTAGTGCTAAAGAAAGATATGAGACTGCACCGAGCTGTAAATTTGTATCAATATGTAGTGTGCACAAAGGGGTGAAACGACTACATACAAAAAACCGAAGGTCCCACACCTTCCAAACACCCACTACAATATATGGCACCACTACTGATTGTATCACAAAATATAAGTATTTATTGATCACAATATCACAACAACTATATACACTAAAGACTCATTAAAAAACACCAACAACATACATTGTCAATAAGGGAAGGGAAAGGAACCATTGAGGGGGCAAGGGACTGGTGGGTAATACAATCAAATTAATTAAATTGGTTCTACATTAATTGCACTGCCCGGCTGGTACAAGATAAAGTGCCATAGTGCAACTCAATATAACATTTAAATAAGAACAACAGTGTAACAGTTTATTAAATACCGCTGAAAGTGCAGATTCTAACCTAAATTCCCCTCTCACCTATACCTAACCATAAATGTGCTAATACAATAGTGAGAACCGGCCAGAGAGGGCAGAGAAATAGCATCCCAGATATAAATGAATAACGTACATAGAGAAACGACCACCAGCCCACTGCCCCAGCGTCTACGCGTTGCGTGACATCACCAGCGTCACTTCCTCAGGACATATATTGTATGCTATTGGTGCCATATATTGTAGTGGGTGTTTGGAAGGTGTGGGACCTTCATTTTTTTGTATGTAAACTATAAACTATTAAACAAATAAGGCCAAACCTTTTCTCTCAATACATTGTAATACGTTGATTTGGCAAAATATAACTGCAAATGGTACATGAAAACAAATAAAAACACGTTTGTATGGCTTATCTTTGAAAAGTGCTCTGTTTACAGTATAACAAGGCTCTAGGTGATCTTCATTATAGAAATGTTTCCTAATAGTAGTTTCAAACAGTTGTATCCTTTATCTTTATTGGGGTGGTGTAGCAAGATGGCGGCGTGGGAGCGAGTGACCTGGAAGCCGGCTTTCTTGGTAAGGTGGGTAGGTCATTAATAAGCATGCAGTGCGTTGCATGCTTATTAATGACCTTTTTTATTTTTAACCTTTAAAGGTAAAAAAAAAAGAAAAGAGAGAGAGGCTTTCAGGCCTCTTATGTGCCAGCCTACCTAGAGTTGTCACCCACATTTTTTGGGCAATTTTCACTATTTTGCACTATACATGTTTAACTGCGATTTGGCTTTAACATGAAATGTCTTGTTTGTCATTTGTTCAGTGCGTTAACAATATTTTTGGGTGAAATCTGTGGGGAAAAAAACAAATGCTGCAGTTTGTAGCCTTTAAAAAAAGTTTTTCAAGATGTAAAAACCCCATTCCTCCACAACTGTACCACATATGTATTAGTAGACACCTAGCCCAGGAGACCCCCAAATAGAACTATTTTGCAAACTATGCGTACCTTGCAGTTTTTCAAGAAAAACAACCCTTTATGTTTGAAATACTCTGAAAGTACACACAGCCTGGGTGGCCCCTGGCACTGAATGCTACAATAGCCCTCGTGGGCCACAGGTTCTTCAGCAATTCACCCGCTTGCGGCAGGTGACTTGCCAGCCCCTCAAGCCTTGGGAAATGGTATAGGGGTCTCATGGACCCATTACCAGTTCACAAGGGGTTAACTGTAAAAAAAAAAAAACACACTGCAGAGCGATATAATGAAAATGCATTGTTTCTCTTTACTTACCTCCGATGCTCTATTTCGCGCCGATCATTGCTGACACTGACAGCTGGGGGTGATTGGTGGAAGCCGAGTGGGGGAGCAGAGGATTGGAGTCCCCTTCACCACCCTCCACTGATCTCTACCAGCATCTGACAGCTCTGCAAGTGCTGTAAGTGACTTTTATAATTGGAGGAGAAGGAAGACGTCATAGCCAGCCGAGCCGTCACAGAAGGGGAGGGGCGGTCATGGGTGTTCTCCTTCCCAATGAAGACCCTGTCTGTGCTGGAGGTTGGAGGCCTTCCAGGTGAAGAGGAGACCTGTGTTGCTGGAGGTGAGCTTGTTTTTTTTTCTTTTACTAGGAGAAAATGTCAACTACTGCAGCTTAACTGCAGGTGAGGCAGCGACATGAAATTGATGTAGCTGGCATTTAAAGGGTTAAATTGATTCGGTAACCCCAACTGCTTATCAGTTCTAGGCACATGCAGCAACTCACCTAATTGCTGGATCTGAGCCCCCATGGCAGCCTGTGATCCTGCTCTGTCTGGGTCCTGAACATGGCGTCAGGGTTGATGGCACGCCAGGTTTGCATCTTGCCATCAATCAAAGGTCTGCTGCCATGCCCTCTCTATTCATTGCAATACGCCCCCTGTCCATTGAAGTGAATAGAGTGGGCATGTAAGCAACATAGAGTTTGAGGCTCCGGGGGGGTAGCGAGGGCTGCAGTGCGGGCTTGGATCCCTCACCTCTGATCTGTGCTACTCCGGTGATCAGCACCATTCAGCTGTGAGGGACAAAAGGGTTATTTCCCTTTTTTTGCTCTAAATGTAAGCCCTACTCTATAAAAAATAATTAACTAAAAAAAAAGAATTAACTAATTAAAGTTCATAAAAACACGCACGATCCCACCGGACCCAAAACAATAAGGGTTGGGCAAAACAAGCTGGGCACTTGCCAACCCCATATAAATATGGTAATTGGCTGGAGCCCCGGGACCGGAAGGCCACCATCACAGTCAGAGCCCCAGCAAGAGCCATTTCTTACTCTGGATACAAGGTACCCCAGCATGATAGCAACTTGCCAGGTCTCCTCAGCAATATGACACAGCAGTCACATTACAGCCTGTGTTATATTGTGGAGCTGAACAGATGCTGTAGAGCTGCAGCAAGTAGCTGGGTGCACCTAATGCTGCACACTCTAGACAGTCACCCTCCAGCCCACTAGGGGTACAGTAGCGCCCATAGCAAATTATTTTCTTTTCTACTGAGCAGCGGGCTGTCATATGACTATGCTCTATCAATCTTGGGTGTCAGAAATCCAGCTCACAAAGTTGTCTATCAAAATCAGTGCTCTATTTAAATATCATAAAAAGACATCCATCGTCAATCGAACCATAAGAACAATAGAAACACATACGCTTTTCGGGTGTCACTGTGTGCCCTTAATCAATGCACAATCAATCTATCAATTTTGAAATAAAGAACCGAGCAATATTGTGAAAATTTGGTGGAACGTGCAAAAGTTTGGAGCTTGGCTGCCTGAAATGGAGTGTGATCTTTATCCTCTGAGCACATACCAGTGGGAGGTGCTGCTGGAGCTTGAGTTAACCCTAGGAAGCCCAGGAATTTTGATTTTTCATATGCCAACATTCTATGTCAGAAATAAATTATATAAAATGTTTCCTGCTTTAAAAAAGTTTGGCAATGCTTTCAGAATGTGGTAATGGTTATAGCTGCCCATGCCCACAGGGCTTATCTTAAAGTGGTCTTGGTGCCTAGAGACCAAGGATAGGTACTTCTCTCTTCTTGGGTGAGGCCATAGACCCCTTGTCATGCTTGAGGGGTAGGAGAAATGGGGGTGTAAATGATGTGGACCTGCTTCAATTTAAAGAACAGACATAACCACACAACTAGAGATGAGCGAACTTCTTGAAAGTTCGATTCGGGCGATTCGCCGAATTTCCCCAAGAAATTCGGGTTCGCCCGAAATCGAACTTTCACGAATCGCTCATCTGAAAAAAAAAATGCCGGCATGGTGGCAACGGGCAGGCCGGCTACGCTGTCAGCGGGCGGCGGAAGCCCTGCCCTCTCCCACCATGCCAGCATTTTTTTAAAAAGCAAACACTTACCTGCATGGTCGGAGCGTGGAGGCTGGAGCCGCTCTCAGCTGTCATCACGGCGCCGGCCTCCACGCTCCGACCATGCAGGTAAGTGTTTGCTTTTTTTTTTTTTATTTCAGGGAAAATTCGATCGGCGCAAACCAAAAAAAATTTGGGTTCGTGCTGAATCGATTTTTCCCTGAAATTCGCAGCGAATTCCGGTTCGTCCAAACCGGTTCGCTCATCCCTACACACAACTTTTCACTTAGCAACGTTAATGTGCTTTCTGTGTGTTAATGAACTTTGCACATTGAATGGCTTTTATGTGATTATACTATCAAACTCTCAGGAAACAAATGACTTAATGGGGCTTTGGTTTTGTAGCAGATGACAGATTATAGGAAATAAGTCTTTGAGCTGTATATCGTTTCCATTCAAGGTACACTAGCACGACCTTCATTGTCACTCAGGGCCATGATAACCTCTAACTCAGAAGTGAGCAAGCATTTGTCACATAAATACTGAGTGGGAGTTATGATGACAACGCTAGATTTACACACAGCGGGTTATTCATTGTTGTCATTTGAAGCACTTACCTAGTTGCTAATAATTCTAAATAAATATAACGTTTGAACTAAGATTGGAAAAACTACTAATAAAAATGTTCACAGGCTTTTCACGTTTATTTTAAACACATTTTATAAAGCATTGTAAACAACCAGGACACTGCTGAGACGAGGCAGGATTGTCTCTTTAGGTCAGTTTAGTATCTTTCACTGATATTTTGAGCTTGAATGTCAGATAGGTAACTAGCATTGGAAAAGCTACTAATAAAACTGATTTCTTTAATATTTATAATCATATTATCCACAGCAGTTTGCCACCTTTTGCCAGACAGTTTTTCAAGTAAATTCCACATTTCCAGCCAGGCTACGCCCAGCAAAAATCGAGTTAATAGTCAGTGGTCCCTACATTTGCCTCTCCAGTTTTAGCTCAGTTCATTGCAATCTAACCCAGTCGCAGCACAGAAGATGCAACAAGGGAATGCGGAAGCTGTGTAAACCGGGCCCTTAAAATTTTTATCTATAAATACTACATAAGGAGTTTTCAAACCTCCACCTTAAGTGCTAAAACAGGTCAGGTTTTGCCGCTCTAGCGACTATACCTGTTAGTACATCAGCTTGGACAGCTGCAAAACCTGATCTTTTCCAGCCCTTGAGGGGGGGTGTGAGGACCCCTGTACTACATGGACAAAAAGTACTGTTCACACCTATATCATCTTATTACCATAGTTTACTAACAAGGGCATAACACAAAGCATACAGCCATGTTCAAGTATGTCCAGACAAAGCCTTTAGTCCAGACAAAGCCTTTTAGTCCTTTTTATTTTAGATTGCTCTGTATTAGAATATCCCTTCACCGACAAATCACTTTATTACTCCTGCTAGGCCATGCAAGCTCACAAATTGTGTCCACATTTTGCATCTAAAAAATCTCTATAAAACACAATCTCTAGAAAGGAGGTTCCCACCCTTTTTCAGCAAGTACCATTTTCCATCTCCTAAGTACCACCTGGGTGGTGTGAAGGGTATTTAGTCACCTAAAAACCATTGAAAAAAACACAAAGCAGCCATTTAACGTGCATGAAATAGTTTTCTCACTTTTTAAAGAAGTTTTTCCTAAAAAGATATATAGATTACAGCAGATCAGTTTGGAGTGCATGTCAGTCTGCAGCCTTATCAAGTACCACCTAAAAAGATCTTGTGTACCACCAGAAGTATTAATGGTACTGGTACCCTTGCTGTAGAACAAGTAATCTAAAATACCCCTATGGAATTCTTGGGAATCGTTTAAAGCAGTCCTTCACTCTGAATAAGAGTCTATCTTATATGTTTCCCACACCCTGTACATACAGATTGCTCACATTAAAAATCATCCTACCTGCATCTACTGCATGTTATGAGCCTTTAAACATCCAAGATGGCGGCTCATGGGACATCAGGCAGCCTGCAAACAGGAAGTGTCTTCTGACTGTGCTGCTCTGCATTCTGGGATTGCTGACTTTTTCCTGACCCCAGCTCTGCTCTGTCTGAGCAAAGCACAGCTATAACCCGCCCCCTGTACTTTATACCACTCCCCTCTCCTCAGCAAGTGTGGTGCTTCTGAGTCAAGATGGCGGCGCCCGTATCCTAAAGTCCTGAACAGAGTTGCAGCCCAGTGGGGGAAAGAATAATAAGTGACTAAAAACTTAAAATATATTAATTTTAGATGCCGTTTTTTAAGGGTTTGGGCTTTTCAAAAAAATCATGGTGAAGGTCCGGTTTAAACTTTTTGTAATGGAACTTGACTGGCTATCAAAGTGTCCAGCATTAAGTCTCCAGCAACACTTTTTGGCAGGAGCTGCAAAAACTACTTAGTGTTGAGGCCCTATGAAGCAGCAACCTGACTAGTGATAAGTCAAACAGCCCTGTATTTCATTCAGAGGCTGTCCAGCCAAAGGTATACTATACCATTGTTTTTTTTAAAGCCATATTCAATGGGAGGAAAAATCAGCTAAATCATTTTGCTGTATTCCCCCTTTCCTATTACTTAAAAAATGTGCCCCCCTCCCTAGGGTTACTGGCACACCAGGAATAGGGGCATTGGGGCTGATATTCAAATGGCTTTGAGGCCGTGGAGGCACACCAGCTTCTAGAGCTTAAGTAAGGGGGACATACACCCCCACACGTGTAGCAAGAGCCACTGATTGTACCTTAAACTATGGATTAGGAGGTTTCTGCATGAATGATTTTATAGATGCCAAATAAAATGAATGTTTTAATTTATGGAAGCTGGTAATAGCATTTCTTCAGTACTTCATTGAGGTGGGAGTCACTGAATGTTGTACATCCAAACAATCCAGTGGAGCAGGTATGTGGGCTGGGCTGTATATGTACTTTTGAACATCAGCCTCTATGACCTTCTGCAAAGGTCCAGTGCTCCTACCGTGCCTATGCCAGTGAGCAACAGGTGCTTTTGCACCCCACATGCTCAGTGGGGGTGCGAGCAGGTGAGGGATATTGGTAGGCCACCTGCTGCATGATGGCTTCCTTATCTCTTCCCAGTTCACAAGAATATATAATATAAAAATATATATAAAAAACATAGTATTCACCTACCGACTCTGTCTCTTTCTGGTTCTTGGGTCTGTCAACCTGCTTTGAGATCTCTAGCAACCACTACTTTTCTAGTGTCCTGCCAGGGGAATGATCCTGCCGCTACAGGGAGGGGTTTTATACCTCAGGGGCATGGCTTCTGGCTAATCGCTTTGTGTCCAGCCACTATGCTTGGTGTACTGAGCTTACAGCCTTGAAGAGAGAGGAGAGACAGGAAAAAATAGGGGCCAACCAATTTGACCTGAACTTGTCACTATTTAGGTTGGCTTTAGAGATGAGCGAACTTTTGAAAAGTTCGATTCGGCCGATTCGCCGAATTTCACAAAGAAATTCGGGTTCGGCCGAATCGAACTTTTACGAAGTTCCCCATCAAAAATGCCGGCATGGAATTTTTCCTGAAATTAAAAAAAAATAAAAATGCCGGCATGGTGGGAGCCGGCCGGCCCGCTCCCACCATGCCGGCAAAAATGCCTTTTTTTTTTCTTTTGTTTTTTAAATGCCGGCATGGTGGGAGCGGGCCGGCCGGCTCCCACCATGCCGGCATTTTTTTTTTTTTAATTTCAGGAAAAATTCGATCGGCACGAACCACAAAATATTCGGGTTCGTGCCGAATCGAATATTTCCTGAAATTCGGAGCGAATTCCGGTTCGTCTGAACCGGTTCGCTCATCTCTAGTTGGCTTGTTTAGCTGGAAATAATAAATGTAACACCAACCCAAATCTAAAGCTCATCCCTATACCTGACGAATAGTGCTGCTTCTAAAATCTACAAAGATGCACACTCTGCACACATATCTTCTTAGTTAGCAGCACATAATATATATTGTGAAAATATATTTTATTAGTAATTACACCTCTTTTATACCTTTATTGGGGAACATCACAATAAATATTGTGCTACTAGTCAAGACATTATGCGAGTGACTTGATATCTTGGCTCGAACAGCCGAGACATTTGCCAAGATGTAAAATGTAAGCTAAGGACATTTGACATATTTCTAACGTTGGCCAATATGTATTTTCCTTGGTATTTAATATTGAATATACTACATCTAATGCCGTGAGTGTGTTCTCTTGTTTCCACTTAGCCAAACATACTCAGGAACATTGCATTATGGGAGCAATGCCAATTCACTGATTGCTCTCTGCTTTCGAACACAGAACAGCAAAAAAAAGTATGAAACGCATTCAGGAAAAGCCAACAAACAGCCTTGCTATTACTCATCCTTGAGCAGCCAGCACAATGCAAAGAACAAATACTCCATGAAATTTACACTGCAAAGTATAAGACTATTGGGAGACTATTGCAGGACCAAGCAAGAAAAAAAGCCCATTCTATAGTAGGTTTATTGTTATTCTCATATGCTGACTAGGATTAAGCAAGGCTCTTCAGATCTTTTGCCTTTATTGGCAGCACTCTGACAAGATGCAATGGAAATGTAGTACTCCTGCTTTTACCCATACACTACAGTGACGTAAGCCAATGACCCATGCTGCTCTGTAAGGGGCAGAATGTCTAAATAAGTTTTGTGTGCTCTGAAGGCCATGATGGTGTCACAAAGGCAGCAACACTGAGAGTACTAAAACTTGCACTGTACAATATAACGAGGATGTCAGAAACTAAATTGTAAAAAAAACAACCAGTTCCTCCTGTGTAACACTGTAAAAGGCAATGTGGCAATGTGTGTAACACTGTAAAAGGCATGTGTTACAAACATGTAACAATTGTGGTGCCATCCTGTGTTACATTGTGTAGCAGTCAGACACCTGTTCTTACAAAGTAATCAACTTCTCAGCTGTCTTACAGCTGACTGTAATGTGCGAGTGATCTCTTCATCTAGATGCTATGATTGAGTGATCACTCTTAGAAATGCTGTATCTGTGCCTTAGTTGGCCATGTTCCAGAGTAAAGCAAGAACAAGTTCAAAAACCAACAGAGAGTCAAATGTGTGCACAGCTAAAAATTGATCCTCAGAATATATAAGGGTGCTAGAAAAACAGGGACAACAATCTCAAATAGTGACCAAGGTACTGGGCCCTAGACTAGCCCACACAGTCCCTATGCAATTAAACTGCACACCACCAAAATGTAAAAAATATATACAAATTTATTGTTGTTAAATCTTCCTTAGAACAAACAAAGACACAACAAGACTAGATTAAAAAACATATAGACAATAGTTGGGGAAATGGGAGGTCCTCTTTAAGAGCTAATGATGATCAATCACATAAAAATATAAATAAATATCTATAATGACCTTAAAATGGTTAAATGTTGGCGTATGAGAATAAGAAATATAAGTGTGCCAAAATATATAAAGTGAATTGAAAGTGTCAGAGTGCCAAGTGCCTAAGTGAAATGGAAGGGTGAAAAAAGGGTGACAATTGATAAGTGCTGAAATCAGTGGTACACACAGAGTAAGTGAGTGAGACAGTTTTACCTAATATAGATAGTATAATGCATACGCCAACAAAATAGCCACAAGGTCTAAAGCAACAATTATGAAGTAATACACATCACCAATCCTTGAGCTCCGGACCCCCTGATGCCGCAACTAAACACCGACGCGTTGCGTGGCTTGATGCCACTTCGCCAGGGTGGATACGTTGCCAAACACTTCCTCTACCATCTTTTATACCCAGCCACCACCACATGTGTTTTGAAATTACCTTCCCGCCACCTCCTGCAGACCCCCGCGCGCCGGCGATGACGTGATGAAGCGGCGTCGCAAGTGGACCCGACCGCCTCAGTGCCCACGCGTCCGGGGGAAGAGGAAGAGGGAGGGAGAGTTCAGGCGGGGAGCCCGCAGCGCAGCCGCACTAGCATAAAAGGCCCCTCTCATGCGAGAGGAGTCTAACTGCGCAGCATGCGCTCTCCGGGGTGCTGAACCGCCTGTAGCGGGAACAAGGGCAGGTTAGAGAAGGAAGTGCTACTTCCTGTCTGGTGGCTGGTAGACATAATCAAATAAAGGATGTGAGGGGAAGGATAACTAGTGCCACATGCAGGCCCCCCTTTTCTTCGATCAAGGTTGTTCCTCAGCTAGATTGTTCCTCAGCTAGATATCTTATCAGAACAATTTTGAGTTTTCCTACCCAGTGAAAATTCCTTAGCAAGTCCATTTTGGACAAGTTCCTCATAACATATGCTAAAGAGGCTGCTCAAGCTACCAAACAAGCAAACTCGCAATGCACCTTTTAACCCCTGCAGCAGGTCACTTCTACTCCAGCACTCTGAACCTTACCTGATCATGAGCCTGCACTACACTGATCCCCAGTCTCATGGCACCTCCTTATTGCTGTACTCACAGTTAGTGGTGGCGATGGGGGGGCTTTTTGTCATGTAGGCTCTGATGACTGGAGATCAGGTCTGGATAGTACAGGACTCGACCTCACAATCAAGTGAGGTTCAAAGCACTGGAGTAAGGGGGGGGGGGAGGGGATCCGCTCTGCAGGCCAAATAGTTCCTGCAAATAAAACAATCAGCCCATTTGGATCTACGGCAGTTGGGATCCATTCTTCTCCAATTTACCTCCCACTTGGATCGAGCTTAACCCATTTTTCTACCCCCACCCAAATTGTGGACTTTGAATAGGATTAATAAGGGCCAAAGAAGAAATTAGTTTTTGATGAAAGACAGTGAGCATCTGAATAATAATGTTAGACTGCACATAACTACTGATTCAACTGACCAAATTAGGACATGCTATTTATTCCTATTTTGGCACAAGAGATAAGGTAGTCTATCTATCCCTATTATGACTTGACCAAAAAGGTAAGTAAAGCACAGCAATATTGCATAATTAACTACTTTATATCTGATGCCATGTTTGAAGTCAGAGAGTAGGGGTTAGTAACTAGTCAACGGGTTAATCAAGTCAGTTAGTAAGGGTAATCTGATGTATTAATCGAGCTGTATGATTCGGTAGTAGAGATGAGCTACAAGGTATCACCAAAATGTAAATGCAGTCCCTCATAATGGTTTCCAAGGACCCCAATATTCTTAGTGCAACACTCTTTTCCACTTATTTTCAATCTATATACTATAGTATATGTGAACAAAATAGACAAACTGCCACCAAAAAAAGGGCCAACTAAGATAATGCAATAACATAATTTAAACTAGAAAACTGTACCTGAATAAAGGGGTGGGAGGTTCTCCCAGGTTCTGCAGAACCGGTTGTTAAAATTGTAGCAGTTCTCATAACCGAGAAGAACTGGCACAAATAGGTTATACAATCCCTTAATATTGCTTGGACACATTTAAATAGTATTACATGGTTACACGGTTTGCTGTTTATTAGTTTGTGTGAAAACATTAATTATAAAAATAGAAATTTGTGCAGCACTTGACAACTTTATAAATAGGTAACAGGTAGTTAAAATTTTGAATCCCACCTCAGCCTGAATATGTTTGCTTGTAAAGTCTATTCAGAAGTCAGAAGCTTCCGTTTCTGGATCGTAGCTGACCTGGGAAGGGGGTGTCGTGAGCATACTGTGCTGTGGTTAGAGACAGCTGTGAGACCACTGTGAATTGCCATGTTTGCTCATGCTAAGTGCACCAGTAGCTCAACCACTTTTTTCATGGTCCTGGATTCATTAAAATTGAAGAAAAAAGCACAAACTTTGGAGCCCTGCTACAGCTTCTATACTACAGGAAATGGAGGAGAGGCACATGGGAACAGCATCAGGTAAGCTGCTTGCTCGAAACTCACTCTCGCAGCATACCCATGACACGTTAAGAAATCAATATCTGAAGCACGAAGAGCAGTTCTAACCTTTAAAGCAGACTACCAGCCCCATCCAGGTTTTGGTCCAGTTTCTAGGGGGCTTCATCCTATTCTCACCTTGATCCAGTGTTCCCACAGCACATGTGTGGCCCAGCACCATCCTGGGGGTGCACTCTCACTGTGCTAGATAGACTAAAATGGTGGCCATCAGGTGTGTACAGGCCATAAGAGACAATATTGTGGTAATCAACTTGAGAATAGGGTGAACCAGGTGTTTCACAGCTTTCACAAGGAATATGTAACCCAGCCCCAGATATTTATATCTAGAGCCGGATTACAGGGGTTCTGGTCTGCATTAAACATTTTACACAAAGTGTAAATTAAGATATTGGTATTTGTATAATGCTGAATACAATTATGATGGCTGGAGTTCCTGCAAAAATAAAATGCATTTAATGGTCAGCTAATCCGTGGTGTAAACTTTAAAGACAGAAATACAATGAAGTATGCTGCTTTCACGCATTTAAACCAAGAACTGATGAGGATGATTGAACAGCGCTGCAGTAAAGCGAGAGGGAAGTGGGAACTTAGGCCAGTATCATTAGATTAAATCCCCAGTGTGTGAAATGTGTCATCAGCTCTCACATCCTGTCACGGCTTCCTATCTCTTGAAATACAGCTGAATTGAGCCGTGGCCTTATTTAACCCAAATTCACTCTCAATTGTTTATTTTGGAAAAGTATTGTTTTCTTTCTAAAAAATGTTTATGTTTATGTCTATGTTAATACCTATTCGTTGTGCTAGGAGCATGTATTTTGTGAGTATGCCAGGTCACTGTATCAAATTATGTGCTGTGTTTTTGATGCATTTGCTTTGCAATTTTTAAAACAAAAAAAACATGTTTTGTACAACAGGTTTATTGGTGAAGTCTTTGGCAATGCAAGAGCATACTATACACTGATGTTATACATGCGCTTGCTATGTCATAGAACTCCATATGCCTGGTCTAGCATTGTATTGCTTTAAAACACTGCTAGTAACTTTTTCCCCCATGTATTGAAAATATAAGGCATTATTTTACCCCTGCATTGTTGCTGCAGTAGCTAAAGAATTACACACGGATGGGTATGAACAGAATCGAATAGGTGTTAGTCTAGTAAGCCGAAAGAGAGAAAAAGGCGTCTCTAAAAGATGCAGGTCTGGGTTAACCTGAATAAGTCTTAGAAATGCACTGGAATATTGTTTGGAAACATTTCTTTGCCCTTTGAATCTGAACTCTAAAAGGGAGACTGGGACATGAGAGTCCCATCCTGAGCAAGGCCACATAGTACAGACCCCTGTATGTGCATGTTTGCCAGGCATCAGCCTGCCAGTGGAGGGCCAGCCCTGCTATGCAATTCCATAGTTGCCCCCCCCCTCTGGTTTTACCTTTGGGTAATAAATAATCACCTTGGGTCCATCTTCTGGGTCCTTCCTGATCACCTTTGTGATGGGAGTGGCCAGGCTGAATGATGCAAGCCAGTGATTCCTGGCAACCTTCCAACAGACGGCGCCATCTTGCATCCCATCCAGCACTGAGCGCAGCCCCTGATCTCACACATGTGCAGTGCCAATGAATGAGATGCAATGGGGCCGTCCAAAATCCTGCAAGATTTTGCTGAGAGTCTAAAGCCGTGCTGTCACTAACAGATTGCTAGGGCGGCGCGGAAGACAGCGATTGGGCCCTGAAGCAGCCGGATGACGCTGCAGCAGGCAGTGCCGACAACGGAAGGTAAGTAGGGGCCGATGGGGGGGGATTGGCCCCTTTTATTTTTTGGTCTGATGTTCCTCTTTAAGAGCCTAATGTGGCTCAATTTTGTGAACAGGACATTAAATCTGAATTTAAAAAACTTAAAGGATCACTGCTGTTGTAAATTAGTATTTTGTCATTTTAATGTTCACAGAAAACATTTTTCCTTTAAAAAAAGGAAAAAAAGCTAAAGGGATTAATCAGTCAAATGTTAAAATCAATTACCTGGCAGCTTATCTAAGGCAGTGTCAGTCCCATGGTGTCTCTTTGCTCTGGTCACCAAAAGGAAAGAGAATTTCCTGACCACAAATTCAATCCTGAGGCTTGTGTCAGGTTGTGTCAGGTTGACATCCCCTCTGTTATTGGTAGGCTAGAATAGAGCCCTTGGCGCCGTCACTCAAGTCCAGCTCACTTCAATGCAATGTACACAGTGTGCTTGCATCGCTCAGCCTGGCCACTCCCATTACCAAAAGACAGCACAGCGCAAGGTGAAACCTTCATTTATAATTACTTGGTAATATAGTCTAGATACTGTTAGAAGAGGGTGCAGGAGAAAAGAGAGGAGAAGGAGGGGGCGAATAATAGCTTTGTATACCTCAAAAGCCTCTCTCTTTTCAGAACCAAGGGTGCTGTGCTTTAAAGCACAAGTGAGTATAGGCAAGTTAAGAGTCTATTCCACCCACTGTTTTCAGCCATTCAAGTCTTTTAAAATTAGTCAATCCAGCCATTTAAAAGCTAACACCTCAATACATTCAGTATAGTTGAGGAGCTACAGTAAGAGCATTGTAGGCCCAGGAGAGTAATTTTACTCATTCATTGGCCAACAGCCAGGCTGGGCAACATCATAAACTTCTTCACGGCACACTACTGGTACTGGAATACGCAATAGCAAATATTGAATTTCAGTGAGATCAGTTGTATAATTTTCCCTAAACAAAGCCATTTTATTTCTTCTTCTCTAGATAATGCTGTGTCCTTCCTATTTTTTTGCTTACCCTTTGCTGTTCATCTGAAAAACTTCAGGACCATGGAAAGCTCCAAATCATGATACAATTGAAAGCCTTTCTGCTTTCACTGTTAAATTGGAGAAACATCAGCTTTGTAATATGACAGAGAAGTAATAAAAAAGAGGCAAGGTCTGATAAATACAGCCTGGCTATATGTAGTGCATCGCCTTTTTCCACTGGGCAGGGCAAAACCAGCTAATCTACAACAGATTTTGCTAATAGCAAAAATAAATAGCATAAATAAATTTACACAAAGAGGGCCTAAAAGGTGGATGTCTGCCTAGCTTTCTTTAATCCGTGCCTCTATATAAAATGTAGCATGCTTGGATGAGGCAGCAGACAATGAGTTTGAATTTGGGGATTTTAAATGTATGCTCCAATGTCTGTATATTAGGTTTTGTGTTAGTGCAAGAACAATTCATCTGTCCCTGCAGAGTCTGGGCCTTCCTTGACTGTCAGTATAATTCTGGCCATCCCTCAGTACATACGTGGCACCATTATCTGCTGTGCCCTCCCATTCTAGGCCTATCTGAATGGCTGGCACATGGGATGAACATCCAGGTTCAGGGATGCTTGCCACTCTACTTCCAGCCATCATTCCATGGTATGCTTGGCATAGAACACTGATTGGAGGGGAGGATGCACAAAATGCTGGACAGGTAAGCACAGTGTGTTTCACAAGGTGGGGCACCCCAAATAGGGAGGCCCCAAGATGAGAAACAAAACCCATTTTGCATATCAACAATGCTGAACAACAAGTGCATCAGAGTATCATGGAAACAGTAATATGTATTTATTAATTGCTGAATGTCCATAATATTTTGATTGGGTAAATAGCCAATCTCCAATTACCTTCTGTTAAAATAGCCACTGAGCTCCCAGTTGTATTTTTCAAACTGTAGTAATATTCTCTTGGAGAGCAGCAACATTCTCCTTGCAGTCTTGCCATACACACCATTGTAATTCAGTGTCCTTCTCATAAACATTAACTAATGCCAGAAAGGCATTTCGATACTTGATACTTTGAGTTTATTTGGGAGTTTTCGAACTAATATTCATCTAGCAACTGGCGTGATCTTTGATGCTTGACCACTCTACGGGAGATTAATAATGGTCTTGAATTTCCTCCATTTGTACAGAATCTCATTTATTGTGAATTGGTGGAGTCAGAATCCTTTAGAGAGGGTTTTGTAAGCTTTTCCAGTCTGATGAATATCAACAAATCTTCCTTTGAGGTCCTTAGGAACCTTCCTTGTTAATGCCATGATACGTGTCCACAAACATGTTAGGATCAGCTTTGATAGATCCAGATCTTTAGAATTGAAGCGTGCAAGGCCAGGGCCCTCTCACCTCACTCCTGTATTAATGTGTTTTGTTGCATTTCATAGTACTGTATGTATTTAATGCATTTGCTGTCATATTTTTATATATGACTCATAATGCCCCGTGTATTATAAATATGTTACTCATCTACCCTCCTGTATTTTATATTTTATACTTTGTACAGTGCCACAGAATTGGATGGTGCTTTGGTAAAAACATGGATTATTGTTTATTTATAAAGCAGGTCCCCCACACCTTGTTGTCATCTTATTGACTGAAAACTGATCCAATTTGGCCTTCAGATTATCTGCTAATCCGAAAGGATCACATTTTTTTCACTCACACATACAGTATGTGATATTGGATAATTTTCCTCAATAAATTACCAAGCCGATAATTTGATCCCTATATTTGATTTGGCTCTCTTTATCTACTTTTAGGACTTGTGTCAAACTCTGATGTAGTTGTAAGGCAAATTTATGCACAAACTTTCAAGCACCATTGTATGGTCAACTTTACTTGCAGCCAGCATCCCCCTCCCAGACTAGGAGACTGTCCTCTGTTCTTTATAACACTGGACCATGGGCAGGCTACCTTTAGCCTTCTTGACATATTATAGACCTGGGGTCAATTCAGAGCCTGGTGGGAAAACTCAATTCTAGGAGTTTTAGGAGATAAAACAGCCATTCACTTTTATTGTCTAACAGGTGTCAATTTTCACCTGGATCTTAATCAGTCCCAAGGTAAACAATGAAGGTGAATGGCAATTTTCTCTTCTGAAAAACAGTTATTTTTTTCACCAGGCTCTGAATGGATCCCTATAAGTCAGTCTTTGGCTGACAAGCTCTATCTGCTTTGGATCAATTTCTAAAGAAAGGCAGCAACCCTTTGCAATGTAGTGATGTGTTTACAAATGTAAAGCTAATTAATAACTGTAGGGCTTTTTTCAAGGATGTACAAGATGTGCTTCCTAATTCCTATACTGCAAAGAGAAAGTGTGATTGCACATGCAAAACAATCGCTTCTGCTATAGGGATTTTGGTACCTGTGTTATACAGAACAGCTTGCTAATAAAGGATTTCACAAAGCAGTGAGTGCCAGATCCAGCCATGCTACATATCCTAATTGGAAACACGCTTTCAGTATGTTTTCTTGTTGCTGGCTTAACACCAGCTTATGGACAAGATTCCCTTCATTGACTCTTTTACTGTGTAGCAAGCTTAACACTCAGGTGAGGAACTCTTCACATCCCTATTAAAAATCCCCATTGAGAGTTATATTTAATTTGGGGAAAATATGTTACTGCATTGGAACATCACCCAGACACCTTATGTACATCAAAACCCATAATGACCCCCCCAACCCCAGTGCAATGTTCTGCAGCAGCATCCCCACTGTGCGTGCCCACCAGACCCTATTTTCTACTGCCGGGGGAGAGGAATAAAGAGGGAGTGGGGATGCCACAGGAGCCTAATCTGTCTCCCATTTTTTTCTAGGTACACCTTAGGCATTTACATTTCCCAGTGTTAATGGCTCTTGTGCTGATTGCCAGCTTAACTTGCGACTCCCATCCTTAAGGAAACTGTAGCTGTATGTGCAGATGGTGTTTTTAGAACTTTAATTTGTAAGAAAGCCTCCCCATTTACTATAGGTTATATGTTATTATCATTATACGGAGGCTGTTGGTTTTTGTACATCTGGCATACCTTGATATCTATGTTTTACTTAATAATCAAAATGTTGACTTTTGCTGTGTAATTTTCTTTTTCTTTTTTGTGCAATAAAAACTATTGTTTAAAAAAAAGAAAGCCTCCCCAAACTTGATGAACTCAGTGCAAAAGAATTTGGCAAGATTCTTCAAAATCAGCTTAACCTCAGCAAATCTTTTAGATCATCTTGACAACTCGATCTTTTACAAAAAATATAGACAAAACCCAATTGTCCATTTGCTGAATGGCTTGGCCATGCATACCGAGGCTATAAAAGCAATCCTTTCCTCCTCTCTTGTCCCTTTGGTTTATAAAGATAAATGACATTACAGTCACACAGAGGACTTCAGCAAAACATGGTTTTATTGGTTAAAATGTAAGGGCACAGAGGACTACAAGGCAAATAAGGGTCAAGCTCCCTGCCCTTCTTAGCCTAGCCCTTATATCCCTCCCCCATTCTAGCCAGGCGAGAATTCTCACTCCTTTTTTAGGAGAGAAAGCTGCCATTCACTGTCATTGTCTATAAGGTGAAAGTTTTTACCTGGCTCTGAATCAGCCCACAAGATGAACTCCTAAAAAAGAAGTGAGAATATTCACTTGGCTCTGAATTGACCCCATAGTAAGTAAGGCTGAAAATAGACTTTAGTTCATCCAGCCTGTTTTTTAAAGAAAATATACTTCCAGTGGTCTAGTGTCCACAGCTTGTAATGTTATTATATGCAGGCCACTTTTTAACTATTTGAGTGTATCCTTCATAACTACCTCATCTGACAGCAAATTCCATAGTCTCACTACTCTTACAGTAAAGAATCTGCTCCTATGCCAGTGTAAGAAGTGTCTTTTCTCTAACCTTTCTCTAACGGATGCCCCTGTGTTATACTTACAGTCCTGGGCATAAATAGCTTGTGGAACAGGTACATCCCGGATGTTAATATAGATAGTTATCAGGCATTTCTTTTCCAAATTAAATAAACCTAATTTTGACATTAATCCAGAGGACTCTACTCCCCCCATTTCATTTATTAATTTAGCTGCCCCACCTTTAAATACACTCCATTTCTGATGTCCTTCGTGTGCATCGGTGCCCAGAACTGTACATAATATTCTATATTGGGTCTGACCTTACATTTATCTGTATTAAACTTTTGTGTCAAACATTTTATTTTGACTATTACAAAAGGAAAGCAACATACATGTATGTCATGTTCGGAAAATAAATGACAGCTCATGGCCCAGAGGCCAAGGAAGTACACAGACAGGAGCAACTGGGAGAGCAAAAGGAGCATGAAGGGAAAAAGAGGGGTAGGGGAACAATCCAGGATTGTCTCTAGACCTAAATTGATAAGACATGTCTCAGAGGACTTGGAGGATGGGCATACTGCAGCCAATGAGGTCCAGATCAGGAGTAACTTGGAATGCTTGTCAAGTAGAATAGAGAAGCGTTTCTCATTAATCATGAACCCATCAGTCCTAGCTCAATAATCAAAATAACTACCAGTTTTTCTGTGTAGCTGTAGCCCACTAGACTCTCTTTGTCTTTTGATCTTTATATAAAGAATAAAAAAAATACTTTAATTCACTGCTAAACAATGTATCTTTCCCTAGTGATCTATGCTTTATTCTAATTTCTAACTTCTGAAAATAACATTCAATAATGTGATGAGAAAAGCATGAACTAACGCATACACACAATCACCCCTGCCTGTAATAGACCCTTGGCAGCCAAGGAGCGTGCACTTGCACTATAGTACTATAACGCAACTGTTCTCTGCTACCAGCAACTCTTCTCTCCCAGCCACTGCTATTCTGTTATGTATAATTCTCTATTTTTATACTCAGTCAAGCACATAAGCATCAGTAGATTTCACATTATTTGCAGTGAATGGTTTAAAAATAATATTAAAAAAAGAACATGTACAGCAGATCCTTAATAGTACACCATACAAATAATAAATAAATAGTTATGATTATGATTGTGTTTCATAACTAGTGGTAAATAAATGGTGCTGATTTTATTAAGTCAAGAGAAGTAGTGGATATTTCTGAGAGAAGGGACCAGCCCAATCTAGATGCAATTCCACTCAGCCACTTACCAGCTATAGCAAATCATTATACTATAGGTGGGAAAGACCTTTAGGGTGCAAGTGAGCAAAGGCCCACTTTCACCACATATTTTTTTTGTAGAGTAAATCCAATACACCTGATGTCTCTTTGAATAGACTGATTGATAGACTGCTGCTTTAGAATTATCTATATCCCTGGAGCGACTGGACAGGTTACCACCATCCTAGGGGGGCCAATATGGTTCTAGACTTTTCCTTTGGTATTTTTGTTTAATTGCCCAGCATCATCTGGTCCGGGGGGGGGGGGTAGGTGCCAACTCACTCTTTTCTAGATTGGTTTTGGGGCATTAAGTGTGGTTTATTGAAGAGTAGAAAGTGTGTGATGAGGTTAGGGGGCACCACCTGCTTGACTTTGCCACATTTATTTTTAAAGACGTGGAGGGTCTATTGAAGTACACAAAGTCTGCCATCTAATGTAAGGCTGGCCCTCGGTGTATTAAAATAACAATGATCTATTAAAGTCCTATCTTAAGAACACCTTTTTGTGGATGTGTATCATGGCATGAGCAAAGGAGATTTCTAAAACATCAAAAGAAGAGTAAGTAAGTAGAATGTAAGTTTGTAATAAAATCATATTGCGTGTGAAACGGTACCACATATGTATTGTTAGACACCCTTTCCTGCCCAGGAGACCCCCTAAACTGAAACAGCGCTTTAGAACATTTTCAGATAAAATACAACTATGCTATGCGCTATGCGCACCTTGCAGTTTTTACAGAAAAACAACCCTTTACATTTGAAATACCCCCTACAAACTAATAATTCTCTGGAAGAACACACCTAAAGCTTTCTAGGCGTACCAGGCTTGTTGATGTGGGCCAAATTTTCTGGAAGCAATCCCTTATTTAATTCTTTGGCTGCACAAGGTTTCCCTAAAAAAAGAATAAAAAAGCAGAATCACATTTTACTAAAAAACTATATGCAAACAAGACAAAACAAGGAGAATCTGAAAAAGCAACATCCCCCAAACAAAAAAATACCCACCATGCATAGGCACTGTCAAGGGAAGAGTTGTCAAACACCCCAAAGTAAAGCATGCAGGTAATGGTAATTTTACTTTAAAATTTCAGCTCTGCAGACAAAGTGCGCACCTTGCACTTTTTCTACCAACACAACCTACATTTGGAATACCCCTCACAAACCATATATTCCCAGAAAGTACATACATTAGGCTTTCTAAATATACCCAGCTTGTTGTAGTGGGCTCATCCTTCTGGAAGTAATCCCTTGAAGAATTCTCAGGTCGCACAGGGTTTAGGGTACAAAGGGTACAAAGATACCCAACATGCATAGGTACTTTTAACCCTTTTAATTGGCAGCCTACTTGAGATTTTGTCACCCTCTGTTGACAGGTCATTCTTCACAATTTTGTGCTATGTTTAACCGTGATTTTTGCAGGAAGCAGGAATTTCCAGGAAATATATATATATATATATATATTTTTTTTTTTTTTTGAGTGTAGGCTTTAACATGAAATGTCTTTTTTTTCATTTTTCTACTGCTTTTTTATATATTTTTAGGAAATGGGGGGCTCGGGGTTAATGGCAAGGCACCCGCAGCTAGCTAGACCCAGAGCCTTGTGAACTGGTAACATTTTTACTTTACTCACCTCTGATTGTCAGCTTCTGTGTCCCTCACTGATCCGATTACAGATGCAGTGATCGCCAGCCAGAGGAGGGGGGCAGGGGATCAGAGGATCTCCTGCCCTGTCCTCCTCTGCACAGCTAGGGGAGAGGGCATGTCGATCTCTCTGCTGAAAACTGAAGAGCCCGGGGAGTGATCGGAGGCCCCCCTGGAGAAGAGGAGACACGGCAGGAGTGTTTGCAGCCGCAGGTGAGATAGCCATTTATTTATTTTTTGTTTAAACAGGAATTGCTGGTGGCTGAAGCGGGGGGGGGGGGTGCCCTATTCTGAGGGGCAGGATCGGAGGCCCCAGGGTGATGAGGAGACCCGGCCAGATCGAACGAGGGGTCAGGTGAGTGTTTTCTTACTTGCTTTTTAATGTAGCAGGTGGGGGAAGTCAGGCACGTAGTTTCAGCAACAGAGGCAGACCTAGCCAACAGGCTAGCAGCAGTAGCAATCAGAGGCATGAAGCTCATTAATATTTAAACTGAGCCTCCCTCCAATACCTCAATAGCACTTCTCTGCACCCCTTCCAGAGCATTGTGCAGTGTGAGTGATTCTATCTTGCCCCCCCCCCCAAAGCTACCTGACATCCCACCTTAATAAATACCTTCCAGCATCTTAGGGGCCACCCTGCCACCCCTTCGTCCACCTCTTCATACACATCACTCACTGCCCCCTCCTCCGTCCAGGTATCCTGCAGGATGCTCCATGTAATCCTACTCCACCCTTACACTTCTGTAGTTCCCCCCCATGTAGACATCAACACCTCATAACCTCATGATAACCATGTAGACCCTCCCCCAGGTGCTCTCTACGACCCCCATATTCCTGGCTCCACCACCATACCAACCTTGGAACATATTTACTAACATAAATCTGAGGCCTGCTTACCTTAAAAACTGCATTTACACTTTGAATAAAATAGTTATTGATTAGTAGCTTGATTAAGATGTTCCATTAGGAAGGGGTATTTTGTACAAGCATTTGTGAGAATTATCAATATGTTTTGTAAGGTTTTGGCCATGGTTCCCTATGAGCCAAAGCCAGATGCTGTTTGCGTTTGCCATGTAAATGGAGTTACAAGCTGCATTCAGGGCAGGGCATGTTCTTGCTTGTTTGGACAAATATACTGCCTGAACAAATATATTTTACAAAGAGGAAAGTGAGCCGGTCAGACTGATTACAGCAAGCTTGGCTTAGATATGGGTGAGCAGGCATTCTCCTGTGGCACAAGATACATTCTTTGATTGTGCAAATAGCTCCTGATGAGTTTCTTTGTGTTCCCTGTCGCTCATGATTGATGAGGTCTATCCTTACTCTCTATGAAGATTTGCATTTCAATTTCCATTAGTTGAATATTTTCCCTGAAGCTTCAGAGAAATGTTTCCTGTGCCTTTGGACTAGTTATCAGCCAAACTGCACCCTGACAATATCATGGCAGTATAGCCACTTACATTGAATTGTGGACTAGGCTGTATCCAAGGTAGACAACAAAGTAATTTACAATGAAACAGTAGGGATTATGCATCCGTTTACTTTACTACTGCTATCTAATGCACTTACAGTAAGATGAATTGCTTATTTCTGTTAATTACCGCCCCTTTATCATTGCCCTGTAATTGATGAATTACCATATGTAATTGCAGCCACCAGTGTGATGCAAATCTTTACCAATCAGTCTGTATTAATTTTTAAAGTGGACTGTCACCCAGGGGTGATCGGCCCGGGAATCTACAAGATTCCCGGGCCGATCACCTCCCTCACCGCGGGACATCCGAGATCGGGATGTCCCGCGGTGAGGGACCCCCCCCAAAACCCCCGAAAAACTAACTTCCGGCGGCGGCGGCGGACGCGCTGTCTTGTCCGCCGCTGTCACCCGCTTGTCCGTGGCTACGTGGGAGCGTGGTGAGGTGAGTTTTGGGGGCTTTCTGGGGGGTTTTACACAGCGGGGCACCCCTAACCGGGGGGTGCCCCCCTGAAGTGGACCAGAACCCAGGATAGTCAAAATTCTGGGTGTTGGTCCACTTTAAACAGTCACTACCCTGTTTCCTCTAAACTAAGACCTACCCTGAAAATAAGCCCTAGCATGAATTTTCAGGATATCTGGGGATGCTTTAAATAAGATGCCCACCAAGAAACAAGCCTGCAAGGGAATTGCCTTTGGTTCCGGGACAGGAAGGCCACTGTCATGCTCAGGGCCCCTGGCAGAGACATTTCATGCCCTGGGTGGCAGGTACCTCAGTGCACTAGCAACCCCCCACCACCCCTTACAAGGGGTGGTGGGCTCCCTGGAACTGCGTGACAGCCTGTGTTATACTGCAAAGCCTAGCCAAGGTCAGGAATGAAGATTTATATTCAGTTCTATCAATAAATGCAGATTGTTTATGTAAAAATTAGACTTCCTTTAAAAATAAGCGTTAATGCATCTTTTTGAGCAAAAGTTAATATCTATATTTTATTCGGAGAAGCATGGTATAGGAAGTACAGAGTTTGCAACTGCTCTGGGACCCACAAGGTCAGGGGGCCCATCATTGTTGTTCCCCTGCTTTATTTATCAGATATGTGATCTCACAGCTCCATGTCGAGAAAAAAAGAAACAACATTTGTCTTTGCTGTTTAATCATTAGTTGTATAGTTGTATCTAGTGTTTTAAAATGAGAGGAAAAAGATTACTGTATGGACCATGGTAGGGCCCCATTCCATGTTTGCATCAGGACCCAGTCCCAGTTACACTACTGCAATCTGAATCGGCAAAAGGACACAGCAGGGTGGATTCTGGCTCACATGGACCAAACTTTACAAAACATTTTGACATTTCTCATTTATGATTGTGCATAACATCTTCTCCCGATGAAATCTGGATTAATCTGGATTGGACCACTGCAAGTCTGACTGCATTAAAGTGGACCAACACCCAGGGGTGATCGGCCCGGGAATCTATCTCCAAAAAACTCCTTACCTGATCCGCAGCCGCTTCCGCCGCTGCCACCTCCCGCGCGCCCCTCTAGACGTGCGCGCGCCCGCGCCGGCCGTCTGTGAATGGCCTGCACGGGCGCACGCACGCCGAGAGTGACGCGCGGGAGGCGGCAGCGGACGCGCTGTCTTGGACGCCGCTGTCACCCGCTTGGACGTCGGCGGGGATTGGACGGCGCGGTCACGTGGGAGCGGGGAGAGGTGAGTTTTTTGGGGTTTCTGGGGGGTTTCAGAGAGCGGGACACCCCCGATCGGGGTGCCCCGCCGAAGTGGACCAAAACCCAGGATAGTCAAAATCCTGGGTGTTGGTCCACTTTAAGGTTGACTCCCAATGTTGATAGCAGTAATTTGCATGGCCTGTTTCTAAAAGCAATGTCGGTATACACACATTTTGTTCTTAAGGCTCATTCTATTTACCTCTCATCACTGATTGGTGTATTAAACAGAAAAAAGGTCCAACCAATATAGCGGTAAAGGAATGGATCATGTTTGGGGGCAGGCCATAAAGTCGATCATGAGGCCAAGCATAATCCAATAGCATAGAGTTAATTTGCAGAAACAAAGGGGCACATCTTGCCAGTAGTGCTGCATTGTGCCACCATCCCTATGTTGTTATCATGACTACAAAGAGCTAGTGGGGAACGCTTTGGGCAGCACAAAACAAAGGACATCTAAAGAAATAAATCACTGCACAAACTAACAGCATGGTAGTCGTTGCACTAAAGATGATATAAAATTGGGTAAATTAGGGATGTTGACTTCAAAAAGATGTTTTTTAGCCAGCAGGAAGGTGGAATTGACCTTTTAATAATTAATTGGTCAATTAAGTCAGGAATGCTTCTTCTCTCTGGGATACTGTGTTGCAGATTGGCATGCAACATACCCAGGAACCTAAGCCACTCCCAACTATATAACTGTGACCCGTGACTGTGCCAACCCAGTATATTTTGAACTAGCAGCTGAATGTCCTAATTATTTCATTATTTATTTAACAGTCTACAAATTACTGTACAAAAATATGCATTGTATTTATCTGCCACAAAATGTGAATCTGAGCTCCTGAGGGGTGAAGGACCAACATAGCTTGAAATCTTAAAATAAGTAGCAGGGGTAATTATAGGTATTTGTCTACCATATTCAGTAGTAATACTGGCTGCGTGCATATGAGCAGTCTCACACAGTCAGCAGCACTAGGAAAAGGGAGGCAAAAGCAAAAAAGGAGAAGACCTATATATTTATACTGTTGGCCTTGCTGTTTTCAAGAGGGCCAAAAACATTTAATAATAAAAAGGGGGGGCTGTGAGTCCATAGTCTTCCTAAGGTTTATTGGAGCTCTGTATATCTAGACCTGGTAGGTAGGAAAGCATTGTCTAAGAGCAGAAAGAGCAGATATTGGTCTAGATATAACTAAAGTAAATATGCTACCTTTAGAAGGATAGTTACACATAGAGAAAAAAATCCAGCTCTCCAGGAACAGTCAAACATAAAAGGGTTTTACTATCAGAGAAAGAGTTTCATTTTAAAGTTGTACATCAGAAATGAATTGTTTTATGTGCTTTACACCATGGATTTTTTGATGGACCTTTATAGAACTGCTCACCTTTATATTTGTCTTACATAGTACATAGTTATTATGGTTGAACAAAAACATATGTCCATCGAATTCATCCAAGGGCCGGGGAAAGTTATTTATATATGTTTTTGGTTTTAAACCGAAGAGAGCTAATAGTAAAAGCGTATATATCCCGGCTCCATATTCTGATGAAGTCTTTTGACCCAGATGCATTATTTTGCACTTTTTTCAAATGTAACTGATACTGCCACAATCTGCCCTACATTCACATCACAGCAGGAGAAAACATATATTTTGAATTTTAAAATTGGGAACAATCCAGTTAATGAACATGTTGCTCAAAGCCACAATTTTATGAAAATGTTCAGAACCAATTTGGACAAGTTCTTTGCTAGCTGGTTGTACTAGGTGCTTCAGAGACCCATTCTGAGTGTATGGAAATGGCCTTCCCATTGTGCACTATGGGCAGTATGTCATTTAACTTCAGTGCACACATCAGTGCATGCATGCATTAGTACTTCTTTGGAAAATATAGTGACATTTAGTAATCTATTGCTCTTCATGTGATGTGCACATGCCCACCATGGTGACTCTCTGAAAGAGAAAGCTTCATGTTAAAAAACAAGTTCAGTAAATTGCACCCCTAAAGCCCCACTCTGGTAATCGGTCAGTGACATAAACTATTTGAAAAGGCCTAACTTCGTTATGGAGATGTTATGGAATAGCAGGCAGATATAATGCTGAATAACTTCATGGCAGCGCCCATCTTGCCACATACATGAGTCTAGCTTATAAAAAAAAAAACTCAATCCCACAGTCAAAATTGCCTCACACATCAGTGCATTTCTCCTTTATTTCTAGTAGAAAGCTTTCAGCTGTGATGACTCATTGCTGTGCTGCACAGCTAAAAGAACTGTATCATTTAAGAAGATACATAATGTTTACACTGTCTGGATGGTCTGTGGTAAATCCAGATTCCAAAGTGAAGAGTGATAAAGATACATTGTTGCATCTTTCCCTTCACACACACAATTCCCCTAGCGTCTAGTTAGTGTGTGTGTGTTTAGCACAAGTTGCCGGAGTTTCTGAGGCATTTACCTCAGTTTGTAGGCTGTGTAGGCTGCTGCTGGCACAACTCTCCCCTCATGCTTATGTGTGTAACAAGATGGCCGCTCCCATGCAGTCCTGTCCTGTCAAATAGTTTTTGTCAGATGGGGGGCTTTAGGGGAGCAATTTACTATAAACATTCTTTTTTTTACTTTTGGTCTGCTTTAAAATGTCATTCAGCAAGGGTTAACAATAAATGCAATACATAATAGCAGAGCTGCAATCATGTAACGCATTTTGAGCTATGGCTCTTATGCACGTACATTTTAAACCACTTACCTACTGCCATATACTAGGTAGAACCACCTATCAGTGCTCCAGACACCCCCCAGTCAGGTGACACCAGACTATCCCCGAAGAAGCACAAACTCACTGATATTAAAATATATTACTTATATAGGATGACCCCTATTATCCCTCAAAAATGGGCAATTAATTGTGCAGCCAGATCCCCCCAGTCTTGCTGTTGGAGAAATGTGTCACCTGTCTCTTTTAGACTTGTTCTTGCATGGCCTGGCAATGGAATACACACATTTCATCATTTAAGAAGGCAATAAATCAGCACCTTTCTACTCCTACCTGACTAACCCCCAAGCAGTTTATGAGCCACACAACAAGGGTCCACAAACCATATGTGACTCCTGAGCATGCTCTTTAGGAAGCTGAAGTTCAAATTAGGGGCTCAGCGATCGCATTATAGGTTACTGAGGAGGAGGGAACAGGCATTGTGGTTATATGGGGCCAAAAAAATCCTGATGGTGGCCCTGCTGAGCAAACCTTTTTGATGTGGCAAGATACACACAGATCAGTGGATGCTCAGTTCCTACAGTACATTCAGGCAATGTTGTCCTTTGCCAAGGACAATGAGTGAATCTCAGAGTAAATATCTACTGTACAGTATATTCCTCTATATGGGTTATTCACATACAACAGTAGTTTATAGACTGCCGCTACCAGACCACAAGGTAGTTGACACCGTCAAGTACTGACCTATCTTTTTTTTTCTGGTATAGATGTGGTTACCTAATTATTGACCTTGACTTGTCAAACTTTGCAACCCTTGGCCTGAAAATGACTAGCTCATTTAACAGTCAACCATCATTTTACCATTAACTGTTTAACTATGAATTTACTATAACTTTTTAAAATCAGGGACACATATAAAAGCACTAGTCCCTGTGCAAAAATATAACTGTTTAATCCACATAAGCCTACCCTTAAAGGTGAGCCTTATGGCTACAAGTTTTTGTTGAACGATCCCCTATGGGACCTCCCTGGTTGAAGGTTTCATGGATATAGGCAGTAATTACTTTGAACACTTGTACTGTAAGCAGATATGCGTCATTCATTCATCAAACTTTTTGTTGGGCTGCTAAAAGAGAAGTATATGTCATTCCCTCAACCATGTTTAGATCCAAGGCTGACACATGGTATAGATTTATTGATGATATGTCTGTCATCTAGAAAGGGACTGCAGATTAATTCTATAGTAACATAGTAACATAGTATGTAAGGCTGAATAAAGACTTTAGTCCATCCAGTTCAGCCTGTTTAACTCCTTCCAGTGGTCTAGTAGCCATAGCTGGAAATGTTATTACATGCCAGGAAGGCATCAAGGCCACTTTTGAGCATTTTTACTGTATCCATCATTACTACCTCCTCTGGGAGCGAGTTCCATAGTCTCACTGCTCTTACAGAGAAGAATCCCCTCCTATGTCGGTGGAGAAAGCACCTTTCCTCTAACCTTAGTGGATGCCCTCGGGTTATGGGTACACTCCGGGGTATAAATAGATTGTGGGACAGATCCTTGTATTGACCCCGAATATATTTATACATAGTTATTAGATCACCCCTCAATCGTCTTTTTTCTAAACTAAATAAACCTAACTTGGACAATCTTTCCGGGTACTCTAGCCCCCGCACTCCTTTTATTAACTTTGTTGCCCTTCTTTGAACGCGCTCCAGTTCTGATATGTCCTTCTTAAGCACAGGTGCCCAGAACTGTACACAGTATTCCATATGGGGTCTGACCAGTGACTTGTACAGGGGTAAAATGATGCTCTGGTCATGAGCACCTATGCCCCTCCTGATGCACCCCATGATCATATTTGCTTTGGCAGCAGCTGCCTGGCATTGATTACTACAGTTGCGCTTATTGTCAACTAAAACCCCTAGGTCCTTTTCCATTGTTGTTCTACCAAGTGTTTCTTTATTTAGTGTGTAATTATGACACAGATTTCTCCTTCCCATGTGCATCACCTTACATTTATCTGTGTTAAACTTCATTTGCCATTTAACTGCCCATGCTTCCAATGTATCTAAATCTGTTTGTAGCTGCCTGCTGTCCTCTTTTGTTTTAATTACTTTACTCAGCTTAGTATCATCTGCAAAGATTGAGACTTTACTATTTAATCCATACCCAATGTCATTTATATATATATTGAAGAGAATTGGTCCCAGAACTGACCCGTGTGGTACTCCACTAGTAACAGTGACCCAATCTGAGTGTGTACCATTGATAACCACCCTCTACTTCCGATCATTAAGCCAATTTCCCACCCATCTGCACATGTTTTCCCCCAGTCCAAGCATTCTCATCTTTTGTACCAGCCTTTTATGTGGCACAGTATCAAATGCTTTAGGAAAGTCAAGATATATGATATCCAATGACTCCCCCTGATCCAATCTTGAACTTACCTCCTCATAAAAGCTGATTAGGTTTGTCTGGCAGGATCGATTCCTCATAAATCCATGCTGATATGGAGTAATAAGGTCATTTTCCCCAAGGTGCTCCAGGATAGTATCCCTTAAGAAACCTTCAAGCAGCTTGCCCACCATAGATGTTACGCTTACCGGTCTGTAGTTCCCAGGTTCCCCCCTAGATCCCTTTTTGAATACCCAATGTAATTTATATATATATTGAAGAGAATTGGTCCCAGAACTGACCCTTGTGGTACTCCACTAGTAACAGGGACCCAATCTGAGTGTGTACCATTGATAACCACCCTCTACTTCCGATCATTAAGCCAATTTCCCACCCATCTGCACACGTTTTCCCCCAGTCCAAGCATTCTCATCTTTTGTACCGGCCTTTTATGTGGCACAGTATCAATTGCTTTAGAAAAGTCAAGATATATGATATCCAATGACTCCCCCGATCCAATCTTGAACTTACCTCCTCATAAAAGCTGATTAGGTTTGTCTGGCAGGAGCGATTCCTCATAAATCCATGCTGATATGGAGTAATAAGGTCATTTTCCCCAAGGTGCTCCAGGATAGTATCCCTTAAGAAATCTTCAAACAGCTTGCCCACCACAGCTGTTAAGCTTACCGGTCTGTAGTTCCCAGGTTCCCCCCTAGATCCCTTTTTGAATATTGGCACCACATGTGCCAAGCGCCAATCCGTTCGGAACAGACCCCTGTAGTTATGGAATCCACAAATATTAGAAATAACGGCTTGTCTATTACTGTACATAACTCCCTTAAAACACGAGGATGTATGTCATCTGGTCCCGGTGATTTATCGATTTTTATCTGCTTGAGACGGCGCTGGACTTCTTCATTGGTTAGACCAGTGACATTTAATGGAGGGTTTCAGTTATTCCCCTGCATTTCACTCGGCATGTCAAATTCTTTTGTGAATATAGAAGCAAAGAAGTTGTTAAGCAAACTTTCTCCTCATTTCCCTCTATAGGGGTCCCCTCCTTGCTTTTCAGGGGGCCCACACCCTCAGGTTTGTACCTTTTACGGTTTATGTAGCTAAAGAATAATTTGGGGTTAGTTTTACTCTCTTTCGCGATCAGTCTTTCTGTCTCCAGTTTACATTTGTTAAGTTCATCAATATTGTATTGCATTTAATGGAAATGACTAATCTTGACTGATATTTAAACAGATGTATTAAAAAAACATTAACTATACCTGCAAACCTGATTCTAGGCCAACAGATAGGAATACAATACATTGTTCCATTATAATGATGCCAAGTTCTAGAGATTTCTTTGTATCTGAGAACTGGTCATGAGCAACTTATCAGGAGACATATGGCTTACCCAGAGAATGTATTTGATTCTGTTCTCAGCTGGGCTTGAAAGAATTTCCCAACCAACCAGAAGACAATATTTACAAATCAATCAACCACATATCTTACAAACTTACAAATAGCTGGCCCTATAGATTAGGCTGGGGGTTCTGATGGTAAAAAAAACAAAGAAAGAATCCTTATGGACAGCTTTATCAAGTCCTATTTAGAGAGAAAATATGGCAAAACTTCTTTAGGTTTTCAGAAAAGCTGCTTCTAGTGTGACAATTTCAATGTCTACTGTAGTATATATTGCAACTGTTAAAGTGTATATATTCTCAAATAACCCTTTTCTCTCATGTATGTAAGAAAACAATCATACCTTCCAATAGGAGATTTCAAAAACATAGACATATGTTTGTCCTTTAAGATTAAGATTCCATTGATCAAACTTTTGCGGTTATTAAGCTGTCTGACAACCATATTTTTCTTACCAAGCATCAAGTACAAGGCTATTTAACGCTTTTCCCGGACCTCCCGCTATATGTATCTCTAGGGAGCCACAGCCCTTATTTGAACACATGTTGATTTACATGTTTTGCATGTTTACATGCTAGGGTATCTAGTACCTCCCATAAGCACTTAGTCTGTATCATGCACAACAGGGTAATTTTCCTGTTCCTTGGTTGGCATTATTTAAATGGGAAAAAAATATATTTTCCCAACCATCCTGCATCACAGGCACTTAATTGAGTGTATGCGGTGACAGTACCCTGCCCACCTGTTAAGTAGACCATAGTGCACAGTTTCTTAACCTGCATTACATGCATCCCAGGAAGTACGCAGCAATGTTCAGGGATACACTAACAGGGGGGTTATTATTGGTCCGGTATATTATTTGAACAGTAACACATTATTCTTTCTTGCTTTAGAAAGTGCTACAAGGCATGTGACCTACTTATTTTGGTAACAATAATATTTGATCTCCTCCTTGGGGTTACTTGCTTGTAAATGATTGTTTCTATGGGGTAGTTAGTGTTAAAAGGTTGAGGATCACTGCCATAGAACATGGCAGCCTGGAATGCCAGGACAAATCCAATTGGCCTGCGGTATGTTTCAAATCATCCAGCTTTAATCCTCAGACATTAAAAGTCCATAAAGTTCCCAAAGCATGTCCACCCAGCTAACCCCCCCCCCACACACACACACACACACACACACACACAAGCACTGGTGTGGCCTGCATAGTCTGATGCAAGAGGGATGGTGGTAGGTTCCACTTTCGGTGCTAAAAATGGTGCTCATTAAGAAAAAATGAGGCGCTAGATCTGACCATCAACAGTTTTATTTCAGCAGCCTTTCTTCTGCATGCAGGTAATCAAAGAATGGTTTGTGTTCAGCCTGGACAATCCCCTTAACTTCATTGCCTCAACCCGTATCCTGTAACTATGAAGCATTTATATTTAATTGGTTTAATAATTGTTTATTGGTAATTCACAAGGGTCACTTTTGCCACAGTTCTCCAATATTGGCAGAGTGGAACACAATG
The DNA here is from genome assembly GCA_027917425.1 of Gastrophryne carolinensis. Taxonomy (NCBI): domain Eukaryota; kingdom Metazoa; phylum Chordata; class Amphibia; order Anura; family Microhylidae; genus Gastrophryne; species Gastrophryne carolinensis. The sequence continues at coordinate 329,953,745 of CM051235.1, read as the reverse complement.
TAGAATAACTGATATTTTATTGCATATTAGTTAGATCACCCAAACCTGCGTGATTGACCTAGCTGCAGCAACTTCATCTCTTTGGGTAACACGAAGAATACTTTATTTCCGCATGGAAATTTCAGCAGACCCCATGGGACACCAAGACTTTACCAGGTTGCAACTATTCTGCTCAACAGGTAGAAGCTTATTCCAACATTCACTCCTTCCTCATCATCTATTTTCATAACAAAATATAATGCGGGTCCTGCACCCACCAGAAAAAGCACACATATTATTGTGCAAAGCAGGGCTAAGCCTTATTGTATTGCCTGTCCCTACTTAAAACATGTTCTTTCCTTTCTCCTGTAAAATATGAACCTGACACTGATCTCTTGCCCTATAAAACACCTGTCTATAAGATGCACCTAGGATTTGGAGGAAGAAAATAAGAAAAGTAATATTCTGAACCAAATGTTGTGAACCAAACAATAGGCAAGGTGCAGGATTTGGGTGCCACCCCCATCCCACTCCCCATAGGCAGTATGGCATTCAATCCCTCCCATTCCCCATAGGCAATATGTCATTCCCCCCACCCCATTCCCACAGGCAGTGTGGCATCCCCCCTCCCATTCCCTATATACAATATTGCATCCCCCCTCCCATTCCAATAGGTATTGTGGCATTCCCCCCTCCCATTCCCCATAGGCATTGTGGCATTCCCCCTCCCATTCCCCATATGCAGTGTGGCATTCCCCCCACCCCATGCCCCATAGAAAGTGTGGCATTCCTCCATCCCACTCCCATAGGCAGTGTGGCATCCAAATGCCATTCCCTATATAGGCAGTGTGGCACCCCCCTCCCATTCCCCATAAGTGGCAGAAAATGTAAAAAAAAAAAATCAGCTCACATGTGCCCATGCTCCCGAGTTGCTGGTCAGGCTGCCAGACTGGGGGAGAAGATAAAGGAGTGGCGGGTACCATGCCCATGCCCACCCACTGCACCGAGCCAAGTGTTTGCATGTGCCCCGGTTGGAAGAGGCAGCAGAAGCAGCCACCCATCGCAGCCTCCATCTTCTTCTGCCTCCCACAGTGTGGCAGCCAGCCAGCAAAGTAATTGGCAAAAATAGTGCAAACCGGCTTGTGTTTATGATGGAATACCGGATTGAAGTGGAAAAGGACTACAGTGGTAAGTGTTGCTTCATTTACTGGCTCTTCAAGGGGCAGCTGGAAAAGCACTCCATAGGGCTTAGCTGTCTGGCCAGTATGATAAGCTGTGTGGGTCTACTCGGCCACTCACTCTAACCCAAGGCATAGGCCAGAAGACCTATAAAGAGTCTCATGAGTGCTCACAGGGTGCAGAAGGCACCAGTAGCTGATCCAGCTAGACACCTGCAGCCAAACTGTATTTGAGATGGATGACTGGGCCAAAAGAAACTGGAACACGGAGCTCTGAGGTAGAGAAGCCTGTCCCAGGGTTAAGAGTAGACCTGAGAGGTCATATACTCGTTGGAGTCCCTTGTATCATGCCTGTACATAGTGCTCAAAAGATCCAGCATTATATATTTTTTTTTTGCAGGGGTACCATCAGGGGAGAACCCATGGGTGTGGTCCAGTGATCTGGTCCTGCCCCCCACAGATCAGGTGGAGCACAGTGCTTCTAAAGCTGGCTTTTGCATCACTCTTGGGTGTAGCATGGTAAGGGGATGCTTAGTGGCAATGAGCAGCTAGGCAATGACTAAGTGTAGGTGAAAGTGAAAGCAGCGCTCAAAGGAATGTGGCATAAGGGAAAAGGGGGCACTGGAGTCACAAATTCAAGGAGCTCAGGACACATCTCAGGATAAAAAGGAGCGAGCTGTCACAGCTCAGAAGGCACAGGGAGCAGGTGCTTGTTCTTCAATATAACATTGATGTTCCTGCAGCAGTCACAGCCTTATGTTTAGCACTTCAGCATCTGGGGAATGCCCCATCTCTGCCATGCACCCTACCAGATACCCCTGAGGAGGCTCCACTGGGTACAATAACTACATGAGATACAGAGTCAGACCTGCCTCCCACACATAAAAGGCATAGCTCTACTGTTACTAATGATCCGACTGTTAGGTCTGACCCATATTTATAAATGTCTCTTTTCACCCACCAAATGTGTGTTTACTTGCAGCAAAATTATTTCAGATGCTATTTTGTCAATAAAATAATGAAAAGGTTACAAAAGCCAAAACTCGTGCTTGGTCCACCATCTGCAGTCCTGCAGCACAACTCATCTCTGTTCTACTCCTGTCAGTTCCAGTGCAGACAGCGTACTTTTGGTTACATGGTGCATCCAGGATCAATGATGGAGGTCTGCTCCCTCATGATGAAATGCACAGAAAACGACTGGGTTGCGCACTGTGATCGTTGGAGCTGAAAGCAGAGGAAGAGAAGTGAATCAGTCTGCTGGGCTGCAAGAGGTTGATCTTGTGGGAGGTACTGTCAGTATTGTCTTTTTTGTTTTGTGACTTTACATGTTCTAATTGCCTCAGTTTAATTAAATATGAATAATAGTTCAATCCCTCGCTCATATCTGCTTCTTTGTTAGCCCCCCCTTCCCGGCTCACCTCTAGGGACAGAAACTTCAGCAGCTAACAAGAAGGTGGCGTAGACATGGATTTTTTGCCAGACTCTCACAGGACATAGGAAGAGCATTGTGTTAGCAAAACACCAAAAAGAGCACAAAAAATCTTTTATGACATTGAAGGAGGACACACTTTAGAGCATGCAGGTAGGTCGCATTTACAGTTTCCCGACCTGTGACTTGTTTTATTGTAATAAGTCCAGGAAAAAAAATGAAAATACATTAACACTGGGGCCTGATTTACAAACTGCTTTACTGGCATTCATGGGTATTTTCAGGTATCCTCCATGTTTTCCATTCACAAAAGAAAATGTGCCATATCCACCCAACTACACCCATGTTTGCTGTATTTACTATTAGTTCAGCGTAGTTGGGCGAAGTCTGGTGAACACTTGATCAGTTCTCCAGCTTTTAGCGGCAAACCTAATAGTAAACAATGTTTTTTTCGCCAAGAGTGTCTCTTTAAGTAAGTACGTTTTTCAGCAAGATTTCCTTTTCTTTAATTTTCATAACCGAATCAGCCTCAGCAGTTCGCCAGCTCGAGCCAAACTATTTTTCAACGTAAATACCACACATCCAGGCTGGTGAAGTGCAGCAAAAACCAAGCAAAATGCTTGCAGATAGTCAGTGGTCTATGCAAAATGTTCACTGGGATGCGCCTCATTATTTTCCTTACTGTTGCTTAGTTTAATAATTGTGTGTTTGTGGTAACTTAATCTGTAAGCTTTTAAAATGATGGAAATAATTTCACCTGATCAGTCATATATTCTGTATACAATAACTGTATAAGATAAGAATCAAGAAGAACAGATGTTGCACAAAGCGGGAATCTTGGAAAATTTCTCTGAACAAGTGGCTGCCTCCTGGCAACCCAGAGGCTATAATCAATAAGCAATACAAGGTACAACCTCATACATGGGCTGGGTCTGATTATACCTTCCAGGGACTATTTCTCCTGCGTACTAGTGTTGCAAGCATCAAAAATATCTATGGCACTGTCAGGCCCCATTGTATAGTAACCAGACAGAGCCCACCAGTTGTTAAAATTGTAGAGGTTCTCAGAACTTAGAAGAACAGGCACAAATAAGTTTTACAATCCCTTAATATTGCTTAGACACATTTTAATTATATTACACAGTTTTCTTTTTAATAGATTGTATGCAAACATTTATTAGAAAAACATAAATGTGTGCAGCACTTGACAACTTAATATATAGGGAATAGGTAGTTAAAAATGTGAATCCAACATCTGCTTAGGTCTACTTTAACAACAAGTTTCTAGTACAGTCATACACCTTTAAGCATTTATTCTGCAGTTTGATGTAGTATAGTGTAGGTACTTATTGTACCATGTGTCACGATGGTTCACTCACCCTGATTTTACTCCAGAGGTGTCTTCGGGTTGCGCTTCAGTCTGAGGGGCCGACAGCACTGGCTCGAGTGGCACTGCAGTCTGCCTCCTCCTCCTGCATCCTTGGCATCTCTGCTCTCTCCAGGCAGCGCAGCCATTGGAGGCTTGTTTAAATGGGCCAATAAGCCCCAAAGTTGTTTATGGACTCTCATCCCTTAATCAGTGTGGGCTAATCAGCGCTAGTGTTGTAGCTGGGCCAATAAGTCCTATGTTGCGCCAGCCAATATCCACACACCTTCCCCTATAAAGGTTCCCCAGACCCTGTCATTAGAGCAAGTGATAGCTTGGGCCTTGAGTGTTGGGTGTTAGTACTGTGCTCTTTTACTAATGCTACTCGTGATTGACCTGGATTTGACCTTTGACCTCGCCTTCTTCTTCTGCTGATCTTGCATTTCCTGACTTGTCTTTGCCTATCCTATCGGTATCTAAAATCTTCTGTGCTGTTGACCTTCGGCCTGCCCTTGTCTCTGGTTATCCCTTTGTCTTCACGCCTGTTGGACTGACTTCTTGTGTATGACCCTTGCTTTGTCTGACCTTCTGTGAACTACAGTTTTTGCTCACCCCCTTCAGGTCCAGCCCTTAGTTGATAATTTGCACTCGTAAGACCTGAGGGCAACCGTGTCTGGTGAGGCCCACTTGCATCCTGGCAAACAGGGGCTTGTCTATAGGTGAAGACAGCGGTAGAGATTGGGCATTATCTACTAACCTGGACCTGTTAACTGGTGAACCTTACACCATGCATCAATTTATACTTAAAGAGAACCAATTTTTAACCAAATTAAAATCACTATACCAGGAATTCCAAGCAGCATTGATGGTAGAAATAATCCTTGGGTGGGGTAGATTGCGTTGTTTCTGAGGGTTTGGGTCCACTTAAAATGAGCACAATGATGCTGCCTCATGTCCCGAATAGAGATAAAATAACAGCAACAGCTACTTTTATTTATTCCATCAGCAAATAGGTTATAGTTGACTTTCATTTATTTTCTGATCAATATTCTATACTCCATTACACTTCTTGTTTAACTCTTCTGAGCAACACAAGGACATATGAGGATAACGCCTAATTGTGAATTCAGCAAAGATGCTTTGCAGTGGGCACCTAATTGACCTCAACAACTCTTCCATTTTCAGCACGGATTTAGTGGATACACAGATGAAGGTTATGTCACCTTGTTAGACAGCAAAACATATAAACGTGGCATCTTTATGAGTATCAAGCAATAAGGCTATTAAAAAGCAGACCAAGGTGGCAAATATGTCACATTTTAATGATCAGATGCTTATATGCAATAAGATATGCATAAACAGAAGAAATAAAGTATTGTTATAGTCTGTATTAGCTTTAAGCAACCAGAGAAAAGCAAGAAAAGCCATTCATCAACATTGCACAAAAGTTTATTTTTATGATAATGAGTTCTACTCCTTGGGGCTAATCTGCACACAATAAACTGATGAGATACAGAGATGATGCTGAGAATCCCAAATATGTAATGCGAAAAAATTGACTCAGTATGTCTCACTAATGTAGCTACAGATCTCTGAAAAAATAAACCTTGCTACCTCACGCCATTGTGATAAAAATTCTATAAACATGCCCATGTCATAAATACTGTATGCCACGCTTGTCTTGTTTAATGTCATCCCATTTTATCAATATTTCATTTTTTGAGTCCTAGTGTTATAGTGTCTGTAAGTTAAAAAGCAGACAAAACTAAGGTCAGAGCTGTCATAAAAATGCCGTTCCCTTAGGGAATTCAACTTGGCAATTTTAAAGCAGTAGCTGAAACTGTTGTAGCATATTGCAGAGCTGTGAACCCTTGCTAGTCAAAAAACACAAACATCTCTAAGATGATGGACGGATAAGTTACTGTATATCAAGCTGCTGGGACTGAAGCATATCAGCTTCAATGAACGCCTGGACACGGCGTATAAGCTGTTACTGTAAATGTAAGGTCTTGGGTGTGACGACTTGTCAGAATGATGAGTGTTTTGTCTGACCCATGTGGCCAATGTCACCACACATGGACCAGTAATCATTCATTATAATGTTACACACTCATTGACATGTGTGAGGCTAGCAATGAGTACTACTGAGATACTGATATTTTATCAAAATATAACTATGCGCCTGCAAATGCTTATGGGTCACTGCTGCCAATATCAGCAGCTTTATACAGATAGTATAAGACATTCCAATTATAGAGCAGCCTTTAACAGGTTACCCCAAAAATGTGACCCTTACATGTATCAAACAATTTTGGTTGGTGCATGGTCAAGCACTATCGACACTCTGCTGATTCTGGGTTCTAAGCATATCCCAGCGTTGGGCAAACAGGCGAAACATGTTTGCCCAAAGCCCAAAAGAAAGGGCTTCATGGTGAAATCATGAATACAGAGAAATCAGGGAGCATAATGCTACATGGTAGCGACATAAAGGCCTGAGATGTGTATAATACACTGCAGAATTTTGTAAAGTTGTAGAGGATTGTATATTGTAGAGACAATCAGTGAATCTGTCTTTTTTAATGTATGTAAATTTTATAAATAATGTACAAATAAATGCTTTAATAATTTAAATAGTGAGGTCTTGGTCAAAAGCATGTTTACAATAAAACTGGGATATGCTTAGAACCCAGAATCAGCAGAGTACAGATAGTATAACAAGCTTTAAGTGTCTTTCACTATGTGTCTCCACCACTATTGCAGTGGAAATGAACAGATGCAGTGCAGCACACATTTGTGTGCTTAGTTGTGCCTCCGGGGTGGTGCAGCGGCAGCATATACATGCTACCCCGCACCACCCATTGTTTTCTGTCCCCCAGCACAGACAAACGGTGGCACTTAGAGGGAGCCGCAGCAATGAGGAGGACTGACAGGAGCTCTTGCTCCTGGTGGCAACAGGCGGTCATAGGACAAGGTGGCATCAGGCGGTGGCAGGACCAGCATCTTCCTGTGCATCCTCGCATGGTCGGGCACTGCTGCAGCCATCTCTTGACCTTTTAGAAGAGAAAATTGCAATTCACTTTCATTGGAGCTAATTTAGAGCCAGGGGAAAGTGTACACCAGTAGACAATGAAAGTCAAAGGCAGTTATCTCTTCTAAAAAAAAAGTGAGTTTTCTCATCAGGCTCTGAATCGACCCCAATGTGTTTACCTTAGAAATGTACATCAACTGGTGTGTTTCGTGAACAGATTAGAGACCTAAGACAACAAATTTAACCCGTACTAATTCAAACTCTGCAGTTAAGGGGATCACAATCTTGTATTCCAGTAGCTAAATGCTTACTGGCAGCATTCTCACCAGGAGAGGTCATTACTGCTGTGTAATTTTGCCAAAGCTGCTGATGAGCTCGACCTGTTACAGTGGAAGAATTCTGGGACTTTTGATTTTTACTCAAGGCCAGGAAAACCACCACCACTCTAGGATCAAAGACACTAGGGAATATAAGAAACTTGGAAACAGCATGCAGATAAGTAAATTTCAGGTCTGGGGGCACAATCCTAACACAAATATTTAGCTTACATTCCAAAAGAGAAAAACAATAAGGCAAAACACCAAAACCTGACAAATGTTGCAGGTCTGGCCTGAGCAAAGTGTGGGTATTATCAAAGTCTTATGTTGATCAGATCCAACTGAAAGAATCTTGGGAAACATCTGGTTTAATTATATCACAAATATTTGGGTCATACCTAATAGGGAGGTCTAACTTGTTTTTTTAAGGTTTTACAAGGCTGGGGGACATGTTTGCCAGAGGAGAATTCATGATTATTCTTTTCTGACAGTTTGAAAGGAAATCTTTAAGCCTGCTTGTGAAGGTAAGTATAAGTACCTACTTCACACGTATGTGTTGTTGAAGTGTATTATATATAGCTATCTTTCATCATCTATCATATTTTATCATCTTAAATGACGGTCCAATAAAATTCATAGTCTGCAAAACAATAATAATAATAACAATGTGTCATTTCCACAGAGCGATTTTAGAATGAAAAAGATAAGGCAAGCTCAATTGATCGACAATTGATCCGTGAAATGGTTGCTTAGCATCATTTTGCTGTCTTAGCGCCAGTTTTGAAGCGTTGGCATCTCTCTCTCATTTTTGGCGCTGCTATTTGGACAGAATGGTGCTGGAAGTCACAGTGCCCGATGTTAAAGCGGACCAAAACCCACTGAACTTGTGAAATGCATTTGGCCATAGCCCCTGAGGATACTTTCTTTTTAGGGTGTAAAACTAGAAATAGATATTTCCGCTCTTCCAAAAGTCCTGGAACATGTTTCCATTATTGACAAGTCACAATGCAAGTTCTGTACAAATAAATGTGTGTATTATTAGTTACAAGCATAAAACACTTCAATACAGTTCAGTCTATTGTGCTTGTGGGATCTTAACCCACAGCGGTACTATAAACCAGTGCAGCTTAAAGTGGACCAACACCCAGGATTTTGACTATCCTGGGTTTTGGTCCACTTCGGGGGGGGGGGGGGCAACCGGATTGGGGGTGCCCCGCTGTGTGAAACCCCCCAGAAAGCCCCAAAAACTCACCTCACCACGCTCCCACGTGACCGCGCCGTCCAATCCCCGCCGACGGACAAGCGGGTGACAGCGACGTCCGCCGCCGCCTCCCGCACGTCACTCTTACAGGGTACACGCCCGCGCCGGCCATTCACAAACGTCTAGAGGGGCGCGCGGGAGGCGGCGGCGGCGGCAGATAAGGTAAGGTTTTTTTGGGGTTTTGGGGGGTTTCACCCCGCGGGACATCCGAGATCGGGAGGTGAGGGAGGTGATCTATAAGATCTATAAGATTCCCGGGCCGATCACCCCTGGGTGTTGTTCCACTTTAAACCTTTAAGTGCCAGCATTCTTAAGAGTTTTTGTCACCCTCTGTTGCCAGACCACGTTTCACTATTTTGCGCTAAACAAGTTCAACTGTTATTTTTGAAGGGATTTACAGGGATTTCCCTGGAACTTTTTTCAGCAGAGGCTGGGCTTTAACATAAAAAATTACATTCACAAAAACGCAATATCTCCAAAATAATAAGGCGAATACTCAGTTTGGCGTATGCGTACCAGAAAGTCCTGTAAAACAGCTAATTGACAAAAAAACACACAGCCCCCAATTACCCGTCACAGAAAAAGCCCAAATACAGGACCTTAACGTCATTCCCCCATGCAGAAAAGCATGCAAGGGAGGCTTTGAATCAGGCCAGATGTCTGTAGATTATTAGGCAGGTATAACCACCAAGTGGTTTATATGTAAACATATTCCAAACATGTAGAGGTTTAAACCGGACCTTCACCATGATTTATTGAAAAGCCCAAACCCTTAAAAAACGATTCCCCAGCATCTAAAATTAATATATTTTAAGTTTTTAGTCACTTACTTATTATTCTTTCCCCCACTGGGCTGCAACTCTGTTCAGGACTTTAGGATATGGGCGCCGCCATCTTGACTCAGAAGCATCACACTGACTGAGGAGAGGAGAGTGGGATAAAGTACAGGGGGTGGGTTATAGCTGTGCTTTGCTCAGACAGAGCAGAGCTGGGGTCAGGAAAAGGTCAGCAATCCCAGAATGCAGAGCAGCACAGTCAGAGGGCACTTCCTGTTTGCAGGCTGCCTGATGTTCCATGAGCCGTCATCTTGGATGTTTAAAGGCTCATAACATGCAGTAGATGCAGGTAGGATGATTTTTAATGTGGGCAACCTGTATGTACAGGGTGTGGGAAACATATAAGATAGACTCTTATTCAGGGTGAAGGACCGCTTTAAGTAGCTAAACAGCATAACCATAGAAACAATACATATCATGTCCACAGCATAAGATACTTTATGTGTTTTCTCCATGTTCACCAGTTTGTGACATACAGGGTGATAATTTATCCCATAAAGCTACATACCCTTATGATTGCATATTGAGTTACAATCATCATTACACCCTACTACATGTTCTCAATCCTGTATAATTCTGCACAGAGGGAACAGGGCACGTATACTTGAACTTATGGTCTTTTCATTCTTCCCTCTGTTGTTTTTGCCCTTTTACAGGCAGAATGAGAGCGGTTTTCTTGTTTGTTGGATGCCAGAAGAAGACATATGCTGCCTACCACCCTTGGTATGGCTGACACACCATCTGCTCTATCAATTGGATATGTATTTTTTTAAATATTAAAGCATTCTTCATCCATAGACAATTGTTGAGAAATGGCCTAACTCACAAGCGACACTTTTCTACTCATGGTAGATAACTGTTAATTCACTGGATATTTCTCTAACCTAAATACCTTACACAATCTCTTATTTAGCTGGCATGTACGCCAGAATTCAAGTGCCAGTGGATTCACAGTAAAGTATATTAGAATTTTTTTTTTCATTGGTTTTGAAGTGGTTGAGGTCATCAGAAAGAAGAAGCATTTTTTTTTTTGAGTTGAGTATCTGCCACAATTTCACAATTTCTTGGTAGACTTTAACCTAACTTGACACACAGGATAGCTGAGCAAGAAGAGCAATAAAAGGCTTGGTAAGGAACATCTGCAGGATCTAATGTTAAAAAAGAAATAATTAAACATTGGCCATTTTGATCACTGTGGTCATCCCCACAATCGGCTGCATGGTGGTGAGGAAACGCAGCAACCATCTCTAAAGTCAGATGTGAAAGGGCGCACTCAAAAGAGTATAGGCTCCGAGATAAGACAAAGTTACATCAACAAGACAATACAATATATACAATATTAACTATTAGGAATTATGCATATAATCAGCATGAGAAAGAATGTCAAGCGCAGAGATCCCACAGCTCTTTCTGACCACAGCAGAGAGCACACAGGAATCAAAAAGGTGCACCATAACATGCCCTTCCCAGCTCAGCCACGACCCACATATTGAAGCACATACACTGCTTTGCTTAGAATACATAAGGTATTTGCATATAATTGTTGAGTTTGAGTAAGGTGGGATGAAGTTAGCGTGTGACTTTCAAGTCTTGGTCCAATGTTGCAATGTTCCCAAGCATTGGGAATCAACACTGTATAAGTAGAGGATGTGCTGTATTCCCACCTTCTTCTAGGTTCCCACGCAGGTGACGACTTCTCTGCTCTCTTCACTCTTTGTGAGCCCAGCTGTGGCACTCACTCTTTTTGTAGAGTATCTCATTGATGACAAGGAAAAGCTTTGCTGGCTGAAGAGTCGCCAGTCATTGCCTAACAGATAAATAAATAAACAGGTGGATTTTCTTTTCAGCCAGACTTCCCCAATTATTTGCGTTCTGACTGCCTATTCTGTGCATGAGCTCCAGCATGCTGCATCCATGGGTGTACATACCATTAAGGCAGGAGAGGCAGCTGCTACTGGGCCTGTGGCAGAAGTGGGTCCATGGTAAGTATCCCCTTGGATATATTAGCTTTTGGGTGCTCCAGAGCTGTTTCTTTTGCCCAGCATAGTTACTCCTGCAGATGAGCAGCAGCTGCTGTCTGAGGACCAAGGGGGGGGGGGGGGGGCATTGGCTGATGTAAACTAAAAAAAACACATAAGTTCCTCTTGAGTATTCCTCAACCCCCTCTCTTTGATCTATGGGCTCTAACTAATGCTGGAATGGCCTGTTAGGGTGCCATCCAGGGATATCACCCTAATACACTGCTATTATGTGTTATTAGGGTTGGGGGCTTAAACGAATGTCGTTATCCCCAAACCTGTACGTAAGACATTTGATTGGCTGATGTAAAAATGCAGCAACTTGGGGAGTAGAAAAGCATTGCTTACCAGCCAAACTCTGACAATTATGTCACCTGGGGGCTAGTATTATGTGTTATTAGGGTGATATCCCTGGATTGGTGGAGGTTGGGGGCTTAAACGTATGTCGTTGTTCCCAAACCTGTACATAAGACATTTGATTGGCTGATGTCAAAATGCAGCAACTTGGGGAGTAGAAAAGCATTGCTTACCAGCCAAACTCTGACAATTATGTCACCTGGTGGCTGGTGTGCTTTCAAGCCCTATGAAACCTATGCACGCCCCTTGCTACACCCACTCTAAAGGACAGCTGACTTCCTTTCTCTAAGCTTCACATCAGGTTTGGGTCATGAAATGCTAAATATATATTATATTCTTAACAATAATTGGTCAACATTTGTTGGGTGTACACATGCCTCATATGTTCCTGATGAAGGGGGCATGCGTACCCCCAAAACATTGACAAATTGTTGTTAAGAATTGAATATATTCAGCTGATCATCTGAATCAATTTTGGAGTGCTGGTTCTTTGTTTCTTCTGGACTTGCGATGTCTCTACTGACCATGCACCCACGCTTATTCATTCTAACTGATGGTAGGAGTGTGGCGGCCACCGATCTATAGGGTCGTGAAATGTGTCACACTTATAGATCATAGGATTGGCAAGCCCAAACTCCCCACCCTCTTTATTTTTTTGTTGTCCACCATTTTGAGTTATTGATACCAAACTACATGCTGTTGTTTTGTATTTGAATATGGTCCCAAATAAATTGAATTGCAGAATCAATCTAATTTAATCTGAATCGATTCAGAGATATGTTTGCCTGCCCTAAAGGATTTCATATTTAAATGTATATATCATTATAATATAGGTGGCAGGCTAAATAAAATTCATTTTTTATTTTATATACACCTGTAAAGTAGTACGTGTTTTTGTTAAAAGAAAAACATAAAAAACTTTAGAAAGTGATGCAGCAAGCCAGAAATGACATCTATTTATATGTTGATGAGAACTTCTCTGTAACTGCCTAAGGAAATTGGAAAATTCGATTATGCTGTTATGCTGCGCACACCATTATGTGCTGCAGAACGGCACAATAAAGTCAGTTTATATCAGGTGCTGACATTTATAGCACGGTTCCAAAGCACCACACTGAGTTGTACTACTATTCCTAAAATGGCATATTAGGAGCAATATTTGTACAATAGTTGGATATATAAAGTGTGCAAAGTATTTTGACATTAATGAAATAGGTATATACTGTAAGTAAATAATATTGGTAGGAAGTAATAAGGCTGAGTTGCAACAAAAAAAAGATTATTTTCATTTAAGTATAAAGTATCTAGCTTGTATTCTAAAAAAGTCCCATGGGAATAAGTCAATGGGTTTATTCCTGGGCAAGTGCCAGGGCCCGTGGTGTCTTCAACTGCTCACTCGGGCTCGGACTGGGCTATGTAATGATTCTCTGGTGAGACAAGTGTACCAAGTACAGACCGGTTCACAGCTGGCCTTGGGACCAGAGGACAATCGTCAGCAGTGGAGAAGGTGAAAATGGGTAAAGGACAATTATCAGCAAAGGTGGACCCTTCAGCGGCAGTGAGGACTTTGAGGGAAGCAGTGAAGAAAGCAGTAAGGACTGGACGATGATCAGCAGCAGTGGAGAAGACAACAAGAACCAGAGAATGAGCAGTGGCAGCAGAGAAGGTAGCAAGGAGGACAATTGGTGGCAGTTAAGAAGGCAGTGAGGACTAAAAAGTGAGGGGTAGCAGAGATGAAGGATGGCATGGCATGTGATGTGACACACTGCATCCAGTGCACGTTGTTATGAATAATGGACAAAGGTTGAGTTAAACTACATATATGTCCCTCTGAGTATAGGTGCACTTTAAGGGTCCAGTATGAGACTTATAAAACATGTATGTACACTTGATGGACCTAAACATTTCAAATATATTCTATATAATATTAATAGGAATTTATATATCAGGGAATCTGAATATATGGTGGTTCATTATGCAGGTTTAGAGTAAAACTGTGCTTTAAGTGTTTAGCAAATCCTCTGATTGAGATTTATACTTAAATAGAATTTCCATGAAATAGAATTACAACCTAATTATCTTTTCGAGGGCGCTAATGGCTGCATCAGGAATGGCTTTTTAAACTCCAAAGCTCCATAAATATAGCATTTTGCTATTTTTGTTTTGATATTCAACATCCGCTCAAAATATCTTAACTAACCTAGTAGCTTGGTAGGAAGCAGAAATGAGATTTGGTAAATCTTAATTAGAAAAAGACGATGATATATATATATATATAGATATATATAGATATATATATACGGTATATATATACTGTATATGTGACTACACTGATGACTTAGACCAAACGGTTGAGCCTCCTGCTCAAAATGTTTATGCAACCTGGGCAAATCTCAAAAGAACAACAGCTTGAAATGTGTTTTTATTTATTTAAGCCATATGCCTTCGCTTTCTGGTCATTCTTAACTTTCTTCAAAGACCCAACAACCTCCAAGTGCTTGGGTGTGGCAGTCTCTTAATATGCTGCACAAACTAAAATTCTTTTAGCCATACTTCCCCAGCCCATGCTATGAATCTTCTCTCCATTAGCCAATTGCATGCATTAAGTGATCGATAGAATTCTCTTAGCCAAGCATCTATCATAAAACCCCACCCACCCTCCAGGAGCCACATCTATCTTGCCATTTGCTGCAGCTCCAGTAACTTTTTATTTTATCTAGTGTAGGTTTAGCTGATATGGGTAAGTGTGGACCCCTTAGTTTAGTTCATAGGTGCTCAACCCTCTTTCTCAAGGGCCATTAACAGACCAGGATTTGCATATCTCCCCACTGATGTATAGATGAAATAGTGCCAAGTCTACAATTCTTTCAGAGCACTAATTGTTTCACCTGTGCATCAGTGTGGAGATCTGCAAAACCTGCAACACCTGGCCCAGCATCCACCTGTGAAAAACTGCCGATAGTATTCCACGGGAGCTTTCACATGTGAATTAGGTGTTTGCGGAGCACTCAGAGTCCTGTCTGCAGTGTCTTGAACTATCCGCAATCGCTGTAGTGTGAAACCAGCCTTGGTGACCCTTGACAAGGAGGGTGTGTGGTTTAGATAGTCCTTAAGGGAGTAGCTAGCCTAAAGCAAATAAGATACGTGTGTAAATGTGAGATTTATGGGAGAGGTTTTCTGTGCCAGTTGGAAGTTACAGTACTTCAAGTCAGACTGTCATTGTTGGGACTATTGTGGGTATGTACTGCTGGAACAGTTGGTTTTGATGTTGGAGTTGACATTATTATTATTATTATTAATAATAATAATACCCCTGAAAACCTTAAGTGAGAGGCCTGTAACTCATTGTATGCTCATCTTATATGCATCAACTTACTGCACCCACACCCCACAAGTGCCACACAAGACACCTTTGGGTAATAAGGTTTTAATACCTTCAGTAGAGAATCATAGATTCAGGTTATATTATGTACAGATTTTGCTACCCCAAATAGTATAACTGCAGGATTCCCTTTTAATGCTAATGAAACCTACTGGTGGGTGCCACACTGGCCATTGGCCAAAATTAATATATAAAGGGCCTGAAAGGTTGCTGCATTCTAATTGATTGGGTATCCATCTGAGGATCCTGCGTGACTTAGAATGCATTGTGTATCCTTACAAACATTTACACACAGACAATATTTTAAAGGTAAAAAGATAATAAGCCAGTCGTAGTTAATTCCCTAAAATTCCTTAAAATTAATACATTGAACCACACATCAACGCATTTCAGGTGCTCCCGCCCTTATTCATGACCAATGAATAATATTTTAAAGGTAGCTTTGTGTTACACTAAAACTGTTAGGTCAGTCGCCAGGGTGCAGGTAGAGGGTTCAGTCACCCCTGACATCAACTTTATGTATGCTCTAATCACACAATCTCTTTTAGAAAGGCCAGAACCTTCAATAAAGCACATTGTCAAGTTTTTCTACCATTTATTTACAACCAAACTAATTTCATGATTCAGCCTGATCGAGCAGAATGTTCGAGTTACTGGTTCACAATAGCTACATATCTAACATTGGTGTACACACTTCACCCTATTTCCTCCTTAAGATTGTTGCTGAAACACAAAACCTGGGGCTTTAGCAGTGATCCTCTAACTTTCATCCACCCCAGTTCCTCCCCGTGTTCCCTATCTTCCTCTGCCAGCTTTCTGTAATATTTCCATTTGCTTCTGCAACCAGCTCTCATGATTACCTGAGCAATTGCTCTCACTGTCCCCTCTTCTAGACTTTTGTCCTCTTTAATCGGACCTTCAGCATTGTTTAATGAAAAGCCCAAACCCTTTAAAAACTATATTACATTTTTAGTCACTGTTTATTTGTTTTTGCCCCCACTGGGCTGCAACTTTTTTCAGCACGGGAGCTGCCATCTTGCCTCAGAAGCCTAACATACTGAGGAGAGGGGTGAAAAGCATAGGGGGGGGGTGGAGTTATAGCTGTGCTTTGCACAGACAGAGCAGAGCTGGGGACAGCAGTCCCAGAATGCAGAGCAGCACTTCCTGTTTGCAGGCTGCCTGAGATTCCATGTATCACCATCTTGGATGTTTAAAAGCTGAGAAAATTCAGTATATGCAAGTAGGATCATTTATGATGTGGGCAATCTGTATGTACGGAATGGGGGAAAAATATAAGATATGCTCTTATCCAGGGTGAAAGTCTGGTTTAGTAAACTTTGGTATTTTCAACATTGTTTGAACATTATAGGAAACCTCACATGCCTCACATAGTTACTTTCTTAAGTTCTGGTTCTAGCTTAACCATTTGGTTACCAGCTTTACAACAAATGCAGGTTGTATTCAAAGATATGTTCTTAACTCTGTAGTCCCAATTTGAGCAGTACCCTTGATCTAACTACACCCCTTGCTGTCTTACCCAACTTCATAATGCCAACAGTTTTTCTTATCCCAGATCATTCCCATTTCCACTTAAAGCGGAACTGCGGTCAAAAATTGCCCCCTACCCAGCTACTGAGGCAGGACGGGGGTTGTAAAGGAAAAAACCCTTACCTTATCCTTGAGCTAGTGGTACTCTCCCGGTCTCTGTGTGGCTGCCCCTGAATTTGCCCAAAGCCGCATCCTGTGGGTCTACACACGCACTCCCGTCGCTAATTCACTTGAATAAATGGGCGGGAGTACATACAGACCCGCCAGGATCTGGAGGACCAGTGCTGGCCTGGGGGTTTAAGTTGCATTGACAACCCTGATTCCTCCAGCGCCTAACTATCTGAATCTTTCAGCTCCTTTCCAGTCCTAGAAATGTTACTGGTGGCCTTGACTCTGCTATCTCTAGACTTAGGTTTCCCTACCTCTTCATGCCTGTGAAATTTATGTTGGAAAACATGATAAGATATGGCTAAATTGAAAATATTACCGCCCCCCCCAAATCATTTCTGCAGATGTGACACAGTCTCTCTTCTCTTGAGAGATGTATTTAATGATCAGGGATGATCTACCCAGCTAATTGCCTAAGCTGTCAGTCAGATAAATAAAAACAACTTCTTGTCTTTGATCTTTACCTTTGGCAACTGAATTGATGGTCGTCCCCAACTCTCTCCTTGCATTTATATAGCTTTGTAATTATATTATTTCTAGTGGTAACTTTTCTAGTGCACCATCCCTCGCTCTAATTGACACGGGGCTGTTTGATCTCTGCAATTTATTATTTTCCAGCAACGCTTGTATATGGTATGGAAGGTTCCACCAGCATGTTCAAAAAACAGAGATCATAAACCATTATTTGCATGTTGGCTTGATAGCAATAGAAATACTAGACAAATACCAAGATTCCCAGAACTAGCAGAAAGCCATGAAATGTAGGTGCTAATTTAATTTGGCAATGTTCTATCTAAGCTCTATATAGATTTACACATTGGAAGAATTATGCTATATATTATCCCAGATTATATTAGCTTCCCATCTCAAACACAAAACAAGAAGGCTCCTTATATTTGTAAGTACAGATTTTACGCAAAATGATTTGGGAATTTCTACCAGGTAAAAGAACATGAAATTGGTGAAAGTCCCTGTCCAGGCAATAAAATAAAAAAAGTCTATACTTACTACAATATATATATATATATATATATATATATATATATATATATATATATATATATTCTATACTATACTTGTCCACTGCATCATCTCTATGCAGCTCTTAAAAATTAATGATGAGCAAACTTGCGATTCCGTTCTTCATTGCTGGGCAGTCTATTAAGATGGTTTTACACCCACCTGCTTCATATATTGCAATGTAGGGGGCATACTGGCATAGCTGGCATTCTGGGGGATAAACAATTCTGGATGGAGGCCAACATGTAAGGCCGCAGATGATGATGGGCAGAAACACTTGTCTCCACCATCTATAGGTATGAAGATGCTGCTGCACAGATGAGTTGTGAAGGAAGACCGGAGCTGAACGGAGGAGCTTTAGGGGACAAAAGGATTTACCCCTTCAAACTGCTTTTGATATGGTTTGGATAGCTGCTCCATAATCAAGTCTAAACTGTTTTGTTTATCTGATTGGGTTTTAACTATACATATCATAGGGCGTAAAAGATTTCTAAAGAGGTAGATGTCTTTTTCTTACAAATTATAAAAAAATGGCTCTCCACTCTATCACAACAGCACTTAAAATCGAAGGAACAATTTAAGAGAAAATTCTATTTTTTTCAGGTTTTTGGTGCTTTGCCATATTGTTTTCCAATACTCAAAACATTTGTGCTAGGATTGTGACCCCCATACCTGTTATCCACTTATCAGCATGCTGTTTCCAAGTTTATTATATTCCTGTGTCTCTGTGGGAGTGACTTTCCTTCCCCAGAGCAAAAACTACTACAAGTCTCAGAATCTTTCCACTGTAACAGGTGAGCTTATTAGCAGCTTTGGCAAAATCAAGCAGCAATAATGACCTTCCCAGGTGAGAACGCTATGAGTAACCCTTTGGGGTACTGGAACCCAAGACTGTGATCTGTGAACTGAAGGAGCTGAATTAGGGATGAATGGGATTAAAGCTGTGAGCTCAGGAGAGTGGAGCATCATCTTTGCCTCAGCCAATCAGAAGATTAGTAAGCCATAGTCAGGAAGTCTCTGCTACATACACTAAACACACTAGTTGGTGTATGTTGCTAGGGTAAACACATTGTTGCTAAAGAAAACTGTTTTATAACTTTTACAGTGTTGCAAACAAATAGAAAAGTGTATAGATAAGTTTAGCGCCTTGAATACATAATTTTGGCACACAATAAAGGAAACTTTATAAAATGCCATTTGAAGTGAAATAACCTCTTAATGCCTTTAAACAAGTAAAATGCTAAAAGCAAAACATAAAATAAAAAAAAATACCTGAGAAAGAATAGATATTCTGCTCATAGGCAGGTTGTGTGCGCTACCACTGACTTTCTGGTTACAAGAAAAAGAGGAGTGTTGAATGTTTTGCCTGGCTGATGGACGAAATGAAAAAAAACCCATATCATTTTCTAATAAAAGTGGAGTTTTTCTTTTACACAATGTGGATTGATTTCCCATCTCTTAAAATGGTTTGAAAGAAGAGTCATACCATCTGATATGCAAATTGAAGGGCAGTAAAGTGATTTGGAAAGTGGTGACCCTGTCTGACATCATCACGGTGAGAATAACAACGCCAACTCTGCATATTTTTTTTATTCCACTCCAGTAAAAGGTTTTCATTTTCTAAAAGCTGCTGTTAACTGACTCTATAATCCTCAATGGCTTTAGAGAAACACGGATTATCTCTCTCCATTTACATCCAACTTTTCCTTTCCAACCATCTCAGCGCTGTGTGCCAAACGAGGCTTCAAATCTACTTTTAACCTGTGTGTAGCTGGAGCAGGCATTAGCAAGCAACAAACTCATTACTCCACGAACCAGAGCTGAAGGGCATACAGGCTGGTATTAGCAAGGCTGGAAGCAGGCTGCTGGGCTTCTGTGCAAAGCCTTATGCTTGGTGCACTAGACTGGTAAACCTGGGAGGGGTCTCCACACTGTTTTTTTTTACTAAATTAAAAATAAACTGCCATATTAAAATGTGCAGTTATTTGTGTACAATACACACAAACTGCATGCATTTAATTATTTCAAACCAGAAAGTGCCGGGATTAGTTTGGCAGGAAGCCAAGGAACGAGGAGAGGGGACCTTTGCCCCCCCCCCCCCCCCTTACAGATGTAGGCGAGGCAGCTGCATTAAAAGCTTCCTGACACCAAGATCACAAACTGCTGGACCAGGGCAAAATCCTTGACCCAGCAGACTCTGCCTGGTGGAGGACAGATGAAGGAAGAAGCTTCTTCCTTCATTTGTTCTCCACCAGGCAGAGTCTGCTGGGTCAAGGATTTTGCCCTGGTCCAGCCGGTCAGCCGAGTCTAGCCGAGGGGAGCCGTGCTCACTGGCAGCCGCACCCCCGCTACCCTCTAACAGGGAGTGTGTTTAAGCAGGCCAACACCAATACTGTACAGCAAGCAATAAAAGGACTGATGGCACGGTTGGATTTTAAGCCCTTTTATGATTTAGCGATGCATCAAAGAGGGAGTTCGAGTATCTTGTAACACTCCAGCAACCCCCCCCCCACTGTACTAACATAAATAACAATTTTCTGGAGGGTGGGTAATCTTCACAGAGGGATCACAGCAATCATGTCAGTTATTTCTTTATTCTAAAGCCCAAAGGGGACTGATGGATTGATGGGTGCTTTCAAAAGGCTTGGCCTTCCTCTTTAAAGCCCAACAACATCCAAAATTTATATTTCAGCTTTAAACAGAACAAATCTCTCTTTGGACAGCCCTGGAGTCTAAAAGGGATGCCCCGCTTTGTAAAACTCCCCCCGAGTTGCCGCAAAACTCCCACCGAGTTTGCCGGAGTTTCAATGGCAATGTAAACATGCCGGCTGCATCAACAGCATCTCTGATAAAGGGAACTCTGTATTATGGAACTCTGTTTAAACAGAGTATCAATATGCACGGTTTACTGAGCTAACTAGATTAGAGTCCACACATGCACTGTGGAACTGGGGAACGGTACATTTTTACAGGCGATCCTCCCAGGGCAAGGAACAAAACCAGTGATAATCCCAGGTTTTGTTCCTCTTTAACTTGAGGGGGACTATTATTTTGTGGGGGGATTTTTTTCTTTTTTTTTGCGCACCTTGATTAAGCAAAATTTTGTCTGATAGATCGTGAATGTCACAGCAACCAGAGGGGTGTCATGGACATAGGATGCCCTTCTTTTATACTAACCACTAGTATTGCTTGAACACGGCTCTGTTTGGCTAGAGAGCTGTTCAGTTCTATGGAGGTACAATTTGGATGGTGTGTTCTGGCCTCTGGACGGCAGCTACAACAGCAAAATGCCCCTCCCTCATTGCAAAGGAATGTTAAAATAAAAAAGGGGGGAATGTATACAGTTTTTTAGATGTCAGTGGCAAATGAATCACAGATGTCAGAAGTAGGAATAGGGAGTCATTGCCACAGAAAACCCATGGGGGGCAAACGGATTTAAGTGGGTGTAAGTTTAGGAAACATTATTAGCCATGCATTTTCTTCTCTCCCCAAAAAACATATTCCAACACAGAAATGACCCTTTTCAGTGACTGTAATAGAGATACCAAGATGGAAATGGACTTACGGTAGACATATGTCAATGTAGCAAAAAAATAGAGCTTTGTCCTTCAGGTTTTCCCTGGTCAAAAATAGCAAGTGGCCCCCTAGATGATATAGCAGTCAAAGGCATGAATGGTTGTCTTGGTAACAAATAATCATACCTTTGTTTTTTAGAAAAGACAAAAGGACCTAACAGAAGTAAACTAATATGGACCCAGTAAAAGCAGAATAATTTCAGGGGTATTTCTTAAACTAAATGTTAACTTTAGATCTGAAAAATACATGCTGAAGGCCATTACAGGGGTCTTTTTGTATAGTTGTTTGACAATTAATAGTGGACCAATCAATAGGATTTTCACTATGCTGGTTTTTGGTCTGTTTTCCTAGAGCATTGCCATTTGAGATCCCGCATTGTGAAACCCCGCGGATCACCCTTTCTGGCTACCCCAGGGAGCTGCATCCCAGGTATCCCTGCAGTTTGCAGCATACTTCTGAACCCAGCCTTAATGGTGGGGCTCCATGACGTGAGCCATAAGATGACAGGGATGTAGCTGCGCCTTTTAGCATAATTTTTGTGACTATAGCGCAATTTCCGGAGCGCCAGCAACAGTCCATAAGTAGAACCCTAACTAATTAGCTCTGATTGTTATACTCGGTATTGGCCGGCCTATGTGAGCGCCTTTGTTTTTTTTATAAAGGGCCATCTCCTGTGATACCGTACAAGAATAACAGGAGGCTAAGACTATGCAACAACAAATAATATACTCATATTACACAGGGTGAGACAGAAATGCAGCAAATATACATTGCTACAAGAGTAAATTAGGAGAAATGGTCCTTGCAAGCTTAAAAAACTAAGAAGGTAGACAGACAAGAAATTGGATCACAAGTAGCACGTATTATGTATGACAGTTGCTCCAAAGGGCCAAAAAACTGTAAAGTGGACTAAAGTGTCTAAGTAGGTGCGTTTTTGAACAGTGGGGAATTTTATGGGTGGGTGGGGGGTAGAGGGAACAATCCAGAGGAGAGTAGCCTGTAAATCCTGAAGGTGAGAGTGGGAGAACATAATCTGGGCTGAGAACAGGACAATGGGGTTTATTCAGAGCCTGGTGAGAAAACTTCTTTTTTTGGAGAGAAAACTCATTCACTTTCATTGTCTACCGGGTGTAAATTTTGACCTGGCTCTATATCAGCCCCAAGGTAGACAATGAAAGTGAATGGCAGTTTTCTCTCCTAAAAAAGGTGAGTTTTCTCATCAGGAATTGAACCGATCTAAAGGCCACTGTGGGGCGGCATCTAGGCTGGTATCTTTGGACTAGCAATACAATGTAGAAAGGGACTTTGTAGATTAAGGTAAGATATTTAAATTGGATTCTTTCAGCTACTGGCAGCAAGTGAAGTGGAAAAAGTGGAGCTGCACCGGAGAAGTGAAAGGAGAGGCAGATGTGATGAGCTAAGAATAGATTTTAGGGGTATCGATCTGTTTGCTGGTAGACCAAAAAGGAGAGTGTTCTAGTAATATAGGATGCAGGAGATATTTTTGAGTTGGATATGACAGGAGATGAGGTGAGGTGTGAATCCCAAGACTTTGCGCCTGGGAAGCTGCAGTGGTAGTGAGGTTATTGACAGATATTGATATTGTGGAAACCAGAGCTGTATTAGATGTGGGAAAATCACAAGCTCTGTGTTGTCTTTGTTCAGCTTGAAGGAGAGAAATTACATAAGAAGACCAATGCTGGCAGGTAGCATGCCGGCCATCGCTAAACTGGTTCACAAACAATTAAACATAAAATAATAAACCCAAGTTATTTGGCTTGTGAGGTATATTTGAATGTCATTTGCATGGACAATGGCCAACACATATGTGGAGTATTTTAAGCGTAATCCAAATTGGAGGGGATAAATTGAACTTGCTTTTCTGAGTGGGGGAGCATTGAGATAATGCAGTAACTGGCAAGAACAAAAGGGACAAGAGAGGCTTTTTTGTGTTTTGTGTTGATGACTACGTTTGAATAGTGAAGGGATGGTGTGGTATAAAAGAATTTCGGCCTGGCTGCCCAGCATTAGCCTAGCAGGACTCCAAAGAAGGACGAAGGGGGACCTGTGTTGCTCCTCAATACGGATGCCGGCATAGTGGCTGCAATGAAGACATCCCCAGTATGAAAAAGAAGACCCTCTGGCCCTATGAGAACCCTCTGACCCAGCGGGTTTATTTTTTTATGTCTAATTGTTTGTGAACCAGTTTAGCGATGGCCGGCATGCTACCTGCCAGCATTGGTTGGTGGCATGCTGGGTAATTTGACCTGGTATCCAGGATGGGATGGGGCAATTCAGACTGTACCGACAATATCCAGGTTCAATCTAGCCTTGGCCCAGAATCCTAGGCTATCACTAGCTAGGGGACAACTTTCTGCTCTACTCCTTAGGTGCTCTATAATGAGCTACTTACTCCTTGTTGACTAACTGGCAACTATCTCAGCTAGTCACAGCCCAAAAAACAAGATGTGATCCCTTGTGTTCAATACAGCTGATATAGAGTAATACACTGTACTGTGATCAGATGCAACTAATAACTCACCTGACCACTGTCACCTGACAAACAATCACAGGCTTATATGTGACCAGTCAATGGAACAAATGTTACACATATATTATTTCATAATTACCAAAAACATCCACCATTTGATCTTTGCTATCACTAATACAAAGAAATATACTTGTAAATTACATAAAGTATTTTACAACTAACGTATGCTGACAGAACAGGAATAGCTTTAAATCTGAATTTACAGTGACCTTTGCTGCTTCCTGGATAGTCGTTAAGTTGCCAACATGTAGTATATAAAAGCAACATAAATAGAGTCAGCCAGGACACATAAATGCGTAAAGGTAGCAGTAAGCGGTGTCCTATAAATTAGCAGTTTGACAACACTGCTGCACCATGTCAAAGCTTTGTGCACTAAGCGCCCTGGCTGTAATAACCGGATTACTCCCTCCACTAACAAAAAGCCTTCAATTGCTTTAGTGCATGCTTGAGCTACCATCCTACAGCCTCTGGCTAGATGTTTCTATCCAAACACCATCAAATATCACACTGGCCGGCTGGTGACCACTGACGTTTATTTTACCGCTTTGGAGTTACAAAAATAAATCTACATAAAAGTTTATACGCCTGCAGATGTGACTCCTTTGTTTTCAAATTCATTTTATGCTGTGCTGATATAGCATTGATGGGGAAGCACTGTACCGGCTTTGTGCAGAGAAACGCTAAAATGTGCACATACTGCTGAAATTCAAAGTAAGCAGCTGTAATATAGGAACATTAAATGCAGGATGCACATAGTAAAGTTATTTCTCAAAATGTGGAGATCTTGTCAATTCTGTTGGCTGATATTGTATAAAGTTTGAAGGACTTCTTCACCTGAAGAAGCAAACCAATCATCACTTTCTAAATTCCTTGTATCCTCAGATGAGATAGAGGGGAATGGAACTGTCCACATAATATTAACACGTTCTCTAAATTAATAATTAAAATGATTGTAAAAGAAACCCTTATAAATCAAATGAATATTGATAGTAAAGACCATTGAACATTTGAAAAACATAGGAGAGAAAACTATTATTTTTTCTTACCTTACTGTTTGACCACCAAGGAGATTCAATTAAACCAAATCTCCAAGATGGGTCTATACTATCTACTACTTTAGACTGTGGGTCTAAATTACCCACCACACACACACACACACACGAACGCACACACACACACGAACGCGCACACACACACACACACACACACACACACACACACACACACACGAACGCACACACACACACACACACACAATCACACATACACACACACGTACACACACACACATACACACACACACACGTACACACACACATACATACATACACACACACATACACATACACACACACATACACACACACACATACACACACGAACGCACACACACACACACACACACACACACACACACACACACACACACACGCGAACGCACGCACACACACACACACAAACACAGGGGCGGGCTGGCCATAGGGCATACCGGGCAAAATCCCGGTAGGCCGGTGCCAGGGAGGGGCGAAAGTCGCAGTGTTCCTTGTAAGATGCGCGGGAGCGCGGCCGCGCACGTTGTGCAGCTGTCTTTTTTTTTACATTGGTGGCTCAGTGGAACAAAAAACTCCTCTCCTGTTTCCCCTACTGCGGAGGACAGCCCAGAGCACAGCACAGCAGAGGCCAGCACTTCCGTTTCCTGTCATGCTGGCCGGCCAGCACGGGGAGAGGATGACGTGAGTGATCAAACGAGAGAAAGTGTGATTGATGGCTGGAGCAGAGGTCGGTGAGGGGGAAGAGTGGGGAGGGGGGAGAGAGAGAGAGTCTGAGTGTGTGTGTTGCAGCCATAGCCCGAGGAGAGGAAGGGGGGAGGGAGAGAGAGATGTGTGTGTGTCTCACCCACGAGGACAAGTTAGCAGCCTGCAGACACCATGAAGGAGAGAAGACGTCAACAACAGAAAGGATTCTCCAACTTGGCAGTGAAGTGACTCCAGGTGAGTCCATGCTGTTGCTGTACTGTGTTCCAATAAACCTCAAACTAAATGCTAATACTAATTAATGGTGCAATGTTTTTCTCTTAACCCACCCTGCCCTGCCCTGCCCATCTACCCACCTGCTCTGCCCATCTACCCACCTGCTCTGCCCATCTACCCACCTGCTCTGCCCATCTACCCACCCTGCCCTGCCCATCTACCCACCTGCTCACTCACCCACCTATTATTCCAACTGCCTAATCCACCCACCTATCTATATACCTGCCACTCACCTACCTACCTACCCAGACCCTGGGCCATCAGCAGACTCGAGTGTTGTGCAGGCGGAATCAGCGGATTCTGACGTGGAGGTGGCAGTCACCCACCCACCTACCTACCTACCTGCCTGACCACCTGCCCACTCGCACATCTAAATACCCACCAACCAACCCTCCTGTCAACCCGCCTCCTTTATACCCTAATAGAGTGTAAGCTCTTCTCCCTCTGTATCCTCCCTTATACCCTAATAGAGTGTAAGCTCTTCTCCCTCTGTATCCTCCCTTATACCCTAATAGAGTGTAAGCTCTTCTCCCTCTGTATCCTCCCTTATACCCTAATAGAGTGTAAGCTCTTCTCCCTCTGTATCCTCCCTTATACCCTAATAGAGTGTAAGCTCTTCTCCCTCTGTATCCTCCCTTATACCCTAATAGAGTGTAAGCTCTTCTCCCTCTGTATCCTCCCTTATACCCTAATAGAGTGTAAGCTCTTCTCCCTCTGTATCCTCCCTTATACCCTAATAGAGTGTAAGCTCTTCTCCCTCTGTATCCTCCCTTATACCCTAATAGATTGTAAGCTCTTCTCCCTCTGTATCCTCCCTTATACCCTAATAGATTGTAAGCTTTTCTCCCTCTGTATCCTCCCTTATACCCTAATAGAGTGTAAGCTCTTCTCCTTCTGTATCCTCCCTTATACCCTAATAGATTGTAAGCTCTTCTCCCTCTGTATCCTCCCTTATACCCTAATAGAGTGTAAGCTCTTCTCCTGTATCCTCCCTTATACCCTAATAGAGTGTAAGCTCTTCTCCTTCTGTATCCTCCCTTATACCCTAATAGATTGTAAGCTCTTCTCCCTCTGTATCCTCCCTTATACCCTAATAGAGTGTAAGCTCTTCTCCTGTATCCTCCCTTATACCCTAATAGAGTGTAAGCTCTTCTCCTGTATCCTCCCTTATACCCTAATAGAGTGTAAGCTCTTCTCCTCCTGTATCCTCCCTTATACCCTAATAGAGTGTAAGCTCTTCTCCTCCTGTATCCCCCCTTATACCCTAATAGAGTGTAAGCTCTTCTCCTCCTGTATCCTCCCTTATACCCTAATAGATTGTAAGCTCTTCTCCCTCTGTATCCTCCCTTATACCCTAATAGAGTGTAAGCTCTTCTCCTTCTGTATCCTCCCTTATACCCTAATAGAGTGTAAGCTCTTCTCCTGTATCCTCCCTTATACCCTAATAGAGTGTAAGCTCTTCTCCTCCTGTATCCTCCCTTATACCCTAATAGAGTGTAATAGAATAGGGCGGCAGCAGGGGCATTAAAAAAGTTTGCTTTCAGCATTTGCATTGCACCAGTATTGTTATGGGGCCCCAGCAGCATGGACACTGCTGTTTTATGGGGGGTTTTTTTGTACAGTTTTTACAGTTTGTGGTTGTTGATTTTCTTTTCCTTGAGTACCCCCCCCTGCCCGCACATGGTATGACCCAGTATCTATTGAGGACGCACAGCGCCAGGGGAGCTGGACTGTGGTGTAGCAATGTATTGTATAGACAGATGCAAGCTTCTTTACATGGCCCCTCCCTGACATCCTGATTTGGGATGCCCCATTGTGTCAAATTCCCAGTAAAAATACCTGGCCGCTAATCAAACAAACATGTGTCTGCACCAGCTAGAGGCTGGTGGGATGTGGCTGGCAGCCAGCTCAGCTCCACCCAGCCCTTAGCGAGGAGAACCCATGCATGAGCCAGTGGATCGCTGGTCAGGTAGGTTTTACTGGTGATCTGAGGGGGTTGCACAAAATGGGGCAACCCAAATCAGGGCGCCCCACAGAAAAGGAACAAAACTCTTTGAAGTGGACCAAAACCCAGGATTTTGACTATCCTAAGCCAGCGTCCTAAGTGCAGTGGCGCATGCGTGAGCAGCAGCCGCATCCCCAGCTACCCTCAAACGGGGAACGTGCCCGCACCGGCCATTCACAAATGCCTGGCGTGGGCATGCGCCCTGCTAGAGGGATAGCCGGGATGCGGCCGTGGCCCGCGCATGTGTTGTTGGACCGGAAAGTAAGGTAAGTGTAGCAGGTAACCTGGGGAGTTTCACACAGTGGGGCATCCCGATTTTGGATGCCCGGGTGGAGGTCCCGGGCTGATCCCGCTCAGATATATATATATATATATATATATATATATATATATATATATATATTAATGTGGCGTTGACTCAGTACCGAGCACAGTACAGAAGGGCCAGTCTGACCAAAAAGTCCAGGGCCGTTTTTTGGTCCCAGTCCGCCCCTGCACACACACACACACACACACACACACACACACACACACACACACACATACATACACACACACATACACACGAACGCACACACACACACATACATACATACACACACACACATGAATGCACACACACACATACACATACATACACACACACACGAACGCACACACACACATACACACACACACACACACACACACACACACACACACACACACGAACGCACACACACACGAACGCACACTTACACACACGAACGCACACACACACACGAACGCACACACACGAACGCACACACACACACACACACACACACACACACACACACACATACACACACACACGAACGCACACACACACACACACACACACACACACATACATACACACACACAGACACACACACACGAACACACAAACACACACACACACACACACACATACATACACACACACAGACACACACACACACACGAACACACAAACACACACACATACACACACACACGAACGCACACACACGAACGCACACACACACACACACACACACACACACACACACACACGAACGCACACACACACATACATACACACACACAGACACACACACACACACGAACACACAAACACACACACACACACACACACACTAGGCATAAACAATTTAAAAAATATATTTAATAGCTCTGCATGAGGAGTCCTTTCCGAAGCTACGGTATTCAATTTCAAAGGTGTCACAAACAACTGGCACTCACTTGGACGAAACATCGATTTAATGCAGTTTGTATACACCGTCTATGTAGAATTGTTATTGATTCACACTGATGACAAGCAATACTTGTGCTGCCTCATAAACAATGTATCTGTTAGTTAGTAATTGACTGAGGATGAGGACATACGTTTTTCTTTGTGATGTCTTCTTTTCCAGTTCACTATTACCTACTTACAATCTATCTTTATTTATTTAGCGAGTCCCTCTCTTTGTATCAGCTGTATCAGCTCTGAGATGCTGTTGCTTTCTCCACTGTAAATGGCTGCTGCGTGGTATTTTTAGCAGGATTTGCATCACAATATCACATCTCATCCCATAATTGGCTAGCCTATCAACCTCCCTTCCTGTTTCTGCATGCAGGGCATTATGTGGGGAACTTACCTATTTCTTCATCCTGGAGATTCAGATTTCTAAACTCACAAAATATATGCTCACCATATATGCCAATACTTTTTCAATCCAGATCAAATACTATGTAGAGCTCTGTAACTACCCCTTCCTAACACTTCTCCATTCTGTGCTTTCTGACTTGTCTTCTTATCTGTTTTCCAACATTTACCCCCAAAGTGCTTATTTTAAATATTTACTTGCTCATGCCTAAAACAAGTAATTTTTTTTAATCCCATCAGCCCTGCTTTATCATTAAGAGAAGGGGGCTGGGAGGGGGGCTTTAAAAGAGATTGCTCATCAAGCCTTAAAGCGGCACTATAGTCAGATGACTGTTAATCAGGTGACCAATGGAAACCATTTAGGTGTGATGTGCAAGCCAACTGGGAAATCCAAATTGGTCCCCAGCAGTCACATTATTGCCAACCCCTCGTGAATGAGAAAGTGATTAACATATGGGTAAAAGATCTTCAAGAGCCCATCACTGTGTACAGTGGGTTGTACATGGGTTGATATTTGTTTTGTAAAATGTTGCTTAATTAGCTGTTGATCATTAGCTCATAACATTCCTGAACCTACCACTTTAAGGCTATGCTACTTCTAAGCTATATCTAAAATATTAAATAATGAAGACAAAGGAAGAAACTTTTCTAGTTTCTAGAAGAAACTAGAAACTTTATAAATGAACAAAGAAACAGCATGTGCTATCTCCATGTAGGTTTCTTCTGCATTCACCAGCACTAAGATTTGCAAGGGTCATCTCAAACGTAACCAGGGAGGCCAATTTAATCACTAGCACCTTGTAGCGTCACTTGAGCATCTGCGGAAAGGTGCTATTAGCGTATAGCCACAACGTAGGCCGCAGGCAGGCAATGCTGTTAGGGTTCGGCGCTGTAGGCTACCCATGGTGCTGTGTCTTGTTTGTTTTTTTCCAATGGAGCTAGCGACGGGTAATGACGGGGGGACATGTGAGTGAACAGAGCCAGTGCAGGCGCTCTGCAACCATGATATTCAGGCATACAGCACAAGGTGCAATACAAAAAAAGTCTTTAAATAGGGATGGTAGCACAGTGACCAAGCTAAAACACATGGAATGACACTGGGGACATTCAAATGATATGACACATAAAAACACAACATAGAAGCTGATAATGAACACAAAAAACATTCTGAACAGGCCAGGGATCCTGTGTCACTTGATTAAGCACAAAAAAAGTTTAAAAAAACGGTAACCAGGAGTCACCAAAAAAACAGGACTGGAATGGCTAGTTGAAGTCAGTGGGAAAACGACACTGAGCATCCGATGTGATGTGGCGCTGTAGAGAACACAGCGCCGGTGCTAACAAAGCACCCGGCACTCTTGATACATGGAACAACATACTAGAGAGGCACTATAAACAGTTTTTTGCACGATAAATGATTGCTGGTGGCGCTCATGAAAAGCTCCTGCTGCTATGTGTCGCTACGTGGCGCTACCATTTCTTAAATAAACCCCTTAGTGATTAGACATGATAAAACTAAAGTAAAAAAATGTGGACCATGGAAACACCACTGGGGTTGTGCAATAGGGCTGAGTATCTTTTCTTGGTTTTAGGCAAGAAGGCATCTCAAATTTAAATGCCAGGGGGTGGGAAACTTATCTTCACTGAGCTGCATTTGCCAAGTTGCGCTTGCTGAATACATCTCCCATACGTTGTACCATACTACAGAGCTTTGGCACATCTGCAAACACAGAAATGGTATTTTTAATCTCTATCATTTATAAACACTTTCAACAGCAAAGGCCCCAAAACAGATCTCTGCTTTCTTACAGCTGCCTTATAGTACTGGTAATTATTTCTCCAAACACAGAAGCACCTGAATGCCACCTTGGAGCCTCCCTTCCCCCATCACATAGACACTAATCCAAAGCAGACTTTGACCTGAGGCAGTGGGTTAATAATTGACTCGGTAATGAAAGTCGTCCTCACTCTTATCTGTCTTCATTCCCTTTATTCGCTTACAGTGACCTGCAAAGAGCTATACGGCTAATGCTATTCTTTTCTGAAGCGCACTCATCTGCTTCAATTTAATTTAAATCCTACTATAAACTAATTGTTTCCAAAATCTGAGAAAGGGTGAATGAGCAAAACAATGATTGGATTCTATAATTTACAGCTGACACTAACTCTAATGAGGGCAGAAGGACCCCACGACGGGACAATTCATGTTAAAAACGATTAAAAGCCGTTATTTCTGACAAATCATTTCTAGTAGCTATAGCAAAAACAATTTATTAAAACAAAAGTTTCCATTTACACTCATCAATAGGCAAAGTTTTCATGTTTTGTTAGACAACGCAGTATTACCAAAATCAATCAGAGATTCTCAAAATCATTTATAGAACATTCCCAGCTAAATTCAATATTGCGTTATCACCTCAGTCTCAATAAATTACATATACCATTTAATTGATATATACCATTTGTTTCATAGTGTAACAGGTCCTCAAATGTCATAAAAATGAAAAAAAGACACAAACATATTGTTTTGCATTGCGCCTAACTTCCCCCAGCTAACTTGTGCCCCCCTCCCTCATAAACCTTTTAAGTATATTAAGGTTTCAACCATCCCACTCCCTTTCCATTCTCACCTCTAGGCTGTACTATTTAGGTGATGTAAGTCTTCTCTGATAATGTTTATGTTTCAAGTGGACCAAAATTCAAAAATAGACCAACAGTGATCATATGTATCCCTCCCCAGGACAATTTAGATTGTTGCACATAAAAATTAATTTACCTTTTTCTAACTCCTGCTGGGGTCAATTTTAACAACAAGAGGGTGGCTCTTGCATTTGCAGGCCACTTGCTGCTGGGCTTCCTGTTACTGTGAATTGTAAGTTACGCCATTTGGTAGTGGAAGCTGCAAATTGCTACCTTTCATTCCAACTGTGCCAGGCTGTTGGTCCGGGTTTAAATTTAAGTAGTTCCACTATTTTTGTAGCCACCTTTGGACTCTATTTACTTATTTGAACAAAGTTTTTTTTGTAGGTGAAAGGTCTCCATAAGACATAGTTCAAATAGAGACCAAATCACTTATGTATGGCAGTGAATTAGAAGTGTCATATTAAATGTTAATGCCATCCGTGTTTTACTGAAAGAGTAGTAGATGCTTGGAACAAACTTTAAGCAGACATAAGCCTCGATTCAGAGACACATTAGTCTGGACTTCCGTAGCTGTCTGTGAAAGTTTTGGTGGGTGTTTGTCATTTTTTTGCTTTTTTTCGTCCATTTTCTACTCGCACGAACGTTCGGGAATGCACTTTCGATGAACGGAAGCAAATCGGAACATTTCCGTTAGTTCGGATCATTTTCCAAACAAAATCGGAAATTTTCCGTTCGTTCAGAAAACTTCCGTTGCTGGGATGGGTTTCTGTCTGATTCAGAGAGCTGATTTCCGACGGATCACCACCCTATAAATCCGTTTCATTTCCGATCCACTTACGGGACCTTTGAGGGCTTGGATTGCTATTGTTGAACATGTTTTGTGGCTATGTGGAGGAGTCTGCGCGCCTTTAGCACCAAGGCATTGCATGTATCAGCATGGCCGAAGCCATAAATTGTATAGCAATGCATACCTGAATCAATACATTTCATGTATGCCTTATAGATGCATTTTAATGCTGACCTAAATTAGTCCTTAGCATGTAAACATTTATTTTTCCACACATCCATATAATTGCTATATTTTTTTAGACTTATGTCCTTTGTGAATTATATTTGGATTGTTGAACTTGAATCTTAATTTGTTGTAGGAGTTATTGTTTTAGTTGGTTACCTTTGCTTTGTGTAATTGTTTTATATTTGGTTGCAGGAACTGCAAGATGTGTCACTCGCCCTTGCTCCTGATGCCCGTTCTTTGCCTGCAGAATGCGGGCCAGGGGTTCTCTAATCGGGCACTATGCAAAACCCGGCCCGTGGTGGCAAGGGCCCTCTGGCTTTTGAAGTCCAGATTTTGGTGTTTGGACCATACGGGGGGGGGGGGGGGCGGGCACTGCAGTATGACCCCAACAAGG
Source organism: Gastrophryne carolinensis (assembly GCA_027917425.1). Classification (NCBI taxonomy): domain Eukaryota; kingdom Metazoa; phylum Chordata; class Amphibia; order Anura; family Microhylidae; genus Gastrophryne; species Gastrophryne carolinensis. The sequence goes on along the minus strand of CM051235.1, from coordinate 329,919,993 downwards.
TTATACCAATATTTTAATTTACGTTTTGTAACAGGGACCACACGTGCCAGAGTGGCACAACTGAGTGTCAGGGTCCTTCAGTTGGTGGGCAAGATGCAGGAGCTGCGCGACTCGTTGGGGACCACAGATGAAGAATAATGTTCTGTGGCCTGCCATTGCTATGTATTTTGTTTTTTATAGTTGTAAAAATTTGAACGTTTCAATTTTTTTTTAAATATTATATTTTATGATGGTACAAAAAAAAATGTTACATTGTCATTTCATTTACAAAATACATTAACACAAAACTAATGGGCCCAGAAATATTTAAAGATGAATATTCACATGACCGAGAAGTGATTTGGGTAAGTTTTAGGGGGCTAAAATGGAAGAAGAACCTAACCGCTAAGTGATTTGGGTAAGTTTTAGGGACCTAAAATGGAAGAAGAACCTAACCGCGAAGTGATTTGGGTGAGCTTTAAGGGATCAAAAGGGAAGATGCAGGATAGCGCTAAGTGGTTTAGCTAAACATTGGAGTAGAAGTGATGGAGTGAAATATGTAGGCGAGCACTTTAATGAGTTAAGTTTGTAGTGCGCAGGCGCAAGATCGTAAAGATTCAGTCTGGACGATTATTTTTGGAAAAAGTGAAACAGAATGTATCGGGTAACGTAAAGGATTCGTGTGAGGATACGATGGGAAAAGGCCAAAAACGAAAGGCTACGTTGTTACCTGAGAAAATGAATCTGAAAAGTCTCGATGGAAAATGACATCCTCGTACTCGTACTCTGGCATACGAGCGGACGGAAACTTTACAGAAGGTTTACAATGCATGCATAGAATCGCTCGCACATTCATACGAGAGAGGGGAACTTTTGAAAATGATACGACAACGGCACTAAAACTGAAGTTTTTTTGTGTCTCTCTGAATCGAGTCTATAGTTGGAAAATCAACAGTAAGTGAATTTAAACATACCTGGGTTACACATAGATCTATGCTAGTGTAAAAATAACTTATACACATAAGGACAGATGGACTATGTAGACTTTTTCTTGCCAACATGTTTCTAAGTAGCTAGATCACTAGGGATTTCAAACACTTGTAATAGAAATGCACATGTATGTGGAAAATCCAGCTTTTGATGAGTGGGTGCAGTAGCAAAATCTATTCTATCAAGTCAAGTCACCAAAGTCAGGAGGTAGATAATAGAGCAATTACATTGAAGTAAGGTATAATCCATTCACCAAACGTGAATGACTGTGAAAGAGAGACGAGTAAACCAAAAGGCCTATAGTCACTTTAAAAAGGTTCGATTGAAGAGATTGTTGCCTGGGTGATTTACTAGTCCTACCTTTAGGGGAATGTGGCAGACAATAATCCACAGTAAATGGATTTTTCCCAGGTGTAATGTGGGATACACTGGAAAAATATTTCATGGCAGTGGAGCGCAACGCTCTCTTCAAGTACTGCCAAACAGGTGATGTTTTGCAGATCTCCCCACCAATGCAAAAGTGAAGTAACTAGTGCCCAAACAGAGCTATAGAGCTAGCAATGCAGAGAACCACAAAATATGACCTGTTTCTGGGCCCCTGAGGAGGGGGTACGAGCTCCACTGTTTAATGATCTGATAAGACACCTTTGCAAACTCAGACTTAATTGCCTTGCTTGATGTGCGCAAAACACTGCACATCATTATCAACACTAAATCCTACCACTTACTATCCTGCTGACAACTTTATGCTGTGAGGAGCAAGGGGCAAAGTAAATGGCTAGTCAGCCATATTGAACCCTTTAAGTGCCAGCCTTCCTAGATTTTTTGTCACCCTTTGTTGCCAGACCACGTTTCACTATTTTGCGCTACATATGTTCAACCTTGATTTTTGAAGGGATTTCCAGGGATTTTCCAGGAAAATGATATATTGTTTTTTTCAGCAAATAAAAACAAATATCTTGTTTGGCCTTTTATTAGTGTATTATCAATACTTTTGGGTGAAATATGTGCAAAAAAAAAAAATATATATATATATATATATATATATATATATATATATATTTTACAATTTGTAGTGTTTTTTGTAATAAAAAATGTAAGTTTATCAATAAAATATTATTGCATGCGAAACCCCAATTTCTCCCGATCACAGCGGTACCACATATGTATTGGTAGACACTCTTTCCTGCCCAGGAGACTCCCCCAAACTGAAACAGCTCTTTAGGAGATTTTCAGATAAAGTACAACTATGCTACGCGCTAAGCGCACCTTGCAGTTTTTCCAGAAAAACAACCCTTTACACGTGAGACTCACGTAGCTGGCACTAGAAGGGTTAATCTACAGCACTATCTGTTTTCCTGCCACAGGAGTGCCAGTAACGGCTCTGGATCTGAGCGAGATGTTTGTCCTGTAAACCCCCCCCCCCCACGCTGCCTCAGCACCAGTAGAGAGGGTGATTTGTAGACTGGACTTCTACTTCCAGATTCATGAGCCATTTGAATGCGGAACAAAACCCTGCAGCTGCTATCCTAGGATCTAAAAGATTCTAGGGCTGGCCATTGACTTTCCCTGGGGCATCCGGAATCAGGATGCCCTGCTGTGTGAAACCTCCCAGGGTGCCCGTAGTACAGTAACTCACCTTTCCCCAGTCCAACAGCGCATGCACAGGGTCTCATCCAGTCAGTGACTATGCTATTCCCCGCCAAGGATATAGGGGATGCAGCAATCAGAGCCTTTTGCCAAAAGAAGTAAATACAGCAAAGGGCTCTGATTGGACTAGGTCCTGTGCATACATCGTTGGACAAAGGAGAGGTGAGTTTTACTCAGCGTTCTGGGAGGTTTCACATAGCAGGGAACCCCAATTTGATCAAAGCCAAATTCCTGGGTTTTGTTCTGCTTTAAGGGGGGGGGATATTATTTTTTCTGGGGCTGTTTACATAAATATACCTCCACCTCTTTCTCCACATTAAAGGACCAGTTCCTTGCAGCACATGGCAGCGCATCTTTTAAACGATATAGGTCTCTTATGTATACAGCAGGGCAGAATATTTAGCTGCGCATTTTAGATCATCAAAAATTTGGCAACAAAATAAAACAGACAGATGTTTGTAAGAATAATCTGCTAAAGACATAAACAAGGTTATTGCTGTTTGATCTCTGGTCTTGGATACCTTTCAGATAATCTTGTGAAACGCGTAAATGTTTCTAATCTCTGAAGTTTTCTCAGACAGCATTCAAGAGCAGCTTCTCGAGTTTTTCTTACAAATTGTAGCTTCAAAGGTAAAAACCTCTGATACATTTATGACTGAATCCCGGTGTAGGTTTCTATCAAACAGCATTGGATCTAACAGGTGATTTTTTGTTTATATAATAAAAGCACCATTAAAGCTTTTTGTATTTTAGTCAAGTTAAGGCTAAAAAAGGACAAATTGACACTGCTTTATGTTGGTTGATTCACTTATGTGTTGGAGACAAACAACGTCTGCTACCCAGGACTCTCCTCCTAAATGTAAACCTCTCCTCTTAAATGTAGACCTCATTCAGTCTCTAGATATACCAGTGGAACAAAAATATAAATGTGTTTCACCTACTTTCATGCCTAATGTATTGTTTTTATGCTGCTATGGTAAAATTATTTCCAAGCTGGATATACAGTACATATTTCACGCTGAAGCTTACTTTCATGCTTTACTTGCTTTAATGGTAAAATGTATTTGTCCACACAACTGCACTTATCTATAAAGCTCTAGATTACATAGTGGTTCATAATATCATGCAAAGCACATTTCAGTTACCTTTTGGTAAATAAAATGGCAGCTTGGCCACATGAGGCTATTTAACCAAACATCATGTGAGTTTTCTATCACACCATTTTTAGACAAGTAATCCCCCCCGTGTTCTTGTTATACTTATGTCTTGGCATCTTGGTGTCAAGTAATTTTGCCCAACATGATTCAGTGAACAAACGCTTCTGTACATTACATTTATAGTAACTAGACTATACAAGTCTTGCTTTCAGATGACTGATGGCAGGGCTCAACATTACCACACCACAGAGAACAATTGAGCCATTAGCAAGGCATGCACAGGGATGGATTTGCTCAGTTGTGCCAGAAATCTGGACACATTTGTCAGATCGTTGGACTAGGTTTTCTGCTGCAAGCTCTTAACAGAGAAGGAAACGCATACAGATTGCAAAAAAATGACCCTTCAGAATGAAGTATATCAACACTCCGCAGCGATTTCACTATGTATGTGTGCTTCATGTATTAGGTTCATGTAATAAATATGTGCACTAAACTTATAGTAGCACTTTTGTTGCAGTACTATAGCAGCCATTACACATTTTTCATGCCCCCCCCCATATATAACACTCTCTTCCCCAGGTTCCAACACTGATCAAATGCAAGCAAATGTGAGGTAACTGCAGAAATATAAGGTATGACCCAAATACTTGGAATAAGGAGTTTTCACCAGGATGTAGATCCACATAAAAGTAGACCTATACCCTGAACTTAAAGGAGCAGTATCACAAATTTTTCTTGGTGACTTATATTTAAATGGTACTTTGAATGTAGGTAAGTGTTGGAGTAAGAATTACAAATTTAGAAAAAAATGATGTCTGTGTTGTGCAGCTGGAGACTAATAGCTCATGTTTTCATGTCTTCTGAGTGTCGGAGCCCGACACTCTGGCCTGTTCCATGCTGAGGAGAGGGGTGAAACAATGTGTCAAAGTATCAGCTGTTCAGTGCTGGCAGCCGTCCAGCATCAGAAAACAACATTGCAACATTGCCTGGCCAGAACTTATATATATAAAACAGAGAGAAAAGCTCTAGAAGTCATTTAGCTGATTTTGACAGTTTTCCCTTCATGTTGGCTCTGCTGCAGAATCTTTTACCAAAAGTTTACCATTTTCTCTCTCTTTTCTCAACACATTTTTCCATATGATCTTTCTTTCAGCTTTGTGTGTTTTGAGCAAAGCCCAACCCAGGATTTTCACTATCTGGAGTTTTGTTTTATGCCCCTAGGGGCATCCTGACTTGGGATGCCCTGGTATGTGAAATCCCCAAGTTTGCCTGTGAAAACGTACCTTTCCCTGTCCCACAGCGCATGCGCAGGCTCTCATCCAATCAGCTCTGTTTGCACGCAGATGGGGAGCCTGAGCAGTAACCTTCCTGGCCGCCCGGCCTGTCTAAATGACTATCAGCGCGCCAGAAAAATGGGGGGATCTGTGGTTATCCAGGGGTTGTTTCACACAGTGGGCATCCTGATTTAGAATGCCCAAGGGGGAAGGTCAATGGCCGGGTCTTATAGACTTCAGGGTCTCAGGGTTTTGTTCCACTTTAATACCTTTATATTTTCCTGCACAGTTATTCAAAGAAGAATTTCAGTCATTTTCAGTCAGTTTAGTTTATTTTGTATAGATTTTACACATTTGAGTCACCTGGTCTCATAACAAAAGCAGCACCTCACACACACACAGCATCTGAGGTAAAGTGTTGCTAGGAGACCAGTGGGCTAAATGAAGCAGCTCACTAAATACAACCCAGCAGATCCCCCTATTCAGCAAATGGACTGAGCCATTGTAATTATACAATTTAAAAGAAAGGCATATATTTTTTCTTTTTTCTATCGCCGCATTATTTATACACATGTTAAAAGCTATTGTGTGGCTATTTAATTATTTATCTTTTTTAATGCAAAATTCCCAATACTGCTCCTTTAAATAAACTTTACAGCAGTAAACTCACAGTATAAGCGTATTATCTCTATATAGAGTTACATTCTTCTGATTTCTTGGATAAGAATAGTAGGGATGATTTCTTATCCTTTGTTACACAGCCATGATTTACCTCTTTGTGTGTCTCAATCTCAAAATTTGGTAAGCTGGCAACTTCCAGAATAGCTGCAGTGAGCAAAGGGTGAGTATGGAGTTTGGTTTTCTATTTGACAGACAGCTCTATCTAGCAGCATAAATAGAATTTAAAACTGTCACTTTACTTTGCAATAGACAAAAAAGCAGGGAATAGACAGCATAGGTGTGTCTCACACAGTCTGATGCAAGAGGGTGGAGATAGGTTCACTCCTCTGTGCTGGGCCAAGAAATTATTATTCACCCTATAAGATGCACCTAGGATTGGAGGAGGAAAATAAGAAAAATTATATTCTGAACCAAATGTTGTACAGAATCCCCAATTGTGTGGCACCCCTCCCATTCCCCATAGGCAGTGTGGCATTCCTCCCTCCCATTTCCCATAGACAGTGTGGCATCCCCCCTTCCCATAAGCAGTGTGACATCCCCCCTCCCTTTGTGGCATCCTCTTTCCCATTCTGCTCCCATTCCGCATTATAGGAAGTGTGGTATCCTCCCTCCCATTCCCCATAGGCAGTGTGACATTCTCCTTCCTCCCATTCTGTTTCATAGTCGGTGTGGCCTCCCCCCTCCCATTCCCCATATAGGCAGGGTGTCATTCCACCCCTCCCATTCCCCATATAGGCAGTGTGACATTCCCCCTCCCATTCTCCATAGGCAGTGTGGCATTCTCTTCTCTTCCATTCCACATTATAGGCAGTGTGGCATCCCCCCCATTCCCCATAGGCAGTGTGGCATTCCTCCCATTCCCCATAGGCAGTGTGGCATTCCTCCCATTTCCCATAGACAGTGTGGCATCCCCCCCATTCCCCATAGGCAGTGTGGCATTCCTCCCTCCCATTTCTCATAGACAGTGTGGCATCCCCCCTTCCCATAAGCAGTGTGACATCCCCCCTCCCTTTGTGGCATCCTCTTTCCCATTCTGCTCCCATTCGGCATTATAGGAAGTGTGGTATCCTCCCTCCCATTCCCCATAGGCAGTGTGACATTCTCCTTCCTCCCATTCTGTTTCATAGTCGGTGTGGCCTCCCCCCTCCCATTCCCCATATAGGCAGGGTGTCATTCCACCCCTCCCATTCCCCATAGGCAGTGTGGAATTCCCCCTCCCATTCCCCATAGGCAGTGTGGAATTCCCCCTCCCATTCTCCATAGGCAGTGTGGCATTCTCTTCTCTTCCATTCCACATTATAGGCAGTGTGGCATCCCCCCCTCTCCCCACAGGCAGCAGAAGAAGATGTTACGGGCGTTCCCACGTTACTGGCCAAGCTGCCACACTGAGGAAGGCCAGAAGAAGATCTAGGAGTGGAGGGCGCTGTCCCCGTTACTGCTTCTTACTGGCCTGGACATGCAAACACCACTCAGTGCAGGCCATGTCCTGCCACTGCACGGAGTCAGGTGTTTATGTGTGCCCCGGCCTGAGAAGCCAGGGTTGACTTTTTAAAATATTTTTTTACATTCGCACCATAAGACGCACGCACATTTTCTCCCTACTTTTGGGGGAATAAAACATACGGTACTTCCTGTGGCAGCTAAAGAATTTCAACCTGATGCTGGAAATGATGGTGAATTTCTACTCTGCCATCAATGATTCCATTCCCAGCTGCTCCATTACTGTCTGGTACTGCTCACAAACTCTTTTCAAAACTCCCCTCTGGAAAGAGATTGCAAGTCATCCAGACCAAATCCAAGTACATTTCTCACTGCAGCTGCTCTCATATACCCTCCATGATAGACTCATAACATACATTGATTACACCCCCATTAACTGAACTTAGTTTGTCCAACAAAACCGTATATTTCTGTACTCTCAGTCAGCCATAGTTTAGACATTGCTATCAAATATACAGCTCACCTGTTTATTTATCTGGCCAATTCGTATCTTTTGTTTACACCACCAAAACAAATTCATTGTATGTGTATACATATTTTAACAGTAAACTATTCCTGATTCCAGTTCTGATAAAGAAAAAGGTGACCATGAATAAATAAATAGGGGCTGGATCACAGCAACAGCTTTATTCAGTAGCACAGCAGGATGCATCTTCTGCATGCCAGGGAAGCAAACGATGATTTGTTTTTAAACATTTATCCTGGGCACTTCCTGTAACCCCTTAAAACCAATTAAATTGCATTCTTCTTTCCTCTCCTGGAAGCAGGGTCCATTTGTTTTGTGGTTGATCTGGCCTGTGAATCACAGTGATGATGGCAACTGGTAATTATCGCCATTGGTGAAGAGGGAAACACTGCCTCTTCCTGGGCTGTACAATCATTGGGCTGTCTGAGGAACAGCAGAACCACCGTCCCAAGCAAGCATTCAAAAGAGAGGAAGCATTTATTTTTGACATGTAGAAATAAGAGGGGTATATGCTTTATTGCCCTTAATGATGAAATTAGGGTAGTTTTGGGGGACTTTGTAATAAGAGAAGCACTTTAATTCGGTTACTCCATCAGCTTTCAAATAAAAAAAAAGAGCACCTACTGTTTTAAACAATATGTGGTAGTCGCGTGATAAATATTTCTTTGATGCTGTTTCCTTTTTTATACTATCACTGATTTTCAAAGAGAGTTTAATTGTCAAATAACATGTGTATCCTCAGGCATAGAGCAAAATGAGTGACTAATGCTAGATTAAGAATGCTTATTCACACTTTTAAGATCAGTGTTAATTACTAGTCAAAGCAGACCTGGAATGTTTCCAAATGAAAACGATCAGACTGTGGGAGGCTCTCAGGCCACGGGCCAGGGTTTAATGCATTATTTCTGTGGTGTCTTTTTAGCTGTGGGAGCAAAACCCTTCTATAACAACAAAAAGATGAGAGCGGCTTTTTAGCCCAAATTACTTATGTGGAATCACCAATATCCCAAAACAATCAGGTTTTAACAAATCGCTTGACGTACATCCTTTTAAACCGGACCAAAAGGACCCATAAGACTATAGTAGGGGCCTTATTTATGAAGTGCCCTGTTTAGTATCTTTCTGGTGGCTATAACACTGGTTTTAAGGCACCGACATATGTTTTTTTGGGCGCGTCACTTTGTACGGGGAGAAAATTAACATTTTAGTTGTTGTCCAAATTACACATTGTTAAGCAAAAGGAGCAATGAAAAAAAACAATAAAATAAAAAAAAACTTTTGGAGACATCTAGGTCTTGCAAGTCACAATGCAAGTTTGGCAAAAATAAATGTGTATAATATTAATTATAAGCATAAAACACCTAAAGTGGACCAACTGTCTGGCACAGTTGGAAAAGAAAGGCAGAGGCTATTTTGAAGCATCCACTCCCAGCATCTCTGCCATGTTGCTGTCTGGATTCAATTGACATAACTGACAAGGCACAGTAACAGGAAGCCCAGTAGCACTTCCTGTTTGCAGGTGGCCTACACATCCATGAGCCACTATCTTGTTTTTAAATTTGACCACGGCAGGAGTTAAAAAAGTAAATGAATTTTTATGTACAGCAATCTAAATTGCCCTGGGGAGGGATGCATATGAGCACTGCTTGTTATATTAGTCTTGTAAAAGTCATTTTCGACTATTGGTTCGCGTTAAATACAGTTCTGCTCAAACTAGGTTGGCGCTTCGACCTATGTGATGCTAGTGTTAAATTAGATGCTGTCTGGTGCCTGCTTTACTGAAGCCTGTTTTTCTGCTTTGGAGTAAAGGGTAAATTCACTTTCAATGGCATTTTTAAAAGTTTAGTCATAGTATGCCAAAATAATGTTCTCAAGGTGCTGAACTTATCTGTTCATTTTTTCTCTTTTTTGCAACTCAGTATAAAAGAAAACATTTTTCCCAATTAACAATGTGTTAATGTTAGCAGCCTACACCAAAATGTTCATCTTACATCCATTCCAGTTAATACCGATCTAGTTAGGCTAGCCTGTAATGGCAGTGAAAAGACACCTAATAGGTCTTTATGATGCCTTATGCCTTATCTTATTATTTATTATAGCAAGAAGTCAGTACATAAAACTGTCATACAGAGATGGCAGAGGGAATATTAATATTTCTGTGTCATTGGTGCAGCATATTAATGAACTAAATTACTGTTAGCCAAGAGACATGTTAGGAGGGGAAAGAGAAGAACAGTGAAAATTGTTAATGGAGCTGATGGTTCCACCATCTCAATCATTTAAAAGAAAAATCTCTTACTCATAGGAAATATTCGATTGCATAGCTATGCAGTTGCTCCACTGCAAACAAAATAATTAGGTCCAGTATATGTTTTCATATTTTCTTGCAATGCATTGTATATGAGTTGGAATGTCGCTCCTAACTCAGTGCACAGGTATTCAATTACTATCTTAATAAATAGACCTCACTGTGTATACATTTTTATTGCGTGGTTCACCGCAATAAAGCTTTACAATTAGGGTGGCAAATATGCTTTTAAAAATGTGTGGGAGGTTTTCTAAATAGATGTCACTGAGCTGAAACACATTTGGAAACACAAGAGTGTGTATCAATAATATCAGAAATCCTGAGTTTGGATGGCTCATGTTTTTAACCTACACATCGCTAGCTGAACCTCGGGGTCAGGAAGTAAACTAAAATAGTGTTAGTATAACCTATTGTGTGAGCACAGTAGCTGAGACAGCAGTTGAAACTACTAGCAGTTTCCGAGCAGAGTGACCATAGAAACATAGAAGGTGACGGCAGAAGGAGACCATACGGTCCATCTAGTCTGCCCTTATGTGTATACTGTATGTACTCTATATCTTAGGATAAATGTGTGCTTATCCCAGGCATGTTTAAATTCAGTGACTGTTGATTTTTCAACTATCTCTGCTGGAAGTTTGTTCCAAGCATCTACTACCAAGCATCGACCAGCTTTCATGCCTGGGGAGGTTCTGTGGGCTCTGCTTCAGGAGGGAGTAGGGCTATAAAGCATGAATAAAGCATTTGGGACTGACTATTAACTAATAATATTTTGATTATCTGACTTGTCTTGACTTGACTACAGGTTTTATCATTTGGCAGACAGATGGCATTTACTAGCCAGTGTAATGCTAGTAAAATACATGGCAGCTGAATGGGATTTTACCAGACCATTTTTCGTATGCAACATTGGTTGCCAATTAAATGCCCTCTGGGCCTCTGGGAACCACAACCCGGAAGAGGTGAGTATCTGTGTGGCCCTGTTCTACAGCATGGCAGCTGCGATGCATAGCGGGTAAGCCTGATTCGGGCTGCCCTGCTGTTGCATTTTAACACTGTTGAAATATAATCCAGGCACAGGGGCCATAGTATGGACTTAATGACTGACTTTTTTAAGTAGGAGTTGATAACTGTGTGAATGGTAAAGGTACTGTACCAAAGAACTGAGCATCTGAGATACTCCAAAGAGACATAAAGAATTAGGGGTAATCTATCTTGGACTGTATGTACCATGTAAGTACTCCCTGTTTTAGGAAAGCACACTTTACCTTTGACTACATTTAGAAAACAGTTGTAGCCTAGCAGCTCAATTGGTGCCTGTCCCATGGGACTCACAGATTTCTCTAAAATTCTCTGAAATTAAAGAGAAGAAAGTGGCTTTGCAAAGAATAGATAAGGTATTTACATAGAACCTTGTATTTTTGTGAAATGGCTTATTTACACTGTCCTGAGAGGAAATAAGGTGGGAGGAAGTTACTATGTGCCTGATCAGGGACATTAAAATTGTTGTGTGCCCAGTTTTTTTTTTTAAGAATTCTTTTAGCCAAAATTGTACCTAGAGGTTTTGAATGCATTTCTCCTTTCCAGGGCTGTGGGCTTGTCTGGTCTTTGGGAAATGCCTTGTGGAATATGCATAAAGGCAGCCATCTCTATCCAAGATCCAGATCACAGTGACCCCCTCTCCAAGCTACCAGCCAGCAAACCAGACATAGGGCCTTGGGGTCCCCATGGCTCAGAGGCCTCTGACCATGTCAGAACACCAGCACCTATGCATGTTGCTGGTACTCCTCCAAGAGATAAAACTGAGATTTTATAGCAAATCTTGCATAGGATTGTGGGAAATTTCACTTGTATAAAAAGTTAAGTTTGAACATGATGATTGTAAAGATGTGCATGTTCCTGCTGTCTTAAGAAATGGATTCTGTTATACCATGTATGGACTTTTGGTAGCACTTTTTCTTTGATGGAAAGAAGGTCAGATTGAAATACATTATTTTGGATTATTTTTCATCAATCAAGGTCTGTTGTCCTACTTAAAAAATCCCATGCCTCACATATGACAAGTCAGCCACTGCCATGCCAGCAGGTAACTTGCCACCCCAGTGTATCGCTGTATGAATATGAATGAATGAGGGATGTGGTCCGACCCAGGCTTTCATTGGGGGGTGGGATTGTGAGGGGAGGTGCCGTAAGCAGGGGAAGAGGATGCTAATTTGCCCTTTCTCTGGGTGAAAATGCAGAATGGACCCTCGGTACAGCAACAGGAGGAGGTAAGGGGTTTCTTCACCTGCCATGTCAGTCCTTTTAAATGTCTAAATTCTCCTTAAAGCACAGTGACAAGCAGGCAAAGCAAATACATATTAACTAGAGTACTACTGTCTGGTACATTCTTACATAAATGATATAAGGAAACCTAGCTGGCAGTGGGGATACACATCTCAATGGGAAAATGGGGGGGCTTTTTACCTCCTGAACATTTGTCCTAGTTACTGCTCAACATGGTGTTTCCAATACTTCTGAATCTTCCCCCTAACCAGCTTCTTTAAACACATCTGGAGTTTGTGGGTCTTTTTTGCAAGCTGAATTAATAACCTGCAGCATTATAAGCACAAAATATACTGTGGCTTTTCTAGGAGTGCTTTTCCTTATAAAATATGAAAGGACACAATTGGGCAGGGAGCTCTGAAAAGGGGGTATAATGAAAAGGGGGCACCAGAAATAAACTCCATGGGACACAACAGTAAAGCAGACCGCTGATCCTATGAAGTTATACTCTTTGAACACATTATTAGTGCAATGCATATCGGATTATGCACATTTGATTCAAATAACCAACCTCACACATAAACACACAGAGTTTAACAAATTTTGTCCTCGATACATTCAATTAACCTGATTTTGCTTTATTCTCACCATACTTCTTGTTCCATGCTCTTCCTCCCACTCCTTTTTCCCCTATTATATCTTTTCTATCCACTCGCTCCACCACATTCTCCTTTACTGATAATGAGTTCTGGATTTCTCAGCTTACAGATTTGTTAGACTTAAATTTAATACGATACACTGGGCAAGTTTAATATGATATATTTTACAGCTTTTTACCTTACTACATTTAAATATAATTGTGGTTATCTGGGATGGCTTTGATTGCCATCATCTTCCTGAACAAATGAAAGCTATCCCAGATAACCACTAATGTGATGTAGGGTAAAGGTGAGTTTGTAAGGCCATGTGGAGGGTTTCACACAGAGGGCATGCCAAATGGATACCTCGGGGGCTAGAAACAATTTGGGTTTTGTTGGGCTTTAAAATCTGACTCCAGCCCATATGTCTATTTTGGCTTTAAAATCAGTCGTCTTATTAGCTGATTGGAACTCCATAGTAAATATTTGGAGCCTGATTTATGAAGCACCTGGACCATTCAAATCCTAGCGCCAGGGGTTTTAGTACAGCATCAATTCATGCCTCATTTAAAAAACGCGTGTCAGTTAGCACCCATGTGTATAACAGACTAGCACAGTTGCAGTGCCAGTGTTATACCGCAAAAATGTTGAAATAAAACTCAAAAAAAGAGTCTCCCTCCCGGCCATATAGACTTTGAGACTCTAGGGTTTGTGGTCAAAGTGTTTTGGCCCACTTTAAGAAGTTACAGTTTATTTGGTTAAAGGTAAGATACAAATATATCTATTGGAGTATAGAGAAAAGGCTATTGTCCTTATTCATCAAGCGATAGCGCCAGGTAATGTCTGACGAGCGCCAGGTAGCGGCAGCTAACGGCGACTACCGACTCAAGTACGCCCGGCGGCGGTCACAATGACGCATTTATCAAGCAAAATGAGGCTAGCGCCGGCGAGAGCGACGGCTAGCGCGGGATTCATCATGAAGCCGCCTGGAACGAACAGCACCGCTGCAAATTCCCTCACAGCGCCAGGTATGAGCTGTCGCTCCCTGGCGATGTCCAATGCATTTCAATGGAGCAATCTATAATTAATCATAATTAATTGGTATTAATTTTTTTAATTTTTTTTAAATTTTTTTTTTAATGTCAAAAAATCGGAGAACACTTCTGCAATGTTAGGATTTATTTTTAAGTAAAAAAAAAAATTAAAAAAAATATGTGCAGAATTGATCTAACAGGTCTGAGATTAATGTATTCATATTACAAAATGATTCTAAAAACATGTATAATGTTACATTCAAAAAATATGGTTGTTTAGGGGTTAAAAACTAGTTAATACAGATCGCCGCCAGCGCTCTGGGGTTTAAACAAGGAATGGACAGCGACAGCACATTCGGAGCGTGATTTGTTGATGAATATGAAGCTAGCCGTTCGCTCTGGCCATTCGTTGTCAGGCGCTCACATACAACGCTGGACCTGTGAAACAGCGACCCCCCAGCCCGTATTCAACATTACCGCACACCGACTGAGTCGCTGTCATCAAGCTAATGCCGGCCAAGCACAGCGAATACTGGCTGGCGCTGGAAAAATCACGCTACAGTCGCTCATCTGTCGCTACCTGGCGCTATTGATGAATCGGCCTCTAGGTATGAAGGAGACATAAATGGTTAGTGTTTGTGCAGGCAGTGGTGGACTAAGGACAATAATCAGCCCAGGATTTTACCAGCCACTGACCAGCTCATGACCAGCCTACAATGTTCCCACTAAGGCTACCAGTGTACTTTCTGGTCAGTTAACAAGTAAGCACAAGGCTGAGACTAAATGTATTTCAGGGAAAAATCATGGGCAGGGGGTGATATGGCCACTTTTGAAACAGCGGTACCGTATTGTAGGGGAGTCTATGTGGCAGGGTAGGTAAGGTTCCCACAGACATGATGCCAAGGCTATAGCAGTTGGGACTCAACATGGGCTGGGGTTTCTTGGCTTGGGGGGGTACAGAGGGGCTGGGGGCAGGGAAGGCAGGTGTTGGATGTAGGTGTTAGAAGCAGCAGTCCAACTGGCTCCAAATCAGTGCAGCCCCCCGAAATTCTTCCAGGTCTCCCTATGGTCTACCTGCAACTGCCCTCAGAGACATTCTGACTCTGCCATGTCTTTGTTCTTTTAGAAGTAGACTGGAGCACTGGCTGAGATGCCGGTGACTATGGCCTGTATAACAGAATGTTTTTTAAGCAGCTGATAGTAAGCTTCATTCCTATTTATAATTTATGTGACCTGCCTGCAATGTCACTTGGCAGATACACAAGAAGATGCAATCTTCCTAACTCATCCCTACCAGAACCAAAGCACCAGTATTTCAGCCTGGGCTTAACAAATGTTTTTAAAGCTGCTTTGGGTGCAGGTATGACAACATGTCTGCAACTACACTAATGCCAGTAAGAAAGATGCTTGCAAATTGGTTTCAGCAGACCTATTTTTTTCTATCTGAATAGATCCTTATTGAAAGCAATAGTGCACTATATCAAATCAGTCACATAGAGAGCACAGCAAGGGTAGCCGATTAAGTACAGAAATAAAAAGATGGACTGCCAGCTTTATACTCTTTCATAATAAAATGCACCTTTAAATAGTACATTTGTATATAAACATTCCAGATTTTCGAACAGTGAGCCATTGGGGGCTAGTAGCCAGGATATATACAGATATATACAGAAGTTTTGCCTGTACTGCCCTGATGGCAGCCCTGTCCATGCTACCTTTCAAAGGCCACTCTCATGCCACCCTCACCTGACTTCAGGCAATATACTAAAGGGTGCAGTATGTCATCACTTCATTGGAATGACTTAGGAATATCAAACAGCATAGAGGGTATAAAGAAAACGCTAGGAATAGTAAAATGTTAAGGATAAAATAAAATTAGGTATTTTTGCTTGGATGGTTGTAATGTTATTTTGAAGACATTTTAATACACATCTATTTGGTGAACCGATTTGCATGTTGTAATCTATTTAAACCATTACAGCATCTTGAACTTAAAGGCTACTGGCTCTGCAAAGAAAATCCTGCTGTAAAACAGCACTTACTCCCCATGCAAATACCAACTTTCCCATTAAGCTATCCCCCCTGCGGTTTCACAGCTTGATGTCATATTCTGTTGTTTGGCTCTCTAGGTTTCAGTCTTTACGCGCCTAATATGTATACATTCAAAGTCTCATTCGTACAGCATCCTTCCAGAACAGTGCAGCCTGCTGTGGCATTTTTTTAATACATTTTCTCCATCACATGTTTCTTCCTGCGCTTCAGCTACCCTTCTTTCCTCTTATCACAAGCACTTCTACCTATTTCATTAGCGGAAAAATTGTCCTGGCCTCTTTCCCACCTTGGCTCTACCACTGGACGTGAAGACAATACGACTGTAATATGAATAGAGCCCTTCACAAAGAACTTCAGCGCCGCGCAACAATACCACACTGAGGAGAAAAGTGAGGGTGTAATATGAGAGAACAACAAGCGGGAGACTGAAACATAATGGAAATGCATTAACGTACAATAACAAAGGAGCCAGTTAAATGCTCTGTGAGTCCTGCATGAGCCATTTCCCTGCCACTGAAACGGACTCCATTTGATTTGCCAACAATTAATGCCACATTGTGAGTGCGCACAAGATTCCCCCAAAAGGGAAGTCTTCAAATAGAGAGATTGTCAGTTAGAAGCCTTTACAAAGGCACGGCTCAAAAAGTAGAGACGAGTTGTCAAGATTCAAAATAGCAAATTAGATATTATTATTAATATCAATACCCTATTTTTGAGTAATCTACTATTAACATGCATTATACAATTCCTGATAAATGTATTTCAGAAAACAGAAAGCCTATGTAATTAAATTGTAAATCACAAGTCATCTCGATCCAATTTCTTTTCTGGTGATACCTGTAGATCAGTTATAAGCTTACCTTTATATTTTGAAAAAAACATCCCCCTAAGCTGCCATGCACAAAATAAAAGCTAAAACTCTGCATGTGCTGGGTGTATTGTAGGTTTTATACAAAACATGTAAGGGCAGCCTAAATATTTTATCAAGGTACATTTTGTAATAACAGCTAGAGATGGTGGGCCCTATGTACAGAGTGTGCCACCAAAGGCCAATTAAAGAGCACCTATAGCTAAGAATACTGTCAACTTGCTTACTCCTGCTTTTAACACCCTCCTATTGATTAAATCAAGAGCATATTGATATTGTTATCTCTAATCTGAGGGCCCCTGTCATCCTCTTAGCTTTATTTCCTATCCTCCTCCCGGGTGCCCATTTAGTCTTGCACAGGTGGCGTGTCCTCTGCTGTTCTATGCACAGTCTAAAGGGAAAAACATAGCTCTGCAAAAATATTGAGCCAGAGGAATCATAATGGGCACCCATTACATAGGCCAGACCCTCCTCCTCAAGGCCCACCAACAGGCCATGATTTGCTGATCTCCAGACACAGAGTTGAAGTTATTAGTGCAGCAGTGGCGCAATGGAGCCAGCTATGAGGAGATCCACAAAATTTGACCTGTTGGTGGGTCTTGAGGCAGAGGTATGGGGACCCCTGGCATAGGCCACTCATGCACAATAGGATCTATAATTTACCCAGCTAATAGGAAACACAGAAGACCTCACATAACATATTAGATACAATGTGATTTATGGTGGAGCATTTGTGTGTACATCTTCTGCAGAGGGCCCTTTGACCAGTAGGTCATTCTGGCATGGAATCAGCTGTAATTCTTGTCTTCTGAATTGTCGCTAATATCTTTGCACGTCGTAGCCAGGCTAAAAGGTAAGGTCAAAAACTGGAAATGCATAGAGGAATCTATGTGGGCATAAGATTGGGGATGTGTAGCTAAGTGTCATTGATGTCTATGGACACAAAGAATTCCCCCTGCACCAGAGGTGACAGCACAGATCTATGAGACTCCATGTGGAAACATCTGTATTAAACATAAAGATTTAATTGGTTCAGATTCAAAATTGGTCTTGGTATCCGTCCTTCTTGGGTACAATAAAAAGATTGGAATAATCCAAGACTCCCCTAGAATTTGGCATCCTCAATTTGATCCAGTCACACTTTCACAGACATTTGAAACCCAAATGGGCGAGGACACCCCTTCATGTTAAAGAGGATTTAGGATTAGCTCTGATATTGGGCTTCCAGTTCTTATCTACTCTGAAGAAGGATTTTTCCATTGTATAGAAACCTGAGGACACCCTGGTTCCAATCGGTTTTACCCTGTTTATTGAAGTATCAAATGGAATTACTCAGGAAAGGCTTTCTGGGAGTAGCATTAGTTTTCCTCTGGGGAAGTAATGTGCTCTTACCATGCCTAAGCTCTTTTACTAAGATTTTCCCCAATATTTTCTTCCATTATAAGGAAGGGAAACCTTGGTTTTACTTGCTGCTATGTCTTCAGAATAAACCTTATAAGATAGAGTTCTTCTGGCTACTGCAGTGGAAGCCATAGCTCAAGCTATCAGCTTCACTTAATTTATAGCAGATCTAAAAAAATGTAGGTGAACATAAATACTGTAGATAAAATCTGATCCATGCAGGCACCTGTAATAGCATCCTTCCCCAAATTTGTTAACTTAATTGGTATTGATTTTACAAGTAAAGCCTAACTGCAGTTTGGCCTGACTGACACTCTTATAATAGATTCTAGTAGATCCTTAGTGTGCCTAGTTCATCCGTTAGACAAAATGGCAATTAAGTGTTCTACCTTTGCCTCCTCAGACTATTTCCTAAAAAAAAAAACTTCTGTAAATGGATACTAACTGTTCAATTTTTTTTGCATCCTGTCAGGTTGGGGCAATTCTGCTTTTATATAAACTAGTGTCTTCATCTTCCAATAATGACAGATCTCTATTGCATTTAGGTGGCAGATGTGCATCAGAATCTACAGAGAAGAAAGAGGATCTGTCTCGTTTTTTTGTTGGGGTTCTCACTGTTGTTGCACTGACCTGAATTTATTGGTATTGTTGGATCCATACAAGTGCGACTAGGTAATATAGAATTACCTTGTAACACTTGGTTAATAGAAAACAATAGAGACAGTAGCACAGACTGAGCTGAGAAATTTCTCGTAGAGGGTGCATCTAATTTCTCTTGACTACAGCAGTTAGCGCAGGTGGTAATATTGTTCCCAAATCAAATAATTGACAGATTACAGCACGTACAAATCTTAGTATCTGTATGAGTCATATGGGGTTCAACCGTGTCATGTGTTCTTTCCAGAATGCTATACTGGGTTAGAAGTATATGTCCAGAATAAATACAATTAAATAGAATAATAGGAAAGATCATTTTTTATCAATATATTTTTGGGGTTCTAATTTAATTAATAGGACATTAAAAAGATGTGTTATACCTAGCAGCATACTATAATAATGTGACTAAGATCAGGCTCTGAAAAATATAATTCAATCCTTTATTTATCAATGTAATAAACAGTTCTTAATCACTACAGCATAGCAGGCTATATATATATATATATATATATATATATATATAGTATATGACCTGATGTGAGTAAAGCCTTACAAATGGACACTGCACTGCAACCTAAACAGATATATATATATATATATATATATATATATATATATATATATATAATGGAGAACACAATCATTGTTTTGTACAAATATGAGCCAACCTGTATCATGGCCGTGAAAAACTGTATGCTCCACTGTACTTCTACCTAAAGCATATCTCCCAGAGTTGCACAAAATAAATCTCCTCTGTGCTCTGCATGATGGCAATAATTGTCTCTCACACCATACTACTTACAGACAGTTCCCACTAAGTCAGAGTCTTAACACTTGTTGACCTTTCTTAATGGGGTCATGATGAGGGAATTTCTAATACATTAAAAAAATGAAATAAATTGGAAAGGTGCAGAGTCTGCTAATATCCACTCTATTTAGAACACTTGTAAGAACTGGAAAGTGTTGCTAAGAAAGAGGCTGTTGTACCCAGTAGCGTAACAACTTTATTGGCAGTGTGTAACAGGTTAAGACTCTAGGATCCAGCACATGTAACAGAAGTACATCACTTTATTGTGTGCTAAAATTAAAAAGTTTGCTGAGATGATGACTAGGGATGAGCGAATCGATCCGGACGAACCCGGATTCGATCCGAATTTCAGGAAAAATTCGATTCGGATCGAATCCGAATTTCCCCGCGATTCGATCACTCGAAGTTTTCCTTTAACATCCATTCATTTACATTTACAGGCATTCTAAGATGGCGGACGGGACATGTCTGGACATCTATCCCGCGCCAGTGCAAGCTGGGGCAGTCACATGCAGCCTATCAGCAGCCAGCAAGCCCGGTGACGTCACACAGCGGTATTTAACGGCGGCCATCTTGCTTTTCCTCATTTCTCTATTGCATTCGTGACAGACAGAACGCTGTGTAGCTGAGGCAGTTAGACAGGCAGGGACAGACAGGGACAGGCTGGAGACAGGCAGGAGACAGGCAGGAGACAGACAGGAGACAGACAGAAAGCCAGGGAAAGGTAGGAAAAACGGAGGCTGTCACAAGGAGATTTTTTTTTTTTTTCATCCAGCCTGAGTGTTACTAGCTGGCTGACAGGCTTTGTTAGCATTTTCAGGCTGCTTATAGTAACTAACTGTGCATATATACTGAACTGATCTTAAGTCTGCTGTGAGGCATCCCCTTCTGTGACTAAAGCAGCCTCTGTTTAAGACCATATAAGCATTTGCTCTTATCATATTTGAAATTAGCCTGATAAAGACACTTTTGCTGGGCAAAGCACTACTGGACCCTGCCAGGTCCATTCCTGCCCAGGGCATCCCATTCTGTGACTACAGCAGCCTCTGTTTAAGACCATATAAGCATTTGCTCTTATCATATTTGAAATTAGCCTGATAAAGACACTTTTGCTGGGCAAAGCACTACTGGACCCTGCCAGGTCCATTCCTGCCCAGGGCATCCCATTCTGTGACTAAAGCAGCCTCTGTTTAAGACCATATAAGCATTTGCTCTTATCATATTTGAAATTAGCCTGATAAAGACACTTTTGCTGGGCAAAGCACTACTGGACCCTGCCAGGTCCATTCCTGCCCAGGGCATCCCATTCTGTGACTAAAGCAGCCTCTGTTTAAGACCATATAAGCATTTGCTCTTATCATATTTGAAATTAGCCTGATAAAGACACTTTTGCTGGGCAAAGCACTACTGGACCCTGCCAGGTCCATTCCTGCCCAGGGCATCCCATTCTGTGACTAAAGCAGCCTCTGTTTAAGACCATATAAGCATTTGCTCTTATATTTGAAATTAGCCTGATAAAGACACTTTTGCTGGGCAAAGCACTACTGGACCCTGCCAGGTCCATTCCTGCCCAGGGCATCCCATTCTGTGACTAAAGCAGCCTCTGTTTAAGACCATATAAGCATTTGCTCTTATCATATTTGAAATTAGGCCTGATAAAGACACTTTTGCTGGGCAAAGCACTACTGGACCCTGCCAGGTCCATTCCTGCCCAGGGCATCCCATTCTGTGACTACAGCAGCCTCTGTTTAAGACCATATAAGCATTTGCTCTTATCATATTTGAAATTAGCCTGATAAAGACACTTTTGCTGGGCAAAGCACTACTGGACCCTGCCAGGTCCATTCCTGCCCAGGGCATCCCATTCTGTGACTACAGCAGCCTCTGTTTAAGACCATATAAGCATTTGCTCTTATCATATTTGAAATTAGCCTGATAAAGACACTTTTGCTGGGCAAAGCACTACTGGACCCTGCCAGGTCCATTCCTGCCCAGGGCATCCCATTCTGTGACTAAAGCAGCCTCTGTTTAAGACCATATAAGCATTTGCTCTTATCATATTTGAAATTAGCCTGATAAAGACACTTTTGCTGGGCAAAGCACTACTGGACCCTGACAGGTCCATTCCTGCCCAGGGCATCCCATTCTGTGACTAAAGCAGCCTCTGTTTAAGACCATATAAGCATTTGCTCTTATCATATTTGAAATTAGCCTGATAAAGACACTTTTGCTGGGCAAAGCACTACTGGACCCTGCCAGGTCCATTCCTGCCCAGGGCATCCCATTCTGTGACTAAAGCAGCCTCTGTTTAAGACCATATAAGCATTTGCTCTTATATTTGAAATTAGCCTGATAAAGACACTTTTGCTGGGCAAAGCACTACTGGACCCTGCCAGGTCAATTCCTGCCCAGGGCATCCCATTCTGTGACTAAAGCAGCCTCTGTTTAAGACCATATAAGCATTTGCTCTTATCATATTTGAAATTAGCCTGATAAAGACACTTTTGCTGGGCAAAGCACTACTGGACCCTGCCAGGTCCATTCCTGCCCAGGGCATCCCATTCTGTAACTAAAGCAGCCTCTGTTTAAGACCATATAAGCATTTGCTCTTATCATATTTGAAATTAGGCCTGATAAAGACACTTTTGCTGGGCAAAGCACTACTGGACCCTGCCAGGTCCATTCCTGCCCAGGGCATCCCATTCTGTGACTACAGCAGCCTCTGTTTAAGACCATATAAGCATTTGCTCTTATCATATTTGAAATTAGCCTGATAAAGACACTTTTGCTGGGCAAAGCACTACTGGACCCTGCCAGGTCCATTCCTGCCCAGGGCATCCCATTCTGTGACTACAGCAGCCTCTGTTTAAGACCATATAAGCATTTGCTCTTATCATATTTGAAATTAGCCTGATAAAGACACTTTTGCTGGGCAAAGCACTACTGGACCCTGCCAGGTCCATTCCTGCCCAGGGCATCCCATTCTGTGACTAAAGCAGCCTCTGTTTAAGACCATATAAGCATTTGCTCTTATCATATTTGAAATTAGCCTGATAAAGACACTTTTGCTGGGCAAAGCACTACTGGACCCTGCCAGGTCCATTCCTGCCCAGGGCATCCCATTCTGTGACTAAAGCAGCCTCTGTTTAAGACCATATAAGCATTTGCTCTTATCATATTTGAAATTAGCCTGATAAAGACACTTTTGCTGGGCAAAGCACTACTGGACCCTGCCAGGTCCATTCCTGCCCAGGGCATCCCATTCTGTGACTAAAGCAGCCTCTGTTTAAGACCATATAAGCATTTGCTCTTATATTTGAAATTAGCCTGATAAAGACACTTTTGCTGGGCAAAGCACTACTGGACCCTGCCAGGTCCATTCCTGCCCAGGGCATCCCATTCTGTGACTAAAGCAGCCTCTGTTTAAGACCATATAAGCATTTGCTCTTATCATATTTGAAATTAGCCTGATAAAGACACTTTTGCTGGGCAAAGCACTACTGGACCCTGCCAGGTCCATTCCTGCCCAGGGCATCCCATTCTGTGACTAAAGCAGCCTCTGTTTAAGACCATATAAGCATTTGCTCTTATCATATTTGAAATTAGCCTGATAAAGACACTTTTGCTGGGCAAAGCACTACTGGACCCTGCCAGGTCCATTCCTGCCCAGGGCATCCCATTCTGTGACTAAAGCAGCCTCTGTTTAAGACCATATAAGCATTTGCTCTTATATTTGAAATTAGCCTGATAAAGACACTTTTGCTGGGCAAAGCACTACTGGACCCTGCCAGGTCCATTCCTGCCCAGGGCATCCCATTCTGTGACTAAAGCAGCCTCTGTTTAAGACCATATAAGCATTTGCTCTTATCATATTTGAAATTAGCCTGATAAAGACACTTTTGCTGGGCAAAGCACTACTGGACCCTGCCAGGTCCATTCCTGCCCAGGGCATCCCATTCTGTGACTAAAGCAGCCTCTGTTTAAGACCATATAAGCATTTGCTCTTATCATATTTGAAATTAGCCTGATAAAGACACTTTTGCTGGGCAAAGCACTACTGGACCCTGCCAGGTCCATTCCTGCCCAGGGCATCCCATTCTGTGACTACAGCAGCCTCTGTTTAAGACCATATAAGCATTTGCTCTTATCATATTTGAAATTAGCCTGATAAAGACACTTTTGCTGGGCAAAGCACTACTGGACCCTGCCAGGTCCATTCCTGCCCAGGGCATCCCATTCTGTGACTAAAGCAGCCTCTGTTTAAGACCATATAAGCATTTGCTCTTATCATATTTGAAATTAGCCTGATAAAGACACTTTTGCTGGGCAAAGCACTACTGGACCCTGCCAGGTCCATTCCTGCCCAGGGCATCCCATTCTGTGACTAAAGCAGCCTCTGTTTAAGACCATATAAGCATTTGCTCTTATCATATTTGAAATTAGCCTGATAAAGACACTTTTGCTGGGCAAAGCACTACTGGACCCTGCCAGGTCCATTCCTGCCCAGGGCATCCCATTCTGTGACTAAAGCAGCCTCTGTTTAAGACCATATAAGCATTTGCTCTTATATTTGAAATTAGCCTGATAAAGACACTTTTGCTGGGCAAAGCACTACTGGACCCTGCCAGGTCCATTCCTGCCCAGGGCATCCCATTCTGTGACTAAAGCAGCCTCTGTTTAAGACCATATAAGCATTTGCTCTTATCATATTTGAAATTAGGCCTGATAAAGACACTTTTGCTGGGCAAAGCACTACTGGACCCTGCCAGGTCCATTCCTGCCCAGGGCATCCCATTCTGTGACTACAGCAGCCTCTGTTTAAGACCATATAAGCATTTGCTCTTATCATATTTGAAATTAGCCTGATAAAGACACTTTTGCTGGGCAAAGCACTACTGGACCCTGCCAGGTCCATTCCTGCCCAGGGCATCCCATTCTGTGACTACAGCAGCCTCTGTTTAAGACCATATAAGCATTTGCTCTTATCATATTTGAAATTAGCCTGATAAAGACACTTTTGCTGGGCAAAGCACTACTGGACCCTGCCAGGTCCATTCCTGCCCAGGGCATCCCATTCTGTGACTAAAGCAGCCTCTGTTTAAGACCATATAAGCATTTGCTCTTATCATATTTGAAATTAGCCTGATAAAGACACTTTTGCTGGGCAAAGCACTACTGGACCCTGACAGGTCCATTCCTGCCCAGGGCATCCCATTCTGTGACTAAAGCAGCCTCTGTTTAAGACCATATAAGCATTTGCTCTTATCATATTTGAAATTAGCCTGATAAAGACACTTTTGCTGGGCAAAGCACTACTGGACCCTGCCAGGTCCATTCCTGCCCAGGGCATCCCATTCTGTGACTAAAGCAGCCTCTGTTTAAGACCATATAAGCATTTGCTCTTATATTTGAAATTAGCCTGATAAAGACACTTTTGCTGGGCAAAGCACTACTGGACCCTGCCAGGTCAATTCCTGCCCAGGGCATCCCATTCTGTGACTAAAGCAGCCTCTGTTTAAGACCATATAAGCATTTGCTCTTATCATATTTGAAATTAGCCTGATAAAGACACTTTTGCTGGGCAAAGCACTACTGGACCCTGCCAGGTCCATTCCTGCCCAGGGCATCCCATTCTGTAACTAAAGCAGCCTCTGTTTAAGACCATATAAGCATTTGCTCTTATCATATTTGAAATTAGGCCTGATAAAGACACTTTTGCTGGGCAAAGCACTACTGGACCCTGCCAGGTCCATTCCTGCCCAGGGCATCCCATTCTGTGACTACAGCAGCCTCTGTTTAAGACCATATAAGCATTTGCTCTTATCATATTTGAAATTAGCCTGATAAAGACACTTTTGCTGGGCAAAGCACTACTGGACCCTGCCAGGTCCATTCCTGCCCAGGGCATCCCATTCTGTGACTAAAGCAGCCTCTGTTTAAGACCATATAAGCATTTGCTCTTATCATATTTGAAATTAGCCTGATAAAGACACTTTTGCTGGGCAAAGCACTACTGGACCCTGACAGGTCCATTCCTGCCCAGGGCATCCCATTCTGTGACTAAAGCAGCCTCTGTTTAAGACCATATAAGCATTTGCTCTTATCATATTTGAAATTAGCCTGATAAAGACACTTTTGCTGGGCAAAGCACTACTGGACCCTGCCAGGTCCATTCCTGCCCAGGGCATCCCATTCTGTGACTAAAGCAGCCTCTGTTTAAGACCATATAAGCATTTGCTCTTATATTTGAAATTAGCCTGATAAAGACACTTTTGCTGGGCAAAGCACTACTGGACCCTGCCAGGTCCATTCCTGCCCAGGGCATCCCATTCTGTGACTAAAGCAGCCTCTGTTTAAGACCATATAAGCATTTGCTCTTATCATATTTGAAATTAGCCTGATAAAGACACTTTTGCTGGGCAAAGCACTACTGGACCCTGCCAGGTCCATTCCTGCCCAGGGCATCCCATTCTGTGACTAAAGCAGCCTCTGTTTAAGACCATATAAGCATTTGCTCTTATCATATTTGAAATTAGCCTGATAAAGACACTTTTGCTGGGCAAAGCACTACTGGACCCTGCCAGGTCCATTCCTGCCCAGGGCATCCCATTCTGTGACTAAAGCAGCCTCTGTTTAAGACCATATAAGCATTTGCTCTTATATTTGAAATTAGCCTGATAAAGACACTTTTGCTGGGCAAAGCACTACTGGACCCTGCCAGGTCCATTCCTGCCCAGGGCATCCCATTCTGTGACTAAAGCAGCCTCTGTTTAAGACCATATAAGCATTTGCTCTTATCATATTTGAAATTAGCCTGATAAAGACACTTTTGCTGGGCAAAGCACTACTGGACCCTGCCAGGTCCATTCCTGCCCAGGGCATCCCATTCTGTGACTAAAGCAGCCTCTGTTTAAGACCATATAAGCATTTGCTCTTATCATATTTGAAATTAGCCTGATAAAGACACTTTTGCTGGGCAAAGCACTACTGGACCCTGCCAGGTCCATTCCTGCCCAGGGCATCCCATTCTGTGACTAAAGCAGCCTCTGTTTAAGACCATATAAGCATTTGCTCTTATCATATTTGAAATTAGCCTGATAAAGACACTTTTGCTGGGCAAAGCACTACTGGACCCTGCCAGGTCGATTCCTGTTGGGGCATCCCATTCTGTGACTACAGCAGCCTCTGTTTAAGACCATATAAGCATTTGCTCTTATCATATTTGAAATTAGCCTGATAAAGACACTTTTGCTGGGCAAAGCACTACTGGACCCTGCCAGGTCCATTCCTGCCCAGGGCATCCCATTCTGTGACTACAGCAGCCTCTGTTTAAGACCATATAAGCATTTGCTCTTATCATATTTGAAATTAGCCTGATAAAGACACTTTTGCTGGGCAAAGCACTACTGGACCCTGCCAGGTCGATTCCTGTTGGGGCATCCCATTCTGTGACTACAGCAGCCTCTGTTTAAGACCATATAAGCATTTGCTCTTATCATATTTGAAAATAGCCTGATAAAGACACTTTTGCTGGGCAAAGCACTACTGGACCCTGCCAGGTCCATTCCTGCCCAGGGCATCCCATTCTGTGACTAAAGCAGCCTCTGTTTAAGACCATATAAGCATTTGCTCTTATCATATTTGAAATTAGCCTGATAAAGACACTTTTGCTGGGCAAAGCACTACTGGACCCTGCCAGGTCCATTCCTGCCCAGGGCATCCCATTCTGTGACTAAAGCAGCCTCTGTTTAAGACCATATAAGCATTTGCTCTTATATTTGAAATTAGCCTGATAAAGACACTTTTGCTGGGCAAAGCACTACTGGACCCTGCCAGGTCCATTCCTGCCCAGGGCATCCCATTCTGTGACTAAAGCAGCCTCTGTTTAAGACCATATAAGCATTTGCTCTTATCATATTTGAAATTAGCCTGATAAAGACACTTTTGCTGGGCAAAGCACTACTGGACCCTGCCAGGTCCATTCCTGCCCAGGGCATCCCATTCTGTGACTAAAGCAGCCTCTGTTTAAGACCATATAAGCATTTGCTCTTATCATATTTGAAATTAGCCTGATAAAGACACTTTTGCTGGGCAAAGCACTACTGGACCCTGCCAGGTCCATTCCTGCCCAGGGCATCCCATTCTGTGACTAAAGCAGCCTCTGTTTAAGACCATATAAGCATTTGCTCTTATATTTGAAATTAGCCTGATAAAGACACTTTTGCTGGGCAAAACACTACTGGACCCTGCCAGGTCCATTCCTGCCCAGGGCATCCCATTCTGTGACTAAAGCAGCCTCTGTTTAAGACCATATAAGCATTTGCTCTTATCATATTTGAAATTAGCCTGATAAAGACACTTTTGCTGGGCAAAGCACTACTGGACCCTGCCAGGTCCATTCCTGCCCAGGGCATCCCATTCTGTGACTAAAGCAGCCTCTGTTTAAGACCATATAAGCATTTGCTCTTATCATATTTGAAATTAGCCTGATAAAGACACTTTTGCTGGGCAAAGCACTACTGGACCCTGCCAGGTCCATTCCTGCCCAGGGCATCCCATTCTGTGACTACAGCAGCCTCTGTTTAAGACCATATAAGCATTTGCTCTTATCATATTTGAAATTAGCCTGATAAAGACACTTTTGCTGGGCAAAGCACTACTGGACCCTGCCAGGTCCATTCCTGCCCAGGGCATCCCATTCTGTGACTACAGCAGCCTCTGTTTAAGACCATATAAGCATTTGCTCTTATCATATTTGAAATTAGCCTGATAAAGACACTTTTGCTGGGCAAAGCACTACTGGACCCTGCCAGGTCCATTCCTGCCCAGGGCATCCCATTCTGTGACTAAAGCAGCCTCTGTTTAAGACCATATAAGCATTTGCTCTTATCATATTTGAAATTAGGCCTGATAAAGACACTTTTGCTGGGCATAGCACTACTGGACCCTGCCAGGTCCACTTCTGTTGGGGCATCCCATTCTGTGACTAAAGCAGCCTCTGTTTAAGACCATATAAGCATTTGCTCTTATTATATTTATATTATAAGACACTTTTGCTGGGCATAGGCTTACTGCTGCCTGCCAGGTGCACTTCTGTTGAGGCATCCCATTCTGTAACATAGCATACCCCTCTTTATTTACACTAAGCAGCTCTCTTATTTACACTAAGCAGGCCTGTTGGAGGCTGAGTGTTACTGCTCACTTTTGGTGTGCATTATATTCGGTTTCATATAGACCCACCGCTGCCCGGGGTTTTTTTAAATATCACCTACTACCACGCCAGTTAGACTATGTCGGGCAGACAAGTGCCTGGAAGTGAAAAGAGGAGTTTCAGAGGCCAAGATTCCGCAGGCAGAGCTCGCATCAGACTGGGGCCAGTAGCAGCAGGAGTCACGCTGAGAGACCTAATCTGCCAGTATCTGCTAGCGGTCGGGTCTCCACCAGTAACGCATCTGCCGTGGTAGATTGGCTGACGCGCTCATCAACAACATCATCACAACTTACATCTGAGACCCCCAGTCTAGGGTCGGTAGGTTCCTCTGACACAACCCTGAGTTGGCATGCCCCGAGAGCAGTCCCTGTCCTCCCATTGCCTCTGTCCTACGCCGTTCCCTCCCCCAGCGACGTATCCTATGCTTTGGGTTCAGCTCCACTCTTTAGTGAGGAGGACGATCAGATACAGGAGGACAGTCAGCAGCTACTGCCCAGCCAAGAAATGGAGGTGGCTTCTTTAGCTAGGCAGACAAATAGTGATGTGGACAGTGTCGTGGGTGCTGCGAGCGTTCCAGCTCCTGCGCCAGACACTGTTGACGAATCCACGAACATCAGTGACGTACAGCCACAACTCGGTGATGATGATGATGATGATGACGATGAAGCCGATCGCACTTGGGAGCCGGGTGATGAAGGGGCTTCATCGTCATCATCAGGAGAAGAGGGGCGCAGGTTGCCCCGGAGTCAGCAGCTGAGGCAGCAAGGTGGTAGCAGTCAGCATGGGGGCACAATTCCAAAGGCTGGAGCCGGCCGGGGCCGGGGCCGGGGTAGAGCACCTGCTGTGCGGCAGTCTACCTTATCGGGAGGTAGTGGAGCAGGGGTTCCTGGAGTTGGCAACAGCAGCAGTGAATCAGTGAGGCCAGGGGGTGGGAAAAGTAGCTACTCGGCAGTGTGGCAGTTTTTCCTGAGGCATCCGCAGGAGGGTAACATGGCCACATGCAAGATATGTAGGCAAAAG
Organism: Gastrophryne carolinensis; assembly: GCA_027917425.1. Classification (NCBI taxonomy): domain Eukaryota; kingdom Metazoa; phylum Chordata; class Amphibia; order Anura; family Microhylidae; genus Gastrophryne; species Gastrophryne carolinensis. The sequence goes on along the minus strand of CM051235.1, from coordinate 329,890,037 downwards.
GTGAAGCGTGGCCAGGGTCCAAATGTTGGCACCACGGCCCTGCGTCAACATATGATGCGTCACCATAAAACGACCTGGGAGAACCGAGGCTCCCAAGGGGTGGTCCAGTCTGCTTCCTCACCAAGTGAGCTCCCAATTTCTGCCAGCCAAGGCTCCAGCACCTCAGCCGAAGGCAGCTGTGCGTCATACCCATCCTCTGTCGCTCCTGCTCCTCCTCCTCCTCCTCCAAGTCATGCATCCCGCCAGCAATCCATCAGCGAAGCCATGTCCAAGAGACAGCAGTATGCGCCCACTCATCCTACGGCGCAGAAGCTGAATGTGCTCCTGTCCAAGTTGCTGGTGCTGCAGTCGCTCCCTTTTCAGGTGGTGGAATCTGCACCTTTCAGAGAACTGATGGCTTGTGCCGAGCCGAGGTGGAGAGTCCCAAGCCGTCATTTCTTTGCCAAGAAGGCAGTACCAGCGCTGCACACTTTTGTTGAACAGAAGGTGGGCCAGTCCTTGAGCCTGTCGGTGTGTAGCAAAATACATGGCAGCGCCGACATCTGGAGCTGTAACTACGGTCAGGGGCAGTACATGTCGTTTACGGCCCACTGGGTGAATGTGGTCCCTTTGCAGCAGCAACTTGGACAGGTCACGCCGCTTCGGCCTCCGCGCTCTCTGCCCATTGGGCCTGTGACACCGTGCGACTCGGCCTCCTCATCCTCCGCCATCTCCTCACCCTCCACTGTAGGCTCAAGTCTCAGTGCCCCTCCAGTCTACCATGTGTGCAGGGCACGGAGGTGTCACGCAGTGCTTCACATGGTTTGTCTTGGCGAACGGAGTCACACAGGGGAGGAACTGCTTAAATGTATTCATCAGGAAATCCAAACATGGCTTACTCCGAGAAAACTTAAAATGGGAATCATGGTTACCGACAATGGGAAAAACATTTTGTCTGCGCTGCGCCAAGGAAGCCTGACCCATGCCCCCTGCATGGCTCACGTCTTCAATCTGGTTGTCAAGCGGTTTCTGAAGTGTTCCCCCCATCTGCAAGACATCCTAACAACTTCAAGGAAACTTTGCATGCACTTCAGCCACTCCTACACCGCCAAACACACCCTTCTTGAGCTACAGCGTCAGAATGGTATCCCCCAACATAGTCTGATTTGCGATGTTTCCACCCGTTGGAATTCCACCCTTCACATGTTGGACCGATTATATGAACAGAGAAAAGCCATCACGGATTTCCTGATGATCCAAGCAGATAGGGGGACTCCCCTGTGTAACTTCAATGTCAACCAGTGGCAGCTCATACGTGACACCTGCCGTTTGCTCAGGCCCTTTGAGGATGCCACTTTATTTGTCAGTCGGCAGGATTACGGGATGAACGACGTGATTCCACTGCTTCATGTACTACAGCACATGTTGGAAACCATGGCTGGTCAGGGCACTGGAGACATGGCGTTTACATCTTACGGCCACATGAACCCCGCTGGAGCTGAACTGGAGGAGGAGGAAGAGGAGGAGGAGGAGTTGCCCAGCGAAACACAGTTTAGGCTTGGCGAAATGGCTGGTTTATCTAGTCAGCGGACAGGAGAGGAGGAGCAGGAGCAGCCAGAGGAGCTAGAGGTTTTTGAGGAAGGCGAGACAGAGGACCCGGGCACACCGTGGCAGTATGCAGTGGAGATGGAGACAGGTAGTCCATCCGAGTCACTTGCGCAAATAGCACGAAGCATGCTCACGTGCTTGCGTAGTGACCCCAGAATTGTTTCCATCTGTCGGCGGGATGACTTCTGGCTGTCCACCTTATTGGACCCTCGCTTCCGGCACAAAATGGGGGCATTTTTTAAACCCACCGAGAGGGAGGACAAACTCAACTACTACAAAGACATTCTACGTAGGCAGTTGGCCGATGCCTATCTGCGCCATGGTCCATACTCTCGCAGGTCTGACTCGAGGGGACCTCTGCGCTCACCTTCCACTGCCATGGCCGCTGGGGGGGTTGGCAGCAGCAGCAGCAGAAGCTCCATCAGCAGCAGCAGCCTCAGTCTTCAGTCGCTAATGAGTAGCTTTCTACACCCGCATAGTGAGGCTACTCATGAGCAGCAGGAAGACCTGGAGCAGGACCTGAACCAGCAGGTCATGTCATACTTTGACATGACCATGCCAACACACCTTGAGGATCCGCTGGACTTCTGGGCAGCCAAACTTGATTTGTGGCCGCAACTAGCAGAGTTTGCCCTGGAAAAGCTGTCCTGCCCGGCAAGTAGCGTGCCATCTGAGCGGGTGTTTAGTGCGGCGGGGGCCATAGTTACGGCGAGGAGAACTCGTCTGTCAACTAAAAATGTGGAGAGACTCACCTTTGTCAAAATGAATCAGGGATGGATCAGCCAGGATTTCCACCCACCAATGCCTGATGCATGCGACTAGATTCAGCATGGTGCCACGTTTTACACTTTCCAAATGGTGCAAAACATATTTATGTCTTTAGGCCATTTTTTGGGCTCCTGCTGCTGCTACTGTCAACTCCTGCCAACTCCAGGGTGTGATTCATCCAATTTTTGGGCTCCTGAAGCCAACTCCAGTGTATATTTGGGCTCCTGCTGCTGCTGCTGCCAACTTCTGCCAACTCCAGGGTGTGATTCATCCAATTTTTGGGCTCCTGAAGCCAACTCCAGTGTATATTTGGGCTCCTGCTGCTGCTACTGTCAACTCCTGCCAACTCCAGGGTGTGATTCATCCAATTTTTGGGCTCCTGAGGCCAACTCCAGTGTATATTTGGGCTCCTGCTGCTGCTGCTGCCAACTTCTGCCAACTCCAGGGTGTGATTCATCCAATTTTTGGGCTCCTGAAGCCAACTCCAGTGTATATTTGGGCTCCTGCTGCTGCTACTGTCAACTCCTGCCAACTCCAGGGTGTGATTCATCCAATTTTTGGGCTCCTGAAGCCAACTCCAGTATATATTTGGGCTCCTGCTGCTGCTGCTGCCAACTTCTGCCAACTCCAGGGTGTGATTCATCCAATTTTTGGGCTCCTGCTGCTGCTGCTGCCAACTTCTGCCAACTCCAGGGTGTGATTCATCCAATTTTTGGGCTCCTGAAGCCAACTCCAGTGTATATTTGGGCTCCTGCTGCTGCTGCTGTCAACTCCTGCCAACTCCAGGGTGTGATTCATCCAATTTTTGGGCTCCTGAAGCCAACTCCAGTGTATATTTGGGCTCCTGCTGCTGCTGCTGCCAACTTCTGCCAACTCCAGGGTGTGATTCATCCAATTTTTGGGCTCCTGAGGCCAACTCCAGTGTATATTTGGGCTCCTTCTGCCCCTCATAGTGATGCCACTTCAACTCTCTGCAATTGTGCCGCTCTGCGATTCTATTAGCGATGCCTCTGATCTGCATGTGATATTTCTTCAAAGTATTATTTAACTAACCCAGCACGCATCCTGTGCGTGTTACAGCAAGGCTGAATGGTTTACAACCCTATTGAGGCTCTAGGAGGCTCAGAAATAGCCGTTATTCTTAGTATGTCACACACCCCGCTTCAAGAATCCATAACATGTGGGTAATATCGTCCTGAAGAGGGCGTTCCTGCAGAGATGATAGCAAAAGAAAGCCCCTCCCTGATCCATAAATACCTGGGACCTCCCACTCACTACCCAGTTTTCCATCTCTGCAGACGGCGAGCAAGTCAGAAGATGATGGCTCCTCCTTGCTCAGGGGGATTTCAGGTAGCCGGGGTAACTCCCGGCCTCTTATTTTGTCTATTTCCGCTCGGACCCCTGTTTGTCCCAAAATTTACCTCAGATTACATGCCTCCACAGTCTTGGCTGCTGGCCCGAGCGAGGGTACATTGGCACCTCTGGTGCCGAGGAGCAGAGCTCCACCGTGAGACCCTAAAAGAGAGGGTAGGCGGTCATACCGGGTAGGTGATCCCGGTTTGGGATGCCCCGTCCCTTGACTTTTCCCCTGGGGGGGGGCCCTTCCCTTTACCAACTATGGGGGCTGGGGGTTCCTCTCATAGGGGTTAGCTTTATCACTTTCTCTTGTTGATGTGGAGCGTCTGGAAGTAATCCCTCAATGAATTGGTTGCACTGTTGTTACTATGTTGCAGCACCGCGGCTGTCATTGCAGCCGGGTGCCGGGGTTTTTCAGTCTGTGAGGTAATTTTTACCTCACACGCTTTGGGGGGGCGGGGCTGGCACTCGGCGCTCTGCCGCGGCCAGCCCCCGTTCTCTCATTCATTTCTCGCCGCAGCGAGCGGGGCGGGTGCTCCGCTAGTGATAGCGGGAGCTCCCGCTGTCATGGCAGCCGGCGCCGCGGTTGTCGGCGGCGCCGGTCTCTGGGCTGGTGCGTGAGGGACTTCTTCCCTCACGCTTCATTCACACTGGTAGGGGGGGCAGAGCCGGGCTTTCGGCGCGTCGCCGCGGCTCCGCCCTCCTCTGTACTGGCGCCGCTGCGGAGCTGAGCTCCCTGTTACTAGGCAGCTCCCTGTTACTAGGCAGCTTAAGGGGCACAGATCAGCTTTGCGCGGGCTGCGCAGACCACGCCCCTGACAAGGCAGTTCTTCTTCTCTTCACTTCACCTCAGAAATCGCCATTGTTCTGAGGCGGATCGTTCGTAAGTGGCCCTGTGGGCCTCATTTATTTTTTCTTTTCTTTATCTGTTAAGTCTTATTGTAGGGACTTATGGGTCTCTCTCTGTCTTTTAGGTGAAGGTTATCCAGGAGGATCTTCTGTAGTATTGGAAGGTCTCTCCTGATCCTGGGTCCCTGGGTCCATTTTAGCATCACAAATCCTCCCACTCGGGACATTAAAGGGGCATCCCGGGTTGTCTAACTGGCGTAATTCCCTGGGTCATAGCGACCACTCAAAATTCACCTTATGGAGGCATCCCCGGATACTGGGACTGGGACCCCTTCGGGGCATCCCAAAAAGTGTATGTTGTGTGGGATTTCCATTACTGGGGATGATGTGTTACTGTGTATACCATGTGCACAGCAAACTATTACGCGGCAGTCCGAACCCCAAGCGGCGGGGTCAGCACAGCCGGCCACCTCAACTCCCCCTCCCGCCTTGACTCGTGCCCCGTGTGACGTGGTCATGGGCAGGGATCTGCAATCCGAGATGTGTGCCAGATTGGCTAGCCTTGAGAAAATGCTCTCTAGCTCGGTCGCCCGTAAGGCTCCGTCTAAGAGAAAGCATTTGTCGCCGGCTCCGCCGGTGGATGATCTTGATGACAGAGACAATCTGGATTGGTCTGATTATCCTCAGCTAGAGGAGGGGGAAGTTGATGAGGGTTCAGAATTTTCGGATGATGAGCAGTCTGCTGGCGCTGATGCCGAGCTTTCTGATTTAGGGAGATCCTTGGACTCTCCTCACGCTCTGTCTCTCATGCTGGAAGTTCTGAATATTTCCCCTCCCGAGGAGGCGTCACAGCAGAAAGGTGAATTGTTTGAGGAATCCAGGCCGCGCCTGGAGTTTCCTACGCAACGCCATTTTGATAGAATCATTGACAAGGAATGGGATAGGCCGGCTCGGCTCCCTGGCATCCCTCAGGAGTGGGATAGGAAATATCCCTTTCCTTCTGAGGCGGTCAAGCGCTGGGCATCTCCCCCCGAGGTGGATGCACCGGTTTTGGGGTTGTCTAACTCCTCGGTTTTAAACAGACCTGATTGTTCCACTCTCAAAGATGGAGAGGATAAACGTATTGATCAGATGGCTTCTCATGGCTTTACTAGCATTGGGTCGGCCATCCGGCCTGTGTGCGCTTCGGAGCTAATGGTGTTGGCTACCAGGTCTGTGGTCAGGGACCTGTTGACTTCTTCCGGGCTTCGTCCTGGTAGTAACGAGTTCCTTAGCCTTAAACGGTGTGAGTTGTTTCTATCCTTTGTGTTGACTGCCTTGGATGACACTTTGATGATGTGTGGTAGGACGTCGGCTCTGCTTGTGGCTATTCGGCACTCGGTGTGGCTGCGCCAGTGGGCGGCCGATTTTATGTCAAAAAAATATCTGACGGCTTTACCCTTTGTTGGTCTACGGCTCTTTGGAGAGACATTGGACTCTGTCACCAAGGGTGGTAGGTTACCTCAACGTAAGAAACAACGCCGCCCTTTTCGGGGGGCGCCTGCCTTTACCCCCTCCTTTCGGGGGGCCAGATCTGGTAGGGGTTCTGCATTTCCCTCTTCCAGAGGAGATTCCGGAAACAGGGGCAGAGGACGTGCCCGTTCTGGATACAGTTGGGGCTCTAAGCCCAAACCGGCTGCCAAGCCGGCTCAGCAATGAGGGGGCGCCCTCACCCATGCGGGTGGGGGGACGGCTGCAGCACTTCTCTCAGATCTGGGATCAAGAGGTCTCGGACAGATGGATCCGGGAAGTGGTGTCTTCCGGCTACAAGCTGGAGTTCGAGCTCCGCCCCCCTTCCAGATTTGTCAGGTCTCGGATGCCGTCGGAGCCTCTAGCGGCGCAGGGGCTCCTGGTGGCAGTGGAGAATCTTCTGGACATGGCTGTCATTTGCCCAGTGCCCCCTTCAGATCGGGGCAGGGGCTTTTATTCCAATCTGTTCACGGTACCCAAGAAGGACGGGTTGGTCCGACCCATCTTGGATCTGAAGTTTCTCAACAGGTTCATCCGGCCGAGGAAATTCCGCATGGAAACGCTGCGTTCGGCCATTCACTCTCTTCGTCAGGGAGACTTTCTGATGTCCATAGACATCAAGGATGCTTATCTACACGTTCCGGTTTTTCCAGCACACCAGAGGTTTCTCAGGTTCGTGGTGGAGGATCGGCACTTTCAGTTTGTGGCACTTCCTTTCGGTCTCACCTCAGCTCCTCGGGTGTTCACCAAGGTGCTAGCGGGGGTGATGGCTCTGCTCAGAGGCCAGGGTATCCGCATTCTGCCCTATTTGGACGATCTACTGATCATGGCCTCTTCCTTCAACCAAGCGGAGTTGGACACCAGAGCGGTGGTGTCCACTCTGGAAAGGTTCCGTTGGGTGATCAACCACCCCAAGTCTTCTCTTTCTCCGTCCAGAATTCTGACCTTTCTGGGAATGTCTCTGGACACTTCACAGGCCAGGGTGTTTCTACCCCAGGCCAAGATTCTTTTGATTCAGGAGTTAGTTCGGCTTCTCTTGTCTACCCCTCATCCGACCATCCGGTTAGGGATGAGGCTGGTGGGGTTAATGGTGGCCTCATTCGAGGCAGTTCCCTTTGCGCAGTTTCACACAAGGACGCTTCAGCTTCTTCTGTTGAAGGTTTGGGACAAGTCTCCTCTATCGCTGGATCAGTCCTTCCTGATGACTCCCTGAGTTCGTCGATCCCTGCAATGGTGGCTGGGGTCGGTCAATCTGTTGAAGGGCAGATCTTTTCTGGCTCCGTGTTGGGAAACAGTCACCACGGATGCCAGTCTGTCAGGTTGGGGGGGTGTTTGGAAGGACCTCCAGTTTCAGGGTTTGTGGGGCCCGCGGGAGGCTCACGAGCCCATCAATGTTCTGGAGTTGAGAGCCATCAGGTTGGTTCTGTTTCGCTTGACTCATCAGTTGAGAGGCCTGCCAGTTCAGGTCCGGTCGGACAACAGAACGGCGGTTGCTTACATCAATCACCAAGGAGGGACTCGCAGCAGGAGTGCCCTCAGGGAAGTGTCTTTGATTCTGGACTGGGCAGAGACCCACGTCCCGTGTATCTCAGCAGTCTACATTCCGGGAGTGGAGAACACGGAGGCGGACTTGCTGAGCAGGGCCTCCTCTCGTCAGGGGGAGTGGTCTCTCAGTCCCAAGGTGTTTCGTTCGATTTGTCTCAGGTGGGGGGTCCCAGCGGTGGACCTCTTTGCTTCTCGTCACAATCACAAGCTTCCAGTCTTTGTGTCTCTCTCGCGGGATCCTCTGGCTCTGACAGTGGATGCCATGTCTCTAAACTGGAGGGATCTGGGGCTCCTTTACCTGTTTCCTCCATTCCCAATGCTAGCCAGAGTGCTGCGCAAACTGGCCTTGGATGGTGCGTCGGCAATTCTGGTGGCCCCAAGGTGGCCAAGGCGAGTTTGGTTCGCAGATCTTGTAAGACTGGCAGAGGATCAGTTCGCCCTGCCTCTGCTGCCGGACCTGCTCACCCAGGGTCGGCTGCGCTATCCCAATTTACCATCGCTGGCTTTGACGGCATGGCTGCTGAAACCGCCATCTTGAAGGAGGAAGGTCTTTCTGACGCAGTGATTCAGACTCTTATCTGTGCCAGGAAGCGCTCTTCCTCTTCTATTTACTACAGGACTTGGAGGGCCTATATTGATTGGTGTGAAAGTAGGTCTTTCTCTTGTCGAGAGTTCTCCATTCCTAGAATTTTAGAGTTTCTCCAACATGGTCTAGATCTGGGGCTCCAGCTTAGTACATTGAAAGGGCAGGTTTCTGCCCTGGCGGTGTTCTTCCAAAGGTCTTTTGCACTTCATCCCTTAGTCAAGACCTTTTTCCAAGGTGTTACACATGTTCGGCCTCCTAGGAAGCCTTTTGTTCCAGTTTGGGATTTGAACCTGGTTCTTTCTGCTCTCCAGGGCCCTCCGTTTGAGCCCTTGAAGGAGATAGCTTTGTCTTCTCTTACCCAAAAGGTGGCCTTTTTGGTGGCTATCACTTCGGTTAGGCGTGTTTCTGAGTTGGCAGCTTTATCCATTACAGCTCCGTACTTCGAGAAACATCAGGACAAGGTTGTCTTTCGTTTCAAGCAGGATTTTCTTCCTAAAGTGGTCTCGGAGTTTCATCTGAATCAGGACATTGTTTTGCCCTCTCTATGCCCAAATCCCAGCGACGACAAGGAAAGGGCATTGCATTCCTTGGATGTAGTTCGTGTTGTGGAACATTATCTGGAGGTTACGTCTTCCTTTCGTAAGACTGATGCTTTCTTTGTGGTGCCCTGCGGGCCTAGGAAAGGTTTGGCTCCTGCCAAATTTTCCATTAGTAAATGGATTCGTCAGGCCATCATTGGGGCCTATTCTGCCAAGGGGAGGAGTCCCCCTTTTCGTGTTACTGCTCATTCTACTCGTGCAGTTGGTGCGTCTTGGGCCTTTCAGCACCAGGCTTCTGTTGAACAAGTTTGTAAGGCCGCTACCTGGTCTTCGGTTCACATCTTTTCCAAGTTTTACAAAGTTGATGTTAGGGCATCAGCGGATGCTGTTTTTGGCCGCAAAGTTTTGCAAGCTGTTGTGGTTTAAGGTTGTGCATTGTTGCCTAGTTTTGGATCCCCGCCCTTGTTATGGACACTGCTGTTGGATGTCCCACATGTTATGGATTCTTGAAGCGGGGTGTGTGACATACTAAGAATAATACCATTTTGTGAATACTCACCTTGTAAAATGGGTATTATGAGTATGTCACACACCCCGCTTCAACCCGCCCTTTTGTATTCAGGATCCTCTTTATTGCGAACTTTGCGTGGTTGTTGTTTATATTTGCCTCTTCCTGGTCCCTTACCTTACTGCTTTCTGTATACTGGGTAGTGAGTGGGAGGTCCCAGGTATTTATGGATCAGGGAGGGGCTTTCTTTTGCTATCATCTCTGCAGGAACGCCCTCTTCAGGACGATATTACCCACATGTTATGGATTCTTGAAGCGGGGTGTGTGACATACTCATAATACCCATTTTACAAGGTGAGTATTCACAAAATGGTATTTTTAATAGCGATTCGTCGCGAATTTATTCGGGTCGAAACGATTTTTGTAGGAAAATTCGGCGAATCAGTCGAATCGAATTTTTCAAAAGTTCGCTCATCTCTAATGATGACATTCAAACTCCAAAGCACGCCTGCTTCAGCAAATATTTAACCTGACCCCTTTTGGAGTGGGAATAATCTGTGTTTAATGGGCTTTGTTCTCAAGATGGTGATATTAGTTAACTAGCATTATATATTTGTGCAGTTTTAGAGCTACAAGTAAGTAAGTAGATGATGTTAAAATTATGTAAAATATACTTTAAAACATTCTACATCATTTTTATAATTGTATTTTTCCTAATTAAAGATCTGCACAATTTAAAATTACATGTTAAAACTCAAAAAGTAATTTCAGAGAAATAAAATCATTTTAACCCTTTAACCGCCAGCCTACCTTGAGATTTTGTCACCATTTCTTGCCAGACCATTTTGCTCTATTTTGCGCTTCCCATGTTCAACTGTGATTTTTGAAGGGATTTCTAGGGATTTCCCAGGAAAGTGATATATTGTTTTCTTCAGCAGAGCCTGGGCTTTAACATGAAATGTCTTGTTTGTCATTTGTCAAGGGTATTCTTAATATTTTGGGGTGAAATATGTGCAGGATCTCCTGCCCCCTCCTTCTCCGGGCACCGATCACCGGCATCTGACAGCTGAGAGCGCTGAAGCCGGTGATCGGGGCCGGGATGATGTCATTGCTGTCGTGATGACGTCAAAGATGGCAAGATGGTGGCCGCCGTCGGAGGAGCAGAGGGGAGAGAGCCTCCCGGGCTCTCTCCTGAATATCGGTAAGTCCTGGGGGGGATCGGAGGCCCCTCAGGTGAAGAGGAGGGACAGCGGGAACCAGCGCACATGGAGGTAAGTAAATGTCATTTTTTTTTTTTACAGGAAAAGCCGGAGGCAGCTGAAACGGGGGTCACCCTATTCCAGGCCCTCTCCTGCAGCCGGAGAAGGTCCAACCGACGATCGGAGCCCACCATCTTGAAGAGGAGACCCGGCTGAATCAAACGAGGGGTCAGGTGAGTGTCTTTTTTTTTTTTTGGCTTTACTGTATGCAGAACTGTGATACCAAGACAGGTTATATGCTGTATAGTACCCAGAGCTAACGTTTTATATTCTGGTGAGGCTACAGGTAGAAGAAAGAAGAAAATTGGGTAACTGCACAACAAGGTTTTCCTGAATATGAGCAGCACCCCCTAATAACGAACATTTAGCAGACCAGATTAGTCTTTTCAGCTTCAAGCCAATCCACCCCTCCCTCCCATGCACACAGTTTCTGTTATTCTTATTCTTTACCATCATATTTCGTCAATAAAAACAGGACAAAAGCTGTAGACACAAAGTCAGCAAGCAACTTCAAATCAGATTTGCAAGATGATGAACACATGAAGAGCAGCCTGGGGGTTCAGGGGATCTGCTGGGAAGTCAGTAGAAGACAAGCTGAAGAGACAACAGTACCCAGCAGCTGAGAGGAGAGCTGGCAGCATAGATATTTCTTCTGAATATGTCAAAGTTTCTGCATCTATCTAGATGCATCCATAGCAGGCTATTATATTTTAACTCAAATCTTTTTTTAAATAAAGTGCTTAATGGACTTCTACAGCTCTATAAAAAATTATAAAAAGCCCATTTTAAAGCACAGCTTTTCTGCTGAAGGCAAATATTGCATCTTAATCATTTAAAAGGAGATGCTCATTAAAATGCATATGGCTGGATTTTTGCAGCCTAAACTTGCTTATTATAGAATATTAAATATTAGCATAAGGTTGAGTTAACCCTTTGAGAATGCCTGGATTTAAAGCTTCATCAAGTTCTTTACAGAGAAAGCAATCATAATGCTGTGTGGGTGGCAGGTTCGCTGGATAACGTATGATGAGTTTATTTTTATATCCTTCACAGGCTTTGATGTGGAGCTATTTCTAAACGCCTTTCCACTTTTTGTATTGCCCTATATTTCGGTATTGCTACACTAAGTATTTGGTGACTAGTTTTAAGCTGTTGAAAATAATTTTATTTTCAAGTCCAAAAGATTATAAATCACATAGAAGACTAACTTAAACACTCTATTTCATTGTTATTCAACTCTAGTGGAGTTATATCCATCCAGCAACATTTACACAGTTCCACACCATTCTGTGTGAGACAAATGTGTCATCAAGTAAGCAAGACCAAAGGCATTCCATGCAGTCACCACTTGCTTTCTGCTGCCTTTCTCCTAACTTACCATCATCAAAAATGCAGAAATAGGGGAATGTAAGACTTAAATAGAATCAAAACCCACAAGCTATGGTCCTGAAGTCCTAAATACCCCAGGGCTGGCCCCCTGGCAGTCCTGAATCAGGATGCGCTGCTCTGTGTAAACCCTGGGGTTGCTCGCATAACCAGAAAAATGGGCAGTCTGGCTGGACTGGCCCTTTATGATGGGTCCCATTACCTAATGATCGCTAGTTCTCAACACAAGGTAAATTAGAAGGGGTGCAGGTAGACCTATACCATACAACTATAGAAGTAACTGGGCATTAGACTGGGAAAAAAGAGCATTATAAATCAATAAATCAGAATATTTGTACAGTTACATTTTTCAAAAACATGAATAAGACATTCTCATAGTTGGGATGTTTCTAACGTATATGCTTACTAAAAAAATATGAATATCAAAAAAGAAAGGGAGGGCTAGCTTAACTTTAAACTGGACCAACAGCCTTGCACAGTTAAAAAACTTCCCAAAACTCACTTGTGAAAGCTGAAATGCCACCATCTTGGAGCACCCGGGAGGCTTCCTTCATTTCCAGCATCCCTGCCATGCTGCTGCTTGGACTTAACCGACTTAACCAACAATGCAAAGTGGTAGTAAACCCAGCAGTGCTTCCTCTTTTCAGGCCAATGGCAAATCCATAAGACACTATTGTGGGGGTGAGGGTATCGACCACAACAACAGATACAAAAAGGTACAAAAAATAGATGTTTATGTGCAACAATCTGAAATGCCCTGTTTTTTTTCGTAAAGGTGTTGGTTATTTAAATAGATATTGTAATTTAATTCAGCCATGTCCTGCCTGACTGCCATGTGAAACCCCCTAGCTGCTCAATCGGTACACTTTGATATAATGCTGGTATACTTCCATGTTTCTCAGATAGTTCTTTATGGCCACAGGTCATTCTTTCAGAATTTTTATTCATCCATCCATGGCATATATTCTGTTACTAAAATGTCTAATGGGGCTGGGTACTTTCTTCTCTCTCCATATATAATGTACAAAATAATCTACAGCTTTTATCAACAGACAGTGGGGTACATCGGATCAATATTAGGTGGTCAGGTAATTTCTCCACTCATCTTTGGCTTTTTCTCCCTTTTCTTGGTTTAACAATAATGGCTGGATGCCTTTTTCAAGACAAATGACGATTTTACAATGCAAACTTACAGACACTTTAGGAAAACATTTAGACAAAGGATGAATAAAAGAGTTCTGTTTAACTAGGCCAAGGGCCAAACGATTTCAATTGTCACTGTTGAGTGGTATAATCACTGCTTAATGTGTACTGCAATAGCACAAATAAATCATTTTTCCTCAGCTCACCAATTCCTTGCTGTCATCTGAGTTTCATTGTCTAATCTGTGAATTGATGCATAAGAGGCATGGAAACATTTGGGGTTGCAATGTTACAGGGATCCTCTGCTGCTGGAAGAAGAAAACATTTTTACCAGCTTACCATGTCCTTGTTAGAGATACAATATCTATTCAACTGTCAAGCTGAGTGACTTTTGCTGGATTAGCTGCAGTTTACATTTATGAAAGATGGCGCTGTTACATATATGTTTCTGTAGTCTCTGTTGTACATTGTCTGCTGCATGTTGGGTTTCCTGTACACTGAGGCGATCTCTATGACTTTGTTTCTGTCTGTTATCCACCATGTAAGGTGATCTTCACTTATGTTAAAGTAAAGTAAAGCCAGTTTTTGTTACACCAAAAATGTCTATCTGGATTTGACTCCGCAGCACTGAGCACTCACAATTTGCAACATGTTATTGGCCCAGTGACCGAATAAAGCCCCAGAGACTGGATAAAGCCCAAAGACCAGACACAGCCCAGGCAGAGCAAAGCCCAAAATGGGTGACAGTGCGGCTGATGCGGAGATCGACATAAAGAACCTTGCACAGAGACATCTCCTGTATACAAGTAAGACTGTTTTTATATAAAATAAAATAAATATATATAAAGGAGGGAAATGGCCAGCAGCTCAGAGCTTAAACTCTCAATGGCCAAGCTGAACAATGACAATTATAAGCTATGGAAGTTTAAAATGAAAATTATATTATCCAGAGATGACTTGTGTAAGGTTGTCACCGAGAGAACCACAGGAAAATTATCAGGGCTGGGGCAAAAAACAGACAGGCACAAGTTGATTCTGCTGTGGAAACTTTTCAAAATTAGGCTTAGCAGAGAGCAAGAAATGTAGGAGCACATAAATGGCATGCTGGAAGTGATCACACAAGATTAGTGAGAATATAACAGACAGTCACGCCACAGCCATTTTTTTGTGCAGCTTACCCGATACATACCCTGCACTAATCGATGCGCTGGAGACACGGCCTGAGACAGATCTGACACTAGAATTTGTAAAGACTAGGCTCATAGATGAGAATCAGCAAAGAAAGCAGCTTGTGCATGACTCCACAGAAACGGACACCAGAACTGCTCTTAAAGCTACGGGCACAAGAGGGTCAGTTCATGGTCGGTGCTCAATAAAACCCAAACCATGCATGCACCAAAATTCCTCTTTAGGTGCTTTTCGTCGGAAATTTCCACAAACGCAATGACTGTACACATGTAGCACAGGTGTTTAGGACACAGATATCCAGAATGCATACAAGAACTACATAGGAGGAATCTGACAAATAATCTAACAGCATCCATTTATCCAGTTACCTTTTAAGTGTGAATGTTGCATCAAATCCAAAGCTACAAAAGCACAATTCCTAGAGTCAGTCAGAATAGAGCTTCAAGACCACTTGACCTAGTTCACAGTGATGTATTTGGCCCCTAAACCCACCTACACCTGGAGGCAACTGGTGCATAGACTTAAATAGATGACTATTCAAGATGCACAGTCAATTATCTAATGCAACACAAGAGTGAAGTCTATGTAAAGACAAGTAACATGTTTCAGAGGGTGAAAATGGAGCTGAATTCTCAGACACAAATTACAAGAGCACTTAAATCAAAATGGAATAGAGCATCAAAACACAGTTTCATATATACCAGAGCAAAATAGAGTAGCTGAAAGAAAGAACTGCACTCTGACTGAAATTATCAGATGTATACTGACAGACTCTGGGCTATCACAAAAATACTGGGGTGAGGCAGCAATGCCGCTTGTTTGCAGAACAGACTCTTTTCTACAACAGTGGAGAGAACTCCATATGAACTGTGGCACAATGAGAAGCCAGGTGTAAAACATCTACATGTTTTTGGATGCAAAGCATCCATCTACATTCCAGAGGAAAAACACATCAAACACTCAAACAGATCATTTGAATGAATCTTTGTTGGATACACTGAAAATGTTAAGGGTTACAGAATCCTAAATACCAAAACAGACAAGGTTGCCATTAGCAACAGGACAACTTCCAAGTGAGATGAGAGATGCAAGCGCAACACTTTGATATGACAACAACGTTTCCACATGGCGAGTTAACAGATGACATCTACATGGAACAACCAACCAGTATTCAAATACCTAGTATGCAAATGTCAGAAGAGTATATGTGGTCTACAGCAAGCCGCCAGAGCATGGAATATGAAATTAATGAAATGCTTATATACAATGACTTTCAGAGAAGTAAGGCAGACCCCTGCTTATACACAAAGATATTGGCCAAAATACCTATGTGTTTATTTATGTGGACGACATCCTACTTTGTTTTGAGCAAGAAGGGGATAAAGCAGAAATAATGCAAACCTCAATCAGCCTTTTGAGACCAAAGATTTTGGAAACACAAAGATTTACCTTGGCATTCAGATTGAGAGAGAAGAATGGCAGCTGTCTTCTGAACCACAAACTACATACTGAATTGAAACTTTTGGAATGGAAGATGCCAAACCAGTAAAATCTCCCATGTAAACCAACTACCTGAAGGAGATAAATAGTCAGGATACTGGACTAACAGCTAACACTTAGTACAGGAAAGCAATAGGGACATTGCTGTATAATAGCATACCGCAAAAATGCTTGACATTGCAGCAGCTATCGGAATCCTATGCAGAATGGTTTCAATGGCAAGTCAGATGCACTGGAATACTGGGCCAGAGACAACAGTGACTGAAAATCTACCAGTGGCTACTTGTTTCATCTATCGGGAGGTGCTATCAATTGCACTAACAGAAAGCACCTCTCTGTTACACTATCGTCTACTGAAGCGGAGTACATTGCAGCATCGCCGGCAAGCCAAGAAGTTATATGGCTAAGATGACTGTTAACAGGCTTAGGTCAACCACAGTTGGAACCAACGAGAATCTTTGATGTCAATCGAGGATGCCTTGCACCAGATGAAAAGGGTTAGCTTGAGAACCAAGCACAAAAGTTCTACTTTCTGAGGGATCTTCAAAAGCAGGGACTTCTTGTGTTATTGCCCTATGGTGGATATGACAGCAGATATCTTTACCAAGCCCCTGACCATTGAAAGACACTCACAAAGACACTTACAAAGAAGATGGGTTTAACAGACTAAGCCTTAGCTGTTAAGAAGGGGTATTGGAGATACAATATTTATGCAACAGTCAAGCTTAGTCTATTGCAGAGTGACTTTTGCTGGATGGGCTGCAGTTTACATTTATGACTCTAGATTACATATATCTATGTGTAGTCTCTGTTGTACATTGTCTGCTGCATACTGTGTTTCCTGTACATTAAGGTCTATGTTATCCACCATGTAAGGTGACCTTCTCCTACTGCACTCAAGTTCCAGTAAAGCCAGTTCCTATTACATTATAAATGTCTATCTGGATTTGACTCTGCACCCAGCACTCACACTCTGTAACAGCCCAGACAACCATTTGGGAGTTTCCTTCAATTGTATACAGACAGTAGATCAATGGCCCAATAAAGGACTACACAGATTGTGTCCAAATAAATGACATTATGGGCATTATTTATCAAGAGCAATCCCCACCCAATGACACTCAACATGCATGCTTTCGCAGTAGCGCCATTCAATGTTCCATTTAAGAAAGAAAAAACAGTGTGCGCCAAAATGCTCACCATACTGCATCTAAATTGTTACCAGCGCCATGTAGGATGTAGAGCCTGTCGCTCTTCCCAAAGCAGCGGCAGATTATACAGACACCCATACCCGTTCTCCCATAGAGTTCAATAGATGGGTGTGGTAAAAGCGTTTTGTTTGTTCACAATCACTTTTAATAATTCTGACAACGCTATAGATATTGTGTTTGTTGGCCACCAAAACTTCCAAAAGTTTTGGACACCCTTTGCATGTTTTGTGTATGCAATTGTTCTAAAGCACAACGGGGGATGTTTTTAGGATATACAAATGTGAAAAGGGATGGAAACATGGCTCTGTTTATCCATATCACTGCTTTGTCGCACTGAACGGAGAACAGTACTCGGCTGCGCTCTCATAAACTAATGACATCATCAGCTCTGACATGGGAATTGTTAAATACTGCACTGGTTTAGCTACCCACAGCGGAACAAACAGCCATTGAGTGTTGTTAAATACAGCATGTGCAGACTAACACCACTGGTATCATCCATTTATCATGCAGTGCTCACATGGTACAGTGGCAGTTGGCATGGGCAGCTACAGTGGCTGCACATAAAACACTGTCAGCGCAAGTTCATACTTGCAGGCGCTGATGGGTTAGCACACTTGCCACCATTAAGAAGAAGCTGAAATAGCGCTGAAATTCTTCTTAAAGTGGACCAAAACCTAGGATTTTGACTATCCTGGGTTTTGATTCTTTCCCTGCGGGCACCCCAAATGGGGGTGCCCCGCTGTGTGAAACCTCCCAGATTGACTGAAGAAACTCACCTCTTCCAGGTCCAACAGCGCATGCGCGGCTGCTCATCCAATCAGCGCGCTCCATTTAAGATGGCGTCTAAGTTCAGCGGCTCCGAGCGCGCTGGCAGCCACATCCCCCGCTTTCCTCTAACAGGGAGCGTGCCTGGGCCAGGCACTCACAAATGGCTGGCGTGGGCACGCACCCTGCTAGAGGTTTAGTGGGGATGCAGCTGTTGGAGTGGGAACAAAGGCGAGTGAACGGGGTGACCTGGGGGGCTTTGCTGCACTAAACTGATGTGCCCAAGTGATCCACAGTTACCAGAAATATTTAGATGCAGTTACTGCTGCGCAAGAGGGCCATAACAGATGCTGAAGACAAAAGTTAACATACTTTTGACATGTGATATTGTACCATTTTCTCAACTAAAAATGATTAACTCTAATATTTTTTCAGACTCATTTCTTTATCTATTTTTAGGGCTTGTGGGAACATCTAATGTAGTTTCAGGGCATACACATAAGCACAGAAAATTCTGGATTGTTCTGAAATACCACAGTAAACCTAGAGGCCAACCTGGCCCCTATTTATTATAATTATTTTCTGTGATCCTACATTGAGCAGTGACTAAAGCCATCTATGCTGCAGCAGTGAGCACAGTTGATTAAGGGCTTTATTTATGATCGGCGCTATTTAGCATCTTTATGGTGGCTATAGGGCCAGTTTCAGAGTGCCAGCATTTTTGTCTTATCTGGCACTAGCAGTTGCTGTGCAGAACTCTATTTGGCTTTAATTGATGCACTAGGTATTGGCTGGCCAGTGTCAGTGCCAGTTGGACCCAGTTGCCAATTAACCCAGCGCCAGTGAGTGCCACTTTGTACCGCTGTTTTTCTGGCACACAATAGCATATTTATGATTTTTTTTTCTCCTTGACATTTTTGATGCTGTGTTTTTCTGGTGCTGGTTGCCATGTCATCATTACAGTTAAAAGAAATCACTGCTGGGGACAAAGGTGACAAACTTTACAGTGCATTTAGGCTGCGTTTTTAGTTTTTTTTAGTTGTCCAAATTATACATTGTTAAGCAAAAGAAGCAATGAAATTCAATTTTAATAACCCCCCCCCCCCAAAAAAAAAAATACATTTTGTGACATCTAGGCCCTGGGAATTAAAACCCATGTAAGTAATAAGCCAAAAACATTTCGATCCAGTTCTGCTCATTGTGCTCTATGTATGCTGCAACATGTTCGGCCCTAGTGTTAAATAAAATGCTAGCTGGCATCTGCATTGGCGCTGCTGTGTTTTTAATTCTTAAGTCGCAGGCTGAGTGCCGCTAAAGCCAAAAAAGTGGCACAGCTGATGCTTCTTAAATAAGGCAGCCAGAGTTTTTAATACATGAACCTGGTAGAAATCAGGAAAAATGTAAGCATGAAATTGTGCAGGTTGACGTCTAGGTCTATATAATATACAATTTAATATGTTCCCAAAATGTGGTGCAAGTGGTGAATTTCAATAAACCGCAGACACTTGGCAGCAAGCATATGATTAATTATATTCTGCTTATTCCGCACAATTTGTTGGAAAGATTTAAGAAATCAGTTCTAATGAGTTAGTTCCCCCCACTCCAACCAGCAGTCAACCTGATAATAAGATAGAAAAGGTATATTAATAGCTGGCTATGATTGAGAATGTGGCACAGGATAGATTAAACCTTGCTCTATTAAAAGCAATGGAGAATTTCAGGTAACAAATCCCTTCTGTATTTCTGCAATTGTCACAGCTGGATCGAGTATACTTCCCATTTTATTTAACATATACTTTCTCAGATTTTTTTTTATGCAGGTTTATTTTTTATTGTCAGTGGCGTGAATGGATGTGATGGTGCTGATATATCTATTAATGTCTAGTGAAGGGCAACTAGAAAGTAAAATAGTGGTACATTTATATTAAAAGAGTTATTTTTCTGCTCATTAATTTTGAATGGGAATAGTCATGAATAACCTATATTTTAGAAGCCATCTAGGGGTAGAACAAAAGCTTTATTCATTAATGTTACACCATAATCAATTTCTCCTCCTGCAAATCCTGAAATGTGCAAACACCAAAAACCTCAGTCTTGGATAGGACGTGGATTTAGAGGTTTAACTCATCCTAGACAAAGATGTCAAAATTATAGTTTCCTTTGGACCTGCCCCAGCTGAAATTATGGGAATGACTACATTTTTAGGTTACATAATGTTCATACGGAAGAAGGCCCAGCAAAGGTTTTAAAGAGGCTTTAAAGAAGGTGGGACTGTCAAAGAGATTTCTGGTGTTATCATTCAAAGAAGGACGGTACCTGATTTAGCAGGCCGTGCTGTGCGAAATGCCCTGGATTGCCCAATTTACTCACCTCACCGGCCATTCCATGGCACATGTACAGGCTTCCCTAAGCGTCCATAGCTCCATTCACCTTTATTAAGTCCCACTGGCACCTTATTGGACTGACAGAAGAGGAGAATTTGAGTGTGCGAAGAAGATCATGTTGGTTCCAACCCACCCAGGCCATGTATAATTACAACTTCTTCTTGCCAGGCTTGGGCAAATGTTATGCACTCAGGGAAATGTGGAAATATCCTGATTTAAGAATGAAGACTGAAGAGACTGGCAACTCTTACCCAGGTAGCTAATTCCTAGAGGCCATAGCATCAGTCTTCAGAAGGCTACAGGCTCAGACCAGGAACTGAGTGGTTGGAGTGACAGACTGGGAACATATACACGTAAGACAGACAACCCGTCTATACCACCAGAGAGGCAAGCCACAGACTATTCAGGGTGTGCATTGGTCCAGGCCTTTAGTTTTTTTGCTCACTGGACTGGGCAACACCCTCATTTTATATATAACGTGGTAAAACTGTAATGCCAGTTTTAAGCAATGGGATTTATTTAGATTACATTTTCTGTTTTCTGCTTTTGAACAGGTGCTTATTGGTTCTTGGTTTGAACAGAAATAGTGGATTGTAGCTACTGTGTTTTCTAGACTTCAATAGCTGGTTTAAAGGGACAGTACAGGCAACGGAAATAATAAGGCAGCAAGCAGCTCACCTGATGCCTGCCCTCAATTATTTTTGGCAGCACTGCGAAGAAGCCATGGCAGGGCTCCAAATCTTGCCCACCTTTCAATTTCATTCATCCAGGACCACAGAAAAGTTGACACTCTGCCCCGTGGTGCTATCAGTGTGAGTGAGCATGGCAAGCCACAGTGGTCCCCCAGCTGTCAGCGGAACATGCTCAAGACTTATAAAGCTGCTCCATGACATACCCTTCCCAGCTCAACCATAACCGGAAATGACAGCAAAGCCAGGAGCTTTTTTACCTACATAAGGTATTTACATATTATTTAAGATCATTTTACACAGTTCCCACGGGGAATAAGGTAAGAGCAGGTTAGCAAGTGCCCGAAATAGGGAATTTAACGGGCCATTTCCATGGAACGATGTGCGAAAGAGAAATGGCTAAAGAGAGCTCAATAAACGATAACAGATCTGTACGATCAACAATAATTAATTAGACTTTTGAGCGTTGCATCATTTTGGCTCACATAACATTTTTTGATCCTCATGTAACCATCGGGATGTGGAAACAGAAATCCTCCACATGGGGAGTACACAGTGCGAGTGATCATTACGAACGAACAATAAGCCAAAAAATCTTCTGTGTCTGAATGCTAGCTCAACAAACATTTCATTTATTTCTGGGAATGGACCAAAATGAAAGTATGAGCGGAAACAATGCAGAACTGAGTTGATATTTTAGTTTTTAGAAGGGGGGGAGGGGGTGTTTCTGTTTGAAACCCCCTAAGGGTTGAGTAGTTAACGGGACTGTTAGTCAATAAATGTATATGATGTGATTAGTGATATTAGTAGGTTTATTTGTTCATACACAATTCATACATTGATGCAGTTCATATACATTTCACATTACTTATATTTTTTTTCACATATTTCAGATAGTGTAAGCATGAGTATATGTTTCCATTATCATATTTTGTTCACATATTTCGGATAATTCCATATTTTGTTCACATATTTCAGATAATACAGGGAGATCGGCAGATAATAATCCTTATCTGGTCTCCTCCAAATATTGGTTACAGTAATCTGTTATATACAGTTTGTAGCAAGAATCTGTTTCTCAGTATGCAGCAAGCGTATCACCTTTGAAAATATACAGCAGAGTGTGCAGACGTTTCGCATAGACTGCTTCCTCAGTGCACTCTCTAATAAATAATGCAATAATTAGTCACATATTTTTGGTTGGACATTTACTAGTTGTCAATGTTACATCTCATAATAAATGGAAAACAAAAAGGGTTTAGTGGTACCTCTGTATGAAGGAGCGCTTGTTTTCTTCTTATTGAAGTTAAAGTCTTTTAGTTTTTATCTTGAATGCTGCTACAATCTTGCTTTGGGTTTAACAGTCATGCCCCCTGGTGCTAAGGATATGTGGGGTTAAAAAAACCTCACCCGGTCTGTGTTGGGGATGTCGAAATGTGAAGCCTTGTTGTGGCTGCTGCCAGAATCGCCAGGGAATACACTGATACCTGAAGCAGGTGAGTTGTTGCCTCAGTCCTTCCCTGGGGGAATGTCACTGTGTGTGTGTGTGTGTGTGTGTGTGTGTGTGTGTGTGTGTGTGCTGATGCTGGTACTAGGTTGTTGCCTCAGTCCTGCCTCAGAGGCCAGCAAGTTAGGAGATTTTAGTGTCCCTTTAACTTCAGTATATAATTCTGCGGACAGAGTTGTGCAGTACTTCTGTTCGAAGATTCGGACCTTGATTCAATTCATTATTTTCATAAATATCTCCTAAAATTAATAAAGGAAAGTATTCATGCTTTATTTTAGAAGACATGGTATGAAATTAAGGTGCAATTCAAAGTAGGACAGAGAAAAACATGAGTTTTGTATTGCTTGAAGAAGGTTGTTGGATGTTAGTGTTTTGGAGTTGGTAAGTTTATCACTTGCTCGTGGTGGTGACGGTAATGCCATTGTGTATGCATGTCAACTATTTTTGGCTGGATCATGCTTATGTAACTTGTTCATGACCATGTGACCTTTTTACTGCATGTTTCTGCTCCGCTCTGTTAAACATCAGAACTCTTGCACTTCCACGTGATATATAGTACTCCTGCAGGATCTAGTCATCTGGACATGCTATAGAAAAATCCAAGGAAACAAAGAAGGTTGACGGCAGAAGGAGACAATATGATCCGTCTAGTCTGGCCTTATGTATATACTGTATGTTCTCTTTATATTAAGATAAATGCATGCTTATCCTAGCATGTTTAAATTCACTTACTGACGATTTTATCAAAATTGCTCCTGATCTTTCTCCGACTAGCTTCAGTTGTTGCCCGCTTGTTCTATCATTAACTTTCCTCTGAAAACACTTCCTTCCTGAACCTTATTTGAGCCTTTGTTATTATCTAAAGATATAAGCTGGGGGCCTCAGTCATGAAACAAGCTGATTTCATTGAGGCTCCTAGGCTTATATCATCAACTAGACCCCCCAGTTGATGATATTAGCCTGGATGTAGAATTATATATCCATTGATGTATGACTCTCAATGGGTTACTTCTCATGAAAAGTCAAAGATTAATCGCTTAATCATTTGCTAATTAGATTATTGTATGTTGTCACATTGCTCCAATGGAAGTTTAATGTGTCATGCCTTTATTTTCATCACATCTTACAGTAATTTAATGCATGCCCTAAATGAAGCATGAATATGGTTTTTTGAAAGAAAGGTTTGTTAAGTCAGGGACACTGTCTTTGCATAATTCTTGGTCACTTCATATTAGATTCCATACCCCTAATTTACAACTGCTGCACCAATCTGACCAGCTTTCCCTGTGTCTTATTAGAATGACATATACAAGCTCCATGATATCATTCAGTATGTGGCTATTGTTGTTAATTATCAAGAGAAAATGCTGTAACATAGCTGTAAAGTATACTACTGATGATACAGCCTTATTAGTTAAGTGTTAATTGAAATTAAACGACTGCAACTTTTTATAGCTGAAAACCACAGGGATAACCCGCCTGAGGCAACAAGTCTATTTCAGTTCTTCTTATGTAATATACAATTTAGAAATTTTAAAAACAATTACATTGCAATCTGAAATTAGCCTATTAGCACTTCACAAAATGTGCAGGATAGCCGATCCCCGTTAATTGCCCCCAGGCCCTCAGAAGACTGGATGCCAGCTGGCAACTACGTGACCGCAGAGGCCAGTCAGAAAGGTACAAATTCTCCTGTTTAATGTAATTAATGCGTTTTGGGACATAGGCAATCAGAATGATCCCCTGCAAATGGCACAGCATCCAAAATGGGTCCAGTGGGAGCAATTGCCCTATTCTGAACTCATTGCCGGGTATGAATGTCTCCATCAGGTGATCCTAGGGGCTCCACACACAGGAGCATCCCAAGTCAGGTTGCCCCTGTAAAGCAGACCAAAATCCTGAGCTTTGGTCAGCTTTAAGGAAAGATATCTATATGGATGCAGTTTAGGGCAAATACACCTTATAACCTACATGAACACAGGAAATTACATTTCAAGTCTAATAGAATAAAAACAGTACACAACTGCACCAGAAACATGGAGTATACAGTGGCTTATGTGCAGTGAGTGGCCACTGATTGACAGCTCTGCACACACCCATCACTGTAGTGTTGCTGATGGCGGCTTTGCTGCTCTAGACTCTGTCCTGCCCTGTGGTGGCTTTGGCTGCAGGTTTGCAAAAACAAAAAAAGGCTTGCCCAGGTGCGGGGGGCCTCCACTGCAGCCAGTAGCTTTGTTTCCGGCACTACAGCCCATCAGACCAAAAACTGAAAAGCCTCCTGGACCAGACCATAACCCAAAGGATGATGGAGGCCCCAGGGTGTGCGCACCTTGTGCCCCTTCATAATCTGGCCCTCTGTGTGAGATATATATATATATATATATATATATATGGGTTTTTCATCAGCGTGGTGTAGGTCTGTGGAGCAAGAGTATGTCCAATGACTAAATTCTGCACTTTTCGGTTCTGAGGCCAAGGTGTTCAAGATGTATGATCTATACAGGATGCTCTAGCATCTTTCTCTTTACCACATTGACAGTGATCTTGGAGTCATGCTTATTAAAGAGGAAGTCCAAGCATTTTAACACTACGACCCACCCTCCCCTCCCCTGTGCTAAGCCCAATTTGGGCAATAACAAAAAAAAAAACAAGTCACTGGTGGATGGGCCCTCTGCATAGAACTGAAGCTGAGACCTTGAGTGACAGGTCAGTTGCTCAATCCCCTGTAGCAGTGTGACTGTACTGGTTGCTTACTCAAGTACCAATGTCATTCAGGTCTGTGGCTGGTTTCCCACTATAGCGATTGCGTGTGGAGGGCATTCTTTGCTAGCATTCTCCACTCACATGGAGGGAGATCCCTAGCGCTGAACCCTCAGGACGCTGCTGGCAGAGCTCTGAGCTCTCTGCCAATTCCTGATTCACATGTGAAAGCACCCATAGCTTAATATGGGCAGCTTTTCACATGAAAAAGTGTGAATGCTCCACAGATGCGCTAGTATGAAACCAGCCTATAGCTGCCATGCAGAGTCATGCTGCCCACCGGAATCAGGGGAAGATTGCAGTGATCAGGTGAGTAGTTTTATTATTGTAATGCCCGAATTGGACTCAACACCAGGGGAGTGAAAGGTGACTGGGTCAAAGATTGGACATCCTCTCTATTGAAGCCAGATAGACTTGCTGACTGACAAACCATGTAATACACAGTTACTTGTCACAAGGTTAGGCCATAGATGCGTCCATCCTTACCTTAGCTTGAATTTAACAAGTGTCTATGATATCCAATCAACACAGCATCCCAGTACTATAACTAAATCCCTGAAAGGCTTCAGTACCATAACGATAACAGAGTATGACAAATCACATGGCTGTGAAGAGCTGATCCTCTAACAACACATGCCTTAAAATATATGAAGCTGTTCAAAATATAAGGAAGGACATGTGTGTATAGCATCAATCTACTTTTTTTGTATTACACAACTAGCAGTATGGACAGATTTTCTGTTTAATTTAGGTAAAAATCAGCAATTTCTAAGTCCCTGTTTTGCTGCTGTTGCAAAACTGCCTTGTATACCTTCAGTGTAGTCAAAGCTTGCATGTGATGTGAAAGGCTATGATTATCAGCAAGTCACAAACAACATCCACTGCAAGGTAACCTCCAGCACAGAGCATTTCTCCACGTCCCATCAGTGGAAGGCTTTTCCTGGTTATTTCCAGTTTATCTATTCTTGGTTTAATTATAGAGAGGTCTTGGCAGCGCGAGGTTAGCAAAATTCCCCCTGCCGCAGGATTAAATGAGATTTAAGTGTGCTGCCTTTTTAATACAAGCCTCTCGATATACCTAAAAGCTGCAGTAAAACACAAGCCAAGTGTTCAATTACTTGTGTTCTGGACACAACAAAGCCCGCTTCGATATTGCTTGCCTATCCCCGTGCTTTTCTTCTTGATGTTTATATTAATCATCTCCGAGCAGCGCACAAGCAGAAATAGCTGGTTTCTTTTCTTTGACAAAAAGCTATAGAAGACTATAAAACTAGCGAGACGGGAAACAAAGATTGGTGGAAAATAGTTCTATTTAAAACAGAATAGCAGAATGATTGAAGTAGCGTGGATCTTAAGCCAGCACAATATGGAAGCCAGCACCTTTTGGATTCTAACCAAACTTCTCAATACAGTATAATATATAAGAGTTATGCCCTTATTCATCAAGCGATAGCGCCAGGTAGTGTCTGACGAGCGCCAGGTAGCGGCAGCTAACGGCGACTACCGACTCAAGTACGCCCGCGGCGGTCACAATGACGCATTTATCAAGCAAAATGAGGCTAGCGCCGGCGAGAGCGACGGCTAGCGCGGCATTCATCATGAAGCCGCCTGGACCGAACAGCGCCGCTGCAAATTCCCTCACAGCGCCAGGTATGAGCTGTCACTCCCTGGCGATGTCCAATGCATTTCAATGGAGCAAGCTATAATCCCATCATAATTAATTGGTATTATTGTTTTAAATTTTTTTTTTAATGTCAAAAAATCGGAGACCACTTCTGCAATGTTAGGAATTATTTTTAAGTCAAAAAAAAAAAAACCAAAAAAAAGTGCAGAATTGATCTAACAGGTCTGAGATTAATGTATTCATATAACAAAATGATTCTAAAAACATGTATAATGTTACATTAAAAAAATATGGTTGTTTAGGGGTTAAAAACTAGTTAATACAGATCGCCGCCAGCGCTCTGGGGTTTAAACAAGGAATGGACAGCGACAGCACATTCGGAGCGTGATTTGTTGATGAATATGAAGCTAGCCGTTCGCTCTGGCCATTCGTTGTCAGGCGCTCACATACAACGCTGGACCTGTGAAACAGCGACCCCCCAGCCCGTATTCAACATTACCGCACACCGACTGAGTCGCTGTCATCAAGCTAACGCCGGCCAAGCACAGCGAATACTGGCTGGCGCTGAAAAAATCACGCTACAGTCGCTCATCTGTCGCTACCTGGCGCTATTGATGAATCGGCCTCCCCGTTTATGAAAGGAGTGATGTTTTGCTTTGGGAGATGTGAACATATTTTAAACTTGGCCTGGAACCTCATGGGGGTCAATTCCTCTTAAATGACACTGCTGAAAGTAGGAATAATTAGCTGAGCTCTGTAACAGCATATCTCTCTAGGTTCGCTTTAGAAAAAATGTTTAGACACTGTGATCTCATATCCTTCCCCGAATCATGTTACCTTGATCTCCCTTTAATCCCCTAGTTCTGTCACTGTGTGTAAACGCACAGCTCAGATGCTGCTCTCCTATCACATAAACTGGCCTCAGTGCTCTGAGCTCTTTGTCTAGGAAGCATGCAAGGGAAGCACAAGGACCACTTTATATGATGGCTGATCAGTAAGTAAGCATTGGTGTTCCAGATAGGGGCTGCCGGGGATCACAGTGGCTGGTTTTTGTAGGAGATCACACAATGAGGCATACACATACACTGTGTGAGAGAGGTGTTCTGGCCACAGCTTTACAGCTCTACTATACTGTGTATGGTTGGACACAGGGGGGGTTGGTCTAGATACTGTAGACAAAGTAGGCAATAGCTTGCATCGGAATTCATCAAATGCTATTTTATTCAAATATATCTTAAAACTGCATGATAAAAGCTTTTCCAACACCAAGGAGCACAGGCAATCTAACATGAGTTCTTAAACGGACTGTAAACCCAATGGTAATAATGATTCCTGTTTCCTGATTCCTACCCCCACGTGCCTCCTCCATTTCCTGCAGTGCTAAATAGAAGCTGTAGCAGGGCACCAACAATTGCCTTGCTTCCAATTTCATTCCACCATGCAAAAAAGTGGCCTAACAGCCACTCAGTCCCTTGGAGCTCTCAGCCTAAGCGAGCATAGCAAGTATGAGTGGTCCCACTGCAGAATATGCTCATGACTCATAAAGCTGCGGCTTATCCTCTGGAGCCTGTATTTCTGCACCAGTCGTATTTAGGTTTAGGGTCAATGAGCTGACATATTCATCCTTGGTCCCTCCATCCACCTTGTTCTCTCCATGGTAACTATTGGCTATTTTTTGTTTTTTGTATTTATCCCAAAAACATTTAAACAAAAACATGTTATCCTAACCTTTAATGGTAAGTTCACCTTTAATGGAATTTTTGAAATTGTACGGAATTGAACGGATCTAGTATTTTTTTAATTTCTTACTATGTTAGAAAATGTGTGTTTTATGGTAGTAATTTTCACTCACTGCAATCTGTTGCCTTTGGCAACGTACACCAAGGCCCTTATTTAAGAAGTGATAGCGTCAGGTAGTGGCTGGTTAATGAGAGGTAGCGTCAGGTAGCGACTGGTGAACGCCGGACACGGCACGCAATTACACATTTATCATTAGCGACTGGGATAACGCCATGTAGCGTCTGATTCATCATTTTCACAGCCTCAGCGAACAGCGCTAGCGTTCAGCCTTGCACAGCGCCAGATATGACCTCTCGCTACCCGACGCTCTCCCATACATTTCAATGGACGATCCTTTTCTTCTCTTTTAAGGGTTTTTTTCAAAAAAATCACAAATAATTCTGTGACCTCTTCTGGCACTGAAAAAGCAGTTTTTTCATAATTTTTTAATTTTTTTAAATATTTCCTCAGAAATGACATTACAGGTCTGCCATTAAAGTGTTCATGTTACAATGTTGTTACAATGTAATTCCATATGTTTTAGCTTTGTTACTAGTTAGATGCTTGACAACAGACTTTAAACACACCGCCTCCTGCGCTCTGGGCTTCAAACAAATATTTTTCAGCGCCAGAGATTTGTGAGGCTGTTTTTTTGCTGAATATGGTGTGAATCGGTCGCTATGAGCAGTCGCTACCATGCGCTCCCATACAGCGCTGTACTGGTGAAATAGCGATTCCTCACAATTTATTCATCATTACTGAACAGCGACTCACGGCTGAGTACAGCGACTACTAGCGGGCGCTCTGAAAATGCCTGCTACAGACGCTCATCTGTCGCTACCTGCCGCTAATGATGAATCAGCCTCCAAGTCTGTACATCAGAAAGAGGGAAGTGAGCCCTGTACACACAGAACACTGCTGCTATGGCCGCTATTGTGGTGAGGAAGCTCACTCAACCTTACACATGCCCAGCAGCAGTGTTCTGTGCGTAAAGGACACACATCTTACTTCTTGGTGTACAGGCTTGGTGTACATTGCCAATGGCAAAAATAATAAACCAGCTCAGTACCTTAAGGAAATAATTTTGGCACACAAAAATATACACGTTCAACAATCAGTCAATGACCCAAATCACATTAGTTTTACCCCTACAATAACAACTGACCTTATACACTCTTCTACTCCTATACAACAAGGGTTTAGGTAAGATCTTATGAAGATTTTAGAAACAAATATGGGCTTTTATCTTAAAGAAGAACATCAGCCTTTCTGGCTGGCCCTGGACTTTCAGGCCAGCCAATTCTTTATCCTTGAATCATCCCAGTTTAGGATGTGCCACTGTGTGAAATTCCCTGGATTCCCTAGTGTACCACCTCGCCAGCAACCCCATGATGTATGTGCAGGCCTGCAGGTATTCATGGCTTCGCTCTGGCTGCTGTGCGCAGCCGTGGCAGGCATTTCTGAATGGCTGGCATGTGTAAGCAAGCTGAAAGTCATCAGAGGTCAGATTAGATTAGCAAAGCTGAAAGGAGACCTATCCGCTCATTGATATTGATAGGAGAGCCAAGCAATACGCCTTCAGATTGCCCACAAGGTGAGTAGGTAAGACAATCTGGGGGATTTTACAAAGTGGGCATAAATTGAGGAACAAAACTCTGTATTGTAAAAACCCCAGGTGTTGTTCTTCTTTAAACATGAACCTAGCTAAATTAATCTCTTAATGTTTACACTTGATATTAAAATCAAAATGCACATTTGGATTTAGACTGCATGTCAGTAACAAATGTATCAACACCTACACATATTTGCCTTCCTCAAACAGGTAATACCAACTGTTAAAGAACCTGTTGCATGTAAAAAAAAAGAAAGAAGTACCTTTTTGTTATCTACTTCATTTGATGGCTTATAATAAGTATTGCCAAATACAGTAATAAAAATGTAATAGTATTGAATAGTATGGGACTTTCCCTTCAGCATTTGGGCATTGCAGAAAGGGCATTCCACAATGGCCAGTGGGAAGTTGAGGACGTTCCTCAGTGACTGACGTCATTTCACCTGCAGTTTTCATTAATTAACCAATGCAGCCAGTGCCCAGGCACCTGACTTGATGCTGCACCAGGGAGCATTGTGGGATGCATACACCTCATGGGTGCAGCAAGATAGCAGTTGAAGGGAGTGCAATTGTCGGGAACCGGCAGGAAAGAAAGGTGAGTTGGTCAGTGCTAAGCATGCATGCTTATCAATGAAAATGTGTTATTCTACCATTAAAAGGAGTTAGAAAAAGAAATAATATATACCTTAGGACTGTTTTAAAGTGGCACTATAATCAAGTCAGCCAACTTTCTCGTTCATTGTATGGCTGCTGGTAACCAATCGGGTTTGCCAAGTGAGCGTGGAGGTGGTGGTGGTGGTCAGATGATTGGCTCAATAGTAGTCAAAGGGGAAGAGAGAATGCACAACCAAACATGTAGCTGCTGCAAAAAGGAGTGACAAGTTTAATGTGATAAACGGTGTAAATCATACAATAGTGTACCAAGTACCAGTATATCAACAAAAAAAACATTATAATTGTCTCATTTTTATGTTCATATGAATGATTAGGGTTATTTAAATTTTTTACTGGGACTAGATGTGTATAGCCCAGAGTCTTTATTTAGAAAAGGATGCCATAATTACTATATTCCAAATGAAGATGTTTGTATATATCTAGTAGTACTGTATATATGTATACTTCATTTGATGTTGTTAGTTTAATAATGTAACGCACTCGAATGCTCGTTGCCCAACGGGGGATACTTACCTCCCGATACCCAGTCCCGCGCCGTGCCCAGACAGTTGTGCAGCACAATCTCCCGCTATGTGGGAGGCGGCTAGCCACTGCCTAGTGCGTTCGTCATACCAGCTGCGTAGGTCCGCATTCCAGGCTGGAACGCGGCCACGTCATTTCCGGTGAGCCGACGGTAAGGCAGTTCTGGCCAGAATGCGCCCGGCGACCGCCGGTTTCTCAGGTGCATGGGAACAGGGACGGGTGAGTATAAAATGGGGGTAACCAGCACCTACCCGCTGCGTACTCTGCCTGAGGAAGTGACGTCATGTCACAAAACGCATTGTAGGGACTCTGGGGGTCGCAGTGGTGGTCTGCACTTAGCACTTTATTGAACAAGTAAGCTAATATCTTTCTGTATTTTATTTGTGATTTGTACTTACCTCATTGCCAGTATGGTCTGCACGGTTATGTTTACATATACTTGTTTCTGATGCACTTTGGAAGTACTTGACACTTTATGAATGTATTAAAGCATATAGTATTATTAGTTCATTTATTTGGGTCCCCCACTGGGATACAATAGGGTTCCCCCTTCCCTCCAATTTGATGGCAGTTCATTATGTGTTATATGTGTTTTAAAAAAAGCTTTTAATGTGTCTTGGTGTGAAATGCTGACAATTAAATAAACTTGATATGAATTATATTCAATAGAGTCCCATTGTCAGTCTCTGGTTATATCCCTTTTTGGGGATAAAAAAAACATAATAACAATATAAAAATAGTTAATGATGAGATTAATTTAACTCAGAGGGAGGGCCACTAGGTGGAACTTTTGGATGATTATCTGGATATGTATTCCCTATATATAGTAAAACAGATAGCAGTATAATCCAGCAATTATAGACATGAATAGTCCACCAGGAATGTAGCAGCTCAAATTAAACAGGTCACTCGTGCAGTATAGGTGGGCCCATTAGGGTTATAATTCCATAGAAAAGTTGATAATGAATGCAGCTTACAGGTTAGGATGAAGGGCAAATAGCCTATGAAATCCTCAATGTTTCGGTCAAAGTGACCTTCATCAGCCTGTTTTCCATTCCCAGTACTAAGTTCTGGCCCCGCATGCCATGATCTAGATGTTGGCAAGAACACGGTCTATTGCATTAAACTTGTCACAACTTTTTGCATTAGCTACATATTTGGGGGTGCATTCTCTCTTACGCATTGACTACTATTGTGTTGATTTAAAGTGGACCAAAACCCAGCATTTTGACTATCCTGAGTTTTGGTCCTTTCCCCCAGGGTACCCCGATCAGGGGTGCCCCGCTGTGTGAAACCCCCCAGATCGCCCAAACAAACTCACCTCTTCCCAGTCCTACAGCGCATGTGTGGTCGCATCCTCACATAAATGGCTGGTGTGGGCACGTGCCCTGCTGGAAGAATAGCGCAGCTTCCGCATGTGCCGTTAGAACAGGAAGCAGGGTAAGTGAACGGGGTGACCTGGGGATTTCATATAGCAGGGCATCACAATTTTGGATGCCCCGGCCAATCAAGCTGGGTTTGGGTCCACTTTAATGTGCCAAGAGCAGGCACATCTTTAAGAGACTATTAAACCCCAATCTGACAAACCTTGGCTTCTCTTAATACCATCGTATTCATCATTGTGTGCAATAATTGTACCTACTTTTTTGCTCAGCGGCTGCATCCCCACTATCCCTTGAGCCGTGAGCGCCCCATGCCAGGCATTTGTGAATGGCCAGCATGGGCATGCTCCCTGTTAGAGGGTAGTGGAGATGCACCCGCCGGTGCACTTGTTGCTGTTCGGTATAGCTCGCCTAGACTCAGAAGGCCGCCTGTAGGAACGAGGAAAGGTGAGTTGGAGTGGGATAGCTGGGGGGTTTCACACGGTGGGGCATCTCGAATTGGGATGTCCCAGGGGCAGGATCTTGGGTTTGGGTCCAATTTAAAGTGGAACAAAATCCATTTTTGTGCCCTTTGCTCAATCCCCCGACAAGGGACATGCTTCTCCTGCAGTGGTGGCCCAGTTAATAACGGGTTTTCCACTGCCGAAGCCATGCCCATCCGGCACCTTTCGAGATCACCATTTGGCTGGGTGACGTGCAAATGCCGGCTGCTCGCATCCCCTGCTTTCACACTGGGCACGCCCACCAAGGTGGACTAGAGGGAAGTCCACCTTGCAACTTGGGAGCCGCCAGTAAAGGAGAGTGTACTGCCAACCCGAGCATTTAATTATAAATATGTGGCAAAACAAGTAGCACAGTAAAGTGCCTGCAGTGAAAGTCATAAACTCTAATCACTTCTAAGTCTCTAAATAGTCTCCCCATTAGTCCCAACTTAGGGCTGAATTTGATGTCTGCAAGCCATTAAGCACTTTGTATTGCATAGTAAGGCCTGCTCACACCCTGCCAAATAAATCTACTCTGGAGGCGTTCTGGGGGCAACACTTCTCTGGAGTTAAAGTGGGACTGGTTTGTTTGCATTCAAAGAACCTTGAATTCAGGCTGGTAGGTTTGCTTCACACATTGATTTAAGTTTGGGTTTGTCACATATACGTGCCTTGAAACCAGACCAACCACCTTACCAGAAACAGTGCTCATATGCATCCCTCCCCGGTTCAATTCAGATTCCTGCACATAAGAATTAATTTACCTTTTTGTAACTCCTGCTGTGGTCAATTTTAAACACAGAATGGTGTCTCGGGGAGCTGAAGACCACCTGCAAAGAAGAAGTTTCCTACATTGTGGGGTTATGTCAGTTAAATTCAGTGAGCAGCACAGCTGGGATGCTGGGAAAGGAAGCTCCAAAACAGCCGCCATGAGGAGAAAATCTGTGAGGTGGCGTTTCAGCTTTGAGTCAGTGCAGGAGCAAATGTAAGTGCTGACAATGATTCAGTATCATGCATGCAGATAGGGCAAGGGAGTTTTTGTTTCCAAATGTGCCAGGCTGTTGGTCCGGTTTAAATAAATGTGCGCCATCTAGCTGGTTGTTTAAGAGCTCTAGTAATGAAAAATCAGAGTCTAAGTAGAAATAAGCACTTGTCAACATTAGAAACATTCATGAAGCTTTTTATGTAGTCGGGTTGTAAATATGGGTATTATTTGTTTGTGAAATAACTTTGCATTTTCAGCTCTGAGAGTTTTGTTATTGTCATCGACTGTCATGGAAAACTGCTATTTTATTTGTGCCTCATAAAAATCTATTTCCATATAATTAAACGCTATCTGCTGCAGGGTGGCAAAGATATTGCTTCATA
The DNA here is from genome assembly GCA_027917425.1 of Gastrophryne carolinensis. Taxonomy (NCBI): domain Eukaryota; kingdom Metazoa; phylum Chordata; class Amphibia; order Anura; family Microhylidae; genus Gastrophryne; species Gastrophryne carolinensis. The sequence continues at coordinate 329,855,551 of CM051235.1, read as the reverse complement.
ACCAGATTAAAGTTACATATCATAGTGGTAATAAATATGCATATGATTTATAGGGCAGATAGGAAGACTTGCTTAGAACCTCACTCAGCAAATTCAATTCATGTCGGTCTGTCAACATTTGTAACCAGTCCAACTGCACAGGCACCTGTATCACTGGAAGTGAAGTCTGGCAGGAGAGATTCATTTAAAAGACACTAATGTTAAGTGTCCCAGACATTGCTTGGCTGGGTCAGCTGATATTGCAGCAAGAAACTGGCTGCTTTTTGCATTTTGATTACTGGTGTTTATCTTAAAGTTCAGTTTCATGTCCCTTTCCTAACCCATCAATCCACAGAACTGGAAAACAGGGCTGGATTTAGCTCTAGTGATTCTACACATATATAGATAAGCAATGGTCTAAATAAAAATGTTTTGGCCCATAACAATTAGTATTGTTATGAAGAATAGCCCCTTTTGTAGTGTTGCATTGAACTGTGGAATTGCTTCATAGGCAGACAGGGTCTTATGATTTTGCTACCTTAAAGCGGAAGTAAAGTCCAAAAAGTCTTCATTAAATCTGAAAAAGCAAGGTCCTCCAAACAGAACAATACTAAACATGCATAGGTACTCTCAAGGAAAAAGTTGCCAAACACCCCAAAGTAATGCATGTGTGTAAGGGTAATTTTACATGAAAAGTTCAGCTCTGCAGACGAAGTGTGTACCATGCAATTTCTCTACCAAAATGACCCTTTACATTTGAAATATCGCCCATAAATCATATATTCCCTGAAAGTGCATATGTTAAGCTTTCTAGGTGTATCCAGCTTGTTGTAGTGGCTTCAACTTTGTGGAGGTAATCCCTTTTCTTTGTTTTCCCAGGGTTTTCCTAAAAAAATTTAGAAAAAAGCAGAATTGTCTTTGATTTTATTAAAGAAAACCATTTTGCATGTGAAAGCTCAATTTCTTTTGAGTACAACAGTACCACATATGTATCAGTAGCCCCCCGTTCCTGCCCAGGAGACCCCCCAAACTCAAAAGAACACTTGGCATAGGAAAAAATGGCATAGGGTTCCCCCACAGGTTAAAAACCCTTAGAGATCCTCCAGAGAATGGCGTGGGGACCCCTACTAAGCTTTGGTGCCCCCGCCCTTCAGGCTATAAGCATGCACAGCCTAAATGGCCGGGGCTCTTCTGCTCCCACTCCCTGGACTTTGGGGAGGCAGGTAATGGGGGCTGGGGGTTAATGGCAAGTCACCCGTCAGGCCACAAGTGACTTGCCAGCCCCCGAGCCTAAGTGTAGTTGTATTAATTGTATAGGGGTCTCATGGATCCCTTACCAGTTCACCAAGGAATAAATGTAAATAAAAGCACCACACAGAAAAAAATGGCAGTTATTTATTTTTACTCACTTCCGATCCTCCGCTATCCCCTTGCGATCCTGTCCCATGGCGATCCGATGACAGATGCCAGGTGATTTGTGGAGGGGGCTGGGAAGGCAAGAGATCGCAGCCCTCTGCCCCTCCAACCCTTTCCTCACCGATCACCCGGAACTACTGAGTGTGGGATGACATCAGGGATTACGCCATCCACCCTGCCCACAAAAGGCGGGGCTAGTGGTGATGCCGGAGGAAGTGGGGGGCCTTCTCCTCACCACAGAAAAGCCTGGGGGGTATATGAGGTCCCCTGAGTGAAGAAGAGACCCGGCTGGAGGGATCGCAGGAGCAGGTGAGTAAATGTAATTTTTTCTCTAGATGCCAATTGGCAGTGGTGGAAGCAGGGCGGGGCCTCTTTTGGGCCTTTTCCTGAAGCTGAAAGAACCCGGGTGAAGAGAAGACCCAGCCGGATCAATGTAGGGATCTGGTGAGTATTTTTTTTACTTTTTGAGGTAGCTAGCAGGGGAGAAAGCAAGGCACTAACTCTCAAGTGCCTGGCACTTAACGACAGGAGAGACAACCACATTAGAGTTACGTGATTGTGGTAGTGTACCATGATCCAACTTTAACACAAGTCATGGCCCTTTTATCTGCTGCTAATGCCCAGGGCTGCAACAATAACTTATTAATAGCAATAACTTTATTTTATTGCTTGTGGCTATTGTTATCAGTAATGGCACACGCCAAGAATGCCCAGGTTTCCCACTTTTTTAAACTGAAGTAGCCATTCATAAGAATACAAATATCACAGGTATAGTGTTAGGGAGATTTCAGCACAAACAGGCCATTAATGCTGATGGCTTGCTGATATATGTTACTAGGCCAGGAATATAATTTCTAAACCTAGCATTGCTTGAGGTATTCCGAGATTTGGGGGTTACAAAGTACTACACCTGTTTTTACAATTCGTTGTTATTCACATTTTCACACCAGCTTCCCCCAAGCTTCAAATCAGAGAATTCAGGACACTGACAATGGAGAATCTGAAGACGCCAACAGAGGAAAATAGGGGCTGGAGAAGCGATAACAGGACATAAAGGTGGCCATAGTATAGTAATGCTAAGTAATAAAATAATAAATAATTTTAATTTGTATTAAAATTGAATTAACAATAACATCTAATTTATATAAAATATTATAATGTATTAATAAGTAATAATATAAGTAGTAGGGTTTAAAAAAGAGGCTGGGTAGGGATGTCCAGGCTTTTGATCACACTTCAAAATAAAGGATTCCAAGCTATGACAGTAACATGACATTTTCATTTAGTTGTTTAGCTCTACAATGCTAGATTCTGGTGGAAATCAAGCTGGAATAATGTTTAATATATTGATCCAATTTCCCTTTTTCCCTTTCCCACACTCAAAGACTACGTACAACATGCAGCATAATAAGCCTTAAAATGTATCTTCCCAGAATGTAACACATGCATCAAACCGAGACAGTAGTGACCTTTTTAAAGGCTTGCAAAGAAACAATGCTGACCTATCTAGCTAATGGATCAATGAAACTGAAATAAGCTGCTAATAATGTTATTTCTACCATTCAGAGTTTGTACAAAATTTACGCTGTTTTCATCTCACAATTTCTGTACCATGCCTTTATTAGCACTGGCCTTAAAATGGCCAAATTGGAAAAATGTGTCTTTTGTATATAAAAGAAGTATTGGTGTCAAGGGTGTCAACAGGAAAAAGGGGAAAGGAAGCCCTTGCATTCCTCTAGGGCCCTTGTTAGGGTTGACCTCAATCCTGTTATCCTTCTATTTACCTACTGTATCTGTCTGTTACCCTAACACATTGTATACCCTTCCACCTCCTGTGTTCCTCTTAGTCTCTAATAGACTATATGCTTTTGTATTGCAAGCTCTTCTTTCTTGTTGCCTTTGCGCCTTCTTAAATTTAAGCTCTTTTTACTTTATTATTTTCCCTTATATAATGTAGTTGTAAGCTCTGTCTTTTTCAGTTTGTTCCCATATACTGTAAAATAAGGGATTCTACCTTGTAATCACATTTTCTCTCTGCTGTATCTTCCACTACACTCTAACAGTTAGTTTAGTTCTTTCACTTCCAACTTGTTTCCTACTATATTATTATATTGTCCACCTTTTCTATCCCCTTTATATTCAACAACTGGGGACATGTACCACCCAAAAATATGTTTTCCATGAACACCTATGGTGTATGGAGGAAAGTTACTTAGAAGTATAAAATACTTAAATACTTTAAATACCCTATGTGTACAATACTTTAAATACACTATTTGTACAATAAAAAAACTGTTAAATGTTTCTAGTTCAAACATGCATAAAAAATGGTGGTGCAACCAAATATAGCTTTTACTAAACAGAGTAAGTATCGCATAAGGAAGAGGTATGTGGCGGGAAAACTGTTACCTTGTCTTATTGGACCTCATTTTCATCCTTTTCTTATTCTTGGCGGCCATGAGAGGGAAGATTAGCTTATAGTGAAGGCTGATGTTTGGAGTATTTTATAAGTGCTTTTAATCCGACAATTTGTGGGTGCACAACCTTTTAATGTAATAAACTATTCAAGCGTTTTAGCCGGATTAAACTATGTTATTTTTTTTTAAACATTTTTCTTTTATTGTGCTGGAAGGGAGACTACCTCAGTTGAAGTATGAGTAGGGTACAGCATATCCATGCATTGCTACTACAAATGGAGGTGATGAGCGATAGCCATGTATGCCTCTGGTAAGCCTCATCATATATAGGTAACAGCACTTGTTCAGGTGGATTGTGCTCTTGATAAAAGTATCTTATTGTATGCTGAGTAAGGAAAACTCTCCCAGCCTCTCAGAAATCCAACCTCACCAGAAAATCCCAATGCCCCTATATATGGTGTGGATCAAGTGAGAATGAATGCTCTGAGAACACTAATTGGCTTGATGCTAAGTATAAATGAGGCACTTTCATTATATCAAAAATCAACTGACTATTATTGTAGACCGGGAATCACCAACCTGTAGCTCAGAAGCCACATGTGGCTTGAGAACCCCTTCTGTGGAGCTCACTGATAGTTCGAGGCCGATTCATTAACAGCGGCAGGTAGCGACAGTTGAGCGACTGTAGCGGCATTTTCAGAGCGCCCGCTAGTAGTCGCTGTGTTCATTAACAAATCACGCTCAAAAAAGTCTCGCGCTGTAAAATGCATGTTTAACCCTTTAACCGCCAGCCTACCTTGAGATTTTGTCACCCTTTGTTGCCAGACCATTTTGCACTATTATGCGCTCCCCTTGTTCAACTGTGATTTTTGAGGGGATTTCCAGGGATTTCCCAGGAAAATGATATATTGTTTTTTTCAGCATAGTCTGGGCTTTAACATGAAATGTCTTGTTTGTCATTTGTTAGGTGTATTCTTAATATTTTTGGGTGAAATATGTGCAAAAAAAAAAAAAAAAAAAGTAGTAGTTTTTTTTGGAATAAAAAATGTAAGTTTGTCAATAAAATCTTATTGCGTGTGAAATCCCAATTTCTCCCGGTTACAGCGGTACCACATATGTATAGGTAGACACCTTTTCCTGCCCAGGAGACTCCCCCAAACTGAAACAGCGCTTTAGGAGATTTTCAGATAAAATACAACTATGCTATGCAATATGCGCACCTTGCGGTTTTTCCAGAAAAACAACCCTTTACATTTAAAATACCCCCAACAAACTATATATTCTCTGGAAGTACACACCTCAGGCTTTCTAGGCGTACCAGGCTTGTGGATGTGGCCATAGTTTTCTGGAAGTAATCCCTCAACGTAATCTTTGGTTGCAAAGAGTTTCCCTAAAAAAAGGATAAAAAAGCAGAATCAAAGCCACATTGTCCTAAAAAAACTATATACAAACAAGAAAAATCAAGTTTAATCTGAAAAAGCAACATCTCCCGAACAGAACGATACCCAACATGCATAGGTTCTGTCAAGGGAAGAGTTGCCAAACACCCCAAAGTAAAGCATGTGCGTAACGGTAATTTTACTTGAAAATTTCAGCTCTGCAGACAAAGTGCGCACCTTGCGATTTTTCAACCAAAACAACCCTTTACATTTGGAATATCCCCCATAAACCATATATTCCCTGAAAGTACACACGTTAAGCTTTCTAAGGGTACCCAGCTTGCTGTAGTGGGCTCATCTTTCTGGAATTAATTCCTCAAAGAATTCTTTGGTTGCGCAGGGTTTCCCTAAAAAATTTATAAAAAAGCTGAATAAAAAACACCTTTTCCTAAAATATAAATATGCAAACCAGAAAAAACAAGCTAAGTCTGAAAGCGCAAGGTCCCCCGAACAGAACAATACCCAACATGCATAGGTACTATTAACCCTTTTAATTGCCAGCTTACTTGAGATTTTGTCACCCTCTGTTGACAGGCCATTTTTCCCCATTTTGCGTCATGTTTTGCGACATGTTTTGCGCCATTTTTGCTGGAACTTTCAGAAAAATTATATATTTTTTTTTTTGCAGCAGAGTTTAGACTTTAACATGAAATGTCTTGTTTGTAATTTTTTTTTTTTTTTTTACAATATTATTAAGTGAAAAAAAAAATAAATAAATAAAAATTTTTTTTTAGAAAATTGACTCCTTTATTTTAAATAAAAAATGTATTTTATTAAGGAAAATCATATTGCATGTGAAAGCCCCATTTCTACCGATTAGAACGGTACCACATATTTATCGGTAGCCCCCGTTCCTGCCCAGGAGACCCCCCCTAACTGAAACAAGTATTTTATAACATTCACAAAAAAAAACACAAAAACCATCCACACTACAAAGGGTTAAATCGAGAAAAAAAATGACATAGGGTCCCCCCTCCCAGGGGAGGGAGACACCATTTTTTTTTTGATTTTTAAGGGTTAAAAACCCTTAAAAATCAAAAAAAAAAATGACGTGGGGTCCCCCTTACCCACAGTAACCAGCCCGGGACCAGCTATGGGGGCTTGTAGGCACAGAGTGGGGGGGCCAGCTTTTGTGGCCCCCCCACCCTGCAGCCTACGAGCCCACATAGCCCATGTGGGCCCGGGCTCTTCTGCCCCCCCCTGGCCTTTGGGGAGGCAGGTAATGGGGGTGCCGGGGGTTAATGGCAAGCCACCCGCTAGCGCAGGTGGCTTGCCATCCCCCCAGCCTTGTGAACTGGTATAGGGGTCATGGACCCCTTACCAGTTCACAAGAGGTTAAAAGTAAAAAATGACACAGACACACAAAAGAGAAAAAATATTTTATTAATTTTTTTTTTTTTTTTTTACACTGTACTCACCTCCCATCCATCCTGGAGCACTCTGTCCCTCGGCGATCACTGGCTTCTGCTCCCTTGCTAGAAGCCTTTTATAGCTGCTGGATGACAGAACACAAAGGGTTAATCAAAAAAAAAAAATGACATAGGGTCCCCCCTCCCAGGGGGGGTGGACCCCATTTTTTTTTTGATTTTTAAGGGTTAAAAACCCTTAAAAATCAAAAAAAAAATTGACGTGGGGTCCCCCTTACCCACAGTAACCAGCCCGGGACCAGCTATGGGGGCTTGTAGGCACAGAGTGGGGGGGCCAGCTTATGTGGCCCCCCCACCCTGCAGCCTACGAGCCCACATAGCCCATGTGGGCCCGGGCTCTTCTGCCCCCCCCTGGCCTTTGGGGAGGCAGGTAATGGGGGTGCCAGGGGTTAATGGCAAGCCACCCGCTAGCGCAGGTGGCTTGCCATCTCCCCAGCCTTGTGAACTGGTATAAGGGGTCACATGGACCCCTTACCAGTTCACAAAGGGTTAAATGGAAAAAAAAAAAGACAAGACGTTTTTGAAAATATTTTATTAAAAAAAAAAAAAAAAACTTTTACTTTACTCACCTCCGATCTTCATCTTCTGTGTCCCGCGGCGATCTGCTGTCAGTGACGGCTGGGCAGAGAAGGGGGGAGGCAGGCGATCGGAGGATCGCCTACCTCCCTCCTTCCCCGCCCAGCCGTCACCGGCATCTGAGAGACGAACTGCCGGGTGCCCCGATGACACCCGGCGGTGACGTCATCTGGCCCCGCCCCGTGACGTCACCAAGATGGCGGCCGCCATCGGAAGAGGCAAGGGAGGAGGGCTGTTATGCCCCCTCCAGAAGACAGAAGAGCGGGGGGGGGGGGATCGGAGCCCCCCCCCGTGAAGAGGAGAGCCTGCGGGAGCCGGCGGGGACAAAGGTAGGTGACTGTTTTTTTTTTTTTTGTTTTTTTTTTTTACAGTAAACCGGGCGGCTGCTGAAACGGGGGGGGGGCACCCTGTTCCGGGCCCTCCCCTGCAGCCGGAGGGGCCCCGATGGGCGATCGGAGCCCCTCTGGCTGAAGAGGAGACCCGACCGGATCGAACGAGGGGTCAGGTAAGTGTCTTTTATTTTTACTTTTTTTTTTTTTACTGGGGAAAGTCAGGCACGTAAATTTTACGTGGCTGGCGTTTAACTGTTGGAGAGGCAGCCACGTAAAATTTACGTGGCTGGCGTTTAAAGGGTTAAACCCCAGAGCGCTGGGGTTTAACCCCCAAACAACCATATTTTTGGAAACCAAAAAAAACAAGTTTTTAAAATAATTTTGTAATATGAATACATTAATATCAGACCTGTAATATCAATTCTGTACAATGTTTTGTTTTTTTTACCTTAAAAAAATTATCTAAAATGGCAGAAGTGGTCACAGAATTTTTCACATTTAAAAAAAAAAACATTAATAACAATTAATTATGAATATTTAAAGATTGTTCCATTGAAATGCATTGGAGAGCGGCAGGTAGCGAGAGGTCATACGCTGGCGCTGTGGGCTGAGGCTGGAATAATGATGAATGAGTCGCTATCTAGCGCTATCTCAGTCGCTAAGCAGGATTGGCTTGATAAATGTGTGATTGTGGTGGGGAGCCGGCATTCTCATGGCAGGGCCCGTCATTACCGGCCGCTCACCAGTCGCTACCTGTTGCTATTCCTTCATAAATAAGGGCCTAAATGTGCCAGGCACAGTATGTCAACTTGCCTCTGCACTCTGCGATCAGGTATCATGTGCCACTTTTGTCACATCCCCTGCCCGAATAGAGGAAAGAAGCTGGGAAACTGAAGACTGGGGGATCTGCAACCATTTTATTGGGAGTCCACACTTCCTCTGCATGGTAGGTTTTTACCAATCATCACCAGGAGAGAAAAGTCACTACTTTTTTTAGGAGGGACTGCCATTAACTTTCATTGTCTAGTTTGGGGTTGATTTAGCAACCAGATGTACATTTTTACCTGGCACTGAATCACCCCCATGGTATGACTATGAAAGTTAATAGTTGTTTTCTCTCCTAAAAACTAGCAACTGTTCTCACCTGGCTCTGAATCAACCCTAATATTTTGTTAATTCCTTACTTACTGCATAAAAGTGCTTCTCAGACAATATTTAAAAACACAACTCAAAAGAAGGGGCAGGCTGAAGTTCAATTGACAAAGCAGGGAATCTGAGCACACCACTCACACAAGAATGAAAGGGGTAATTGAACATGTCTTTCCCAAAATACAGGTCTTATCACATATAACCCAGTATACTGCGACACAATACACACTGCGAAAACAAAAAAAGGGTTAGTGTAGAAAGCTCTGGTGTTATAAAAACATCAAACTGCGGTCTTTGGTGTATTTCATTTTTAGTGGGAAAATGTAGGCTCTGTTTCATGCTTTTCACTTTGTCCTTATAACAGGACATTTAGATTTAGCTTTACCTTACTTTATCTCTAGACACAAATACTATATAATAGAGGTGAATTAAAAAGTGACTTTGAACTATTATTACTAAGAGGCTATTTATAAAGGCACAAACATGTTGAGAAGTGATTCTTTTCTATACAGCTAGCCATGCCGCCAGCATCTTCAGTCATTTCAACATTCCCTGATTCCAGAGTGGGTGGGCATAACAGGTGAGTGGGCATGGAATTTTTATTACTGTGTATGTTGCTTAAAGAGGAACATTGGGGGAGGTTAAAATTGCAATTAGGGAGTATTTACTGACCTCGCTGGGGATCCATCTTCTGGGTCCCTCGGAATTTCGGGCGACCTCCCGATGGGTGGCGCCATCTTGCATCCCATCAGGCATTGCATGCTCCCCCGATCTCGTGCATGTGCAGTGGCCATGAATGGAGCTGCCTGGAATCCCGCAAGTCTTTGTGAAGCTGCGAGATCAGCGTGGAACATTGAAGAGCGTGGTTAAAGCTGTGCTTGTCAGTCAGCGCCGGCTAAGTGGGCAGCAGGGTGAGGATCGGGCACTGGAGCAGCCAGATGTTGCTGCAGCAGGCAGCGATGACATCCAAAACGTATGTAGGGGCCGATGGGGGGGGGGGGGGGGGGATTGGCCCTTTTTTATTTTAGGTCTGATGCTCCTCTTTAGTCCTGTATCACTGTAATGTGTACCTGCAAATAATCCACCCCTTGGGACTTAGCTAACAAGTATGCTCCTTTCCATTCCATTGCTGATTGTTACGTTTTTTTTGGCAAATATACTGGGGCGGGGGAGGTGAGTCCCTCAGAAATATGAATTGCACCTCTTGTTTTTTACTGTGAAAATGCTGGGAACATACATGACAATGGGTCTGTAAGGTTTTCAGCAATTGTTCCTACTATTGCTACCCATGCAGAGCTGCAGCCGTTTAATTTACAAAAAGGAGGATTGCGTGCAGTGTCTGCTAACAAAGAGTTCAAGCACAGTGCTGTATCTTCAGACAGATGCATCACAATTCCTCACTGGTCATAAGTGCCAGTTCTGTACACCATTTATGCGGCAAATTTCATGACTTTCAAGTACAGAATTAAATTATTTTTTGAAATAAAGTGAAATGTTTCTTTTTCCAAGGCCTATAATATAAGAGCATAACATTTTCATGGGGAAGTGGCAGATAGATCTACTACTTATAAAGAGGAATGTTTTTCTCTTTGTGTTAGGTGAACAGGGGTGTGGGGTATACATGTAGATTTCAATAAATGCCATATTTGCCTTGTTTTGGGTGTAAATATCAGATACATCTAGTACTGAACTTTGCAACCAGAAAAGCAGATCACTGGTTTAAAAAACACATTTTCATTGTATAAACCAGTTTCATGTTAGCGCTGGCACAGTTATGCAGGACTACAATCACAAACACATGTAAAAGCATTTCCTACACACTGCACAAGCACATCTCATTAGGAGAGAGCCTAATGGATTCATGGAGTGTACATTTCTTCCAACTTGAAGGCTCATTATCACTGTTAGGTACTGAACAGGTTGTAAAAAAGGAAGACGCTTTGAAGCCTTGCAAAGCTTACATTCCATTAGGCGATATCGGGGGCCTAATGCATAATATATGCTATTTACCAGGATTTAAATATAAATGTTATTTCACCATAGCCCTTTTATGATCAGGACATTAGTTACATCTTTACGAAAAGAACAAGTTGTATTATTTTTCAGAGAACTTCACACCTAGGTCCTTATTTATGAAGGAATAGCGACAGGTAGCGACTGGTGAGCGGCCGGTAATGACGGGCCCCGCCACAAGAACTCCGGCTCCCCACCACAATCACACATTTATCAAGCCAATCCTGCTTAGCGATGTTAGACACTTACCTTGTCTCCGTTCCGGGTCCCGCGGCGCGCTGTCAGGTGGGCCCCAGCGGGCTGCTGCTCGGCGGTCCCCGGGTCTTCCGTCCCCTCGGCACCCCCGTGGGGTCCAGGGGCTGGCGGCGCAGGACGCGGCTGACGGCCGCGTCGCAGCCCGTTCCGCGCGGCTGCGCCGGCCTGCTGGGCTTCCGGGTGGCGTGACGCTGCCTCCTCCAGGCGGGGGCGCGCCTGTCTCGTATCGTGCTCGTGCGCGCGCACGTCTCTCTTATGCCTCCCGGCGGCGCTTTCCCCAGCGCGCCCGCCGGGGGCGAGTTTTAAAGTGACCTATCTGCGGCCGGATCCTGGGATCGGACCCAGGGACTGGTCGGCCTGTCTGGCCTGGGCCGTCCAGCTCCTGGGACCGATCCCATTTACTTTGTATGCACCAATCACTATCCTTCCCTCCAATTGCCCCCTTCCCTACTGGCCAGTATTCCCTATAAAGTTTTCCTGCTCCATTATCCCAGTGCCCGTTATAGCCTCTGGGTTCTGGATGTGCGTTGCAATGTGTTTTGATTATTTGGCTTTTGGACCTCGACTTCCCTTGCTTGCTGCCTGCCCTGACCCTTCGCTTTGCCTGACCACGATTTTGCCTGACCCCTCTGATACCTCGCACCGTGACCTCTTGGATTTGACCTCGGCTCGTTTTGACTACCCCTTTGTTACCTCCTTCGGATACCACGCCCCGTGACCTCCTGGTTTGACCTCGGCCTGTATTTGGACTTCTGCCATCCGGCATCCTCATTCGGGATTCCCTGCCAAACATCAGTCTGCACCTTAAGCCGGTATCCTTTGCGCCCTATAAGTCCTGGGGGCAACCGACTGGGAGAGGCATTACCCGTGTCTCCTACAAGCGGGGGCTTGTCTATAGGCAGAAGAGGCGGCGGAGATTGGGGGATACCGGCTCAAGACAGACGGGTGTTCGGTACAGTCCTGACATTATAACGGGCCAGAAGAATGGACCAAATCCTGGAACAGGTGCAAGCCTTAACAGCGGCGGTAGAGCACCTGGCTCATCGGGTTGCGGCCCAGGAGAACCGTCCTGCTCCTAACGTCCCCACTCCTCAGGGGGCTCCGGCCGCAATGTTTGTGGAACCTAAGATTCCACTCCCTGAAAAATTCCACGGCGACAGGGCAAAATTTGCCAACTTCCGGGACTCTTGTAAATTGTACTTCCAGCTCCGTCCTGTCTCCTCAGGGTCACAAGAGCAGAGGGTCGGCTTGATTGTCTCCCTCCTTCAAGGAGATCCTCAGTCCTGGGCCTTTAGTTTATCATCTCAGGACCCAATCCGTCTCTCTGTGGATAGTTTTCTGCGATGGAGGTTCTTTATGATGATCCCGACAAAGGGGCCACAGCTGATGCCAAGTTGCGTACTCTTCGCCAGGGACGCCGTCCAGCCGAAGATTATTGCTCCGAATTCCGTCGCTGGGCTGTAGATTCTCGTTGGAACAATCCTGCCCTTTGCGGTCAATTCCGGCTAGGATTGGCTGATACCGTCAAGGACACCTTGGTGAACTACCCGGAACCTCAGACCCTCGACGAGTTAATGCATCTCGCCATCCGCATTGACCGTCGGCTTCGGGAAAGACGCCAAGAAAAAGGGTCGCATGCTGAGGCAGCTTCAAGGTCTGAGGTCCCAATTGCACAGCCTTCGGAAGAGCCCATGCAACTAGGTGCCACAAGGCTCACTGAAGGCGAGAGACGACGACGCTTATCCGAGGGGCTTTGTCTGTACTGTGGTGGAACCGGCCATATGGTCAGACTATGCCCAAAGAAGCCGTCGGGAAACTCCAGAGCCTAGGGGGTTTCGAGGGGGCCCTCCTAGGCTGTAAGGTATCACCTCAAGTATCGTCTCCAGTTCTTATTCCAGTTCAGATTAAGATTAATTTTAAGTTTCTGAATTTAAAGGCTCTCCTAGATTCTGGAGCAGCTGGGAACTTCCTAGACTCTGAGCTAGCGCAGAGTTTAGGAATTATGATCCAGCCCTTGCCGACTCCCATCCGGGTTTCAGCCATTGACGGCACTCCAGTGGCCGGGGGTTTAGTTCGGTCCCGAACCCCTCCTGTGCAGTTCAAAGTGGGGGCTAATCATTCTGAAATAATCAGTTTTTTGGTATTGAGTATGCCGAGTACCCCTTTAATCTTGGGATTTCCATGGCTACAGGAACACAATCCCCAAATTGACTGGGTCTCAGGGCAAATCACTAAGTGGGGGCGCCAATGTTTTCAGAACTGTTTAGAATTCCCACTCAGGGTCGCGCATCTAGCCCCGGTTGGAGTCCCCACTCCGTACTTAGAGTTTGCTGACGTCTTTTCTGAAAGGGCGGCAGACAAACTTCCTCCCCATAGGCCATGGGATTGCCCTATTGAACTCCCCGGCACCATGCCTCCCAGAGGGAGAATATTTAACTTGACCCGAACTGAAACCCTTGCCATGCGGGAATATATCGCCGAGAACTTGGAGAAAGGGTTTATTCGGCCATCATCTTCCCCGGCAGGAGCAGGGTTTTTTTTCGTGGAAAAGAAAGATGGGGGGACTCCGCCCCTGTATTGATTATCGGGGTTTAAATAACATCACTGTAAAGAATAAGTACCCCCTACCACTTATTGAGGGATTATTTACACAGGTGGTTGGGGCGCAAGTCTTTTCTAAACTCGATCTCCGGGGGGCCTATAACCTCATTAGGATTAGGCAGGGGGACGAGTGGAAGACGGCCTTCAATACCCTTGAAGGGCATTATGAGTATTTGGTTATGCCTTTCGGCCTGTGCAATGCCCCCGCGGTCTTTCAAAGTTTCGTTAACGAAATTTTTAGGGACTATCTTGGCCGTTTTGTGGTCGTTTATTTAGACGACATTCTGATTTTTTCTTCATCCCTCGATGAACATCGCAAACATGTGTGTCTGGTCTTGCAAAAACTTAGAGAAAACTGTTTATATGCTAAGTTAAAGAAATGTCAATTTGAAGTGTCAGAGGTTCCATTTCTCGGTTACATTATCTCTAAATCTGGTCTATCCATGGATCAGTCTAAAGTGAGGGCAGTCTTAGAATGGGAGCAGCCCAGGGATCTGAAGGGCCTGCAAAGGTTTTTGGGCTTCGCTAATTTCTATAGGAGGTTCATTAAAAATGTTTCTGCCCTTGTTACACCATTAACCAATCTTACCAAGAAAAGCGGGTACCCCTCAGTTTGGCCTGTTCAAGCGGTCCAGGCCTTCGAGAATCTTAAAAGGGTGTTTAGTGCCGCTCCGGTCCTAGTTCATCCAGACGAGCAATTGCCCTTCTTTGTGGAGGTAGATGCTTCTGAAATCGCAGTAGGGGCGGTTTTGTCACAATATCGCGGGTCACCTGAACGCCTCCATCCATGTGCCTTCTTTTCCAAAAAATTCTCAGGGGCCGAAAGAAATTACGATATCGGCAACAGAGAATTATTGGCCATCAAGTTAGCCTTCCAGGAATGGAGACACTGGCTGGAGGGGGCTCAGTACCCAGTCACGGTCTTTACGGATCATAAAAATCTAGAATACATTCAATCTGCTAAAAGACTAACTCCTAGACAGGCCCGCTGGTCCTTGTTCTTCTCTCGATTTAACTTTTCTATAACCTATAAGCCCGGATCCAAAAACGTTAAAGCTGATGCCTTGTCTCGGAGTTTTCCCTTCCCCGACTTACCTGAAAGGTTGGATTCTCCCATCTTGCCCCACTCCCTAGTGGTAGCTGCTATCCAACCCCAACTTCCTGATCTTGCTCAGTTCCAGGCCCAAGCTCCTCCGGGAAAACCTGAGTCAACCCAGTTTGTGCCTTCCACTTACCGTGCTGTCTTTTTGTCCCATTTTCATGATACCAAAACAGCGGGTCATCCGGGGGTCAAGAAAACCATTGCTTTATTGACGCGCCAAGTTTGGTGGCCCTCTATTAGGAGGGACGTTCAAAAATTTGTCTCCACCTGTAAAGTCTGTGCTCGAAGTAAATCTTTAAGACATTCTCCTGAAGGGCCACTCCTACCCTTACCCATTCCTGCCTCTCCGTGGACCCATCTGGCCATGGACTTTGTTACAGATCTTCCCCCTTCCCAGGGTTACACTGTTATTTGGGTAGTTGTGGACCGCTTTAGCAAGATGGCCCATTTCATTCCTTTTAAAAAACTTCCCTCAGCCCAAACGTTAGCCCAACTCTTCATCACTCACATTTTTAGAATCCACGGTATTCCCATGGACATTGTTTCAGATAGGGGGGTCCAATTTGTCTCCCGGTTTTGGAGGGCTTTTTGTACGAAGCTGGGTTTCACCGTCTCCCTTTCCTCGGCTTTTCATCCGCAGTCGAATGGACAAACCGAGAGAACAAATCAGTCCTTAGAACAGTATTTGCGTTGTTTTACGGCTGATACCCAGACTGACTGGGCCTTCTTCTTACCATTTGCGGAGTTTGCATTTAACAACGCTGCACATTCTTCCACGGGGGTTTCTCCCTTCCATTGTGTTTATGGCAAAGACCTGAAGTTTTCTGCCCTTCTGGACCAACCCTCTAGAGTTCCCTCCGTGGATGAATGGGTTTCCAAATGGCCAGGGGAATGGGATAAGATCCAACAACATCTAACTAAAGCAGCTCTTCAACAGAAAAAATTTTCAGATCGCAAACGTTCCTCTAACCCTGGTTATAAGGTGGGAGACTGGGTTTGGCTTTCAACTAAGAACTTGGCATTACGCCAGCCCTCCGCTAAGTTAGGGCCTAAATTTATTGGCCCCTTCCCCATAGCACGGAAAATCAATCAGGTCACGTTTCAGTTAGCCCTCCCTTCGTCCATGAAGATTTGTAGGTCTTTTCATGTTTCTCTTCTTAAACCTGCTGGAAACCATGAACCCAATAGTTCCCCCAGTCCTGTGTTAGTCGATGGTCATCAGGAATTTGAAGTCGCCCGGATTCTTGACTCCCGCCTTTTTAGGAACTCTCTTCAGTATTTAATTGACTGGAAGGGGTACGGCCCGGAAGAAAGATCTTGGGTTCCGGCCAGAGAGGTTCATGCGCAGAATCTGGTGAAGAGATTTCACAAGGAGAATCCATTGAAGCCCAGCTTGGAGGGTCCAGTGGCCCCTCCTCAGGGGGGGGGGTAATGTTAGACACTTACCTTGTCGCCGTTCCGGGTCCCGCGGCGCGCTGTCGGGTGGGCCCCAGCGGGCTGCTGCTCGGCGGTCCCCGGGTCTTCCGTCCCCTCGGCACCCCCGTGGGGTCCAGGGGCTGGCGGCGCAGGACGCGGCTGACGGCCGCGTCGCAGCCCGCTCCGCGCGGCTGCGCCGGCCTGCTGGGCTTCCGGGTGGCGTGACGCTGCCTCCTCCAGGCGGGGGCGCGCCTGTCTCGTATCGTGCTCGTGCGCGCGCACGTCTCTCTTATGCCTCCCGGCGGCGCTTTCCCCAGCGCGCCCGCCGGGGGCGAGTTTTAAAGTGACCTATCTGCGGCCGGATCCTGGGATCGGACCCAGGGACTGGTCGGCCTGTCTGGCCTGGGCCGTCCAGCTCCTGGGACCGATCCCATTTACTTTGTATGCACCAATCACTATCCTTCCCTCCAATTGCCCCCTTCCCTACTGGCCAGTATTCCCTATAAAGTTTTCCTGCTCCATTATCCCAGTGCCCGTTATAGCCTCTGGGTTCTGGATGTGCGTTGAAGTGTGTTTTGATTATTTGGCTTTTGGACCTCGACTTCCCTTGCTTGCTGCCTGCCCTGACCCTTCGCTTTGCCTGACCACGATTTTGCCTGACCCCTCTGATACCTCGCACCGTGACCTCTTGGATTTGACCTCGGCTCGCTTTGACTACCCCTTTGTTACCTCCTTCGGATACCACGCCCCGTGACCTCCTGGTTTGACCTCGGCCTGTATTTGGACTTCTGCCATCCGGCATCCTCATTCGGGATTCCCTGCCAAACATCAGTCTGCACCTTAAGCCGGTATCCTTTGCGCCCTATAAGTCCTGGGGGCAACCGACTGGGAGAGGCATTACCCGTGTCTCCTACAAGCGGGGGCTTGTCTATAGGCAGAAGAGGCGGCGGAGATTGGGGGATACCGGCTCAAGACAGACGGGTGTTCGGTACAGTCCTGACAAGCGACTGAGATAGCGCCATATAGCCACTCATTCATCATTATTCCAGCCTCAGCCCACAGCGCCAGCGTCCGACCTTGAACAGCGACAGGTATGACCTCTCGCTACCTCGCGCTCTCCAATGCATTTCAATGGAACAATCTTTAAATATTAATAATTAATTGTTATGATTTTTTTTTTTTTTAATGTTAAAAATTCTGTGACCACTTCTGCCATTTTAGATATTTTTTTTAAGGGAAAAAAAATTAAAAAAAATTGTACAGAATTGATATTACAGGTCTGACATTATTGTAACAAAATTATTTTAAAAACTTGTTTTTTTTGGTTTCCAAAAATATGGTTGTTTGGGGGTTAAAAAACTACTTTTAACACATCGCCGCCAGCGCTCTGGGGTTTAAACATGCATTTTACAGCGCGAGAATTTTTGGAGCATGATTTGTTAATGAATATGGTGGGAGCTGGTCGCTAGGGCCAGTCGCTATCATGCGCTCCCATACAGCGCGGAACCTGTCAAATAGCGACTCCTCACCCAATATTCAACATTACAGCAAACCGACTGAGTCGCTATCAACTACCGAACAACGGCCAAGCACAGCGACTACTAGCGGGCGCTCTGAAAATGCCGCTACAGTCGCTCAACTGTCGCTACCTGCCGCTATTAATGAATCAGCCTCCCCGTGTACTATTTCGAAAAGACATTGTGATAGTAGTGGCTGGTAAAAGTGAATACCCAATTGTGAGTTTAGTCTCCAAACCACTTACTCCTGTTACTATAGTATGACGTTAGCTATAGTGGAAACGTTTTATGCTGTCAGTATTGTGCTGCCTCTAGAAGTTTTATGCTCAATATCTTAAATAGCAGATTACTGCATATGCATGTTTGTTAGGATAATTGTTGTGCTGTCACCCAGTGGCCACATGCAGTTCTGGGTTCCCCATTTTGAGTAAGCCAAAATTCCATTTAGGTCTAATAAGTCCCCTGGGATTCCATCCACTGTATTGTATTATGTATGTTTTGCCACAAAATGATTCAGATGAGCCTTAAGTGCCCGATGTGTGTTTCTTATTACTTCGAAATGTACCTGTCTTATTTAATTAATAAGTATCATATATTTTTAGATTGTCATATATATTTCTATTGTGCAACAAAATCATTAGTAGTAGTCTTGCATTAGTTCAATACAACTTAAGGGTAGGCCCAATGTACTCCAGTCCAAAACTGGTTGCAGCCACAGATGGGTTAGCTTTTGGATTTTCATAATATAGGCATTCCTAATCACAATGCTCTAGGGATAGGGAATAAAGTAAAGGATCCACATGGAGCATTTGGTCTTTAGGTCTACTTTAAGAAACTTGGAGAGGCGGGGCTGTGATGATCCATTTTTGGCTGCCTTTACTCAAAAACTGAGCTGGCCACAAGAAAATAAGTAAATAAAAGATTGAAAAAAGCAAAGGCTCCGTCAATTGTAGTTGATTAAAGTTGGTGCGCAGAGGGGCCTGACTCGTTCTGGAAGGTGGAGAATAGAGAGCAGCAGGGATGGCGCAGTGCTTGATCCCAGTAATCGGTATGTTTTAAAACACCAGACTGTCCTTATGATTCCTTTAACTTTACAACACAAAAATGAGATGCAGTCTAAACATACAGTATGCTCAAGAACATAACTGCAATATCAAGCAGGCCATATTTCTAAAAATGATGAACCCCCATTACCCAGACCCACTGTACCCCAACCACTGCCTTTATCTTTCTCCTGCAATGCTATAGCCTCCTCATTATAGCTGTGGGTACCCACCCCTACCATGGTATCTGACCCACCAATATTAAAGCTTTTGTACCATTACTGTAAAAGTACCCACATCCATCCCTGCCTATGATCTCTTCCTGCAATGCTATAGCAATGCTATAACATAAACCTTGTAGCACACTCAGCAGGAAATCATATTGAGGGGGCTCAGTGGGGCTGATAATGGGCTGGCTGGGGGCTGGTAAAATTCCAAGCTGATTTTTGGCTTCCCCCTGCAAATGACCTTTAACCAAGCAAAAACAGAATACATTTTTTACACGACTAGGTTAGAACATATTTGTGTTTAAATATAAAAGAACCCAGGCATGTATTAAAAAGAGTTATTATTACGGTACATTTAAAGTGAGACAGATTTTTGAACTTTGCTTTAAATGAGCACTACACAGACATTGCTAACAACTGGGTGACCTGCTGAATCATCCTTTTACACATGGTAAATGATGGGAACTCATCTTCAAATGTTAACTGGACATTAGAGAACATTTTTATAAAATATGGTACACTGACAATTGTGCTATAATCTCCTGCATTGTGATTTGTAAATTAGATACTGTCATTAAAAACTCATCTTGTGAGATGCGTAAAAGCATCCCTGTCTATCCAGCATCTATCATGTTTTTATTGCAGTCTAATCTTAAGAAGATTTACTCTCTGTCTTGGCCACTAAAGCCCTACACTGGTACATGCACATTGGTACTGCTGTAGTGCTTCATGTGGAGCCACTTCCCAAAACATGATCACCCGGAGTGGAGAATAAAGCAATCCTATGTTCTATTTTGACCTTTTGCCCTCTTTAGGCTTAAGTCCTGACTTTTAGCAAACATAAGCAGTCACACACAGATGTACAGACTGGGCACAGGACAGCATACAGTAATCTTATACAGTCGAAGTTGAGCTGCGTGTGCCTGCCGAATAAAACGTACATTTAAAAATTTAAATTAAAACAATAAGCCAGTGTGATGCACTCATACCACTAGCCAATAAGGCTTGAATGATGTATGTGAATTAAACAAGTGGATGTTAATATGTATTCCTTCACAGCTCAATCTTCTGGGTCCAATTGTGCAAGGCTTCCTCTGAAGACACAATACAGCCCAGTTATATTGTACATGGCCTGGCTGCATCTGTGATTAATGCTGTGAACTCCATTGCTGTTGAAGTTGATGGTGGAGGTGTTCTAGGCTTGGCCCTGCTTAAGGATATTGGCCACCCCCCATGGAGCTGAAGGTATGTGCTACAATAAAGAAAAGGTAAGGAAAAAGCAGTGAGGTCAATATGTTCTGAGACTCAAGTGTCTAAAATCTGGAGGAATATGACCAAACAGCTCAGGTTATTCAGAGGGGCTGTAGACTGCTGGATGAGGGTTTTGTTAGAACCAAACCCTAAAAAGGGTTCAGTCCCTAAAAAGAACAATGAAAAAACACTTTCATTGTTCATAAACATGCAGGACTCTGCCGGCATGTGTTTTTGGAATGAAATAAGCCTGTTACTGAATCAGCAGTTTCCTCCACCCATGTACTGGAGGAGATTTACTCTTCAAATTGCCACAAAAGTGCGTCCTTTTTTACAACCAGGAATCAGGTGGGAAGTCTGAGCGCAACTTATTGCTCCAAATAGCATGCCCAAACTTACCAGCGCACCAACCATGAATCAACCCTATAGAGAGAGAAAATATATGGCTTTTTACTTGTATTTCAGCATTCTGATCAAAATGGGATTTGATTAAATTGCCTGAAAAGCAAACAATGCAACTATGAAAGCCAGCATTCAATGGCAATAAACTCTTTTAGATTATTGGTTCATTGGATAGCTTTGTAAAATAGCATGCAATATAAAAAAAATCCTACAGTTTTAGTCAGGGGACATTAAAGGGTAAGTCCACTTTTTATGGCATTCTTAAAAATTCGCATTATTGTGTGCCAAAATTATGTAATCGAGTTTAACCTCATTTTTGGGGCGTGATGGGTAAATTGGGGTCACTTTTTCTTGAAGGATATGCAGGTATAAATATACATCCAATGTATATCACATTATGAGCACTGTTAATCTGTTTTTGTTTGTTTTTTTGTTCTTTGTCACAGATTTTGGGTATGATGTTGGTTTCCCTTTAAGGATCCATCCACTCTTCAGTAGCGATATATCTGGTCCTCGAATCTCATCGAGAACCAGGTTACATATTTGTCCAACTTCTGTGATGTTGCCCGCCCTCGCTGCTGATGGCTGCTGAGGCGTTAATAAGATCACGTCATCGTCTTCAAACTTAGATGTAATGGAGGAACGGGATATCCAATGCTTCAAAGAGATCTTAAAAACATGCACTCTATTCAATATTCTCCCTTTTTTTTATATTTATTTTTATTATTATTTTTACTTTTCTCCTATTTTGCCTCTCCTTTAATAGGTATTAGGATATTTTGGAGCCTTGTAGTTTCAGATGTGGGAGCCATAATAATTACATTCCTTGTACTAATATACTAGCATGTGCCCTATGATGAATTGACACAATTATATCATGCCCCTGTATGCCTTTATCAGTATATATACTTACTGTTGTAATTAGTTCAATATTAGAATTAATATATTTGCAGATAGTTAAAATCAATTTTCTCAGATTTTTGTAGCTTATTGTATGTAATTGTTGGTCCACTTTTTGCCACTTCCTCCCTTAGTCCTGTCGTGGAGCACTGTGCTAGCAGCGGGATAGGAGGACGGAGTGGCGCACTGCGCGCGCATGACAGCCTGGAACCGATGTACGGGCGCCTCCCACTGCAGGGGAGAACGCCTGAGCGTGAGGTTGAAGGCTGCATGCGCGCGCCGCACGCCAGGTCCGTAGCTTGTGCGCTCCACAGCCGTGGGGAGGTGGCGGCCAGCTACGTCACCCCTACGCACTCCCGGAAGGGTGTGCGGACGGGGCGTGGCTTGGCGCGCTGCAGCCCCACTTACCATGCAGCGTCAATCATCAGCTGAGTGGCTTAAATAGGGGACATCAACACTTTGTATTGACATCCTGATGAAGTGGGACGGTTAGTACCCACGCAATGCATCGGTGTGTTTTTTGGGGATACCTGGACAGGACTTCTAATATATGGTGATATAACATTTATCTTCTTTATCCTCTTGCACCCTTACATCATGACTGTTTGTTTATTGTTATATCTATCTTGGCAGCCTGTGTAGTATTCATGTATCACATGTTTTTCCAGCACTTAGCACTTTAATAACGTAGTAGTATTTTTTCTGCGTGGTTTTTGGTGTAGTTTTTATAGGATTATTATTAAGTTCTAGTCATGTTTGCACAATTATCATAGCACATATTTTTGCACATTTAATGTTTATGAATTTTTAATGATTACATGCACTTTAAATTTCGCTTGAGTACTGTAATGTTTTTGGCGGCTGTATATTGATTAGGTCCTGAATAGGAGGGCTTTATATTAATAAAATTTACTCTTGATAATATATACCCGTCCCTAAGTCCTTGGTCACCCATGTATATAGTTTTAATAGATTTTAAATGTATATGTCTTCCATGTATGAATTGATCTCTGTGTAAATAAATAAATATTTAGTTTATTTTTACATAATATCTGTATATTTTTGCAGAGCCATTTTTTGGGTTGATCTGGCAGCCCTCTTTGTTGTTGTGTACTTTGTATGACACATTTGTGTCTTGGCTCTGTTTACAGCCAGCACCCAATTAACTGTTTCATAATTGTATTAGCTGTGCTGAGTCCCAATTGTTGTGTTTATTTCAAGGTGTTGAACATATCTGTTCATTATTTTCCTGATTATTTGTTTGCAACTCTGTGTTATAAATGAAAACAGTTTTATTTAGCAGCAATCAATATGTTGCCTTAACAACCTGGAGTGTTTGGTGTACCTGGCAGAGACTTCCTGGCTCTGGCTTGTTAATCATGTGATTGGCTGAGGTAGGGATGGTGCTTCACATTCCTGAGCCCACGGGTTTAACCACCTGCTGTAATTCAACCTCTTAAGATAGGGAGTACTACAATCGTGTATTCCAGTAGCTAAAGGGTTAATGGCAGCATTAGCACCTGTGGAATTCATTACTGCTGTTTGAATTTGCCAAAGCTGCTGATGAGCTCACCTATTGCAGTAGAGGGATTCTGGGATTTGTAGTAAAAAAGTACACTAAGGGCTTTACTCAAGAACAGCATACTGATAAGTAAATTACAGGTATGGAGGCACAAATGTTTATTTACACAATTAAATTGTGTATATCATCTTCATATAAAGCCAAGGATACAAATGTATCAGTAACTGGAACATTTCATCCCCCATGACAACAATGTAAAATCAGCCATTTTTAAGCATTTCAAAATCTCTGATTATATGTAGGTACCGTATATATTTTCATTTCATCCCCTGACTATGTCAACCTAGGGGTCGATTCAGCACTAGATGCAAAGATGTTTTTTTTAATCTAAAGTACACGTTTGACATATTGTGCTGGATTTTGGATCTCTTGATAACACCCATGCCTCTTATTAACATTTAAATTGTTTAAGGGACTTTCCCAGCTATTCGGCCCTATATCAAGAGTTTGAAACGTACCTCCTCTGAAGCTCCAGACCACACCATCCTCACTCACTCCTATGGCCTGAGTTGCTTGGCTACCTCCTCACATCATTCACAGCAACTAGCCACACCTGCTCCATTCATTTTAATGGAGGGGTGACACACCACCTCCATGGTAATGAATGGAGTGGTGTGGCCAGTCATTGTGAATTATGTAATGTATTCGGGACTTTCCAAGCTTGCTCATCTGTAGTTAAAATACCATATACCACAATGGGCACAACTGTATTGAAGTGGTTCTGCTTATAATTTATGATAACCCATTTGCATGTAAAGAACTTTGGCAACTTGCAATGAATGTAAACATAGATGTTGCCAAATGTCATGTTTAAAATTTCTTGTAAAATCTTTTTTCACGCCTTTTCATGCCTTTTTCATTGTTACCAGTGTGTAGCAGAACAACTAAAAAGCAGCCTAAACACACTCTAAAATGTTTGTTCCTTTTGTTCACAGCAGTGATATCTTGTGACTCTAATAAAGAAACGCCAACCAGCACCTTTTAAATAAAGCACCACTCTTATTTGTATGTCAAAAATTAATAAATCCCAAATCATATTGCTTAGAGTAAACAACTATTAAAAGTGATTATCTGCCAGTGCTAGAACAATTCCTCGATCAAAAATAAATAATACATGACAATTAAAGTCTTCCATTAAAAATGTAAGAAATGAATCCATAGGTTTTTTTTATTAAATCTCAGCCATGAAGTATGTGAGCCATATGGAGTCAATTTATTCTAGATTAATTTGGCTATGGTGGCAAGTATCTGCAGCTGTAGCTGCCATAAAGAGACTAAATTATAGTTTAATGTAAAATATATACAATAAGCATAGTGTAACGAAAAGCACAAGCTTGCATTTAACCCTTATCTATTTACTTCACTGTAAAAATAGCCTTCTCTCTAGAACCAGGGAATCTGTAGATCTGATTTAATTCTTTATCAGTTACTTGCCGGCTTGCTTCAACCATAACATACATGATAAGAAAAAAAGTGGCAGCTCATCTTGAGTGGTTAAAATTCAATCCTTTGATTGTATAAGTCTTGATAAAACGACCAATGAAAGCATCCACAGACATCTACAAATCCTTCATGATATAATAGAGGAAAATCAGAAAGGCTAAGCATTTCATGTGTTTTCTATGCCCTTATCTGTCATACAAATGGCATACCTTAATAGCCCTCATCCATGTGTGGATGCCGTGCCTCCCCCCATCAGCGCCCGTCGCCTTGTGAGCTCCATATACAGCCCGACACTGATGGAATGTTGGACTGTGCATACCCAAACCTGGGATGCCACATCATCTAGGTGGCATCCAATCAGGGTTAGGAGGAGTATTTAATTGGTAACTGACCAAACATTTTTGGTACAGGTCAATTACAAATGTATTAATTAATTTGTATGTATATATGTATAACATCTAGACATAGAGGTAATACATTGATATTATGTTTTGTTTTGTTTTTACTATACTCATTATGTGTGGATACAAATTAATCCATTTAGATAAAGGTACTCATGTCACACTGCTGCTAGATTGAGGTTGGTCTTAGAGGCTCTACATCAAGAGTAGCTCCAATGATCATTTTATATATATATTCAGAACATTACATATTTCAGAATGTATACACATTTTGTTAATATTAATGAATGATTATTTTTATATAATTGGGAGCATGTCTCATCAACTCATTGGAATTTGTATTGTGTTCATGGCATACACTTGAATTCTATTATGCCTCTTGGATGGTGAGCGGCGCGCGTCAAACTCTTTTTATATGCCTTCCTTCTTTTGGTGGGTGAGGAGTGGCTCCTTTGGTCAGCACTACGGGCGGGGTGGAGGTGGGTGCCGCTCTTTGTCATTGAACAGCACATCAGTTTGCTCTACACTACACCTCCTAACCCTGATTGAATGCCACTCAGGTGATGCGGCATCCCAGGTTTGGGTATGCACAGTCCGAGTTTCCATTAGTGTCAGTTGCTGCTCAGGGCGCCGATGGATGGAGGCACGTCATTCACACATTTCGTACACCTGACAATAGTTGTTTTGGGTGTGACCAGGGCACACCTCCTCCAAGTGGAGAGTTATTAAGGTAAACCATTTTTGTAACAGATAGGGAATGACTAAGGGCGTACTAAAGGCTGGCACAGCCTGGCTATAATGTTACACACATTTAGTAACTATGAAAGGACCCATCCCATGGTCCAGGAGTCTTGCTGGCAGTCTGTAGGCTCTTCCCTTGGCAATGGCATGGCCTCACGTTAGCACGGGTTCTACAATAGGGTTGATTCAGCACCAGGTGAGAAAACTCTACTATTTTTTATGAGAGAAATCTGTCATTCACTTTCATTGTATACCTTGGAGGTTTCAGCAACTGGATGTAAATTCTCTCTTGTTCTCTTCAGTATTCTCTCCTAAAATATAGTAGAGTTTTCTCACCTGGTGCTGAATTTATCCTATTGTCAAGGAATGTAACAAAGGTCAGAAATATGGAGCACAACTCAGGTGTGATCAAGACATAGCAGGGTCAGAAACAAAGAGTACAACTCAAAAATTGTCAGGATGCAGCAGGGTCAGCAACAAGGATCTGTGGAGTAAGGTAAGTATAAGCTAGAGGCTTAAGAGATAACTAGAATAAAACAATTCTGTGAGTACTCACCTGTAGAATTGTTTTTGTTCTTGCATGGCACGGCCCGCTTCGGTATTCATAATAGTTGGGTTATTCCGCCACAAGGTGGCACAGTGGTACTTCAGAAAGCTGTGGCATCTCCCGGTCCCCTATAAAAACGGGATTAACCATAGAGTTCCCAGAGTAGACAAGCAGTGAGACAAGAAGCCGGGAGAGAATAAAGGTAAAAAATTTAAAATAGGGTAAAAAACCCCAATTAACTTGGAACAATCACTATAAAGAGGCAACCAAGAATAACGATAACAAGGGTGGGACGAAGCGGGCCGTGCCATGCAAGAACAAAAACAATTCTACAGGTGAGTACTCACAGAATTGCTTTTTTCTTTTCTGCATGGCACGCCCCGCTTCGGTATTCATAACAGTTGGGACATCCAAAAGCAGTGTCCAAAAGTAGGGTGGGATCCCCAAAGAGTAACGGCCAGTAGTTCAAGTCACTACCACCTGAAGCACCTTGCGGCCAAAAGCAGCATCCGCTGAGGCCTTAACATCAACCTTGTAAAACTTGGAAAAGGTATGAACAGAAGACCAAGTAGCGGCCTTTGCAAACTTGTTCAACAGAAGCTTGGTGCTGAAAAGCCCAAGAGGCACCGATAGCACGAGTGGAATGAGCAGTCACCCTAAAGGGAGGTTCCTTTCCCTTAGCAGAATAGGCTTGAATCACCACCTGACGGATCCACTTGCTGATAGTGGACTTAGCCGGAGGCAAACCCTTCCTAGGTCCAGAAGTGAGAACAAAAAGAGCATCAGACTTCCTGAAAGTCTCTGTAGCGACCAAATAAAATTTCAGAGCCCTGACCACATCCAGAGAATGCAGTGTCCGCTCCTTGGGATTAGCAGGATTAGGACACAATGAAGGCAAAACAATGTCCTGATTGAGATGAAAGGCAGACACCACCTTAGGCAAGAAATCCGGCTCAAGCCGGAACACCACCTTATCCTGATGTCGCTCGAAATAAGGTTTGATGGAAAGCGCCGCCAGCTCAGAAACTCGCCTTACAGAAGTAATAGCCACCAGAAAGGCAACCTTAAGAGTCAAAATGGGCAAGGCAGCCTCACGAATAGGCTCAAAGGTAGACCCTTGCAGAGCAGACAACACCAGATTCAAATCCCAGACTGGTAGCAAAGGCTTACGGGGTGGACACACATGAGAAACACCCTGGAAAAAGGTTTTAACCAACCAGTGATTGGCAAAGGATCTTTGGAAAAAAATTGCCAGAGCAGAAACATGGCCATTTAGGGTACTAAGTTGAAGGCCTAGATCCAAACCATGTTGCAAGAATTCCAGAATCCTGGGAATAGAAAAAACCCGACAGGGAAGAGACTTAGACTCACACCAGGCAATGTAAGCATGCCAGACCCTGTAATAGATAAAGGGCGAAGACTTCTTCCTAGCCCTAATCATGGTATCAACAACAGAAGCAGGCAACCCCTTTTCCATCAAGATGGAGGTTTCAGCAGCCAAGCCATTAAAGCCAGCGTTTGTAAATTGGGATGGCGCAGCTGCCCCTGAGTGAGAAGATCTGGATCCTTGGGCAAGACGTACCGGTCTACTGCCAACTGACGTCTGCGAACCAAACTCAAGGGGCCACCAGGATGGCTGGTACCCGCTCCTGGGCTATCTTGCGCATGACCCTGCTCAGGAGAGGAAACGGAGGGAACACATAGAGAAGCCGAAACACCATCCAAGGTATTGCCGGGGCATCCGTGGCGAAGGCCAGAGGATCCTGAGATAGAGAGACAAATCTGGGAAGTTTGTGATTGTGACGGGACACAAACAAGTCCCCGTCCAGCTGACCCCAGCGGTGACACAGGGAGAGAAACACCTGGTTGCTGAGGGACCATTCCCCCAGACGGGACGACTCCCTGCTCAGGGAGTCCGCTACCTGGTTCTCTATTCCCGGAATGTAGACCGCTGAGATGCAGAGAACATGCCATTCCGCCCAAGACAGAATCAGGGACACTTCCTTGAAGGCTCGCTTGCTCAGAGTCCCTCCCTGATGATCGATGTAGGCAACCGCCGTCTGGTTGTCTGAGCAGATGTGAACATCCCGACCCTGAAGGTGAGTGGTTAGGCGAGAAAGAACCAACTTGATCGCCCTCAGTTCCAGGACGTTGATGGAAACATGGGCCTCTTGTGGGCCCCACCGACCCTGGAACTTCAGGGACTTCCAGAAGCCTCACCAACCGGACAGACTGGCATCTGTGGTGACCGTCTCCCAGCACAGGGGCAGGAAGGTCCTGCTCCGCAGAAGGTTCCTTGGATCCAGCCGCCACGAGAGGGACTGCCTGGCCAGAGGAGACAGAGCAAATCCCTGATCCAGGGATGCAGGGTCCCGATCCCAAACAGACAAGAAGTGCAACTGAAGAGGTCTCATGTGAAACTGAGCAAATGGGACTGCCTCGAAGCAGGACACCATCAGGCCCACCAACTGCATCCCCTGACGGATGGAGGGATGAG
Source organism: Gastrophryne carolinensis (assembly GCA_027917425.1). Taxonomy (NCBI): domain Eukaryota; kingdom Metazoa; phylum Chordata; class Amphibia; order Anura; family Microhylidae; genus Gastrophryne; species Gastrophryne carolinensis. The sequence goes on along the minus strand of CM051235.1, from coordinate 329,826,878 downwards.
GACACGATAGCAGAGCCTGAGCCTGCAGCTGAAGACCCCCCACCTTCTGCTGAGGAAGGAACACCTTGATCTGACAGGTATCCAGAGTCATGCCCAGAAAAAACCTCCCCAAGGACGGGGACAGAGAAGACTTGGGATAGTTGATCACCCAGCCGAAGGACTCTAGAGTGGATATCACCATCTGAGTGTCCTGCTCTCCCTGAGGAAAGGACTTGGCCACAATCCGGATGTCGTCCAGGTAAGGAATGATGCGTATGCCCTGGTTTCCCTTAGCAGAGCCATCACCCCCGCCAGTACCTTGGTGAACACCCGAGGCGCCGAGGTGATACCAAAGGGTAGAGCCACAAACTGGTAATGCTGATCCTGCAGCTCAAACCTTAGAAATTTCTGATGACCTGGGAAGATAGGCACATGACATCCTTGATGTCCACATTGGTCGTGAAGTCGCCCGGGCGAAGGGTACTGACAGCAGAGCGCAGCGTCTCCATACGAAAATGCTTGAATCTGACAAATTTGTTGAGGCCCTTCAGGTCCAGAATTGGCCTCAGAGAGCCGTCCTTTTTGGGGACCGTGAAAAGATTGGAATAGTACCCCTGACCCTGTTCTTGATGGGGCACCTGACAAATGACTCCTGACTCTAACAGGCATTGAACTGCCAGAAGCAACCCTTGAGCAGACAGGGGGTTTAAAGACATCCTGGATCTGATGAATCTTAGCTGCAAACTCTATCTTGTAACCGGAGGACACTACTTCCTGAATCCACCGGTCTGAGACGTAAAGCCTCCAGACGTGAGCAAAGAGGCGGATGGGTGAGGGCGCCCCTTCATGCCTGAGGGGGCTTGGGAGAGGGTTTGGGCTTGGAACTCCAGGAGAGACCGGGACGACTACGGGATCTGCCACGGCCCCAATAATCTCTGCGGCCACTAGAGAGGAGGGAGCCACGGCCTCCTCTGGGAGCACGAAAGGAAGGGAGAGGGACGGAGGACCCCCGAAAGGGCAGAGACTGCCTCCTACGCTGAGGCAGCCTGCCATCCTTGGCTAGAACATCAAGACGCTGCCCAAATAGCCGCAGCCCCGTGAAGAGGAGTCCAGTGAGAGCTTTCTTAGCAGCGGCGTCAGCTGCCCACTGGCGTAACCAAACAGAGCGGTGCATAGCCACCAAGAGCACAGAGGCCCTACCGCTCAGCCGCACAGCATCATCCATAGCAGTAAGGATAAAGGCCACAAAATCAGAGCAAACCAAGAGAGTCCTATACTCCTCCCCACGCTACGATCCATAGCGCCATCAAGGAGACGCTTGAGCAATAGCTGTAATGGCAGCCGCACAGGCCGGGCACAAACCAGCCCCCACACAGGTAAAGGCATGGCAGGCCAACTGATCCATGCGCCGGTCCTCACTGTTCCTCAGAGTGGTAGTGTCAGGTGAAGGCATGACCGAAGTATAGGACAAACCTAGCACAGGAGCGTCAACTTCAGGGGGAAATGACCACCTCTTAACAAGATCAGCAGGAAAGGGATACCGCTTATCCAAACCCTTGGGCACAGCAGGCAGCCTGTTAGGACGTTTCCATTCCTTAAGCACCATAGTGGTGAAATGCCCCTGCTCAGGGAACTCCAGACGCTGTTTACTAGGATGAAACAGCTCACCCTGTTTCCTTTTAGCCGCCACAGGGGCAGCAATGTGTAAAATTTCAAAGATGTGAGACAGCAAATTATCAGTGTCAACAGGATACCATGAATCCTCCCCAGATTCAGGGTCACTATCACAACCCTCCTGCTGGTCCCCAGAGGAGTCAGAGTCCTGGAGCAATTCCCCTTTCTCTAGGGAATAACGTCCAGCAATGACATCAAATTCCTCATACTCCTCTGTAGAGCGTGAGGGAGTGGAAATCAGGTGCCGCTTCTTGCCATAGGCCTTCCTGGGAACAGTCCTGGCAAGCTGCCTCTCAATGCTGGCCACCCGCAGAGCAAAATCAGAGTATGATCCCCTGCTAATATCCCCTTCACTAGGGCCCAATTGCAGGAGCGGGGGAGTAGGTGAAGCAGAGGGAGGCACAGAGCTGGGAAGCGCAGCAGGCAAACCAGCCTGAAGCGCAAGTACACTCTCAGCACACGGCATGCACACCGTGACACTGTTACTCACATGGAACACAGCCGAGCTTTTCCAGAAGGACCCCCCAGCACGCTATCCCCAGCAGCCTCCATATGGTGATTAACACAGGCACAATAGGCCAGCGGTGGGTAAAGGCTAATACAGAAGCCACCCGGGATGCCCTCCCACGGGAGGCCCCAGGCATCGGTGAAAGGGGGGGATGAGGGGGAGGTAGGAGTAGAGCCGGGAGAGACCACAACCCAATGGTGTCCCGCCTGAAAGACATAAGTGAAAAAGACACATGAGCATCCCACAGCACATACCCCCAAGGGCAATAAAAACCCACAGACCAGAGACACCGCAGGGTCACCAAGGCACAGACCGCAGGATGAAGCGACACACACCAGAGGAAGCAGCGCTGCAGCCAGGAAGGGAGAAATCCAGATGCGCAGCTAGTCCAAAATGGCGCCGGCAGGGGTACCTCAAGGGGCGGGCTGCGGGGGGACAACGCGATATGCGTCATCCTAAGGCCCCCCCCCCCCCGAAGAGCGCGAAAACGGCGATCACGTGACCCGGCCGGTGCCATGACAAAGCAAATAACGCCTCAGGTTATAGCGCCAACCGCCGCGGAGCGCAGTACAAAGCGCGCAGCGGCTGAAAAAACACCAAAAAACACACAATAAACGCCAAGAATACCACTCGCCGATGACACCCTCCCCCCCCCCCGAACAAAGCCAGAGGGGGGGGGGAGAGAGACGAGAGGCCAGCGGCGAGCATCCAGGCCAGGGAGGGGGGGTACCCCTGAAGGAAAGGAAGGGGAAACATTCCCCAAAACACTTACCCCCTCAGAAGCCAGGACAGGAACTCCGCATCCCTAGTAGGCTCACTATAAAGCCTATGGCCGCCTACCCTTTGTGGAACAGGGTCTGCGGCTTGGAGCATTGCTCCAGGAGCACTTGACCCTAGTGCTCTTCTACCCACACCCGATCTGTCAGCCAAGGCTGGGAGGCAGAGAGGTTATAGAAACTGGTGGAAATAGGCTTGCAGGGCCGCAGGCTTGGTTGCCTCGCTCACCTGCGCATAGAGAGAGAGCCATCTGCTAACTTCACAGTTTCACTGCAGAGGAAACACTGGGAACTCTATGGTTAATCCCGTTTTTATAGGGGGCGGGAGATGCTACAGCTTTCTGCAGTACAACTGCGCCACCTTGTGGCGGAATAACCCAACTGTTATGAATACCGAAGCGGGCCGTGCCATGCAATAAAGAAAAGCACAGCAACCTGACAATACAGCCAGGACTTAAAAGTGGCTGGAGAATAAGCTACCCTCAAACAGAAGGAGATGTTGAGACAACTACAGCACTGGGAACAGAAGTCAGTTTTCTTATGGCAATATTTATTATGCTATTATTTGTATTTACAATTGTATAAACAATATGCTGGTAAATATAGGAAACTCAAAGATCTGTAGTTATAGAAGAGCCGAATCTCCAATCATGGGCCTGAAAGTGCATGAAGCTGACCTTTACACTGTGGACTAATCAACCCCTGTTAGAGCAGCCATGCACCAGCTCCCTGTTGGCTGACTGTGCTCCATCAGTCCAGAATCATAGCCTTGGTAAGGGGTCAGCCATCTGCAGCAAATTGGCCTGTAACTGTGTGCTTCAGCCCTACTGTTACTAAAAAGATTAAAACAGCTATAGTATTTATTTTCCAGCACGCCTAAATTGCCAATTAGCTGCATTACCTGCTGCCACCTAATAATAGAAAAGTCTTTTGGGTCTTTTTACCTTGTACTCTTATTAATTTACAATCATGTATAATTATCTAAATATTTCCAGGGTGGTTTTATTGAGAATCAGATAATAAAACATGAATATGCTTTACAAAAAAATGCACACTTACTGTGCTTTAACAGGTCATGATACAGAGTAGAGGGGCGAGGGCTAAACTGCAGTGCATTCAAAAAGGGCTTGAGCAGTAGTTGCCGAATAGAAACATTAAATTCACCTACTGTAAATACATATCATAATATAATAATAATAATAAACTGTATTATTTAATAAATAAATTAATATTGTTACCCTGATATCAATCCTAAATCCCCATCTGCCTAATAATCCATTGGATATGTAAAGGGGTCAGGGAAGGCTTTAACGGAATTTTATCTGTACTTTCTACTTTGGTAAACATTGTGGTGCCAACTAACAATTTGTTACATTATGTATTCATTATGTATTCAGTAGTTTTTCAGCAAACCCCAAATTTCCACACCGTTATTTGTTTCCATGCTGTCAGTCTTGGGTCCCCTTACCAGTTTACAGGTACTTAATGTAAGAATAAACACCACCACCCCCTTGGTTACTACCCTCTTGGTTATTATCTGGACATCTACTCCAGCGATTCATTCGACAGTCTTCTGAGGGTCCTGCCACAGGCAGGATGGGGTACTTCCCTGAAGTCACAGTTACATCACTGTGGCACTATGAAGGCCAGTGATACAACTTCTCCTGGATATAAGTACAGTTCCCTGGCTGGATGCCTGGGTGAGGAGACTGCTATGCAATCATCTGAGATGGCTAGAACACAGTCAACTAGGAAGATGCCAGGGACAGACCCGGAGAAATCTTCAGTCAACATAGATGCTGGAGGAAGCCTTTAAGTTAAGTAGAAAGACTACAAAAAAGAGATGTTGTGATGTTAGTGGTAAACAGGAGTGAGAACAGTATTTATTCTTACTGCTTACGGTAACGGTAACGAGTCCTAAGGACCATATTACTTGTTTAGAGGGAAAGGGACAGCCAACGCTGGGTGACAAGTGGGTTGCCAATCCCCGATCTGCATACCAAACATCTCCTCTTGGGCACCAGCGGGTGGAGACAAGCCTGGTGGCCATCAGCATCAGTTTAGTGCTTTCTCCCAGAGAGGCTTATTTGCAGACCATTTAAAGATATAAATGGAAGCTATACCTACAATTGTTCCCCCTATTGCCCAGTATAGACTCTTCACCATAACTACTTCCCCCAAGTACTTGCATGGGCTACTAAGCTCTGTGGAATATACAATAATTATTCTGCTTCAAATTCAATTCAAAGACTGGGCAATATGGGAATCTATGAATCTAGAAATTGAAGATTCATTCTGTGCGCTTTTACTACATATGGATTGTACATAGACCACATGTGCTTAACCCTCCTCCACAAAGGCCAGCTTTTGCGGATCTCCATACACATGCATTGATTCAGGGTTCAAACAAAGCTATAAAGTCAGCTATATGGAAATCAACTAAACATGACGTGTTGAAGGCCCTTGGGGAGGGGGTTGGATACCTTTTAGTCATAGACAAATACCAGTACAGTAGTCCATATAAAATGAATGTGCCACACATATTTTGCCAGGGCATAACATTTCTGTATTTACCATGTTTTTTTGAAGCTACCAAAGTGAATAGCAAAGCAGAATCATCATTCTGAACTAAAGATAGGTCTTTAATCTTGTTTTCTAGTCAGCATCTGCTTGGAGCTGCATTGCTAAAGGCTTGTATGAAACCAATGTTTTCTTTCAAGCTGCTTTAAAACAGTACAACTACAAAGGAGGTCAGATGTAGGACTAGGCAATTGCTATGTTTAAGATGCTTCACTGCATTTGACCAAAGTGGGAAGGGATAACAATACATTACGTGTACCACACAACCCAACTACTGTAAAAGCAGGTCAAATAATACTGGGTATCCTATGAATGACACAATATTAGTCATACTTAAAATCCTCCAAGATTTCCTTCAAGAGAAAGTAAAGTAAAAAAAAAAAAAAGTGCTTTACTTTCTCTTGCCCCGCAGCATGGGGAAATCCAATTTGGGATGCCCAGCTGCATATCCCCTAGTCATAAGCCCAAGACCAGGTATTCAGATAATCACTATTTCCACTGTCCCTAGTATTTCCATTATGCTGGACTGATTAGAGTGAGTCTGGCAGGAGGGGCACAATTTGCTTGAATATCCAACTTGTGAACCCAATTGGTTGGCAGTGGTCACACTGACCGACTGACCATTTGATTAATAGTGCAACTCACTTATGGGAAATAACTTTAAACACCCACATACAGGAAGATTCTATAGCACCCATGGTTTTTATACATGCAATTCTGATTTTTGTGTATACATTCAAAAATGCCCATATGGTTATATGCGGGCTAAACCATTGGCCCATTCAAAAGAGATTTTAACATTGAGAGTGATTTGAAAGTGAACATTGGGCGACACCGCCAGGATATCTCGATCATGAGAAACCTGTTGCAGTACACATTAAATACATCCAGCTAGAGGAGGGGGATAGAAATCGGACTCTCTTTCAAATACATACTGGATTTATAAACTGGATTCTGTCGACCCAAGAGGTTTAAACAGCTCTTTTGGCTTCTCACAATTTTTGGAAGACCAGTAGTCCCGTTTGATCCTCATATAATTGGTTTAGGACTCACATAAAAGGGTTGATTTATGACCACGTGTAATTTTATTCTCACGTTTTTTTGAGAGTAAACTATTTTTCTTTGAATGTTTTCCCTAAGTGCAATTTAGCACCATATTTAGCTGTGGAATTTGTTTTATAAATTGTACAGCTAAATATGGTGCTGAATTACACTTAGAGAAAAAGTGAGTAAAAAATGACTCATGGTCAGGAATTAAGCCTATAGTGGACTGTTTTGGGTTTTGGGTAAGCTTCGTCTCCACATAAGGGTGAGACCAGGGTATTTTTGTCCCGTCTATAGTTGGCAGTTTTGGTACTGAACTTATTTAACTGGCCTAGTTTATCTACAGATTGTGGAGGTTAGAGTCCCTTTTTTGCTTTTTTGGACTCTCTTATGTTACGGTTACTAATTTCTAGTATTTTTTCTTTGATATCTTTTTGTAATACTTAGGACGTAGAACGTATTTATATACTTTATTTATGCTTTAATGTAGCACACGATGCCTTGATGGAGATCCAGTGCCCCTTCAATCCAGATAGGCTTGCCCATACAAAACTGGCAGAGGCCCTACGTGGCAACCATGTTCTCGCAACATCGCTGCTCCCCCCAACCAGTGGCCCCTGGTGAGCACAGCCCCGCGTCTGAGTTACTAGGTGACTTAGCTTTGATACGTGTGGGATAAGAATGATGTCTGGATGACATTTTTAGACATCTTTTTTGATAGGAATATGTGGTGAATGAGAATCATAGGCCTAAAAAACCTGAGAACCATATCCTTTGGATGAACAGCAAAGGTAAGCAGTTTGCAAAACATGTTTTTCCCAACCTGTTGTCCACCAAAAGGACAAATGACGCATGTTGATCATGCATTGTGCACGAGGGGTGGAGTGGTATCCCATTGGGTGAGGGGAGGAGGTTAAGATTGGGAGAGAGAGAGCCAGGCTTTGGAGATGCAGCAAGCCGCTCTGGTAGACATACCGATAGCGTGATGAATAGAACCGGTGATTCCTCCAAGTCGATCTCTCGCTCTCCCGATCTGCTGCAGCACCCTGAAATGTCTGATTTCTTGGCTTGTGTGCTGTTTTTTTTCATGTTTGAAAGTAAAGTGAAACAAAACCTAGCATGGCTGGCCCAGGAATCTAAAATATTCCAAGACTATCTGCTGGCTTTCCCTGGGCATCACAAATCAGGATGCCCCACTGTGTGAAACACCCCCAGGTAACCGCAAACCTCCCCTCTTCTGGTGGCTCCCTTGGCGAGGAAAGCAATGGGGAGCGTAAGCAGTTGCATCCCCAGCATCTTTGGGATGTGCTTGCTCCCGCCCCAGCCATTTAGACAGGCTGGGGATGGGAACACGTCCACTGCTGGGGATGTGGCCGATCTCACTCACCATTCCCGAATGCAGAGCCATTTGTTCAACATTACACATGCATGGCAAATAGAGTTTTCCTGGGCAATCTGGGGGGTTTGACAGAGTGGGGCATCTAAAATCGAGATGGCCAGGGGGGAAAGGAACAAAACTTGGGATAGTCAAAACTTTTTTTCGCTTTAAGCACATTGAAGAGATTAGCCATAGCAATCACAGGTGCTGGCAAAGTGTATTTAGGAATAAAATGTGTGAGTGTAGCAGTGCACTCTGTGCGCAAAACAGAGAGAGTGATAGAGAAAAAGAGGAGCACAACAGGGAATGCATAACACCAGGTCCATTATTTTTCCGTCTTTTTTTTTGTTTTCCATTTGCCCGGTTTTTGTGAGTCTGGACAATATTGATGTTTTTAAAAATGGGGAAAAATGTTGGGACTTATTCCTTTTGCTGGATTTAAATAATTACATTTAGATAAACCTGCAATCTGTATTAAAGTGGCCATTCAGTTGGTATATGCTGTCCTACAGTACTCAAACCATATCGTATTCAGTTTTGGGAGACTTTTTTCTTTTAATTAAAAACAAATAATCCCCTGCACCTGTGAAAGGTTATGTTACATTCTAATGTTATATTTCATAGTGTATTATGGATCACATCCACCCCCCCCCCTTTCTTTCTTATCTCTTGGCAAAATAAACATGGCTGGCATAAGAAAGTTGAGAGAGGTTTTCAAAACCTTGTATGCATCAGCCTCATTTGTGACCAGATAACATGCAGATTCTTACAAAAAATAAAAATGGGTGAATTTTTTTCCCCATAACCTGTATACGTACTACAGGCTAGGAGCTTTTAATAGTTAATTAGATAGTTTCGTTTTGAAGCTTAAAAATAGCAACAGCCTATGGGAAAATTTAGTTTTTTAAGTGGACCAAAACCCAGGATTTTGACTATCCTGGGTTTTGGCACCCCGATCGTGTGTGAAACCGCCCGGGTGCCCGAAACCAACTTACCTTTTCCCAGTTTTTACGGCGCATGCGTGGCCGCTCGTCCAATCAGCACGCTCAGAGCCACTGACGTCACGTCATCTAAGCCTTCGTCTAAGGCCAGCCGCATCCCCTGCCACCCTCTAATAGGAAGTGTGCTGGCAATCACAAATGCCTGGCACGTGCATGTGCCCTGCTAGAGGGATAGTGGGGATGCGACAGCGGCTCACGCATGTGCCGTTGGGCCGCTAAAGAAGGTAAGTGTATAGGGTGACCTGGGGGGTTTCACACAGCGGGACATCCCAATTTTGGTCCCACGGGATCCCCCAGATTTCTGGGCCCATAACTGTGGGCTTTGGTCCACTTTAAACACCATGGTTTACACATTGTTTTCCAAAGCGGACCAACAGTCAAAAATGACTTAAACCAGACCAACACAACAAACAGTGCTCATATGCATCCCTCCCCAGGGCAATTTAGTTTCTTGCACATAATAATTCATTTACCTTTTTCTATCTCTTGCTGTAGTGAATTTTAGAAACAAAATGGCGGCTCATGCATTTGCAGGCCACCTGCTGCTGGGCCTCCCCTTACTGTGCACTGTCAGTTATGTCAGTTGAATCCAGGCAGCAGCATGGCTGAGATGCTGGGAGAAGAAGCTCCAAAATGGCCGCTACCACTCTATCCAACTGTGCCAGGCTGTAGGTCCGGTTTAAATAGATAATTGTTGGACTAAGCACATGCACCAAGCACGTTTATAGCTTCCCAGTTATTTAGAATGGCCCTACAGCAAATATTTGCAGTACTCCTTGATTCCAAGCTTGAGCTCGGTTAGTTACAACTAATTTGTATCCTTCTAAGCTGGAAGCGCGGTCTGCTTCTGTCCACTTTGTGTAATTATTTCGCCATTTGACTTAAGTTAAAAATACACCTTTTCCTTTAATCAATCACAGAAAATTTCACACTGGGGTTTAATCAATTAGCAACCAAACACACCTATTGCTATAATGACTCTGAAAACAAAGGAGAGTCAGCAATGTAATCAATCATAGCAAATACAGCTATTGATTGCAAGCAGCCTTTCACTATTGCCTGCATGCTGATGGCAGGTAATTAAATAGATTATCAGTTATTGCCTTAACCTGTTAATTGCTGAATGTTCTTACAAGGAGTTAAGAATGACATTTGTGTTTAACAAATTAGCATTAAATAGGTTAGAGCTGCACTGTAAACTGTAAACGAACTATTTATTTGTGTACTGAATATCTCTACAGGAGGGTAAAGCTTATTTAGAAGTCTGTTAAACTCTCCTTTGAAAAATCGAAGACTGTAACTTCACTTAACTCATAGTGCCCGCCATTGTACCAACTCATGTCCACTATTATTTAACTCATAGTGCCCGCCATTGTACCAACTCATGTCCACTATTATCATTTAACTCATAGTGCCCGCCATTGTACCAACTCATGTCCACTATTATCATTTAACTCATAGTGCCCGCCATTGTACCAACTCATGTCCACTATTATCATTTAACTCATAGTGCCCGCCATTGTACCAACTCATGTCCACTATTATCATTTAACTCATAGTGCCCGCCATTGTACCAACTCATGTCCACTATTATCATTTAACTCATAGTGCCCGCCATTGTACCAACTCATGTCCACTATTATCATTTAACTCATAGTGCCCGCCATTGTACCAACTCACGTCCACTATTATCATTTAAGCCTTAAAGCGGACCAAAACCCACTGAACTTGTAAAATACATTTGGCCAAATGCCTTGTCGATATTCCTTTCTTGGGGTGTGAACCTAGAAATGGATATTATAGCCTTTCAAATTGCCCGGAATACTGATTTTTTTTTTGCTGTCCCTCGGTGTGAGATGACAGATGATCAGTCATTGCATAGGCATGACATCATTGCCACACACAACAATGGCAATGAATGGAGGAGGCGGAGCTTTACAGCTAAAACAAGTGCCATTATCTGGAATTAGAGTGAAGCAGGAGCACTAAAAATTGGCAAAAGGTGCTCTTCGAGGGGGGGGGGGGCATTTTAGGGGATGCTAGTTAAAAATGTGGGCTTTGGTCCACTTTAAAGTACAGTAGATAGTAAATCAATATTTGTAATATGTTGCTTAGAAAATTCATAACATTATAGGAGTAATCTTAACAGGTAAATTCAAAATCAACATGGCTTAGCATAAGTACCATGATTCCAAAATAGCATCCTGTCTGTGCTCTACTGTGCAATATTGTTTATTCTGTTCTATAATGTTAGCTGAATTGGGTTTATTCAGCTTGGCAGCAATTTATCCAGGTAGTTTGCGGTGCTTCTAAATGCCAAATACCATGTCCATGGAAGGTCTGCTAGGCATATGGGCTCGTATCAAGGCCATACCAACTACCCACACCCCGCCTGGGCACCAGGGCTTTGAAAGATCCAAGAGCACATAGGAATGGGCCTGCCATTTTTTCAGGGGTGTCCCAGGCACACCTGGGAAAGCACCAGGCAGCTGCCAAAGGACATATGACAGCATAGCCAGAGGTTGGCTGCTTGGCCTCTGAACCCTAATGATACAAGCCCTTATTCATGGGTGACACTTTTTAGTAAAAATAAAATGTTTACAAAAACGTAAATAAATAGGCTGGCCCTCAACATTTGTCTCATCAATAGAGATGAGCCACCCAGTTCATTAGAACTGGAGTTCACTCCGAATCGCAGGGAATATTCAATTCGGCATGAATACGAATTTTTGGGGGTTCGTGTTGACTGAACTTTCCTGAAATTCACTGGCACTTACCTGCACCTTGACTCCCCCATTGATCAGGTCCAGTGGTAGGTGTATAGCACAGTGGCTTCTGCCAGCCACCAGACCAAAATAATGGGGGAGCCAGTATACAGGTAAATGACTGATACTTACCTCCTCCCCCACGATCTCCAGTGTTGGAGTGTCCCACACTGGCTTCCCCATCGCACCGGTCTGGCTGCGAACGCTGTGCTGGATATCTCTGCTTCCCTCCTGTGGTGCGATACATACAGTTGGGGAAGCGGAGGAGGCCACGCCATCAGCTGTGCAAGACGCTTCGGGCCTCCCTCATCATCCACAGCTGGACCAGAGCGGCGGGGCTGGAATGAGGACGGAGGTGAGGTTCTTTTTGAGAAGCCCAAAGCCAGGCGAAGAATGCGTGCCTCCACACCTACTGCTCTAGAAGCCGGGCAGGGGACGCTGGCACCCCCAACCTCCACCAGGGCAGCTGGGCAAAGAGAGCCTGTATCCCCACTCGCCGTCAGAGAAGCCATGTGAGGAAGTTTACACCCCCACCTGCTGCCCGGGAACCAGGGCCAGAGGAAGCCTGCCATCTGTAACAGGTGACGGGTTAACTGAAAACCTACATCAAAAACAATGCTTACATGTTACTCCTGTTATCCATTAACAATATGGTTGTTTTCTTCACTCCCCCCCCCCCCCCCCAAAAAAAGGAAGCCATTCATAGCTAAGACATTCCAACCATATGCTATAATCCTGCACTATTAGATTTATGTATTGCAAACATCTGCAAATGTGCTCATCTGAGCGACTCTTGTGTAAAAGAATTGAGAAGAAGATTAAACTGTCTTTGCGTTTGTGCTGGCGAGCAGTAGACAAGAAAGCAGATGTCATGACCGGCAGGGTGGGACAGTTGCTGTCCGGTTGGCTGCTTGACTGCGCAGACACACCAGCCTATCTTCACAAGAGAGAAAATATCTGGAAACAAAATAAAATGTATACAAAAATAAAATGACAGCCCAGGTAATGGCATTAACAAGGCTGCAATCATCTCAATTGAGGTCTCTCTATTTCCTGCAGCTGTAGATGCTGTGCATGGAGGCAGATGCCCCCTCTGCATGCATAGTACGGAATCTTTTTTAGCTCTCCTGTATTCGCCCAAAGCTAAAACTCAGCCCCATTGATTTTCTCCTGGTTGTGGCTATTTTGAAGCGCCCCTGGAAACTTACTTTCCTATATTTTCAGCCGTGCTGCTGCCTGAATTTAACAGACATAACCCACAATACAGAGCAGACCCATAGGATGCCATTTTGGTGGTGAAATTAATTTTTATCTGCAGCATTCTGAATTGCCCTGGGGAGGGATGTATATGAGCACTGTTTCTTGTAAGGGTGTTGGTCTGGTTCAACTACTGTAGATTTGAGGGGGTAGGACAGTAGTTAGTAAGTTAGCAACAGTAAGTGGGAGCCCCTAATCTAGCAGTGCTTGCAGGTATCCTGGTGCATTGGACACCATTTATAATGGTGTTGGGCATTTGCAGTCAGCTATCACAGTCTCTAGGCAGTTAGGAACAGAAATTTAAAGCAGCAGTCTGGCCTGGACCTCCTCCCAGCCCCCCCAAAAAAGGAAAAGATTAGCCCATCCCCCATGGCCTGATTGGGTGATAAAAAAGAAAAAGGAACCAGGGAGAATTTGGAAACTATGCCATTGTGCTGATATAGCACCTTGCACCATAATTTGCTACTGTGAGACAACATTGTTAGACTTTGGGCCTTATTTATCAAGGGATAGCGGGTAGTGTCTCACTAGCGCCAGGTAGCGCCAGCTATCGGCAGCTACCGACTCCAGAACGCCAGGCGGCGGACACAATCACGCATTTATCGCGCTAAATGAGGCTAGCGCCGGCGAGAGCGTCAGCTAGCGCGGGATTCATCATGTAGCGGCCTGCAACGAACAGCGCCGCTGCTAATCCCATCACAGCGCCAGGGATGACCTCTCGCTACCTGGCGCTCTCCAATGCATTTCAATGGAGCAATCTTTAAATATTCATAATTCATTGATATGAATGTTTTTTTTTAACTGGCAAAAATTCTGTGACCACTTCGGCAATGTTAGATATTTTTTTTAAGGTAAAAAAAAAAAAAAAATTTGTGCAGAATTGATATTACAGGTCTGAAATTAATGTATTCATATTACAAAATGTTTAGAAAAACTTGTTTAATTTTTTAATCAAAAAATATGGTTGTTTGGGGGTTAAAAACGACTTTTAAGCCATTGCCGCCAGCGCTCTGGGGTTTAAACAAGCATTTCACAGCGCAATAATTTTTTGAGCGTGATATGTTAATGAATCTGCTGGGAGCCGTTCGCTCTGGCCATTCGCTGTCAGGCGCACCCATATAGCGCGGAACCTGTGAAACAGCGACTCCCCCATATTCAACATTATCGCACACCGACTGAGTCGCTGTCAACAAGCGAACAACGGCCAAGCACAGCGAATACTAGCGGGCGCTGTGAAAATCACGCTACTGGCGCTCATCTGTCGCTACCTGGCGCTATTAATGAATCGGCCTCCCCGTTGGCAGGTGAGGACTACTATGATGTTTCTGCATGCATAATTATTGTTGGTGCTCATAACATAATATATACATTGCTTCTTTAAAAACATAAATAGCGCTCAGTTGGGTTACTGCAGGAAAGAGGAGAAAAAAATGACTGATAATCACCTATTTTGGTGCTGTTTTTCACTCTACGCAGGGGAATCATTGTGTATTGTGTGTAGCTCTATTTGTCAGCAAGGTTTAAGCTTTTCACAAGGTTTTGCAGACCCTTTTTTCGGAAGAGGGCTGTAAAGATAAATGTCATATCTCTTGACACCTCTATTAAAATTTTAAATTTTGGTTCCCCCCTACAAGTCTGTATTTCCGCATTGCAAACTTATCTCGGTGACAGTGCTCGGCAGCTCTTCAATATTTCATGGATGGTATTGACTCAAAGCCACTGTCAGCATAACAACACAAACCGAGTGAAAGTTCAGCTCTCAATAGACTGCGAGGCACCACTTCACCTGCTCGCTATTTAACCCACAGCGCCAGGGCAATGCAGCGCTATAGCAGCCACCAAGCCTGTATTTTCCTAAATAGAAAAAACTTTTATTTATTTTATACATTATTACATCACTTTGTGTTTTATTTAATTCTGTATTTGAAGAAAAAATAAAGAATGGGAAGTTTTCTGCAGGCTGCAACCCTACTGTTTCAGCTGTGATGCCAAGAGTGCACTTCTCCCCCTGTTTCGCTGAGAGATGCTGATCATGCGGGAGTAAACTGCCTCATTGAATGGAAGCTGGGGGCACATTATGTGACCTCGGCCCATGCTGATTTGAATATAGTGTGGGATGATCAGCGCTGGACAGGAAGTTTGCTGTCCTCAATCAGCATGCAGAGCAGGCAGCATTCCTGTACTTACTTACTAGTCCCACAGCTGCATGAGTCTTCCCGAGTCCAAATGCTCTGCATGTGGTCACTGCACGGTTGGCACCATATGTTTATTTTGATTAATGACACCCCAAAGACTATCCGGACGCAGCGTGAGGCATTATTGTGCTGCAGCCTGACACCCTCTTGTCCCTGGTTTCCCCCCCCCCTCCTAAATTTTAGGACTGCCTCATTGGGGAATTCTGCACACTACCTGATATAGGGTGATTGGGGGTTTCTGCACAATGCCTGCTATAGGGTGATGGGGGGGGGGGGGGGATTCTGCTCGCTTTGAGGTCATTGGGGGGTGCTGCACACTACCTGTTATGGGGTGACTGGGTAATTATGCACATTATCATATAGGGTGATTGGGGATTCCACACGCTGAGTTTTATGGGGTTACTGAGGAGGGATTCTACACAGAGCCTGCTATGGTGTGATTTGGGGGATTATGCTCACTGCCTGGTATGCGGTTATTTAGGGGGGATTCTGCACACTGCTTATTATGGGGGGATTGGGGAGAATTCTGCACATTGTCTGTTATCTGGAGATTGGGGGGGCTTGCAGACTGCCTGTTACCAGGGGGTAATTTGGGGGGGGGGGGATTCTGCACATAGCTTGCTATAGGGGGTGATTGGGGGGTTCTGCACACTGCCTGTTATGTTTTTTTTTTTCACACTGCATGCTATTAAGTTCCGGGGGTGGGGGTATTTTAGCACACCATTTGGTTCAGAAAATATTTTGTCTTATTTTTTTGCTAAAAAATACAGAAAATTCCTTCTTTCTTTTAGGTGAATTACACCTAAATTTAACTCATGCCTTATTCTGAAATAAAGCAAGTAACAGACCTAAGGAAGGTTTACTAAATTAAGGCCTATATATCTGCTCGCTCTTGTGAGAGAGCGCCAGCATACTGGAGCCAGCAGGGAGAGTTTCTGGAGCCTGGCTGTAGCAGGCAGAAGACCATCTGGCTAGGATTTCATGTCTTTGCTTCAGTTTGCCGGTCAAAATGTGTGGTATTTATTAACCAACAGGGTGCTCTTGACAGCGGGCGAACTGCGGCGGCGCAATTTGCTGTTCTAAAACCACTTAGCAGCTTAGGGCAGCATAGAAATTGTCTTAAAAAAAATCATGTGAAAAACATTTTATTAGTTGTTTCTCCACTACTAGTTATCTACCTGACCTTCACGCTCGATTAGTGACAGACGTAAAAATCACATAAACAGCCATTCTTGCCATAAATATCATTGATTCCTATGGGGTTCGCCACTAAAAGCTGGAGCACTGAAAAGCCGGTCACCAGCATTCGTATGGCGAAGACGAAATAAAGCAAACACAGCCTTCGTCTGGCGAATAGGCCATTTTTAGCATATTAAATGCGGTAAACTAGCAAATGGCTGGCGAGCATTTTGTAGATGACTCCCTTATTGTGTTCAGTCCTGATAACTCACTAAAATATGCTGCTAGGAATACATCCTCCTCTGATAGTCCCTAATTATGTAGCTTGGGGAGCAACAAGTATGGCAGAGCCATCCAGGATTCTGAGGAGAACGGCAGATGGTACAACCACAACCTGTGTTGCAGTTAGCTTTCTTCAGTGAGGATAATTAGACGTGGATATACAGCTTTCTGACAGTGAACAGCAGCAGAAAGACACCGATTAAAGCTCAAATCCAAACTTAATGGAAAGAGTAGGAAGGCTTAGCCTCATTGTGCTGCTCTTCAGGCTGGCTTTGACCCCATTGTGGAGGTACTGTATTGTCTCACTCCCTGTTTGGTCATGCAATTGATGCTAACTCTGCCCCATTCTATACAAACTAAAATAACTTTGATTGGAGAAACCTGCCATTTATCTCTTTGCTTGCCACACAGTGTAAAAACCCTCTTTTTTGCCCCACAATGTCAGCTTAATTCATGCCAACATGGCCGTGGCTAAGCTCAGCGGCATGTTGTAGCACCCCACAGCATCCCTACTCCATCCGGCCTGTGAAGCTCTGCTGGCAGACATTCCAAAAATCTTATAGACTCTAGTTCAGACCTTGGTCCACTTTAAAGTGGACCAACACCCAGGATTTCGACTATCCTGGGTTTTGGTCCACTTCCCCGGGGCACCTAGATCGCCCAATTCTACTCACCTCACCCCGCTCCTACGGCGCATGCGCGGCTGCTCGTCCAATTAGCCCGCTCAGAGCCGCAGAGGTATGTGCGTCAAAGCCGCGTCTGACCTCATCGGCTCCGAGCACGCTGGTGGCCGCATCTCGCGCTTCCATCTAACAGGGAGCGCACCCACGCTGGCCATTCCCTGCTAGAGAGAAGCACAAGATGTGGCTGCAGCGCATGCATGCGTCGTTGGACCGGGAGTCAGGTTAGCTTTGCTCGCGTCCTGGGGGGTTTCACACAGCAGGGCATCCCGATCTTGGCTGCCCCGCGGGGAGGGATTGCATCGGCCCGGGAATCTATAAGATTCCTGGGCCGATATGTCTTAGATAAGCATAGTTTGAATGCATTCTTATCTCCTTATGTTGTTTTTACGCTTAGCCTGCACAGTTCCTTTAACCTAAAATTCAAGGTAGGTATTATACCTTTTTAAAGACATTAACTAAACTGTACATGCAGACGCTAAGTGTTGATTCTTGCCAGGCTGCTCCCTCAGAAGAGAATTATTGGGAAGATTTTTAGTTGCTTAGCTTACAGTCACACTGCAGTTTTTTACGTGGCTTTGTGAAAATCAGTCTGAGATTGCTCCAACCGTCTGTCATGCTTTTTTTCTTCCTTTCTGTATGCTTAAATAAACTTTACAACAATATTCTTCCAGCAAAAGATATCCATGTAATGCAGATAATATCTCTAAATGTGGTCACACAGGTGCTTCTGTCTCTCTGAGCTCCCAGCATGAGCTTGCCAAGCCCTGTGCGACCACATTCAAAGGAGGTCATGGAGGAATCAAATAGAAAGGTGGTCCAAAATGTATAGACCCTCTGCAGCATGTACAGGCCACCACCTTATTATCATCATTGTCTGGACTTTACCTGTGAGGAGCAGGGAAAAGCCAGACAAGAAAGATGCAGCTATGGTTCTCTGAGCACACAGGCAGTGGTTTGACCCAAATAGTCTGATGCAAGAGGAGTGGACATACTGTAGGTCCAACTCTCAGGATGACAAAAGGGTGGTTAGGCATAAATAAAATATGGGGCTTCTCTAGAGAGAGGCAGTGTCTCAGCTTCTATAGCTCCCATTTAGCCAAATGTGTATTCTTAGAATAAAAAATAATCTGCTCTTTAACTATAGTAAATCTATACGACATATAATGACGCAGGACTCCTTTAGAAAACTGTATTTTCTTTATAGAGAAAATTATTAAAAACATTAATTACCTTTTCACTCCAAACTGCTTTCATTTTATCAGCAAAATACAAAAAAATGTAAAGCTTGTGTCTGGCATAGCCCCCTCCCCCTGCAAGCCCAAACCAGGACTCTGAAAATGTACCAGGACTGGATCCACCAATGTCTGTTCACGAACCCATGTGACTGTCACTTGCTATAGCCTCACCGGGGACAGCAATTGGCTGTTGGCAGTCACATGGTTCAGAATCCAGAAGAGGAGCATGGAAGAGGTGAGCTCCCCCCCCCCCCTCCCCAGACACAAGCAGTGGCACAGTGGGGGATTGCTTTAAAATAATTATTTAATGAAAGCAAAAAAGTTACTGTTCTTTTTTCAATAAAAATGCACTAGTTGGCTAAATCGAGCCTTTGTCAGTATTTTCAAAGCAAGCCAAAGAGCTCTTCATCTATGTTACAAAAAACATTTCTTACAGCAGACTTTAAACTGTCTATTTATTTATTTTAAATATGTTTATATGTTTACATTTAAACAGAGCTACATGAAGCAAACTAAGGAAGAATTAAGCTTTAACCCAAAGCTAAGCAGCAACACAGTAATGACTACAAATTCCCATTTCAGAAGTGAAGCCTACCCCTAACAAGGTTCACAATATTGCGGTTGGAGGGAAATTATTAAGGTAGGTAAGGAAAGATGGATGGCCCGGTGTTTCTAACAATACAGCTGCTAAAAGAGTAATGTTAGGAAACATATGCAAGAAAAAATAGAGATCATTCTTTGAATGCCCCCATATTGTTCGTGAATGAGGACCTCACTGCTGCATGAAGATAAAGGAACAAATCAGAAATCACAAGCAGTTTCGCAAAAAAACGTTAGTAATTTATAAAGGAACAAAACCTGGTGGTCGGCCCTGAAATAATTCCAGGGATGGCTGCTGGCCTTCAACAGGGGGCATCCCAAATCAGGATTCTGCACTGTGTGAAACCACGGGGGCATCTGTAAACACTCACCGTTCCCCACTCCAACAGTGCTTGAGATTGGGCCCCCCCCCAGCCATTCATATAGGCTGGGACAGGAGTTTGCACACTGCTGGAGACATGGCGGATGCA
This sequence comes from Gastrophryne carolinensis, assembly GCA_027917425.1. Taxonomy (NCBI): domain Eukaryota; kingdom Metazoa; phylum Chordata; class Amphibia; order Anura; family Microhylidae; genus Gastrophryne; species Gastrophryne carolinensis. The sequence goes on along the minus strand of CM051235.1, from coordinate 329,807,272 downwards.
TGCAGCGCATGCTGCCCGTAGCAGTCAATGCGAGATGTTTGCTGAACGACACAAAGTCACGGCAGATGGCTCTCACTGGGCGAGATCCCACGCATGCACCGTTGGAACGAGTAAGGGGTGAGTAAATAACGGCTTTCTGGGTGGTAGGGCAGGGCATCAAATTGGGATGCCCCAGGGGAACAGAACAAAACCTGAGAAATTCATGTGTTTTTTCACTTTAAAGAGGAGCAACCACCTGCCTAAAGTCTCCAAATCGCTAATGTTTAAACCCACCAGGTTTGGCATGAATCTTACCTTTCTGGCATTCCCGCAGTGCATGTTCCAGTCCCCTGCATCTCTATGGCTGATGTGCACACCCCAATTTGACCGATCTGAATGGCTGGAAATGGTACACACAGCCAGAGGGAAGCAGCAAAGGAATGCTTGATGATGCTCTCCATTTATTTTGCATTCTATGCCACTCAGAGCCTGCACATGTGCTATGGCATTGCAGAAGAGGTTAACGGGGGGGTCATTTGAAATTGAGATGCCTCTGGGGTTAAAACCCAGGATAGTCAAAATCCTTTGTTTTTTTTACTCTTTCATAAACTATCCTTATTATCTTTCATCAGTTTGGCTTGACTAGAAGAACAAAAAGTAGTTTTCTTACTGATCATTTTTTAATGTTTTTTTGTGCTGTGTATTTGTTGTTTCCATATTTAAAAAGGCCAGCTGTGAGAGAAGGATGCCATATGCCTTATATCTCTTAAGGATGTTCTCCGTGTCTCAGTAATGGGTATCTAGCCAGTAAAAGGATGATGGACGGCCCCAAATGTTTTTAATAACAAGGCGTATTTACTAAGAGAGCAATGTTAATAAACAGATCCACAACCGGGAAATCCCCCTTTATCTGACCCTTTACTGACCATGAATAAGGAGCAATCATTTGGGACTTCTGGCCACACTACTATTTAATCTATAGGTCATATAGGATAAAGTAATGGAACAAATGTGCAGGAGAAATAATTATCCTGCTAAGAAAGAATCACCCTAAGAGAGAACATGAAACTCATTTATTAAACTTGCACACTTTTTTATATCAGTCTGGTCAGAGGAACAAAAATAGTTTAGCTAAAAGCTGTGTTAGACGTTTGATGTGTGTACCCATTTTTTTGAAAAGGCCTATCTGTGATATTAGGATGCCATGTGATAGTGAACCTATCTAGCTCGGTGTTTCATTAGTTAAGAAATGGTGGATGATCCCAACAATCCCAAACAAAACCCTGCTGCCAGGATATATTGAATTACATCCTAGTAAGAACCCTGTTAAAATCATCCCCAGGTTAATCAAGTTTGATGCTCCTGCTTTCTGCCTTAATCAGGAATCCAGACTCATTGCCTTGGAATCCAGACTCAATTCATGTGGTGGAGCAGTGCAGGTATACCCTACAAGAGCTGTAACACAAACCTTTATCACGGCTCCAGATGTCATAAAGCCACGTTAGCACTGTATGCCGCCAGTCAGCATCAGGTCGCCGGCCATCCAAATAATTTCTCTATGAATAATACATACTAATGCTTATGGCTCCTTGACAAATTAATCTAATGAGGTAAAAGGTTATTTCCACTTCTGATGCCGTTTTTAAAAGTTTCCATTATTGTGTGCCAACATGATGCCCTTTTTATTTGTTTGCACCTATTTGTTGTAACAGAAAACAGTTTTCTCTAGCAACAATGTGTTGATGTTAGCAACATATTCAAACTGGTATGTTTGTTGTATATCGCAGAGGTTTCCTGACTGGCTAATCATCTAATTGGCTGATTGGAGATGACACTTCACATTCCTGAGTTCACAGGTTTAACGCCTGCTGCATTTCGTTCCTCTAGTTAAATGGTTACTGTCAGCGTTCTACCCTAGGAGGATATTCTTAGGGTCCTCATTGATTTCAAACATTTTTTCAAAGTTTGGCCAAACGTGATGAGCCCAAACTTTGGGGAATTCACTCATCACTAATGATAAGGAATTTCTACAGACGATGAAAAGGCATTTTTAAAGACAGCATCATTTTTATAGTGAGGTAGGATGAATTAAATGAAAGTTTGGTAACAACAGCCCCCTCTGGGGTATGCAAAAATAAAATAAAACATTCTTTAGAATAGGTTGCTGTTGCTTCCAAATTATTTAAAAGATCCTTATTTCTTTGGAAAAATTATGTACTCTACCTGTAAATATGGCCCATTTGAGGTATGTAATTTATTGGGATAAGTTAGAACAAAGCATTTTTCTATTTCAACATTTTAATTGGAAAACGTTAGCACATTTTATGTTATGCTGTTTGGTACATAGCCAAATATATAAAATAGACTGTAAACTTGCCACTGAAGCAAAGCAAAGGTGGTATACAGAAGGAAGATGAGGTAACAGACAACAATCGTAGCTCCAGGTCCTACTTTCTGTTGTATGGAGCTAGTTTCAGTGGTTCATCGATTTCTCCGGGAAAGCTCCCTTGAGCCTTAGCAGCAGTACTCTGCATTTAGATTATTACCCTAAAGGTTGCTTATTTCTCTATTTTCCTGATGTTATTGCATAATGCACTAACTAGCATCTGGGCACTGTTTTGCATGTGGCCAATCATATAATCAATAGACTTAAAGATAAAGAGTCAATTGAAAAGGAAAGAGAAGGAGAGAAAAGGGAATTAAGAAAGGTAAGGAATATAAATGGTGCTCCATCATTCTCCCACCACCCCGAGCTCATCCCATCTAACAGAATATCAATTTAATAGTCTACTGTCAATAGCAGGGTAAGTATATTGCATCCAGGGATCCCATGCCAATGGCAAGTGTTTGTGAGTGTCATTAAGGATGCTTGTTAATTTCTCATTAATAACAAAGCCATTTAGTCAACAACTTCCTTAAATGGGATGAACAGCTTTTCCCAGGCTTTGGCTACTAGCTGTTCGGATGCCAGGAGTACATGTCAAAGGCTTAAGTTGTTTTTTTTTTTTTTTGTATTTTTGGAGGTTTGGCATGCAGGAGGGCCACCCAGGGGTCTTTTTTAACTGTGACTTGACTTATTGAGTTAGCCAATAAATGGTACCTCCTTAACCTTGGATTTCCTGCTTACATCAATGGCTAACAGGGTACAGCAACTTAATAACTGTGACTTGTAACACTGTATTCATCAGGTTAAAGACTTTGTTCCAGAACCTTATTGCGAAGGTACAGGTCTACCAGGTATGAAGCATTTCTCAGTCTGTGGAGCACCCCCTATAACAGTTACTATGGTAATTGGGGATCATATGGGCCTTATGTCTTGGCACTAAATACCAACAAAACATGACTTTATATGCCGCTTCAATGGTGATAACATTTAAAGAACAGAAGAACAAAACACTTTTATAGATTTTTTTTAGTGTGTACAAGTTAAAAAGCTCCCTTGTCCAAGAGGGATCAATTGACTTTAAGATAAGGTAAAGGTGCTTTGAATTTAAATGTATCTATGTATTCCCTATCAATATATTTTACCCAATTATCTTCCACACATGGTAAAATGACAATCTGGTTTGATTTTTAGACAAACATAACAAACTACAGATACTTATTTCTCCTCCCACAGCAAATTTGTAGAGCTCTGGCTGTGTGCTATTTATTTGTTAGTGCTTACTTAGTAACTACTTACTTGTTCCCGAGATCGAATCCCATGATATGTATGTACCAAGGGATTCCTGGTGCCCATCCACTAATTGCAAGCAACTTTGCCCTCCATCACTTTGACAGGAGTGTATCTCTATCCATTAACTTTGAGAGAGGGGTGCCCCCTTAGCATGCGGTTGCAGGGTCACATGGATGTCCACGATTGGTTTTAGCTCTTTAGCTGATATAGCCGAAATGTTTAGTTCATTTTCGAATGCGATCGTACTGAGCTGTTGCTTGCCATTCTGCCTTACAATCTGATAGGAGTTGCTACATGCTCTCCTGAACTACAAGATAAGGCTAGAGCCAAAAGCTTTTGAAAGAAGCAATATTGATTTAAATGTTCCCCGAGAAAAGATCAGCCGGGTGTTCAGCAGTCACCTGAAACATTCCCCCATCTGTCTCACTTTATTGAACAGAATCTGATGATGTTGCTCCGTATATAAATTTGGTGAGCAAGCTACAGAGAAAATTACTATTTATTTTGTAGAAGTGTCTCTGACGTGCGCCTAGATTTAGATGCAGCTACTGTTTTAAGAAGCAACTGAAAATTACCCAGCATGGCAGAAAGCAATGTTTGCGTGATAATATCTTGTTTTCAGGCAAACTGTGTTCTCACAACTGTAACTCCTATTTGCATTTAAAAAATACTATTTTTATAAACTCACATTGCCCAGAGTGCAATGATCCTAATAACTGAAAACAAGGAGCTCCAAGGTTTGGAACCTCAGTAATAGGCTTCTTGTTAAAGGAGCACTATCACGAAATGGTGTAATCCATAAAAAACACGTTGGCTAATGAGAGGAGGGGTCACTTATACACCCAAACTGAATAAAACTTCCACTAAGCTTGTGGTTTTCTTATCCTGGTAGAAATAAAATCCAGGGGTGACAGGTGTATCAGGTGTGACAGAGCCTGTCTTTTCCTGATTTGCTCTTCCTTCCATTAAAGTGAAAAAAAAAAACATGCCTCGCTGGATATTTCTTGATGCCTGGTGTATAAGTGACCCCTCCTCCCACCATCCAGCATATTTATATGGATTTTTATCATTGGACCATTTTTCACAATAGTGCTCCTTTAAGCTAAGTGAAACAAGAATTGCCAACACACGTTATACTACAGGCCACATAGCATGACTCTAAAGAAGAAGAATGTGCTCCCCAATATGCAAATACTAATAAAACTGGCCAGGGAAAAAACAGGACCATTGGAGATATGTAGTCCCTATATCTACGGTTCTACAAGCTTTTGGGGCCCCATGGAGGTGCATTGTACAAAAAGCTAATTATAATAATTGCTCATTCAATTTTTAAGAAAAGTCCACTATGGAGGCACTTCCTAAAGATCGTTTACCTGCTGCCTCTGCTAGGGCATCTATCGTGCTCCCGAGGACCTGGTATCTAATGCTGGGTCCTGCGCTTCCATCTCATTGAACGTGTAATGCACTGTACAATATTAGCATGGGGCACCCATAGAGAATAGAAACCAGAATCCAACATGAACCAGTGACTCTAAAAGCGGAACAAGATCAGCTCTGTTTAGAAGCAGAGCTCTGCAATAGTGAGCTAGAGCAGGCTCATCCTGAATTCCCTTTAGATTGGGACAAGCTCCCACCCCCTGCCAACCTGAATGGATGCAGGGTTCACACATGACATGGGGGGTATATTAAGTTAGTATAGTGTCGACCGGGACTTTCATCTAATGCAGACATTTAATTAAAGGGACAGTCCAGGCTGGAGAAGAAAACAAAGACCACTTTTCTCTCAGACCACAAGCTTGATCCCATGGAGTTCTATGGGCTGTCAGCTGACCTGGCCTGCCTGGCCCTATACTGGTGTGCAGTCATGTGATGCATTTGTGCTGCTAATCCACGAGTAGCACGGATGCTCACCAAGGGCAGGTAAACAGGACCCTGCCATCACCAGAGCTGACAGCAGCCTGCAGGACTTTGTGGGAGCCGGCCTACCGTTTGGGATAAAAGTGCTCTATCTATTTTTCTCTAGCCTGGACAGGGATTAGAAATAGAGATGAGCGAACTTCTTGAAAGTTCGATTCGGGCGATTTGCCGAATTTCCCCAAGAAATTCGGGTTTGCCCGAATCGAACTTTCACGTATCGCTCATCTGAAAAAAAAAATGCCGGCATGGTGGGAGCGGGCAGGCCGGCTACGCCTGTCAGCGGGCTGCTGCCGGCCCACTGACAGCGTCATCAGAGGACGCGTCATCAGAGGGCGCCTGAGAGCGGTGCCGGCCTCCACGCTCCGACCATGCAGGTAAGTGCTTTTTAAAAAAATGCCGGCATGGTGGGAGCGGGCAGGCCTGCTTCCGCCGCCCACTGACAGGCGTAGCCGGCCTGCCCGCTCCCACCATGCCGGCATTTTTTTTTTTTTATTTCAGGGAAAATTCGATCGGCACGAAATTCGGAGCGAATTCCGGTTCGTCCGAACCGGTTCGCTCATCCCTAATTAGAAACATAGAAGGCTGACGGCGGAAGGAGACCATACGGTCCATCTATTCTGCCCTTATATGTATAATGTATGTACTCTTTATCTTAGGATAGATGTGTGCTTATCCCAGGCATGTTTAAATTCACTTACTGTTGATTTTTCAACTACCTTTGCTGGAAGTTTAGAACCTTATTCAATCCTTTCGTATATTTAAAGGTCTCATTCATGTCCCCTCTCTCCCAAACATTGTCATTTCATAGAGTACAAAACTGCCAATCATGATCCTCCAAGAGATATCCGGGTGTGAAGAGCTGCTATGACACGTAAGGTATGAACGGCTTCTTAGGGTAATGCACATTTCTGTTACAATTTTCTCTGCATCATGAAAATAAGGTAGCGTTTTCTCGCCCCCATGTTTTTTCTCCATTTCTTGACCTTTTCTTTCTGTCACATTGTAATTTACTCAGTTTGTGTTCCTATCATTTCCTCCCTTGTTGCTAGGTGTTTTAGCACTATCATTTTTTTCAAAAGTTGAAGGAGTTTGTTTTCTTCTCTGTAAATAAGGTCCTTTCTGTCAAGGTTGCACATTCAAGTTTGTTCCTTCCATACTTCTTTGCATTGTCTCCCATTATTCATTCTACATCTTCTTGTGTAAACATATGCAATGTCAGTTTTTCTCTATTCCTGAAGCTAGACTTGGCTAAATATGTGTCTACAAAGATGATCATCATAAAAACCTATTAAAAAAAGATATTAGTACATCACAAATTCACACTTGGATAACTTGGCGTAAAGACTCTCTCAGTTTTTGTAACACTGCTTTTACATGACAGCAATGTTCAGATACTGACCTAGAGAATATTAAAATGTCATCAAAAAAATTACCACAAATTGAGCCAAAAACATGCAAAAGACATTGTTAACAAAGTTTTGAAAGACCACAGGAGCATTACAAATCACAAAGGGCATGACCAGAAAATCATAGTGCCCATCTTTAACATTAAAGTCATTTTTTGGCGGTTGCAAATGAGATTCTATGCTCTCCAATTTCGTGAAGATTTAGGCACCAGTGACTTGGTTAAGGGTATCTGTTCTTGACAGCAATTTTATTCAGACCTTGATAATCAATGCAAGGGCATAATCCTCCATCTTACTTCCAGACAAAAAAAGAAACCTGCCCCTGCAGGCAAGGTAGATGGATGAAACCCTTCTTTAAATTCTCCGAAATGTATTCCTTCACCGCTAACTCCTCAGGTGGAGTCAAGTTATAAAACTTACCATTAGTGGGCATGTTACCCAGAAGTAACGCTAGGGGACAACTGTAGGCCCTATGAGGAGGTAGCGAGCCAGTGGATTTCTGAGAGAATACATCCGTCCCAATCAGAGTAATGCTGAGGTACATCATCAAATAAAACTTGGGTCAATCTCAACGTGGTGTGCATGCAATGATCAAAAAAGTATGGACTCCATTTAATTAAATCCCTGGTCTGCCAATTTATGAGGGAAATGTGGGTCTTAAGCCAAGGAAAACCAAGAACCACTGGCAGCGAGTGATGGGGATTTCTAGAATGAACATTTTCAAACTTTTGCATAGAAGGAACCCACAACTAATCTGATTAACTGAGTTTTAAAGGAGACCGCCCCGCCAAGGAGAGGTTCTTTATTGACCACCAAGATCTTAAGGGGATTTTTCAAGGGTACAAATGGAACACTTAGAGCAGCGAGGGATCTATCCAGAAAACTACCAGCCACCCCACTGTCGACAAAGGCGTGACATTTTCCTAGAAATGTTCCCATATGATCATAGCAAATATCTTCTGGGTGAAGTCCGTGTTCGGGTCTGGAACCCAAACTCGCAAAATTTGGTACGAACCCGAAGTTTGCAGTTCAGGTAGGCCCATTCCTATTCATGATTCAGCTATGTGCAAAAGGAAAGGATGGATGCTTCTGTCCTCACGCCTCTGTAATTCTTTTAGGTCCAAAAGTCTTACTACTAAGAGGCCTTCTTTTGCTTGGATTTGAATCTGAGCAGAAACAGGACACCCCAAACCTAATATTGGTAGGAATACCATCTTTAAATTCTATAAGCAGCTCTTTTCTAACGTATCAAAAATGTCCTCTGGTTCCCCAGCAAAAATACAATCTAGCCCCTAATCACTTATGTGAGACAATTCTGGGGTAACTCTGATATTATCCATGTTACTAAGACTTGGATTTCTAGTTTATATCTTCTGTATGCTGATAAACATAGAACCTGTCTTCTTGATTATTTGCCTAATTTTTCCTGCTTGGTAACTGGTGAACATAGGTGGGGGTTGTACAGGGGCCCATTGTTGAGTGCTTTCCCCACTGGTTTCTATTGTGCCCCATTGCAGCTGTAATTCAATATAATATAAACTTCAAATGCCTAATGATATCATTGCATTTGGAGCAACAACTGAATATTGAAAATTGCCCCCAGGTATTATAAAAAGCTTAACAGAATGTTGATCGCAAATAAATGATATATGACTAAATTTACTTATGCCTATGCTTACTTATTCACACATATGGGTGCAAATCGGTTACCAGGACATTAGTATATGTTAGCAAACCTAATGCATTTAGTGGACAAACATTAAAACAGAACCTGTAATGGGTGCATGCATCAGGGATCATAGGCATTGAAAGTAAAAATAAATAAATAAATGGTGCGAAAATGAGGAGACAGCACAGTGTGCCAAGAAGTGACAGGCAGAGCTAAGAGACTGGACATATCTCCCTATACACATTGTAAAATATTGCCAGTTTCCCAGACTGACAACTGTAATCCCATAGTTCAAGACTGTACGTTAACATCATACCCTTCAGCGAGAGGCAGGCAAAGCAGGATTATTCATATCAGCAGTCTAAAGACATCAAACTGCCGCAGGTATAACTAATGTAAAAGGCACAACCAAATTGATATAATTAGTTTTAAAGACTGAGATTTATTGTGTTATTCACAAATTAAAACGAAAGTGTTTAAAGTGTCTGCATTTGTTTGTCTGCTCATTTATTTGCCATAAATCCATAGTCTCGATTTCTTTTTATGTGCAAGTTCAAAATGATATTTACTTTTCACCTTCCCTGCAAATTAGTCTATTAAATGTGTGCTGTGTTAAAGCCCTTAGTAGTATTGCTGTGTGACAAAAACATTGTTCAAAACAATCTCAGCCAGGAAGCAGTGGCTCAAACAAGCTCACATAACATGACCACAGACTAAAGCATGTTGGGGGTAAAGAATGTATGTATTCACTTGCAGCAACATTTCTGCAAAATGCATTTAACGAATAATTTAGAGATCACCCCACTATTGACGGACAAAGTGAAGAATATTAGGGGAAATCAAAAAGGGTCTTAATTCGCAAAGATGACCAACACCAGTCTTTCACGTTATGGGTGCTGGTCCTGTCTGTATCAGTGCGGGAGGCATTTGTAGCAACCCCGGCGAAACCGAGTTTCATGATCGGCTATTGGTTTATTATCTGCTGGCTCATTACAAACAAAGGGCCTGATTTATCAAGCACTTCTGCCAGACAATGGCCTTTCAGTGCAAATTAAAGTAGTGCAAAATATGATTTTTCAAATTCCAAGCAATTGCTGCACCACTAATATTTTAGTGAGCATTTTTCTTGCAGTGCAGCAACATGTGCAAGTGTGAAAAATATATATAATTTATATTTTTCACTAACCAACAGTATTTTTCGCCATATAAGACGCACCTGCCCATAGGACGCACCTAGGAGGGAGGGAAAAAATTTTGAACCAAACATTGTGCTAAAACACCAACCCCCAATGAACCAAGTAATAGGCAAGGTGCAGAATCCTACCAAAACAGTCAGAGTGGCATTCTCCCCCCCCCCCTATACCCAGTATGGCATTCCCCCCATCCCATTCCCCATAGGTAGTGTGGCATTCCCCTCTCCCATTGCCATATAGGCAGTGTGGCATCCCACCATCCCATTCCCATATAGGCAGTGTGGCATCCCCCCTCCCATTCCTATATAGACAGTCCGGCATCCCCCCTCCCATTCCCCATATAGGCAATGTGGAATTCCACCTCCCATAAGTAATAATAAGTCAATATTAATTTCTTAATGTTCTTTCTTAAGTCAAAAATATAAAAAAATAACAATTCTATGTCATTATATACTTTCAGGTAGAAAGGAATAATTTTGTGTGCAATGGCAGCAAGGGCACAATAAACAAAGGTTCCATACTGAGGCTCATTTTAGTCCCATGGCACTCTTCCTGATTTTATTGAGACCCCCCCCACCCCCCTATTGGATTGTAAAGAGTATGAAGGTTTTAATTTGGTTCTATCAGGTGAACTGGGCATCCAGCAGTTGGCTGCTCCTCTGATACCAATTTAATAAGAGCAACAACTATTTTTGATTTTTGTTCATCTTTAACATTCCTTAGATTATGTTGCTCAGACCTACTACAACAGCACCTGTTTACCACTACAAGAGAGTTTTGGAGTTGACTGTATTTCCTAAAGTGGACCAAAACAAGCCCTGGAGTCTATGACATTCCAGGGCTGGCTTATTCCCTCTTCCCAGGGCATCTCGAACTGGGATGCCCCACTGAGTGAAAACCCGCGGGTTGGCCCCCAATTCGGCAGCGGCATCTGTCACCTTTCTTCTAGTCTGTGCATGGCTACAGCCACCGCAACTTAATGGCTGTTGGTGGCAGCACACAGCCAAGAAAAGCAAGTGATGCCATGTGCAGCTGGGGATTCTGTTCAGCCTCTCCAGCTGCACATTAATATGCGTGGCCGGAGAAGCTGATTGGACGAGCGGCTGTGTCTGCGTCATGGGCTCAAGCAGAGGAGAGTAGATTCGGCTACCTGGGGGGTTTTACACAGTCCCCCAGTTTGGGGGACTGATGAAAACTGGGTTTTGGTCCTCATTAAGGAGATGATGCATCATCAGAGTGGAGCTTTCGATCGGAAGTCTGTTGCTGACTTACTGGCCCTGACAGTTTTTCTATTGTCCTTTTCTCGTTGCATGATTGCTTGTACTTGCTTATAGATATTATTACATTATGTTGTTTTAACTTAACCTTATGATGTGCATCTCAGTTTATCCCCTAATCTCTTTGAACCAATAATCTTGTAAAATATTCTTATGAAATATAGCAGACTTCAGAAGATCCAAGTTTCACTAGGAAATGTTTCAGTATAAAAGCTGATGTTTATTGTATCATATCTGAATACTAAAATACTGAAAACATTTTGGGGCCACATCAAACCCCACCAAACCCCTTTTCAGCTACACACTTATTTTTTAGCAAGATGTGTTTGGAAACTTGATTCATGTGTGGCCTATACATTGTAGTAAAAAAGATGGAGATTAGCATTTTGCCATGAGTAATAAATAGTTGATGTAGATGTTTACTTTAATTTCTCTTCATATACGCCCCCCCCCCCTCCACCCTGTTCTAAATCTAAAAAAATGCAATGCAAATGTTAATCAACGTGGGCAGGGCTTAGAAATGGGTACTAGCAACATAAAAGAGGGAACGTGGGGTGGTAAACCAAAGTATATCTGTATAAAATTAAGGGAAATAGACTTTTTACTAGTCATTCATCCATCAATTTAGGATGACTTGTACTGGTATCAATGTCTAAACCTTTTGCTTGTAAGAATCAGGAAGCACAGAAAAGCTTAGGAACCCTATGCCTGCTGGGTCCCATCATCCCTACTGGTTCTGTAGAGACAGAAGATATTTGTTTTGAGGGCAGGATACTTTGGCTGACCTCATACAGTATCATTGCTCTAATAGGCCGTACCAAGCAGCCTGCGTTTGTGCATCCTATTTAAGGGATTCCTCCCCTTAGGATGACATAGGCATTGTCAGCAAACACAGGGCTGCCGCTGGCTTAAAGTAAACAACTCTTATATCTTGATCCTTGCCCTTTAACACCCATTAACCTTGTGGTCCCTAACCCCCCTTGAGAACATTAGAGTAACCAAATTTGACGGGACCCTGGTGCAAACGTTGGGCCCTTAATTATGATTTGATAGAGGAGCAACAATAATGGGGCCCTGGGGCAGTCGCACCCCCTGCACCCCTGCTTGGGAGCCACCAACAAGCCATGTTTTGTGGCTCTCCATTCACACACACAGGTGAATACTTAGGCCCTTATTTATCAAGGGCTAGCGCCAGGTAGTGTCTGACGAGCGCCAGGTACCGCCAGCTAACGGCGGCTACCGACTCAAGTACGCCCGGCGGCGGTCACAATGACGCATTACCGTATTTTTCGCCCTATAAGACGCACCTGCCCATAAGACGCACCTAGGATTTGGGGGAAGAAAATAAGAAAAAAAAATTTTAAACCAAAAACGCACCATTACAGACAGTGTGGCATTCCCCTATCCAATTCCCATAGGCAGTGTAGCATGCCCCCATCCCATTCCCTGTATATCCAGTGTGGCATCCCCCCCTCCCATTCCCCATATACCCATTGGCTGTGTGGCATCCCCCTCTCCCCACATTCCCATAGGCTGTGTGGCTTTCCCCCTCCCCCCATTAGTATAGGCTGTGTGGCATCCCTCTCTCCCCATTCCCATAGGCAGTGTGGCATCCCCATCCCCCCATTCCCATAGGCTGTGTGGCATACCCCTCCCCCCATTCCCAAAGGCTGTGTGGCATACCCCTCCCCCCATTCCCAAAGGCTGTGTGGCATCCCCCTCCCCCCATTCCCATAGGCAGTGTGGCATCCCCATCCCCCCATTCCCATAGGCTGTGTGGCATACCCCTCCCCCCATTCCCAAAGGCTGTGTGGCATCCCCCTCCCCCCATTCCCATAGGCAGTGTGGCATCCCCATCCCACCATTAGCATGGGCTGTGTGGCATACCCCTCCCCCCATTCCCATAGGCTGTGTGGAATCCCCATCCCCCCATTCCCATAGGCTGTGTGGCATCCCCCTCTCCCCATTCCCATAGGCTGTGTGGCATCCCCATCCCCCCATTCCCATAGGCTGTGTGGCATACCCCTCCCCCCATTCCCATAGGCTGTGTGGCATACCCCTCCCCCAATTCCCAAAGGCTGTGTGGCATCCCCATCCCCCCATTCCCATAGGCTGTGTGGCATCCCCCTCCCCCCATTCCCATAGGCTGTGTGGCATCCCCATCCCCCCATTCCCATAGGCTGTGTGGCATCCCCATCCCCCCATTCCCATAGGCTGTGTGGCATCCCCATCCCCCCATTCCCATAGGCTGTGTGGCATCCCCCATTCCCATAGGCTGTGTGGCATCCCCATCCCCCCATTCCCATAGGCTGTGTGGCATCCCCCTCCCCCATTCCCATAGGCTGTGTGGCATCCCCATCCCCCCATTCCCATAGGCTGTGTGGCATCCCCATCCCCCCATTCCCATAGGCTGTGTGGCATCCCCCTCCCCCCATTCCTATAGGCTGTGTGGCATCCCCCTCTCCCCATTCCCATAGGCTGTGTGGCATCCCCATCCCCCCATTCCCATAGGCTGTGTGGCATACCCCTCCCCCCCATTCCCATAGGCTGTGTGGCATACCCCTCCCCCCATTCCCATAGGCTGTGTGGCATACCCCTCCCCCCATTCCCAAAGTCTGTGTGGCATCCCCATCCCCCCATTCTCAAAGTCTGTGTGGCATCCCCCTCCCCCCATTCCCATAGGCTGTGTGGCATACCCCTCCCCCCATTCCCAAAGTCTGTGTGGCATCCCCATCCCCCCATTCCCATAGGCTGTGTGGCATCCCCCTCCCCCCATTCCTATAGGCTGTGTGGCATCCCCCTCTCCCCATTCCCATATGCTGTGTGGCATCCCCATCCCCCCATTCCCATAGGCTGTGTGGCATACCCCTCCCCCCCATTCCCATAGGCTGTGTGGCATACCCCTCCCCCCATTCCCATAGGCTGTGTGGCATACCCCTCCCCCCATTCCCAAAGTCTGTGTGGCATCCCCATCCCCCCATTCCCAAAGTCTGTGTGGCATCCCCCTCCCCCCATTCCCATAGGCTGTGTGGCATACCCCTCCCCCCATTCCCAAAGTCTGTGTGGCATACCCCTCCCCCCATTCCCATAGGCTGTGTGGCATACCCCTCCCCCCAATTCCCATAGGCTGTGTGGCATCCCCATCCCCCCATTCCCATAGGCTGTGTGGCATCCCCATCCCCCCATTCCCATAGGCTGTGTGGCATCCCCATCCCCCCATTCCCATAGGCTGTGTGGCATCCCCATCCCCCCATTCCCATAGGCAGTGTGGCCGCTCTCCCCCCATTCCCACCCCCCTCCCCCCATTAGTACAGGCAGGCGCCATAGAAAAAAAAATAAAAGTTAAACTCACCTGTCCGCTGACACCGCTGCGCTGAGCGGCCGGCTCCGTGAATGGGGTGGGCGTGGCCTGCGCCGCAGCGTCGACGCAGGCCACGCCCACCCCATTCACGAGCTGGCTCTGTCCCGGCCCCGCCGCTGCGATCGCTGTCTTTTCAGGCAGCGATGACAGCGGCGGGGCCAGAGACAGAGCCCCTGCCGCTCCTCCATCTGCTCCCCCACATGCGATCACAAAGGTCCAGGCAGCGGGTGGGCGTGGCCTGCGCCGGTGCAGGCCACGCCCACCCACTGCCGGGACCTTCGTGCTCGCATGTGCTCTGAGCCCGGCAGCAGATGGAGGAGCAGCAGGGGCTCTGTCTCTGGCCCCGCCGCTGTCATCGCTGCCTGAAAAGACAGCAATCGCAGCGGCGGGGCCGGGACAGAGCCCCCGCCGCTCCTCTGGCCTCTCGCAGTTTGCCAGACAACGCGGGAGCGCCGGGGACGGGTGAGTTTTTTTTTTTTTTTTTTTTTTTTACATTCGCCCGATAAGGCGCACTGACATTTTTCCCCCACTTTTGGGGAAAAATAAGTGCGTCTTATAGGGCGAAAAATACGGTAATCATGCTAACTGAGGCTAGCGCCGGCGAGAGCGTCAGCTAGCGCGGGATTCATCATGTAGCCGACTGCAACGAACAGCGCCGCTGCTAATCCCATCACAGCGCCAGGTACGACCTGTCGCTCCCTGGCGCTCTCCAATGCATTTCAATGGAGCAATCTTTAAATATTCATAATTAATTGATTTTTTTTTTGTTATTTTTTTTTTCACTGTCAAAAATTCTGTGACCACTACGGCAATGTTAGATATTTTTTTTAAGGTAAAAAAAATTATGTGCAGAATTGATATTACAGGTCTGATATTAATGTATTCATATTACAAAATGTTTAGAAAAACTTGTATAATTTTTACATTTAAAAAAAAAGGTTGTTTGGGGGTTAAAAACTACTTTACACACATCGCCGCCAGCGCTCTGGGGTTTAAACAAGGAATTCACAGCGCGAAAAATTTTTGAGCGTGATTTGTTAATGAATCTGCAGCAAGCCGTTCGCTCTGGCCATTCGTTGTCAGGCGCACCCATACAACGCAGAACCTGTGAAACATCGACCCCTAACCCCGTATTCAACATTACCGCACACCGACTGAGTCGCTGTCAACAAGCAAACCCCGGCCAAGCACAGCGAATACTAGCTGGCGCTGTGAAAATCACGCTACTGGCGCTCATCTGTCGCTACCTGGCGCTATTAATGAATCGGCCTCCCCGTGCAGCAGCAGGGCTATAGAGACAGCAATGTGGAGATTCACAAAACATGACCCATTGGTGGCTCTCAAGGAGAAGTTTGGAGAACATTACCTTAAACTGAAGCTGTAAGGACATGACTCGTCTATTGTATTTTGTATTTAGAATATTAATTGTGAACTCTGTAGAACCTAATTTGTAATAGTCTTTTACTGTATGTTCTACTCTGTTTGTAACTACTACTTTGTACAGTACTATTAAGTAAATCATCTCTACAGGTGAACCAACCGGGGCTTAACTTTTTGGTTTAGGTTCACCTTAGCTTCTAAATAAAACAAAGAGCAACAAAGAAGGGCATTAAAGGGAAATTTGTAACCATTACATACACAGAAGCAAGGATTTTATCTTCTACACTAAAGTGTATTTAAATAATTTTAATAATACAATCAAAAGTCACACAACTGGAAGCATTGGAAATGTAGGGCAACAGGAAGAAAAGCTATGCGAAGCTAGGTTAAATATTTATTTTGACAGTATAAATAGGAGCTGTCACTTGAACAACTGCCCCCTATTGTGTAATAATGATCCATGTACCTGCCTAAACTCATAATACTTATACTAGTGATGGAAGTTTCACATTTCGTGCAGGAGATTTTGTCAATGCTTTGATAACAATGCAAGGCAAACAAAGCATAAGAAAATAAAGGAAATAAGAATGTCCAGAGATTTCACCTATTTCAGCGCCATATGAATGCATTATCGGTGGTTTACTATTTAGCTTGCTGTTTTATTGATTTACTTATTATTATGTTTTCTCTTGCAAGCAGACAAGCAGTAGAAATATAAAATATAAGTCTTACACCCTCCCAAGCCTGACCTTTACTACCTGCACTAATATTTTCATACTTAGTTGCCTAGGAAATCACATCAACCTACTACTTAACTACTAAACACTTTTAAAAACTTGATTGACTTTTTGCCCCAAACTTTTTGCCCCTTTTTTCTGATGTGCAGGACTCCATGGCAGATGTGTCACTGTCAGCCATCAATGTAATTGATCAGTGTAATGTTACAGGTACCAATTTTGGATTCTAGTGGTTCATCAAGGCACAGGTGAATGGAAAATTCCCTGGCAACAGGAGTTATAAAATTGTGGCAACAATTTATTCTAACATCTGGTTGGTTGAAGGTAAGCATCTGACTCGGATTATGTGTTTGTAGGAAAAAAACATGAGCAAAAGTTTTTTGTGACATCCTTGTCAGTACAGTCAACGAGAGTCCTTAAGCTGTTTTGATCGTATGCATTTCTATTAAATAGAAATAAAAATGTTTATAAATTCAAGCTGGTCCTTATAGCCATTTACCCCACACCTCACAGCCTAATAGGAAGCCCATAGCTGCCCATCACCCTCTGTGGTCATTAGGGTGACCTGCATGGGGAATAATTGGCCATTGGGACATGTGCACTGCAATAAAATGTGGATACAGTGAGTATGTATCATCCAACTGAGTATCACATATTGGGATGTCCAGGGGTGGACGGCGCATTGTCACTATGGACCTTGGCAGGCTAACTTACTAGAGGTCCAATTCAGTTAAAAACAAACCCAATCCATTTCATATAAAGACATGGTATACTGCATTATAAAACTTCTAGCTTCTAGACGTCATTACACACATTACATAGAAGCCAATAGTAGGACCAACAAAAGTGTTTCTGTAGCACGCATTATGGCTTTTTGAGTGATATAAGACAAATAAAAAGCACAGACACAAAGGTTGCATAAAATAGAATTTCATTTACCATTACCTGGGTAATCATTGCTCCCAAAATGTTTACAGGCAGCCCAGGAAAGAAAATGCAAATGCAAATTGTCACTTTTTGGTCACAATTGGTCTGCTCTTCAAATGCTCATATTAGAGTAGGTGCAGAATTCTGAGCTTTCTGTACCCCATTACACTGAAAAGCAACTTGGAAGAAGTGAGCATTCCTGTCAGAGAAAGCACTGTTTATAGTGCTGCCACATTTTACAAGGGAGGTAGGGGTCATATTTAGGCATTTGCAACATATTGGGAATACCCCTGAGCCACTTGGCTCAATTCATTTTCCTTGCATCTCAAGGGGCATTTGGTGGGCTGGTGATACATTGATATACATGTTTTGTTATGCTCATCAGTTGATGATGTTTTCAAATCAGCCTTAGTAGACTAAAACAAATCTACTGAATTGGGTCATATTGCAATGCCTGAAGAAAAGCAAATGCCGTCAGTGCATCAGAGGAATTAGAAGAAAACGGAAAGGATACATGACAGCAGGAGGACAAGGGCTTAAAAAGGATGCATTTGACGTGGTTCAATAAAGCATAACCAAAATCAGGGGACTAAATGTCACATTATAAAAGGAAAGTAATCTCTTAAATCCTCAAATAAATGAGGTGCTCGTGTCCTACTCGGAGTTAAGAAGAAAGAGGTGTTAATTTGCTGAACTCATTTAAATGGCATGTCTATCTTTGTGGCACTTAATGAGCCATGCAGCATCTATCTCCACAGCAGGGAGCCTTTCTCTGCCATCTTCATGTGAAAAAAGAGAAGCTCAATGGACCATCTGAGTCCCAGTTTAACACCAGCCTGAATATTGATAGGCAGAGCAGCCTTTAAAGAGGGCTTTATATGACAAACTGAACTGAGGTGCCAAAATATAGCTAATTTCTGTCGGCACAAGTGTCATCATATAATACAGATCACATATTAAACATTAATTAGCATAATATCTGGGTTAATGTGGCTGCTAGCTTGTTCTAAATTACTACTGATTTACAGGATTACCTAAAATAAAACATTAATATTATTAGTCAGCTAGAAATTATATTTATTACGCTGTGATTTACGAGGATCGGGCTTCTGAGCTGAAATGTGTCATAATGTCAGGAGTCATATACAGTGTTTTATAAATTTGGCCCATAGCTGTCACAGTTGAAAATACACATTTCTTCTCAAGGGGACATCATGACCTCTATCATCAGTTTAGGATTATTATGATTTATACACACTTTTGTGAAAAAGTAAATGTTACAACATAGATACTGTATATAGCAAGTCCTAGGCTTAAAGTCATTGCTCTGGCATGATCAAAAGTATCTCTATTATTTTAAAGTATTACCACTATTTTCATGTTCCTTATTCCCTCTGGGATGGGAGTTTCAGAGTCATACAATTGCATTGCATTAGATTGAGCTGGGCTGTACCTGTTGAGCTCAATTTTAGCCTATCACAGATAGTTCACAGATGGGGTGTGAACTAGACATGAGTCTCAGGATTGTATTTACAGTCAGTATCAGGAGGGAGGTGCTGGAGACAGAGGAAGAGGAATAAGAAATTCCCATTCCTTTCTGTGACCAAAGCAAAGAGATAGCACGGGACTGACCCTGCACTAGGAAAGCTGCCAGGCAATTGATTAAAGTTTTACTGGTCAATCCCTTTAATTTCAATTAACAAGTTAATTTGGTAGTTTTGGTTTTGGTAATGTGGCCATTTAAAGGAAATACACTGTACCATTGTTAATTTAATGTATTCAAATAGCTTGTAAAGACTTTGACAACGTTAGGGCCTTCTTCTGATGACTGCTTATCAAAATATCTGAACTGCACAATCTCCCAACAATCTTGTTAAACAATCATTAGGAGCACAGGTGACAGGGCTGGATTAAATACTGGACCAGAAAGGCTGTAGCCCAGGGATCCCACAACTTTAGGAGCCTCCAACACTTTGGGCTCCAGGACCCACCCTTTACAGTCTGGGCCATATCATTGCTAGCTGTCTGCTGGGACTTCAGTTTGCTGGATGCCTTGTTAGCTAACTTACATCATCCTATAAAAGCAGTCTGGTCTCACCGGAGCATAACAGGGACCCCACAGAAACCTGGCCCCACAGACACATAACAGTAGCAGCTTGGCCTGTAGAACACCCTCTCTATGGGCATGCCAGCATCATTGTGACTGATGGTGTGGTGGGAGGGAAGTATCACAGAGGCTGCACGGTGATAGGGTATCAGGCCTGGGGACTTCAACCTCACAATCCAGTAATTTTGTGAGTGCCCTCATCGATCAAATGCGGACTATTGTACTGTTATGTTACGTGGCTGTACTACATTACTGTATGGGAGCCTCCACCACACTTATTCCGGTACTGACTGATAAAATAACATAATTAAACTATCATTAATAGCAGCACAGCTTTACAAATGAAGATTT
Organism: Gastrophryne carolinensis; assembly: GCA_027917425.1. NCBI lineage: Eukaryota > Metazoa > Chordata > Amphibia > Anura > Microhylidae > Gastrophryne > Gastrophryne carolinensis. Next base: position 329,787,292 of record CM051235.1, on the reverse strand, counting down.
TGGGGAGGGGGACGTAATTCCAAAAGTAACAGTGAAGTGAGGCACAAAGTGGTTCAGTAAATAGTTAAGCTCTGTGGTTCAGTTCCCATTAAGCAAAAGGGGCTTTTGGAAGGGGTTAACTGGAGGCATCAGCAATAATGCAGGTGTCCTCCCTGAAATCAGTTAATAGCACAGTGATCAAGGAGTTTATTTAAGAAACGCTAACACCACATAGCGGCAGGTGTTTTTCGTGAGCAGCACCAGCAAGTCATATTTATGATGCAAAAAAATATTTAGGCCCTTATTTAACAAGGAATAGCGACAGGTAGCGACTGGTGAGCGGCCGGTAATGACGGTCACCGCCACGAGAACGCCGGCTCCCCACCACAATCACACATTTATCAAGGCAATCCTGCTTAGCGACTGAGATAGCGCCATATAGCGACTCATTCATCATTATTCCAGCCTCAGCCCACAGCGCCAGCGTCCGACCTTGAACAGCGACAGGTATGACCTCTCGCTACCTGGCGCGCTCCAATGCATTTCAATGGAACAATCTTTAAATATTCATAATTAATTGTTATTAATGTTTTTTTTTTTTTTTTTTATTTTTTTAATGTGAAAAATTCTGTGACCACTTCTGCCATTTTAAATAATTTTTTTAAGGTAAAAAAAATAAAAATAAAAAAAGTTAAAGAATTGATATTACAGGTCTGATATTAATGTATTCATATTACAAAATTATTTTAAAAACTTGTTTTTTTTGGTTTCCAAAAATATGGTTGTTTGGGGGTTAAAAAACAACTTTTAACCCTTCGCCGCCAGCGCTCTGGGGTTTAAACATGCATTTTACAGCGCGAGAATTTTTTGAGCGTGATTTGTTAATGAATATGGTGGAAGCTGGTCGCTCTGACCAGTCGCTATCATGCGCTCCCATACAGCGCGGAACCTGTCAAATAGCGACTCCTCACCCAATATTCAACATTACGGCAAACCGTCTGAGTCACTATCAACTACCGAACAACGGCCAAGCACAGCGACTACTAGCGGGCGCTCTGAAAATGCTGCTACAGTCGCTCAACTGTCGCTACCTGCCGCTGTTAATGAATCAGCCTCCCCGTGCCTCTCCTAGTGCCATGTAGCGTTCCGTGTATCAAGAGTGCCAGGTGTTTGGTTAGCACTCAGTGTCGTTCTCCCATAGACTTCTATTTGCTATTCCAGTGCCGTTTGTTTTGGTGACTTATGGTTAACACATTTTACGTTATGTGCAACTAGATATGTGCATACACATATACCACCTACTGGATAATGTCCAACGTGCAAGTAAACAACAACAGCTAAATATAACTAAGTTATTGCTAAATTTAAAGTAAAATGAATGTGGGCTACGCTCTTATTCTGCACAAGTTTTGATACGTTTCTAGGTTGCATTTACAGGGCAGATTGCATGGTGTATGGTCAGCATTAAATTTTTTTTTGTGACAATCAAGTAAGGAAATTGTGTATTACATAGGGGGTCAGTTGAAGATAAGTGTCTTTATAAAGTGCACCCAACAATTAATTTACTAGTTAGAAACTTCACACGGCACCAAATAAGATCTTAATATTCTAATCAATTCTATGACTCAATGACATGCAAGGCATGGTGGGGGCAACCACCACATCATTGCCCACTTATGATACAGATGGTTGGCACCAAGGGCAACATGTAACTTGGTCCAAGTGGGCACCATGGAGTTGATGTAGCACCAGGTGCTAAGAGTAGACTTCAGAGTAAGGGTGAGAGTAAGGGTGAAAAATGTGATAGCACTCAGTAGCCTCCATGGTAGACAGTGAAAGTGAATAACTGATGTCAGGCTGGTGATTTTTAATCTCTTATGTGAGTCACTGCAATAAAGTGAATTTTAGTTACATGACTGAGCAATGGAGGTCACACAATTACTGGAAGCCACAACTTTGTACGTTGCTGTGCTTTGGTGGGCTAACTGAAATTGTCCCAGAAACACACACATAGCTCCACAAAAGCAATAGTAGCACTTGCCATACAGGTATGTGCCAGACATCTTAAAAATGTTACCTTTGTAAAAACGTTAGACAAAGATATACAACTAATATTATTAACAATGAATGCAAAGTTAGTGTACAAACACACCACTGAGCTCATTATAGCATGCGTTTGAAGTGCAATCATCATATTGCAATCACATTACACTGAGATCACACAAAAACCATTTAAAGTAAACCGAAAGCCTAAAAGACTTTGGAAAATATGCTTCCTAAGGGCATATAGACACTGGGGCCGGGCAATTTCCCGTCCCTGGGCCATCCAAAATTGGTGTGAAACCACCCTGGTGTTTCTGCAAACTCACCTTAATGCTTGCCCCTACAATGCAACTTAGCCCTGGCATGCTGGCCGTACACAGCAGGGGTGTGGGACGAGGGTGGGAAATGAGCCATGGGATATCAGAAAAACCAAGGGATTTCACTCAGTGGAGGACCGAGGCACATGAATGGTGTAAATGCATCCCACACCCATTTCCTACTGAATGAGTGTGGGGCCAAATTGCTGGACACCCCCTGTGCATGGACCCCCACAACTCTCGAAATCCTTATCTGAACCTCAATCCCTCAGGCGAAATGCGACATCGGTTGTCATGTGGGTCAGACTCAAATTCTCTTTCATGGAAGCAGCCAATCTCAGGGTTGCAGGGATCTATGCGTGGGGGGCTCTGACAATCTGGGTGCCCCCGAGACTGTCAAAATGCGGCCCCATGCCCATTATGTAGAAAATGGGTGTGGAACCGCTTTAAAGTGTTTACTTGTGAGTTTTTAAATAAATATTAATAACATTTTATATTATTCATTAAATAAATAGTTTTTTGTTTTTTTTTCGTTTGTAAAATTGGCTACTTTTAATGTTTCATGATTGAGGGTTTATGAAGGTTATGCCAGCCAGGCTGGTAATGATTTATCTGTATGGAGAAGAATCTCTTCTTTTTTTTTACAGCAGTACAGCTGCTATTCTGTGTTTCATCAACTGCCTTGGATGCAATGGCCATACTCAAGGCAACCTTGTTAAAAACTACCTACAGCAGGCAATTGAGGTATAGCCATAAAGCATGGGGAGCTTTACTGACGGAATATGAAAGACTGGGTTGATTCGTTTTGTCTGGGAAACCCAGTGTCTGCTCCAGAAAACGCTTAGCCAGCTTTACGGATAGGGCACTGGAGTTATGTTTTTACGGCTACAGCACCTTTCAGAAATCTCAGTTACCAAATAACACAACCTGTCTAACAAATATGGGGATTTGAAATGTGCTCTGGTAAAAATCCCAGGTGTCCCAGGATTAGACATTGAAACAAAGAATGAATGAGCATTGTGCATAATCTCCAGAACAAACAGATCCACAAAGCACACACACACAACAAGAGGCAGAGGGACTCGGGTGAACAGATGGCTGCAATACAGGAGCATTGTGCTAAGCCGTGTCTCTGTGTCACATGACAGAGATAGCGAGTGACGGGTACAGGCGAGTGACAAGCTATAGATAGGACAGGTGACAAGGCTACCGCAAGAGAACAGAAAGCACAGCGAGGCAGTGTGGCCAGATGAGCACTAATGGAGAGGAGGTCAGGGGTCTGGAAGATGGGGACTGTGTAAAGCAAGTGCAAAACCGTAATTATCGGTATCGGAAAATGCACAATCCCGCATTTAAAAGCACTCATTTAAAGAAACAAATTCAACTTTGCTTTAGGTATCCCCATACAATGTAAGATAATTCTACTCACATGCCGGACAGGAAATAATTAACATATTAGGGTTGATTCAGCACCTTTTTTAGAAAATGTTTTATATTTTTATTTTTTAAATAAAAAAAAATTAAAAAATTGTGCAGCTCAAAATGGTGCTGAATTGCACAGAGGGAAGAATCATGAGACACAGCGTTTTCTCACAAATACGTAGCTGAATCAACCCTATTATGCGCTTAAGTGTTAAAATAAGTTATGATTCAAAATGTAAACACATTAGTTCATTGAGATTTATTAATACTCCGAAACATATTCATTTTATTTTAGCCATCTCTGCATTTGCAATGTGTTTAAAAGACTCTTCTTATATATAGAGCAAAATAATATTTTAAAGAACAGAAAGTACTGGCCTAGTGTCTATAAGACTCTAGAGCCGAGGCCTCCCTCTCTGTGGGGCATCCTGATTTGGGATGCCTTGGTTCACAACATGGTGATCTCTGCGGCATCCCTGGAGCTGATCGCACATCTGTCAGGCCTATCTGAATGGGTGGCCTGATATGCACAGACGGAGGGAAACCGCTGCAGACAGTGGGTTCCTGTCCAACGGAAGCCCCTGAGGCCTGCTGGATTATTAGGACATGCTGGGTGATTTTTTTTGTCTTCCTTTAGCAGTGATTAGTTAACAAATCAATTTAAGCGAACCCAAATTTCTTGGGGAAACTCTGTGAATCTTCCGAATCAAGTTTGCTATTCTCAGGTTTTGCTACATAGAGTAAAATGGACTCCCTGCACAGCGCATTGGAAATAAACTAACTCATAGCCAAAATGCAAAACTGCACAATTTTGTATATAATTTGCTTCTATGGCCGTGCGTGGCCATAGCAAACATTCAGTTACAGTGGTCGGGGTTAAGGTCGTGTACAGACCTAGAAAGATGGGAGAAATTTTACCACAAGCTGCGCATGCACCACAGGTCCGCTAGCAAGGTAAGAATAATGGGTCCCTGGTGCAGTTTTAACTGGACCTAGTGGCTTATAGATGCTAGTTCCTTTTTTGGTCCACTATAAAATGGACCACAGCTCATTGAAAATGCCAAAGAATATCCTGATTTGGGATGCCCCACTGCGTGAATTAAACTGATTAACCCTGTACAAGCAGCTGGGGTAGGAACGCAGCATTTCTTTAATTTATGATTCATTACCAGACACCAAACCAGACCAGCCCCCACTTTACATAAAATGGGTGTTGGTCCACATTCCAATTGCTGGGATGCCCCTCTCAATTAACCCCTGCAAGCTTTGTAAATCTTACCTTAATTGCCAGCTGCTGGCCGAGAACATCATACTTGACCACCTCTTCCCAATTACATCATGAATTAGTGTAAGTTTAAATTTATATTTATTTAAAATAATATTAATGTGGGAGGCAGACAATCACTGTGTACTGGCCAGCATTGACTATGCACAGGGTCATTGCACCTTGGTTGCAGCTGCCCCCCCCCCCCCACCTCTAGATTATATACACCCTTGTGCAGAGGTTTTTACAATGAGGTAAAGGCATTGTTCACAAAATAGGAGATTAGTTATCCTTTTGTGGATCAGATTTGCCCCTCATCACAAGGCTCCCTTGCTCACCTGCCACTGTTCTAAATATATATACATATCTGTTTTCAAGGCCCTGGCATCACATTTGAATCTCTGCAGATTCATCATCTGCCCTGTAGGGGGATGTGCCCAAAGAACAAGCCCCAGATCGAGTATCCCGTTATTCTCTGTGGATACCTCAGGCTGTTCTCATACAACAGTATATGAATGACAATGGTGTGAAGGCTCAAGTAAACATCAATCCTAACATTGACCCAAGCTAAGAACGAACACATCCCAAAAAGGGCCTCTTCCTTTGCACTGTATTGCACAACCAGTCACTCACCAGCAATTGTTACTTAGCCCTGTGTACAGCCACAGCATCCAGCTGACACTGCACGGTGCTATGGTTATATATACAACATATGGTTATATACACAACTAAAGAGCTCCCGAGTTGTTCCATCCACACTAATAAAAAAAAAAAAAAAACTACCTGTACAGAGCAGCAGCAGCATTCCTTCCTAATAGTCCACTTGTTCTGTGGCATAGCACCAAGAGCATGTAAGATGCTAGTGGGAAACTGCAGGGTGGTTATTCATTTCATTACTGACAGATGCACCCTGTAGGTTCAACTAGCAGCACAGTTCCTCATCTCAAAGCAGACCAAAACCCACATTTTCAACTTGCATCCTGTGAATTGCTCCTCCCATGAAGAGGACCTTTTGCTCATTTTTACTGCTCCTGCTTCACTCTAATCCCAGATAATGCTGGCTGTTTTAGCTGGAAAGCTCCGCCTCCTCCATTTATTGTCATTTTTATGTGTGGCAAAGATGTCATACCTATGCAGTGACTGATCGCCTGCCATCTTACAGAGATGGACAGCCAAAAAAATCAGTGTTCCAGGACAAATCAAAAAACAGAAATATTCATTTCTAGCTCTTTACCCTAAGAAGAAAGTATTGTCAGGGGCTTTGGTCAAAGGTGTTTCACAAGTCCAGTGAGTTTTGCTCCACTTTAAGCCAGGTCCTGCAGATTTTGGTGTCACAGCTTTGGTTCTGCTGGGATCCCAAGTGATCCTTTCATTACCCAGTCATTGCAGCTACAGTAATTGAGTGATATAAATATAACCCATTAACCCCTGCAGCACCAGACTTCCAGCAGCAGGCTGCTAGCAGGGAGCAGTTGTGTAGTTTTTCTCATTTTAACAGCCAAATCAGGGTTAACAGGGGTGGGGTGGGGTGGGCAGAGGTTTGTACATTATTAAGGCCCTTATTCATCAAGCGATAGCGCCAGGTAGTGTCTGACGAGCGCCAGGTAGCGGCAGCTAACGGCGACTACCGACTCAAGTACGCCCGGCGGCGGTCACAATGACGCATTTATCAAGCAAAATGAGGCTAGCGCCGGCGAGAGCGACGGCTAGCGCGGCATTCATCATGAAGCCGGCTGGACCGAACAGCGCCGCTGCAAATTCCTTCACAGCGACACGTATTACCTGGCGCTACCTGCCGCTCTCCCATACATTTCAATGGCAGACGCTGCAATGATTGTTTTTAGTGGTTTTGGGGTTTTTTGCTTTGGTACAAAATTCAACACATGTTTATATTGATATGTTTTATGAATCTAGCTGGTTATTTATCTGTTTTTTTTTTTTTTTTTTTTTTCACAATGTAATGTTGTGAGTGACATGGGAATTGCATCTCCTCCACCCAAACTCATTGGCCTCAAAATCGCTGGTTTTCCACACAAACGGGGCTTGTCAAGCTATTTTGTAGCCTGTCAGGTTGGGCGGTCACGTTCGCTCTTCGAAATTGTCAGCGCCCAAGCTATTCGGCAGCCGTGTCCTTGATGAATCTGTGTTGGTCAGTGTTTGTGCAGTCGCTGTTTGAATTCGCTATGTGGCGGCGCGAGCGTCGCTGTGCCTCGGTGCGCTGCGTTGTGCGGCGCTGTGCTGTTCATACATGTGCCCTTCTGCCATTTGCAAGGAATTCACTTCCCGCGACCCCAGTCGTTGTTAATGAATACACTGTAGTTGTGAGCGTGCCTGGCCCCATATTGCAGGATTAACATTCAGTCGTACCAGCTCATAACAACCCGTTATGCATTCTCATGTGTGCCACATTTTCAGGTAGTTGTCTAGTTAGATTGTGTGATGACTTTGTGAAGCAATAAGCTCTGTATATTTAAGCACAACGGTGTATGCTTTATAAGGACCTATGCATTACAGTATGTAGAATCCCCAGCTAAATCAAGCTAATAATTCGTTGCGCCTTTGCCCCTAGCTTGTTTTTCAGCGTCATTTTAATGTTTTTCCGCCACTTAGCTTGCACATAGCTGATATTAGCTTGTCCCTGCTGCGCGCATGTTTTTTTTTGAATTTTGAAGCACAGTTGCTTGCGTCATATCCGGTTCCGGGATCCTCCTTTGCGTTTCAACGCCACCTTAAGGTAAAACTGTCTTGCGCTTATGCCAATAGCTTGTTTTGCAGCGTCATTTTAATGTTTTTCCGCCACTTAGCTTGCACATAGCTGATATTAGCTTGTCCCTGCTGCACGCATGTTTTTTTTTTGATTTTTGCAGCACAGTTGCTTGCGTCATATCCGGTTCCTGGATCCTCCTTTGCGTTTCAACGCCACCTTAAGGTAAAACTGTCTTGCGCTTATGCCACTAGCTTGTTTTCAAGCGTCATTTTAGTTTTTCCGCCACTTAGCTTGCACATAGCTGAGAATAGCTTGTTGCTGGGGCGCGGTGCGTATTTTTGTTATGTTTTGTTTTTTATTTGTCTAATGTCGCTAGCGTCATTTCCGGTTCCTGTTTCCTCCTTAGCGTTTCCAATATGGCTCCCAAACGGCGAGTAATGCGCCTCCCCAGCTCCTCCTCAGATTCCGGACCCACCACCCCTCCCCCACATCCCCCACCTACCTCACCTTCCCCAAATACCACCCCTCCCACCCATTCCCCTCCTGGGGCCAAGAAACAAAGGCGCACCCGGGTGGATAGCCGTGTAAATGGCCAGGTTGTGAAAGTGAGTATTTTAGTTATGTATTTTTAGCTTAAAAATTGATAAACACACAGGGGGGATAGGGGCAGAATTTTTATTGTTTTTAGGCCAAAATTTAACACTCCACATGGGGCATCCCCATTGTGGATGTCCTGCTTGGATGGCCCCCCCCCCCCCCCCTGGAGGGCCCTAAAAATTACCTCTGCCCCGTCCCATCTGTGCATGCGTGAGTTGCGGATGCCTATTGCGCTTACCTCTAGCAGGGTGTACCCCTGCGCCATACATATTTACATTTGGTGTGCAGGCGCACTCCCTGTTAGAGTCAAACGCCACATGCGTACTTTGCCGTGCAGACACAGCTGAGCTGGTATGCACCTCCCAAGGCCCTTGGATGCGCATACCACACCGGCGTGGAGCGCTGTGTTTGGCTTGCGGAGTGACGTGGGAGTGTCCTCAGCGGTGTATTTGGGGCCTTCAAAGGGGGTTGCAGACAGTGGCCCACCCACAATAGTTGTGGCCCACAAAAGTGCACCCAAACCCAGAATAATGTAAATCCTGGGTGTGGGTCCACTTTGATCTTGTCTCTGTATAACTGTTTATGACATTGTTCTGAGGTCATGTATTTATTTTTTTTTTTTTTATTTGTTTTTTTTTTCCTAGGACTTCTGCCTGGCCGAATACGACTATGCCCGAGGAGCGAAAAAACGCCTTGCCATGGAGGTGAAGGCCACTGTGTCCCGGCGCTTCCAGACCGACCTGACCATCCGGGCCATTCAACAAAAATGGTCTGATTTTAAGCGCCGGGACCCAGAAGGCGTGTACCGCCTATATGATGCCTACGCATCAGGTAAGTTAAAGCTTATGTTCTTTTTTGCCTTTGTGCAGAATCATCTGCTAAGCTGTGTCCTTTTTTGCACTTTATATTAATTATTTGCTTTCACCCCCTCCACACAGATAAGCGTCCTCCCCTGGGGAAACGTGGGAAGGGATTCCTCCCCCGAACCAGGCAGGCGGACTCGGGGGAGTCATCGGGGGAGGGTCCCTCCCGCGGGTCCTATTTAGAGGACCCAGGGGAGGAAGGGGATGACGCCCCAGAGGAGTGTGCTGCTGGGGGGCAGGCTGGATCAAGCCTCAGCTCCTTACACTCTGAGTCTGAGGACTCTCACCAGGCAAGGGGCCACTCTCAAGCAGGGAGTGAGAGGGAGGAGGGCGGCCCTTTGCCTGGTGGATCTTCTGAGCAGAGTGTGAGGAGCCGAGGCTCCCCGCCTCCTCCTCAGAGCCCTCCCTGGGCTTCAAGTGGCGCTTCATCCCCTGGTGAGTTTCCATGTTTTAATTGTTAGTCTGTGACAGGTTTCATCTGACCATTTGTGCTTAGCCCTTGCAATTCCTCTGTAATTTGCAGGGCATCATATAGGCGGCACCTCCATGGATTTTTGGCGTCAAATCCTCCTCGGGCATAGTCGTGGTAAGTGTATGTTGTAAGCTAGTTCATTTTGGAATTTATGTCATTCCTTAAAGTGGACCCACAAACATTGATGATATTGCTTGGATTATGGCGCCTTCCCTGCCCAATCACATCCCTCACCCAGGGCCACCCCCCAACCAAACACCACAAACTACTTCCCTCTTTGGGGGTGGCAGAAGCCATTGTCCCTGCCTCCTGTGTGGCACTCGAGATGTGTGTGCGCCTGCGCTCTGTTTCATACTGGCATGCGCGTGCGCACACACTGGCGGAGTGATGTGCGGAAGGCAGGGGCGGTGGCGGACTAAAATTGTGTTGCTCTGCCAAAGTAGACTAATACACTGAATATTCACAATCCTGGGTCTTGGACCACTTTTAACAGACACGTTTCCTGGTCCATTGTCTCAGCTGGTTTGCTAATGTACATTAACATCACAAACCACACTACAGTGCTAGCCAACTGGAAACCACCCCTATGTTTCTGGCCACACCATGATGTGTGCTAGCAATAGTTAATTTACGTGAAGTAGTTAGGGCAAACACATGTTGCACACTGGTAACATTATCCATTAAATTGGTAATGAGTCATTTACATTGCAATTTAAAGGTTAGTGCCAGATTTTCATAATGGATACATGTGGCAACCATAAACACTTCACATTAACTAATGGGCCAGGAATATAGCAAATATCGTTTAACATGTATGTAAATAAGTTTTTTTTTTTGGAGGTAAGACTCAATAACCAGATTGATGTCAAAACTTCGGGTGTCATAGCTCCACTAAATGTTGTTTTGTATTTTGATTTTTTATGGACAGATGTCGCTACGCAGACGGAGGCAGAATTCCTCCTCCCCACACCAGCTCCAGGGACGGCCAGCAGCATGGCCCACCGCCACAGCTGCGATGGTGAGTACATCCAAATTCATATGGGTAAATACTTTTGAAACATTTCTCTTCTAGTTACATTTGTAGAAATTTGTAATTTACCAATGTGTGAATTTCACACACATCTAGGTTAAATGTGTTTGGACAATAATCCAACATGCCAGTCACCATCCTTGATAGTTGCCTCACATTCTTGTTACGGACACATACGGACTATTTGTGGCGTATAGACAACCAAATGGGGCTGATTAGGTGTTTACCCATAACATTATAGGGAAAACTTCCATCATCCTTAGGCACTGATGTTTGGCTGGGACTAAAGACATAAATGTCCTTACTTGGCCATAAACATTATTACATTTGCAAGAGTTAACCTGGCCCAACACCAAGGGTGTTTAATGTGCATTAAACATTTAATTTGCCAACAACTAACAACTAACACCCCGCGGAACATACGATAAGTGCAGGTACCGCGGGTCCAACCCACCAAGCAAACCCCTAATTATCGGAACTTATCTTCCGCTGGCTCCAGCGCAACACTCCAGACGTGCATTTTTCCCCCCTGGGCCTCTGTGAATGGCCGCCGGGTCCCCATGAGCAGCCAGAGAGTGACATGCGTGAAGAGGCGGCGGAAGAGGAGTGTACATTCCTGTTCCCTGCATAGACGTTAGCGTGCGTTTTTTGTGCCAAGCACGTTGGAGCATGGAGAGGTGAGTGGCTATGGATTACTGTGTGTATACACACATCAGGGGAAAAACAGATCTGTGAGCAACAACAAAGTGGGCCAAAACCCATGATAAACTATATTGTGGGTGTTGGTCCACTTTAAGAGTAAAGGTATGTGGTCCTAACATGTTTTCAAGCCAATATTAAAACTTTAATTTAAAATGTTAGGGGCACATTGTTCACCAATGTTAATGTGAGTGTTAGCAAGTTAGAAACACTGACATTACATTGCTACATCTGTGTATGTTGAGTTCCCAATCAAATTCTAATATATTATTTTTAATCACATCTCTACAGCTTGTATACGCCAGCATCGCAGACTGTGGCGGGCCTTCCGACAGATGAAAGGGATGCTGCTGGCCATGAAGAGGCGTCGGAGACGTTAGGGTGGGGGGGATGGCTGCCATGTCCATGTTGTAGTGGCTTTGTTGGCCTATGTTGGCCGTGTTGGCCCAATTTTTTGAAATACATTTATATTTACCAATAACTGTGTTGTTCCTTGACCAGCATAGGTTTAGATTCCCAAAAACCATTATGTCTAAAATTATGCAGCCATTTTGAGCCAGTACATGTTTACACCATAGTAAGCAATGTTAACTAATGTGGCACATAAATGGTGGCATAATATTAGAGATGATTGAGCAAATCATCCATGACTGTGTATTTAGCTTTCACATGTATGGATAAACACAAATTAGAGGTGGTTTTCAAAAATATATTTACATAAATAATAAGAAAAAGGTTTACAAATTAATATTCTTGGCTGGGTGGCCGGGGAGGTTGGGAGTCATTGCTAGGGGCGGTGTTGGGGGACAACAGTGCAGTAAAAAATATAGACTGCTGTTGTATGAGCTGTTGTAGCAACAACAAAGTTTGGTCCTGCCGCTGTATTGCTTCTGCCTGGCGCTGTATTGCTTCTTCCTGGCGCTGTACAGATTGCTCGATAACATTTGCAAGGCGACCAAGGTCCTGGTTCTGTTGTAGGTTTTGCCGTAACTGGTCCACCTGGCGCTGCAGGCCCTCATTTTGTTGCTGACACATCAGCACCTGATTTTCCAACGCCGCAATGCGCTCATTAGTTCCATCACGCGGCTGTTGGCGACTGTAGTCCTCCAGCATCCGGACCCCTAGTTGGTAGAAATCGGCACTGGTTGGTGCCACACCTCCTCTTGCTGTGGTTGGAGGCTAAACAAATAGTAAACCACATTTTAGTCAAACGGAACAAATGCAGTTATGCCCCTCCAAAAAGTTACCATAAACACTCACTAGACAACTTACCCTTGTCTGAGCCTCTGAAGCTTGGCCACATGGGACTTGGGAAGAGGTCCCAGCTTGGGGTTCTGGTTCCGCCTCCTGCCAAAACAACAATGAAAGGAAATGTTACATGTTGCTTCTTCCACTACCCACGAATATGCCAATGGGTTTCGAGGTCGTCTACATCAGCCATGTTACCTGCGTGTCCTCCGGCCCAGGTAGGCTCGAGGTATCGCTGCCAGAGAGTCGCAATTCAACATCCGAGATGTCGGGCAAGTTGGCATATGCTAAACAGGAAAATCAGGTTAGTAGGTCTGTGGGCCAAACTCTAATGTAACCTGGTTAGGTTATCGAGGCCATACCTCTAAAAAGTTAAAAAATACACACTAGACCAAAGGTCTCTGTTAAACTCAGATTGTTAACATGTATGTTACAGGACTAAGACGCACTAATTTCTGCAAATCTCATCATAAACATTGCTTAAATTAAACATACCCCCAATATCCCAGATGTCTGGAGTGGGGTCCTCACTCGAGCTTGGACCTTGAAAATACATGTGGACACACAAGTTGCCAGAAGCAAGTGGCACAACATTAGAGCCAAAATACAGACTAGAGCAAGGCAAAACCACTTACCCTCATCTCTGGCAGCTGGAACTTGAGGGGCCCTTTCTGGACAGCCACTTCCGATATTCGGGTCAACTAAAAAAAAACAAAAATGTCTCTAAATAATCAGCAAACTACTACAGGGAATGTTTGGCTAAAAATATGTCCGCAAATATACATTGCTATCACTCAAATAACTAATAGACTGACCCTGGGGAGGCAACCAGCACTCCCAAGAGGCATCTTCAAGTTTACCAAGCAAACATGTAGCTTAGTAGACTAACCAAATTGAACCAGTGTAACCTAAACAGCAGAAAGGATACATTATGTATTGCTCTACACACCAACAGGGTCCTGTTGACCGGCAACATCGGAAGTGGGGTCCAAAGATGAACCAGTCACTTGGCCTACCAAGAAAAAAGACAAATGAGACACATGCACTTGAGTCAAAGTGGATCAAGCAAGGTGAACACATGCACTTACCGACATCCAAAGAGTAGGTGGGATCCGGAGGAGATGCTGGGGCCAAGGGCATGGGAGCTAGGCCAAAATAAAACCAACATTGAGCCATAGCTAATGTGCGTAGCAAAATACAACATGCATTAAGGTGTGTGAGCAGCTCTTTCACTAATATTGACTAATCAAGCCAAGTGTGGCTCACACATTGATATGCCGATATATGGCTACACATCTCTGGCATCCTACATATCTACACATGTTAGGGCCTTGTTAGTTACTTGCTGTGAGTGTTACAGTGGGCGTGCAATTAGGGCGCACGCACATATTATTAATAGTCAACAGGGCAAACCTTTATTGTTTGAGCTGCTCCCACACCCATTTGTTTTGAAAAAAACCAGCAAACAAATTATGGGTAAATACCTTCAATGGCAGACTGGGGTAGCCTTGAGGTTGCTGGAAGGGCAGGAGCTTGGGTGTCCGGAGCCACATCCCGGACAGCAGCATGTGCACCTATGCATAAAGCAACAGACAGAAAAGTTACAAATGTTTGAGCTATAATGTAATACTTCACAGGTCCTACAGTTAGTTGGTCAGAATGTAAAAATGCTAATCACAGACATTAACATTAGGTTATTGTAAAAGCCAGAAAATATGTACCTTCAGCCCAACCGGTGGTGTCATCCCCAGGATCCACACCCTGCAGCCGAGCCAGTGGGATTTTGGCCTTCAGCATCTCCTCATACGGCCTGTAGGTACTCTTTGGAGCCTGGATGAACCCACTGTCCACATCAAGATCGTGATTCATCTTTTTCATAAGGGCCCCTCGCAAAGTGTAGAAGCGTTTCCTGCAGGATGGGCCACTACGTGGGTGTTGAGCTGTGCTACTAAGCTCCACACCAATGGCATCCCACAGTTTGCTTCTTTCTTGTTTGCCTATGGACTTGCTTTGGGAGCCAAATATCAGCTCCCATTTCGCAAGTGTCAGGCGCACAAGATGATTATTCTCAGCCAAATTAAATTCAGGCTCCCTCTTGGCACCTGGGCGCTTAGCCTGGGGTGCTGCCCCACCTTCAGGCTGTGCCCTTTTCCGTAAGGGAGGTCTGCGCACAGCACCCACCAAACTCCTACTCGTGCCTGCTGTGGCCGGCAGATGTCCTGTATTTGGCTCCATCCTGTAGCTGCACACACACACAAATCAACACCCCACAAGCACGCATGCACACTACAGAATGGCATCGCAATCTCTTAGGCTTGGGCAGGTTTTATGTGCTCTAACAGCCAATCCAAAAGCAGCCCACTTAATTGATTCACACATACAGCCCAGTTCCTTCTAGGCACACCTCCACTGCACTGACAGAAGCATGTGTGTTAGCCAATTAACTCATTACAGACCTCATTAAACAAACAACACACACCCAAATCCAACAATGGACTGATGTATCTGCAACCCTTGTGACATGTGCTTAGCCTAACGGCTATTTAAAAAAACAACAGCTTCACTTTCATTGGTCCCCACCTGATTTTTGGCCCATGTCCGTTAATGCACGCAAGTTACGGCTCAAGTACGCTAGTAGCGCTACTAGCGTGCGCGTGCGCACTCTGTTTTACGCACACCTGGGTCGGCTAATTGGCGCCCGGAAATAGCAGAGCGACGCAAAAGGCGGCAAAGCGGACCTGTCACTTTAGAAAATGAAGTATAAAAGGAAGGAATGTTCTAGCTTCTGCTATTCTTACACTGTGGCAAAGGCTGTGGTGTGGTGCTGTGCTCGCTTCCCTTAGCTCATTTGAGCCTCTGTCTGGTTTCTGTCCTCACTCTCTGTGGCTTGTTGGGTGATTTCTGACATCAGTGCTGTTTCTTTAGGAGCTTGGTTTGGGTGGCATCTGCAAATATTGTGTAGCATACAGCAAGTGAGGCTTGATTTTGGGGCCTTTTGTGGGCTGTGCAGCAACTCCCCTCTTGGTTGTGCTTAACTTAGAAAGCTGGTTTTCAGCAGGCTGGTGGTTTGGACCACTATAGTTCTGGTTTTGTGGTGAGCTGCATTGTAGCGGGTGTGTGTGTAGTGTGATTGTTTGTGTGTGTGTTGTGTGTTAGTGGTTTTTTTTGTTTATTTTTGTTTTTGTATATATCTTTAGTGTGTGTGATGGATAAGAGGGTGATGTATGGTGTCTGGGTGGATGGATGTATGTGTATGCTGAAAGAGCAGGAGGAAAGGGAGCGGGGTGTTGTGAGGCTTAGGGCACCCCGCTCCTTTGCAATCCGCCTTTCAGTATGGGACTTAAGTGACGAGCAGATCAGGAGCCGCTTCCGTCTGAATCGTGCTGCACTACAGTCCCTATATGATCAGATTAAGACCAAAATCGAGCCATCCACCAAACGCACTCATTCCATTCCAGGCATAGTACGCCTGTGTGCCACTCTTAATGTTTTGGCACGAGGGACCTTCCAGGCAACCTCAGCCCTCCTCAGCGGGATAAGCCAGGCTACTATGAGCCGCATCCTAATCCAGGTAGTTCTGGCAATTTGTGATTTAATCCCAATTTACATCAAGTTTCCTGAGGATGAGGAAGAGGTTGCCAAAATAAAACATGCTTTCTATCTGATGGGAGGGATCCCGAATGTGCTAGGGTGCGTTGATGGTACACATATCCCTTTCCGCCCTCCCCGTGCACAGGAGCTGTCCTACAGAAACAGGAAGCAGTTCCATTCATTTAATATCATGGTGGTCTGTGACCCAGACATGAGGCTGCGGGCGGTGAGATCGGGGTTCCCCGGCTCATGCCACGATTCTTACGTCTTGCAGCGGACAGTCCTGTGCCGGAAGTTTGATAACAACGAAATGCCAGCTGGCTGGCTACTGGGTAATAAATTAACCATGTCTATGTATTTTGCTAATATGTGGCCTAGTAAGCCAATTTTAACCAAACTACCACCAAAAAACATGTACTAGTACTAATTGCTGTCTCTCTCCTTGTGTTTTTTCTACAGCGGACAAGGGATATGGGCAGAGAACGTGGGTCATGACTCCGGTCAGGAACCCACGGACCTCTGCCCATGAACGCTACAATGCAGCGCATCGCAAGACCAGAAGCATTGTGGAAAGAACCATCGGCCTGCTGAAAGCACGCTTTCTCTGTTTGGCACGGCCAGGAGGAGAGATGCTCTACAGCCCACAGAAGGTTTCCAAAATCATCCTTGCCTGCTGTGTGTTACACAATATCTGTATATGCCACCGAATCCAAGCCCCCGAGGAGACAGCACTGGTGCCAGAAATCCCCAACCTGCCCGCAGATAGAAGTGAGGACACCCAGACTGGCGATGAGCTAAGGGAAAGGCTGATCACTTCTTTTTTTGCGGTAAGCTAACTACCCTTCACTCTAATGCAAGTACTGCACTACTGTTTAAATGTATTTGACCTCCCATCCAAAAGAGCAAACAAACGCACTAAGGGGGGTTTAAGATGACCCAAACCACTCTAAGGGGGGGTGTAAGATGACCCAAACCACTCTAAGGGGGGGTGTAAGATGACCCAAACCACTCTAAGGGGGGTTTAAGATGACCCAAACCACTCTAAGGGGGGTTTAAGATGACCCAAACCACTCTAAGGGGGGTTTAAGATGACCCAAACCACTCTAAGGGGGGGTGTAAGATGACCCAAACCACTCTAAGGGGGGGTGTAAGATGACCAAAACCACTCTAAGGGGGGGTGTAAGATGACCCAAACCACTCTAAGGGGGGGTTTAAGATGACCAAAACCACTCTAAGGGGGGTTTAAGATGACCCAAACCACTCTAAGGGGGGGTGTAAGATGACCCAAACCACTCTAAGGGGGGGTGTAAGATGACCCAAACCACTCTAAGGGGGGGTGTAAGATGACCCAAACCACTCTAAGGGGGGTTTAAGATGACCCAAACCACTCTAAGGGGGGTTTAAGATGACCCAAACCACTCTAAGGGGGGTTTAAGATGACCCAAACCACTCTAAGGGGGGGTGTAAGATGACCCAAACCACTCTAAGGGGGGTTTAAGATGACCCAAACCACTCTAAGGGGGGTGTAAGACGCCAATGTTGGTTATCAAGTTATGCATTTTTTTTTAAGAAAACACAAAACAACTATAAAGATATATACTAACTGCACTTTTCTTATTTTTTCAGGCACAAAGAGATGCACCATGATCCCTAAATTCCTTTTCCAACCCTTTCCTGGACTTTACTTTTCTTTTGAATTTCTGTTGGACTTTTCATTTTCTATTTCATTTCTGTTTTATTATTAATTTTTGGTTAGATTAAAATAAAAAAAGAATTATATATATACATGTGGCTATGTGTTTAATTCTGTTGTAAGTTTCCTTTTCATTCTAATTCCTATTTTCATTTTCCTTTTTTTTCTCTGTTCTGTTTTTATTTTCCTTTTCTATTTTCCTTTTCTTTCTCTGTTCTGTTTTTATTTTCCTTTTGTATTTTCCTTTTCTTTCTCTGTTCTGTTTTTATTTTCCTTTTCTTTCTCTGTTCTGTTTTTATTTTCCTTTTCTTTCTCTGTTCTGTTTTTATTTTCCTTTTCTTTCTCTGTTCTGTTTTTATTTTCCTTTTCTTTCTCTGTTCTGTTTTTATTTTCCTTTTCTTTCTCTGTTCTGTTTTTATTTTCCTTTTCTTTCTCTGTTCTGTTTTTATTTTCCTTTTCTTTCTCATTGGTGGTTTAATTGTATTTCCTTTTTATGTAACAAATAAAAAAAAACAAAAATTGTGGCTATGTGTTTAATTATGTTTTATTTTCCATTTATATTCGAAGATCTGGTAGAATTTAATTTCCTTTTCAACACAAAATAAAAAATCTTTAAATTTTAAAACAAATGTGGCAATGTGTTTTATTCAGAAGGTACTGGATGGCCAGGACACAGCAAAGCTAACAGGCGCTGTGTAGAATAGCGTGGTCACACTGACTGACAGCGCCTACAAAGCTGAGGGCCAACATCATATTCAGCAATGTAGGCGTTGTTCGCAACAACGCCAGGTAGCGACTGAGGAGGCCTGCTATAGCGAATCGCTAACGCCCGCGGCTGACGCTAGCGGCGCTCATAGCGCCATACTTCAGTCGCTCATCTGTCGCTACCTGGCGCTATTGATGAATCGGCCTCCCCGTGTATATGTCTGCATTAACCACATGCACCATCATGTCTTGTCCATCTTTGCTGCTACTCCAGTACTTTTTCACTATAGTACTACAGTTGGTAGGGGTCCACTGTAGAATCATCCCATGGTCAAGACCAAGCCTGAAGATGCCAGGGGCACCAGCTCTTTCGTAGGTATGCCAGGTTCTGGAGCAGGTGCTGCTACCTGGCCAATACCCTTGCTATGAACCTGGAATAACCCTTTGCTACCCAATAGTCTATGATCTTTTACAAGGGCATTACAGCTTACTCTTTTTCCGCTCCAACCTTTTGTTAATGGAATAATATACCTGTCACCTGCCCAATCCCTTTGCTTCAGATTTCTCTCTGCCTGCCTACAGGCCTTGGCATTTTGCTAACAGACTTGTCCTCAATGCAACCTCCTGCTGGGCGCCTCTGAAACTGGTCCACTTTAAGACGCCAAAGAGATGCCAAAAAAGGCTTCTGAATAACATTGTTAACCTAACATTACATATGTCATCATGCCGGCATCAAAAGAATAAAGGGATGGCGAGTTTATAACTGGTTACATGGTGTACATGCATCTCTCTGCCTCGTCACAGTTTGGGGAGTGCACTGCTCCATTAACAATGAGAGGCTATGCAAAGCACTGGGGCACGGAAAAAATATTTCAACTTAATGCAAGATTTTTACACTATTTGTGGCCTGGTTTACAATCAAAGTTGTGCAAAAAGCCATACATCATTTGGAATAGGAATATATTTTATTCCTTCAGCCCCACTAGAAATCACAACTAAACATCCTGTCTAGGGTTACACAACAGGACAGAATGACTTTGGTCCAAAAAAAGAGGCCAGTCCCTCCTTTAAATCTACAGTGATCCCAAAGGGTTATTGATACTCAGGCAGATCAGGTGGTACACACATACAGAAGGCAAGGGCTTATACAAGCCATAAGTACAAGCCTATCATTTTTGCAGGTTTTGATCACCTTGTCCCCCAGCTGAAGCATTTTGGGATCGCAGCAAGCATGAAACATAATGATCCTGTAAGAGTAATCTAAAGAAAACCCTGGAGTTGAGATTAACTACAAATGATCTCTCTTGGGAAGTCAGAATAAGATATCATAAAATTGCTTTATATTAGACACAGGGACCCGCACAGTTGCTGTTAGGATTTATATGCTAATGAATCTACAAAAAAAGACAGAGCAAGGAGCTGCTTAATTATGGATCAGCCAAGTTTGATATATTATGTGTCCACTGGGAACACATTAATTATTATGCTTTGAGGTTCAGCTCAATATTGTGCATGTCTAAAACACACTCCAGCAGCCGCAGTGTTAAATGATTGCACAAGGACCACTGGGAATCTAGATGGAAAATTGAAAGTTTCTAATTCTATTTACAAAAGAGACAATGAGTTGGACCATGCTTTTCGAAAAAAACATAAAAACAAATAGCATTTAGATGTTTAGCCCTTGTTCACATCTGTCCAGTACCACATGTGTCCGTGCAATTCTGGCACATGCTGTAGTACCAAAAGAAAAATGCTACATTGGCTTCTCTAAGGCCCATTTCACACCTCTCTAGTGCAGCAGGGGGAAGGAAAACGTGGCTGCAAAAAGTCCTACCTGCTGCGTCCAGGATGCAACCACAGGCATACCACAGCCCCATAGAAGTCTATTGTCTGTAAAGTAATTTTACATGAATTCACATCTGCATTTTTCATTAAAAAATGATGTGGGCTGCCCTTTAAGCCTACCAGCTGGCATGCCAGGCATATGGGCTGGGTCCCCATGGCTTGGAAGCCGCACGGCCAGGATGCCAGCCCCTGAGCCCTTCAACAAAGGTTTAGTGCTCCACCATGGGTGAACACTAGGCCCAGGCACTTGCATACCCCCCTGGCCTTTGGCAATATGGGTAATGGGCAAGGGTCTAACAGGAAGTCACCCGCTGCCATGATGGCAGCTAACTTACTCCCCCTTCTTCTTCTTCTCTGAAAAAATGACCCCTTCCTGCTAAACTGGCACTCTGCCAGGCTCTACTCACTCCCCACAGGACCATATATACCTCTCCGCGTCACCGGCTTGTTGACGAAACACCCAGGAAGACGCTACCTTGTTGATTGTGCTGTCATTCAAAACGGTGGAACCTTACCCATAGACGAGTAAGACCTTGTCACCAACCTGATCTATTTTTAGAAGTCCTTTGTTCCATCTAAATAAAAATAAATAACCCTGACCATTCAGCAAGTGTAATGCCTCCTTCCTTGTTTGGAAAAAGTGAGGGAAGCACAAGCTTTTCTGTTTATGTGAACATGAAAACCTTGGGAAGTAACTCAGAATGCATCCAAAAACCTAATGATTGTGGAAAAGGAGTTTGAAATAAGATTAGTCAAGGCATGACCATTAAGCATGCTCAGAAGGATTCTCCTCTCTATTTCTAACTGCAAGAAACCAGGGATTCTCAGGACTGAAAATCACAATTTCTCACACTAATAACACAAGAATTATTGATGCAGATTCTCAGATACTGCTTTCAACGTCCAAAGTCAGTGTAAATTAGAGCGTTGTAAGGGACTTTGTAAAAAAAGGTCTGACTGTAATGGAAGCCTCCAAAGCGAGGGTTGACCCTTTAGTCAGATTGACCATTTCAGCTACCACATCCTTCTTGGCCAATCTGGAGTGTTAAAGATAAGTTTGTTCACTGCCAACCATATCTTACTAATTGTAAGGGGAAGAAAAGTGGAAGAAAGTCATCTTAGACTAAACCCACACCAATGTATAACCAATGTGTTTTTGCCTAGTCTAAAAATTTCTGGCTCTTCCTACAAATACATTCACTTTTCCATTGCATGATGTCACAAACAGATTCATGGCAGGGATACCTCAACATCACTTAAGAGACCTGAATACCTCCAGATTCAGTGACCTTGACCTGCTGAGGAAATCCACCACCATGTTTTCAATACCCAATGCAAAATGAGGCTTACATCTTCAATGGCTTTCCTGCTTCTAATGCTGCTTCTGATAGACCTCTAGCTTTGTTTGACTGCTGCAATTTGTACCTGTGGCACTGAGACCACAACACCAACACTGACAGACAGTCGGCTCTTTCAAAAGGATCAGTTTTGAATATCCTGCCCTTCTTGCCTTTTGGAGTAGGCAAATGTATACTGTGAAACTGGGCAAGGGGAGCTGGCTCTATGTAGACTACCATCAAGCCCAACAGTCTCATATATCTCCCAAAAATAGGATATTTGAGTCCTTGAAATTGCTTTATCTGATGCAAAGACACTTTTTTTTTCTCAGAAAGGAAGACCTATGCTAGAACTGGATTGATATTCATCCCCACAAAATTGGTTGTTTTTATAGAAGTCATATACAATTTCTATTAGTTGCATTTCCAACTAAAATGTTCTAGACCTGTGACAGTTGTTGACAATCTGCGTTCTGTAACTTTGACTAACAAGTATTATATCGCTATGTGTCACCATCTCCTGAATATTAAAATGAACGCTATGAAGGCACTAGCACTTACAAACAACGCATTAAAAGAGTATTCATAAATGTTACAGACACAAAGTCATCTGTAAATAAAAGTAGTATGGTACAACTCAAGATTTACCAAAACATGGTTGTCCACCTAAATTGGGAGCACTAATTAGAGGAACAGCTGAGAGCAAACCTGAACTGCAAAGATCAGACTCATGCCGAATTTTGCAAGCTCAGGTCCCTGACTCCGAACACAGACTTTTTTGTTTTTGGCCAAACCCGGAAAGCTGTATAAGAAGCAAAGTCATGGGTTTCAGTGCTATTTCAGCAGGTAGGGTAGGGGGCGTCAGTAAGGGACAGGTAGGGACATAGAACCACATCTGCTTGTTGTCCTTAATGCACTTCGAGGACAGGCATCTGCTGGGGCACAGTTAGGAACATTCGATCCATGCCCAATTTAATTGCAGTCAGTGAGCATACCCTGATTTTGCAGCCATTTTTGGGCCCCCAAGTTTGAGTCCCCATCGACTTCAATGGGTTTGGGTCAAGTTCGAGTACCCGAACAGTAACTTTTGAGCCAAGGTCACACAAACTTCTTCGGGCTCGCTCAACACTAGTCACTCTGCAGAGATCTACAGCTTGGGTAGGAGAATCTGTCCACAGGACAACTATTAGCTGTGTTCTCTACAAATCTGTATTAGCAAGAAGAGCCATTATTCAAAGCAAGCCATAAGGAGTCCCATTTGCAATTTGTCTTGAACAATGTAGGGGAAATATAGCAAGCATGTGGAAGAATGTGCTCTGGTTAGATGAGAACAAAGTTGAACTTTTTGACAAAATGGAAAACGTTATGTAAGGAGGAAGGTCCACATTGCAAATAACCCTGTACACACCATCCCCACTGTGAAACATGATGGTTGAAGCATCATGCTGTGTGCTGTGATTTTCTGCAGCAGGGTTGAGCAACACAACTCGCAAAGTTAGGGTCTGTGCTAAACTTTGCGAATTCGGGTCCCCAAACCTGAACACATATTAAAAAATGCAATCTTTGTGCACTTTGTCCTGAACCCAAAAGAAGTTTGGCTGCACAGGAGCCAGTAAAACTTCTTTAAGCTCTAGCAACCAATTATGGGCATGGCTGTGATTGGCCAGGCGGCATCCCGTCGTATAAAAGCACTCATGCAGTATATAGGGACAGGTTGCTGGCTGCTGCTGCTGCTGAGGAATTGATAGGTCCCTTTATTTGGGGACAGTGGTTTGAGTGAGGGATAGATAGGTTGTTAAGCACACTATTATCCTTATCAAGACATTTATTTAGTGCTAGTGGCTTGAGTGAGGGATTTATAGGTTGTTTTTAACCATACTATTGTCCTTGTCAGGACATTTATTTAAGGCCAGTGGTTCAATGTAGGTAAGGCCACATCAGGATATATTTCTATTTTTAATAAAAAAACGTAATTCAGTCTCCACTAGCTCAGGACACTTGGCTGTCACTCCAGTTTAATATCAAGTAATAGTGCAGTATACCCTTGCTCACTTGTTCAGGCCATTTAGGTATAACTGCTGTTTAATAGTGATTGTTAGTGGAGTATCCATTTGTTCAGGCCACTTGGGGGTCACTGCTCTTTAATAACAATTATTAGTGGAGTATTCACTTGTTCAGATCACTTGGGGTCACTGCTCTTTAGCAACAAATATTAGTGGATTATCCCCCTTTTGCAGTTTTCTGGAAGTAATCCTTCAATGTATTCTTTGGTTGCAAAGAGTTTCCCTAAAAAAAAGGTTAAAAAAGCAGACTCAAAGTCACATTTTCCTGAAAAACTATATGCAAACAAGAAAAAAACAAGGTAAATCTGAAAAAGCAACATGCCCTGAACAGAACAATACCCAACATGCATAGCTACTGTCAAGGGAAGAGTTGGCAAACACCCCAAAGTAAAGCATGCGCGTAACAGCAATTTTACTTGAAAATTTCAGCTCTGCAGACAAAGAGGCCGATTCATCAATAGCGCCAGGTAGCGACAGATGAGCGACTGTAGCGTGATTTTTTCAGCGCCAGCCAGTATTCGCTGTGCTTGGCCGGCATTAGCTTGATGACAGCGACTCTGTTGAATACGGGCTGGGGGGTCGCTGTTTCACAGGTCCAGCGTTGTATGTGAGCGCCTGACAACGAATGGCCAGAGCGAACGGCTAGCTTCATATTCATCAACAAATCACGCTCCGAATGTGCTGTCGCTGTCCATTCCTTGTTTAAACCCCAGAGCGCTGGTGGCGATGTGTATTAACTAGTTTTTAACCCCTAAACAACCATATTTTTTGAATGTAACATTATACATGTTTTTAGAATCATTTTGTAATATGAATACATTAATCTCAGACCTGTTAGATCAATTCTGCACATATTTTTTTTTTTTTTTTTTTTTGACTTAAAAATAAATCCTAACATTGCAGAAGTGTTCTCCGATTTCTTGACATTAAAAAAATAAAAAAAAATAAAAATACCAATTATTTATGAATAATTATAGATTGCTCCATTGAAATGCATTGGACATCGCCAGGGAGCGACAGCTCATACCTGGCGCTGTGAGGGAATTTGCAGCGGCGCTGTTCGGTCCAGGCGGCTTCATGATGAATGCCGCGCTAGCCGTCGCTCTCGCCGGCGCTAGCCTCATTTTGCTTGATAAATGCGTCATTGTGACCGCCGCCGGGCGTACTTGAGTCGGTAGTCGCCGTTAGCTGCCGCTACCTGGCGCTCGTCAGACACTACCTGGCGCTATCGCTTGATGAATAAGGGCCAAAGTGCGCACCTTGCGCTTTTTCTACCAAAACAATCTTTTACATATCCCTACAAACCCTATATTCCCTGGAAGTACTAATTGTAGTGGGTTCATCTTTCTGGAAGTGATCCTTCGAAGAATTCTTAGGTTATACAGGGTTTCCCTAAAAAAATCAAAATGAAAAACACCTTTTTCTAAAATATCAATATGTAATCAAGAAAAAACAAGCTAAATATGAAAGCGCAAGGCCCCCCCGAGCAGAACTTTTAACCCTTTTAACTGCCAGCCTACTTGAGATTTTGTCACCCTCTGTTGACAGGTCATTTTTTCCCCATTTTGCGCCATGTTTTGCGCCATTTTTGCAGGAATTTCCAGGAAAATTATATATATATATATTTCTTTTTTTTTTGCAGCAGAGTTTAGGCTTTAACATGAAATGTCTCTTGTTTGTCATTTTTCTACTGTTTTTTAAAATATTATTAAGTGAAGAAAAAACAAAAAAAAAAAAATGTTTTTACAAAATGGTCTCCTTTATTTTAAATAAAACATTTATTTTATTAACCCCCCCCCCCCCCCCCCCGGTGAAGAGAAGACCCGGCCAGAGGGATCGGGCGAGGAGGTAAGTGAATGTCATTTTTTTTTTCTACAGCCGCAAGTGTCAGCGGCGGAAGCGGGGGGGGGGAGATTTTTGCAGGCAATTTCGGGCCCCCTCCTGATGCCAGGAGATCCCAGAGGAGGGATCGGATACCCCCAGGAGGAAGATGAGACCCCCAACTTTCCATCCATACCAGAGGTGAGTTTTTATTTTTTTCTATTTTTACAGTAGCAGGGGGAAATGCCAAGCACGTAGTTTCTAAGTGCTTGGCACTTAACGGTCGGCGAAGCAACCACTTAGAAACTACGTGCTTGGCATTTAAAGGGTTAATGCCAATTGTTAGTGGACTATCCACATATTTAGGCCACTTAAGGGTCACTGCTGTTTAATACTAATTGTTAGTGGAGTATCCAGTTGCTCAAACCACTTGTGTGTCACTACTGCTTTATACCAATTGTTAGTGGAGTATCCACTTACCCAGGCCACTTGGGAGTCACTGCTCTTTAAAGGAGCACTATCGCGAAAAATTGCCCAATTATAAAAATCAATATAAATTTGCTAGATGGGGGAGGGGTCATTTATACACCCAAAATCAAGAAATATTCAGCCAGGCTTGTTTTTCATTCTGTTAGTGGAAGGAAAAGGGCAAAACCTGTCACCTCTGGATTTTATTCCTGCCATGAAGAATAAACCACAGTGAATTAGGAATTTTATTCAGTTGGGGTGTATAAGTGACCTGTCCTCTCATTAGCCGACATGCTTATATGGATTTTTAATTTGTGATTCATGATAGTGCTCCTTTGATAACAATTATTAGTAGAGTATCCACTTGTTCAAGCCACTGCTCTTTATTAACAAGTTTTAGTGGCTGTTCAAACCACTTGTGTGTCACAACTGTTTAATACCAACTGTTATTGGAATATCCACTTTCACAAACCACTTGGGTGTCACTACTGTTTATACACTTGTTCAGGTAACTGGGTGTCACTGCTCTTTAATATTATTAGTGGAATGTCCAATTGTTCAGGACACTTAAGGGTCACTGTTCTTTAATAACTATTGTTCACTTGGTCAGGGCATTAAGGGTAATTTTCCTGATTTCATAATTTTTTTTCAAATTGTCCATTTCGGCCCTTGTAACTGCAGGTGTCTAACAATGCAGAAAGCAGCAAACACGTGATGTGGAAGTGGCCATGGTGCTTTTGCTGCTGCTGGTGCTGCAGGGAAAGGACATCTTTCATCCTTGTCTGCTACGATTTCCTCTGGGGCAAGCAGGCACCAGGGTTTGGAGCAAATTTTTGTAGGCCCAATACTGCTGACAGAGTGATGAGGCCAGAACAAGTTGAGGCAGTCATAGATTATATTGCATGCAGTGCTACCAGTTCCATAGGATTGTCTCCTACCCACTTCACTTGTACCGAGAGTGCTGAGCTCTCCACCTCACCCCCCCCTTAAA
Organism: Gastrophryne carolinensis; assembly: GCA_027917425.1. Taxonomy (NCBI): domain Eukaryota; kingdom Metazoa; phylum Chordata; class Amphibia; order Anura; family Microhylidae; genus Gastrophryne; species Gastrophryne carolinensis. The sequence goes on along the minus strand of CM051235.1, from coordinate 329,760,137 downwards.
ATTAGTCATGGAGTCACTAATGCTCTATGATGACACTCCTAAAAGGGATACAGTGGACCATCCACCTGCCTTTGCTCCAGTTGCAGCCCTAGGATTACCAGATGCCCAGCAACTTATGTCGGAGGATAAGGACATGGCCAACGGGCCATCACAGGACACCCTCAATGATGATGAAACCCTAGTGCCAACTGCTGCAGCTTTCTGCAAGGTTGAGGCTGAGCGGGGGGCTAGCAGGAAGTAGTGGGTAGAAGAGAATTCCAGGGGTGATGATGAGGTCCTAGACCCAATGTGGACGGAAAGGAATCAGAGTTCAGAGAAAGAGGTGGTGGTTACACAGCCCCAGGCAGCCAGCAGTAGGAGAAGGGTGCAATCCATTAGTGATCAGCCCCTTGCAACTACTGGCCATCAAGCCCAGGGAATGAGCATGCCTAAGCTGCCTAAAAGATCTCAACAGCATGGCATTTTTTCAAGCCGCGCACAGATGAAAAAACACGGGTCATGTGCATGGTTCCTGAAGCGAGGGAAAACTGCTAATAATCTCAGCACCTCGTACATGACCAGGCATCTGCAAACAAAACACGAGCTGTAGTGGCAGAAACACCAGAAAAACCTGCAAACACCTGATTCTCCCTCTGGTGCTTCAATTGTCTCAGCCTCTAGCACCCCCTCCCCAACAATAAAGCCACCTAAAAGAGGATGTGGGACCACCACCACCTCCAGCACCACCGCCATCACCAAGCCTGTCCACAACATCCCAGAGAAGCGTTCAGCTTTCCATCCTTCAAACTTTGGAGAGAAAGCGGAAGTTGGGCCCCTCTCACCCACGAGCCTGGTCCCTGATTGTGAGAATTTCCAAATTCTGTCTGGTGGAGATGGAAAGTTTTAAAGATCTGATGGCAGTAACTGTTCCACAATACACCATTCCCACTACTTTTCTCACCAGGCCATCTTTGCCCTGCACCAACAGGGTGTGCAAAAAATAAGATGACCACTGGGTCAATGTAGTGGCAGCTGGAAGCAGGAAGTAATGTGGCGCATATCCTTCCACCAACCAGGATTACTGGAAATCAGTTGGGGCTCTGCTTCCTCCTCATGCAGTACAGCCCCTGCAACACCAATTTAAGCACTGCCATGGAGAAATGACAGCATGCAGTACTAAAACTCATCTGTCTGGGCAAAAGACCCCACACCACCCAGGAGCCATGGACTGGCAGTGCCGAATACTGGGTGGCCAGCCTGCTGGATCCCCGCTATCAGGATAACATTACCTAATTGATTCAAGCATTGGAGCAGGATAAAAAAAATGAAAAATGAGTTCAAACACACACTGGTGGACACACTACTGGTGGAGCTGATTTTGAGGGCTCAGTGGTAGCACAACGCCGAGGAGGTTAAGGAGCAGCAAGTTGCCAGAACAGTAGGGGCACCGACAGCATTTTACAGGGAAGGGTGAGCATGGCCACAATGTGGAACACCTTATTCAATTTCCTGCCACATCCACCACCATCAGATATGGCCCGTAGTACAAGGGGGATGGTGGATGACTACCTGTTGAGGCATCTTCTGTTACTGACCAATGGGTCCTACCCATTTAATTTATGATTCCTAAATTGAACACATGGTCAGAGCTTGCCCTCTATGCCTTGAAGATGTTGGCCTGTCCTGCAGCAAGTGTCCTATCATCACTGACAGGAGGATCCACCTATCCACAGCCAATGTGGACATGCTTACATTCCTTAAGATGAACCAGGCGTGGATCCCACAGGGCTTGATGTGCCAGTAGCTGAGTGAGTGGTTAAAGTGTTTACTACCTTCTCCTCTGCCTCTTCTACCTACACCTCCTCTGTCTCTTCCGCGTACACTGCCACATCCATCTCCACCAGCTCAGTTTCGAGTTGAGTCCGGAGACCAGAACCGAAATTTAGTGGCAAGTTCGGTCAAACTTTGACAGGTCAGCTCATCCCTACTAGTCAGTTAATGGGAAGCCGGATGGACCTAAATACAGATTAAACAACAAGGTGAGTTTCCGGGCGACCTTGGGGGCAGCGAGTATGCCTGCCCTCAAAGACTCCAGGGTGGGTTTTGGTCCACTTTAAATCAAAGCATATTCATGTGTTAGAATGATCCAGTCAAGGTTCAGTCCTAAATTGAGATCTGTGTCATGACTTGAAAAATCTCTCCACCCAATCTGACCGAGGTAGAGCTATTTTTATAAAAAAAAATTGGTTATTTTATTATGATAAAAAAAAATTGTTATTTTATTATTATAAAATGTGTTGCTTGGCAAATACATCTTTTATAATAATAAAATAACCATAGCTATGAAGGGGGCCTCCTGGGACTGATCTGGCAGTCCTAATATTCGTTTGTTTAGCTCACTCATTTTGAAAAGTATGTATCATTTTATTCTTTCTTTCTTTCTATCATTCTTTCTTTCTTTCTTTCATATTTTCTTTACACTTTCCAAGTGTACTTTTACTAGCTACTCTACTTTATGCTCTCAATAAATAATAAATAATTTATATTAGTGGCTGTAACTAAAAAATGTGGAAATGTTCAGCAGCACTATATATATATATATATATATATATATATATATATATATATATATATAGCTTCATTTGAATATATATTCCTTCTAAGTTAAGTTTTTCTGATCTCGCTACAACCCACCATGTAAAATGTAAAGTGCTAGTAAGGCAGCAGATCGATTTGCATTTGTGTTCCTTTGTATTAGGCCAATATCACATATCAATGAAACATTTGTGTAGGAGTATGTCAGAATACAATGTAATTCATCCATGCATACATATTACTCATAGCACTTGGTATTGTTATGAAGCCAAGCTTAAAAACGGCGATTCTTCAGTAATCCCTCCACTGCTAGAAGGCCATATAAACTATGTTTTTGACAGCGTGACTGCAAAATTGCTTTGCAGCATAACCCCTTTAGAATATGCCATATATCCTTCTTTGCATCTCTTAGGCAGTGCATATACACATTGTTGTGCCAAGTAGCAACTTTTACTTCGTGACACACATTTTATCTTAAAATATATATTTCTTTGTTTTACTTGACAAGCGGTCTGCTTCTTCGTGTCTGGGATGAATTGAACCTTTCTGTGCACTAGGAAACCACATCAAGTCACACAGAAGAGGTAATGGACTGTGAAATATCAGCATATGCATCATGATTTTCTGAGGTTGACTGAAATGCTTGAACAATGGCAGAAGAGTTGTATCCATACTCGGTCGGTTGGGTCCTGCACAGTGACCGCTATATTTGCCACTAAAGGTGTCACCTGTAAGCGTATGAAGGCTTACTGCTGTTATGGATTCTCAGATGGGATCCACACAATTTAAATGACCATTGTTGTAATTATGCCATCTAGAGACTGGTCTCAGATGATTATAAGTCCCTGTCCAAGCAAAAAAATTAAATAACAGATACTCCCCTACAGTCCCACTCAGCTGATTTGCCCGATACTGGTAGTTTGATCCCACTCCTGCCATCCCGGTGCCTCAGAGCCAAGCGGCCTTCGCCTTGCGTCAGTCATGGTGACTAACAGTGCCTGCTGGTCTATTCACTACAATAGAGCATTGAAATGAATGGAACAGGTGTGGCCAGTCACCGCCGTGATTGATGGGAGGAGGCAGCAAGACAGCCACAGGCTGTGGTAGTAAGTGGGGATGGTGTGGTCTGGATCTCCAAGAGAATTAAGTGTAAAATCCCACAATAGGGACTATCAGCTGTGTGGGAATAGAGGTTAGTATGCATTGTTTATTATTTTGTGTTCTATGACTTTTAAAAGGTGGTTTAACACAATGGTGACAGCAAGCAAGCAATATACGATTCAAGCAACGTTGTTTTTATACATGCATGTATTTTTAAGAATTAACACGTGGTTAATTAGAGGTGTATTAATACACTGTATTGTTAAATTATATAAAAAGACAAACTAGAACTGGGAATAGGTGCTCGTGGGAGCGCAGATGACAGACTGGGCTGGGAAAGGGTGCAAAGATACCAGCAGTGCCTAAAGGCATATGACAAAGTGAAGTGCATTTATCCAGAGCACAAAACTAGATGCAAAGTCCAAAGAAAGATGCAAGGTTCAAAGTCTAAAAAGGCAAAGTCCAGGGTACAATATCCGGGATGAATGGTTCGGGATGAAACCTGCAGAGGGTTACTGTGGCTAGCTGCATAGATGACTTAATGTTAGTACAATAGGCTCCAGGGCTCAGCTGTGAATAAATGCCAATAGGCAAAAACTGACCAATAAGCTCACTACATGTAAGGGTCATGTAAGGGTCATTGCTAAAGGGGCACTTTGTGTGTACTGTGCACTAGGAGGGGTATTTTGGTCCTCCATGTTTAAATGGAGAGCATGAAGACGGGATTGGTTTCTTGCTGATGAGTTCCATTTTTGGTCAGATGAAATCAATTTGCCACCCCCTCATCCACTAGAGTCAAAACAGCAAAAAGTCATTGTAATTAATTATAAGGGGATCTCTCTCTCTCAATTTCAAATCTGCTACATACACTGGGAAACTCTCTGCACTATACTGGTAAAAATAACAAAGTGCAGAATGGATCTGGTGTACCTCTTTCAATAATAAGAATTCAATTATAGCTATAACTATGCATAATTGGCAGGCTGAACAAAGTACTGCCAATCCCTCCCCTCTTATACTTATACTTTTCTTTACATATTTGAATGAGGTGAACAATTCTTTACACTTTTTTTACCTAACCTATAGTGTAACCTTCGCCACTTCATCTGAGGTTGGAGTAAGAAGCATAAAACAAAATGCTCTTCCTAAAGTTGTATAATGATGTAACTATCATAGGAAGTTTAGAAACATTTATCATAAATATATTTTATGTTCTTTTGATCTAAGTCCCTTGTTTATAACAATAATCAGCGATAAGCAGCAGCCGGTTGTTGTAGCAGTGAAAAATAATGAGTTCTCCAATCTCCCTTGTCCGTTATACTCCAGATCTCATGCTGCCCCAAGGCAATATTTTTACTCATCTACCTATTTCATTAGTGGTTCAGTGGAAATCAGGGGCATGCTGTGTGCTGCCATGTTTTTAAGTCAACATTTGGTGGCTCAATAGCCTCGGCCTAACCCCAACTCCCCAGATTGCTCTATTCAGTAGTGTAGCTAAACTTCTTGGGGGCACCTTTATATAGTTTGCCTCAGGCAGCAGAGAGACTGGGTTCAACCCTGCTCCAATGCCCTTAGCTACAATGGCTGAAGCATACAGGAATGTAAAGGTAGTGTCCAGGCAGAAACAAAAAAGTCTATACTCACTGGCAGCTCCTCGGTGCAGGCCCGGTGTTCCCCCGCAGCTCCTCCATGCAGTGCTGGCATCTTCAAAATTACTAATGGAAGATGCCTTACTAATGGAAGATGCCTTCTAGTGCCAGTGGTCTCTCATGGAGGCTTCCATGGAGCCTTGTTTATGTCCCCGGGGGGGGGGGTTAAGTGTTAGGGGACGTAAAGCCATATTGAAAGATGCCACCATGTCTTCCTAGCGATGGAGAATGGAATTGATCACTCTCCATTATTGGTAAGTACGAAGATGCCTGCACTGCACAGAGAGCGGTGAGTACAAGGGACGGACAACCACAGCGGCTCCGAGCACGCGAGATGCGGCCGTGGCCCGCGCATGCGCCGTTGGAACGGGGGTTAAGGTTAGGTGAATGGGGCGTCCTGGGGGGTTTCACACAGCGGGGCATCCCGATTTCGGATGCCGCGCGGGGACGGATCTGATCGGCCCGGGAATCTTATAGATTCCCGGGTCGATCAGCCTGGGGGTTGGTCCACTTTAAGATGCTGAGCACCTCTGCTTTAAGTTATTTGTTCTGAATTTGTATTAAAATAAATATGCTTTATGTTCTATATAAGTAGCCCCATTGTTTTTATAACTATCAAAAAGCCACATGTATCAATTTTACTACAGGAAATTTTGTATTAATTATTTGCAATTTCTGAAGGAGTTGGAGTCTGAGCCGGGGCCTAATAAAGTTGAGGAGTCATAGTCGGGCTTTGGCTTACCGACTCCACAGCTTCACAGTACGACTGATCCACTCATAGAAATATCCCCTGTGACCTTGAAAACAACACATTGGGAGTCATTTAAATTATTTAGTGAAGTAAGTTTAACTTTAGGTGTGTTTTAGGTGTTAACTGAAATTTACATCTGAGTAAGCTTTTATACACAAAATTTGTTACATAAGGTTTTAGTTTTTCCACAAAAATCACTTGCACCTGCACTGGGGCAATTTTCTTAAAGTGGACCAACACCCACGGGTGATCGGCCCGGGAATCTATAAGATTCCCGGGCCGATCACCTCCCTCCCCGCGGGACATCCGAGATCGGGATGTCCCGCGGGGTGAAACCCCCCCAAACTCCTTACCTTAGTTTCGGCGGCGGCCGGCCGCCGCCGCCTCCCTCGCGCCCCTCTAGTCGTGCGCGCGCCCGCGCCGGCCGTCTGTGAATGGCCGGCGCGGGCACGCGCACGTCAACAGGGACGCGCGGGAGGCGGCGGCGGAGGAGCTGCTTGTCCGCGGCTTGTCCGTCGCCGCGGACAGAGGTGAGTTCGGGGGTTCGGGGGGTTTCACACAGCGGGGCACCCCGATCGGGGGTGCCCCACCGAAGTGGACCAAGACCCAGGATAGTCAAAATCCTGGGTGTTGGTCCACTTTAAGAATTCACACTTTTGCGTAGCCCCTGGGTGCTGCTGTTGACAAATTTTCAAAAAAAGTATTGTGTTTCCTCCGAAAATCTAGAGTAATTTTTTAGCATTTTCATAAATGCTTTAAAATACAAGCCCTACCCCCAAAATAAGCCCTATTTACAGAGGGGTGGGGTGACAGTGCTTCCTCTTCATCTGTGCCAACTGCTGCAGAGGGATGGAGGCGACTGGGCTGCCGCTGCCCCCCCATCAGGGACACTTGCTGCAGTAGGTTGGGGATGGCTGGGCTATCTATCTATCTATCTATCTATCTATCTATCTATCTATCTATCTATCCCTCTGTCTATCTATCTATCTATCTATCTATCTATCTATCTATCTATCTGTCTGTCTGTCTGTCTGTCTGTCTGTCTGTCTGTCTATCTATCTATCTATCTATCTATCTATCTATCTATCTATCTTTCCTCATCAGGGACACTTGCTGCAGTGGGATGAGGGTGGTTATCTAACCCTCTGTTTATCTGTCTATTTGTCTACCTGAATAAAAGATCCCCTGAGTAAAAGCAAAAATAATAAAAGACAGTGAAACAGGGTAGAAACTTTGTTTTGCTTTTTTAATTTCTTCCCCATAGAAATGGCGATGGCTTTGATGGATTGTAAGTTGTTTTACCCTGTTGGTAATTTGACATTGTACAGTGCCATGGAAGATATTGGCAATTTATAAATAAATAATAATAATGCCGAGCTTAGGGTGCACCCTAACCATTTCCCTCTTGTCCCTTCTTTACAGGTTCCCCCTGCAGTACCTACCAGCCCCACCTTCGGAAGGAGGCCCTGGGACACCAAGACCTTGGTGCCCTGTTGGCCCCCCATATTCCCTTCCCCCTTTCTTCCTTAAAAAATGGAAGCACTGCTTTCACAGCACCATAGTAGTGTAGTGTGCCTTTTTTATCTGTGCAACACAAAAACTTATTGAGAACCTGGAAGTCATAAGGTATGCAGGGGTATCTTTTCATGGGTTCTTGAATGCTCCAGGGCCATGTAATGTATAATTCAGGCCCAGGACCACATCAGCCAGCCAGGTTTTGACCCATAAGATGCCTAGTGTCGTTTAACGCCAAGAACCAAGAACCTTTGACTTTCCTACCCAAAGTTATGATTCACAAATAATTTTACTAATTTTAGTAAAAGTTCCACCCAGAGGCATAAAGATCAGGAACCCCAAGCCTTCCTTGTCACTATCTTGGGAGGTCATCTGGTACAAAATTGCACCCAGCCCTTTGCTCATATTCTGTTTGTAATCATCAGTTGTTATCTGCTCTTCAGCCCTATTTATGAACTGTTATTATTTGTACATTTCCTAGTGTGCACTTATCATTATTAAAACTATTACACTAATTAAACTAATTAGCTAATTTTGAGATGCTCCTTTTGCCTTGATCCATTTTGCTTATGTAGATCTGCTAGATAGAACAGACAAGGCCTAGCTTTAACAGAGCTGGTAGCAATGATTACGGCTGGCAGGACTTCTTTCAGTTCTGGTAGTGCAAGGATCCCGTAGCTAGTTAGGGTCTTTAGGAAACTGTATTGCGTAATTCTAGAGGCTAGTGCCCTGTCAGGCCCCATGGGACACCCGCCTTTCAGTTAAGTCCACAACCCCCAATCTCCACTGCTAGCTTCACCTATAGACAAGCCTCCATCTGTGGGGATGGTTTATACACCTCACCAGGCACGGTTGCCCCCAGGACTTCGTAGCACAAAGGATGTGGACTTACAGCACGCTATCACGGGCAAGGGACAAGTGTGTGGACACAACCTTAAATTGCAGGAATTGGATGGAAGGGGCTGTGATTGGTGCATACTAAGAACTTTGGGCTGATTGCCCAGTTTGAACTAAAAGGGCATTTTCGCCCAGTACACACTGGGCTCATTGCCCCTTTAATCTTTCTGGGCTCATTGGCCCAATGCACATTCAGGGCTCATTGGCCCTTTGTTGCAGCTTCCAGCAGGCACGCTGTGTACAGCACTGCCAGAGGTTATACACACGCACGTTCCGGGAAGCCGGGGACGTGGCGGTGAATGGAGGAGGCGGCCGTGCTCGGCGCCGCACGAGACAGCGAGAGACCACTGCTCAGGTGAGTTGATCGTGACATGCCCCATCCCAGGTACCCAAAAATCCCAAGTGATTTTTTTTTTCAAAAAAATTAGAACAAAACATTTTGTTGTTTTTTCTGAGTTTAAAAAACAGTTTCACTCAGGTTAAAGTTTCAGTTCACACCCAAAACATACGCAAAGCCAAACTGGCTTCACTAAATAATTAGCAATGAGAAGTGTTAATTGTAATGTCCAGCATCTCATGTGTCAATAAAAAGGGACATGGGACACTGCAAACCCATGCATGTAGCTGAAAATAGAGAAGAAAGTCGACACTTGGAAACTGCAGGCAGGAAAATGAATACAGAATGGAGAAATCACAGTACCACTACTGGGCTGATGTAGTGGGAAATTTCAGCAATCACCATTTGTGTGTAACACAAAAAAAATATTGATGTGAGAAGCCAAAAATTTGCTTAAACTCTTTGATTTAGAGAGGTAATGCGTTTAGTTCTTACTGTATCAAGTAACATAACATTATGATGGATGTGTATACCATACATTTGGTGTAGACTGTAGATTAGACTAGTACTGGCTCCAGCATTGACTTCCAGCTGTTGGCTGTGGTCTGATTGTGTATCTTCTGGGCCCTTCGATTTTGATCCTGCATCTGCAGCTGTGCCGGACAACAAAGCATACGTCTGTGCAAGAACATTTAAAAAGGAATGTGAAACAGTTACCTTCGACCAAGGCTGTTGTGTCGTCCCGTACATCCCTGCAGGCGACATAAAGGTATCTTGTGCTTCAACATAAGCTCATATTCACGGTAGGTATTCATGGGTCCTTCATGTTCGTCATGCTCAATGAGCAGATCCGACTCCGGTGTTATTGCTATTGAAGGACTCAGCTATTCCAGCCCAAATTTTGGTGCACTCAGTCTTGCTGAGGCCACGACTCTGTGGCCCATATACAAGTTACCATTTAGCAAGGGTCAGCTCTACCAGCTTGATGTTATCAGCAAGATTGAAGTCTGGCTCATGCTTGGTGGACAGTTTCTTGTGCTCCTCCAACACACCTGTGGCAACATCAGGGGTGTCAGACATATGTGCTCATGCTAAGCAACTGTGGGGTGTGGAGCATGCTGACCACCAACACTAAGTAATCCTGGAGCATTTTGGGAAACAGTGCCTGCAGCCACTGGGCTTATTAAGCCCTGTTGTTGTTGTGTCTTTTTCTGCCACCATGCCCTTTAACCACAGCATGAGCAGGAGATTTACCTAACCCATGTCCACAAGCCAAAACTCTATGGCTGTTCCCCACAGGGGAATGTACAAGTGTACAAGTGTGACGCCTAGTAGGTGCCATCATTCCAGGATATGGACGCCGGAGCAACAAACAGGTGTGCACAAGCAGTGTGTAAGCAACAAAAAATGTCCACTAGTGTAAAGCAGCATGTAACAGTTTAACAGTTTTTCAAAAAATGATTAGCTTTTTTGTTTGGCTGAAATCATGGAGGTGTCATATGTGTTTGGATCAGGAAATGCCTAACAACATGGAACTACAGGCGCTGGCCTCTTCCAACACACCTGCGTAGCATTGTTGAGTGAGCATGCAGAAGGAAGATGGTGAATATGTGGCATTTCTGGCAAATGTCGGGTGCGAGTATGCGCGTCAGTCGGAGCTAGGCTGCAGACTGCCCTATAAATGGCTGCACATACCCTCGAAGGGGCTAAACTAGTGGTGAGCTGCACTTGTGTTTGTCAGAGTGTGTATGTTAGCTGGTTTATTGGAGGTGTGCATTGTGCAAGTGTGTGTGTGTTTGCTGGTGATTGAGTTTGTACATTTGAGGTTGCAGTGCCAATGCAGTGCATTGCAGAGCCCGATTTTGGTCTGATGTTTGGCGTGTGGATGAGTTGTGTGGCTGCTGCTGAGGAGGAGAAGGAGAGTGAGGAATCACCAGTCGTGCGACTGCGGGTTGACCGAGTGTTTAACACCCGGTTGGCTGTGGGGGATTTGAGTGATGAGCAAATCTGCAGATGTAGTGTGCTTTTAGAAATGTACCACCAAATCCGCCACAAAATTGAGCCCATCGTTGGCCGCAGCCATGCAGTACCCAGAATAGTGCGCCTTTATGTCTCCTTAAATATTCTTGTGAGGGGCACATTTCAGGCCACTGCTGCTCTATTAAGCGGCATTAACTAGCCTGCCATCTGCTAGTTCATGAGGAGGCCCTGGCCATCTGTGACCTCATCCCTACCTACATCAGGTTTTTGGCCAATGTGGAATAGGTGCAAAACATAAAGCTTGCTTTCTATAGGAAGGCAGGATTCCCAAATGTCCCTGGCTGCACTGATAGGACCCATATTCCCTTCCACCCCACTCGAGCACAAGATCTGCACTACTGCAGCCGGAAAAGTTTCCATTCAATTAATCTGATGGTTGTGTGTAATAATGAGATGCGGCTGCATGCTGTTAGGTCTGGCTTTCTGGAATTCTGCTATGACTCATATGTGTTACACCAATCTGCCCTGTGCAGGAAATCTGCGAACAACGAAATGCTGCCGGGATGCCAAATAGGTCTGTATGTGGCCACATACATAGTAAATAGTAGAGCTGCAGAACTGGGGGGGGGTGAAGGCAGAAAACCAGGTAGTTGGGGGTACATTTCTGTTGCAAACATCATTAACCCATGTGTTTGATATGGGCAGAAGATGAAGCTCATGACCCCCTGCGGAACCCACATACCTCAGCTGAAGTGCCCTATAATGCAGCAAACCGCAAGACCAGAACCATCGTCCTGCTGAAAGCAAGCTTCCTATGTTTGGCCCGGCCAGGAGGAGAGATGCTGTACAGCCCAGAGAAGGTGTCCAAGATAATCCTTGCTTGCTGTGTGCTACACAATATCTGCATACTCCATCGAATGGAAAAGCCTGAGGAAGAGCTACTGGTGCCTGAAGTCTCAGACATGTCCGCAGAAAATGCAGAAGACACCCAGACTGACTTTGCCCAGCAGGCACAAATTATTAATACATTTTTTCAGGTAAGTGGCCTTGGATTGCTGCAGTTGCAGCAGCAAGGAAATATGGGTACCCAGCTAAAGCAGACCTAAAATGCAGCCCAAAATACTAAAAAAATACTTGCCACAAACAAAAGGAGGATAACAGCTATTGCTGTATAACGCCTAGAGAGTTAGTGAAGCCCTAGACAGGTAAAATTAACAAAAAGGGAACTGATTTTAATAATTGACATGTTCTTTTCATTTCACTTCTAGGCACCACAAAGTGGATGAAGTACATATTTGTAATGTATTTTTGATTTAGCTGTTGACATTTGACATCAAATATTTATGTTTCTAAACATGCTAAATAAAAGCACAAACAATAAAAATGTGTGTGAGCTTTATTGCATGTTGTTGTAGTAGAGAACGCTGCTGTAGAAGGGCTATAAGCAAACAGCAGCATTGAAAGGTAGAGACGGGATTTAACACAAGGAGTCCGCTTCATTACTGCCCAGCGCACATGACTTTTAGCAAAGTCGGACAGAAAAATGCAAGAAAAGCTAACTGGCAATAGCACCATTGGCCTTTCAAACAGCATTCCAAGGTGGGCGCTGTCAACACCTCTCCTTAGCAGCACAATGGAGCTGTGGCGATAGCGATAAATTGCCCTCCTTCTTATGATTTGAATACCTCTGAGCTAAAATATGCCTGAAAACAGTAGCACAGCCGTATCACCCTGTTCTTAAAATACTGTAGGATTACTACTAAAAGAAGAAAAGATAGGAAATGTGGAGCATTTATTGTTACAGAGGCGTTTTACATCCTAATCCTAGGAGCATAACTGAGGTGAGTGCTGCTGTGCCTCTATAATATGGATTTCTTCAGTGGCAACAGGACAGAAAATGAGACAGAACTAGTTAAACTGCCTCCGGCCATGAAAATGGCTTTCCTCCTGTTTTATAAACAACACAGAGAATAGAAAGAATATCAGGTGTAAGAAAGGCTTGAGCCCCACTTGCTCCTCTCCCCCGTGGGGCCTGTGATAATGCCTCTGAAAGGTATCTATTGTATCAGTGTTTATGGACACAACAGAATGCATGAACCTGAACTCAGTGCTGAGAAAAGATCAGCTTTTCCCTTTATATCTTTTCTTTTCTCTTCCCATAGGATCTATTATATTCCATTCTCTCTAAAGGCAGCAAGTGAGCCTGAAATGTCAGCCGAGATGGGGAGAGACCGTGGGGTGGCGAGAGCCGAGGAGAGACGGAAAGACAGAAGTCCAATGAAGGTGGGGGGAATGGTAACTATTGAAGAAGGTGGAAAAACATTCACTGTGAATCTAAAAACCAGAATAATGCCAAAAATGTAAAAAAAAAAAAAATCTCAAATGTTATTACTTGAAGTTGCTCAAAAGGCGTGTGCTGCCAATGTACAAGACAGGTATTCTGAACATTTCTAATGAAAGTAGTCAGATTCTGAGACAGAACATGAATGACTGTGTTAAACCTATTAAAACGTTAATAAGTGTGGAAATATAACCGGATAGTAGATTTTTGGCACCTAAATAGGCATCATGCATTAGACAGAATACAGTGCAAAGCAGTAGGAAAATGGCTAATCACTGGTCCCTCAGCCTTTTTTTCCTACCAACCCTGCTGTAAAGTTTCCCTTTCCCTTGCTGCATTTCCTCCTCTGGAGTAAGTTTAAATGTCTCTTCCAGCTTCTGAGAAAATGCCCCCCCCCCCCCACCTCCTCATGGTGTGCTGTATTCTTCCTGCTTGTGCCACTGCAAGACACAGCAACCCACCACTATCTACCAAAAATTAGTGCCATTGGTAGCTGGGGTGAACTGGCACAGTAAAAGAAAGATACAAAAGGACTTGCACAGAAGTGTGATCATGTGTCAGATGCTGTCACGTTTTTTTTTTTACTAAATATTTACGTAATTAAAAAAATGAATTTAAGCATTTTTAACAACACATACCTTATAATAATTATAAATTCTGTATAACAAGTGGCCAATTCTCACTTGTCTGTACTACATAGCTACTAAATAATTAAAGAGAACCCCTGAGCCCCCTGCCCTTGAATGCTACACCCAGTTAGGACAAGTATCATTTGCCAAGCGCTTTGGCAACAGTGTCTGTGTTATATTAATGACACTGCTCTCAGCTGATAAATATGTTACTTCTCCTAGTGCAGGGGGAAGCTTGTTACATTTAGATACATATGTAACAGAAACCATATCTCAAACTATATCTAAATCTAACATGTTTCTTCTGCACTAGAAGTAACGTATCTATCAGTTAGAGGCAAAGAAGTGTCATTAAAACACACAGCCTGGCACCAGAGCATTTGGAAAACGAAACTTGTCCTTTAAAATAATAAAACAACTGACCTGATCACGACAATTGTCTCCCATCTCTGGTGGGGGTGGGCAGGACTTGAATGACAATGGATTTGAGTAAATGAGCAGTAGGGTCACATTGCTGCAAGAGATTGGGTGACAGGCATGCAAATCTGTGTATTCTCTCCTAGATGGCTGAGCTCAGGACCTGAGATGGTGAATTTCAGGTGAGGTAAGTCCTGCCTAAGCACATGGGGAGGAAGGCAAGGTGGGGTTTACATAGAGACTGGACCTCCGCTTTAAAACATTTGAAGTCAAAAAGGCAATCTATTGACTTTGTAGTGCAGCTGTCTGAGCCAGCAAGACTTACAAACTTCACCAATTTGCACCACTACCCACCTGCATCCAGTGAACAAATGCTAAATCTGGTGGATCAAAGCAAACCGCTGTGTGTATGCTAGTTTTAGATACTAGTACATATGTCTTGGTCTCGGTGCTGAGCTCAGCTGTGATGCGAGCTGTCAGAGACTTTGAAAATCAGGACCCATATGTACACTCCTCTAAATCCATGCAGCAACTTTCCCACGTTTTTGAAAGTGTATACTTTTGTGCCAACAGGATGTCCAAAAAAAAGTTGAGCGTAACTAGTATTTTTTATTTTATTTTTTCTTACATTGGCAAAAGTGTGTTTTATGGAAAAACTTTTTCATACCTGCAATCTGTTGTCATTGGCAATTGTAAAACACATTATACAAGAAAAGAGTTGCAAGTCCTGTGCACACAGAAAACTGCTGCTACGGCTGCTGTTGAGCTGAGGGAGCACACTCACAATTGCAGTACACATGCCCAGCAGCATTGTTCTGTGTGTAGAGGGATCACTTCTTTCTTCTTTAAGATCCTGGTGTACAAACTTTGTGTAAAGTTGCCAATAGCAACAGATTACAGGGTGCCCCGCTGTGTGAAACCCCCCAGAAACCCCTAAATCCCTACCTGCTCCTCGATCCAGCGGCGCCCGCGCCGCCTCCCGCGCGTCCCTCTAGCAGGACGCATTCACAAACGGCCGGCGCGCGCGCGCCCTGTAAGAGTGACGCGCGGGAGGCAGCGCCGGGCGCGCTCTCTTGTCCGTCGTTGCCTCCCGCTTGTCCGTCGGCGGGGATTGGCTGCAGCTTTAAATGAACATGCATGATAGGATTTTGCCCCCAGACCTATGATTTACTTATCAGCATGTTGCTTCCAAGTTCCTTATATTCCCGTGTGTCTGTCTTGGTAAACTAGGAGTGGCTCAGTGTTTATTAGCAGCTTTGTCTTAACAAAGCAGCAGCAATCATCCTTTTCACCTGAGAACGCTGCTAGTAACCCTTTAACTTGGGGAACACAAGACTGATTCCTCCTCTCTGAAGAGATTGAAATAATGCAGATGGGTGTGAATTTGATGTGCTTGTGTTGGCCAATCTGATGGTTAGCAAGCCAGAGTGAGGAAGCTTCTGAAATGTACATTTGAACACCCCTTTGATGTACATTTCACCTTGCTGCCACGGGGAACTGTTTTCTTTTATAGCCTGGGTTTGAAAAAACATAGAAAAATAAAAAATGAATCAGCACTTTGAGCACATCATATTGGCACACTAGGAAACTTTTAAAAATGCCATCATTTTTGTTTCCAAATAATTAAATAAACCTTGGCGATCAAGACTCCCTATCTAGTTCCCTGCAATGCACCCTCCCTCATTAGTAGATAAATCTGCAGAGTAGCTCCAGACCTGACTGCGTAGGCTGGCAAGGCATTTGTGGTGTTCAGTTGGAAAAGAAAGGTAGCGGCCATTTTGGAGCTTCCTCTCCCAGCATCTCAGCCATGCTGCTGCCTAGATTCAGCTGACAATGCACAGTAACAGGAAGCCCAGCAGCACTTCCTGTTTGCAGGTGGCCGGCAAATGTATAAGCTGCCATTTTGTTTTTAAAATTTACTACAACAGGAGTTAGAAAAAGGTAAATGAATTTTTACATGCAGCAATCTAAATTGCCCTGGGGAGGGATGCATATGAATACTGTTTGTTGTGTTGGTCTGGTTTAAGTCCTTTTTGACTGTTGGCCCGCTTTAAGGTGCATGTCCTAATGTGTGTAATAATATAAACTGGCACTATTTGTTAAGCTCTGCTTTCATAAATAGTTTTAAATAAAGCAACACAATGAATGCCAAGCTGATAAAAAGTAGCGATTTACATCTGTATCTAGGTGAAACAAATGAAAAAATAACCTTTGGAACTTCAGACTAAGTTGCGTGAGCTTGATTAAAATGTATGAATTCATGACATTAAAACAATCCTGCATTCGTGCAGCCCTTGCTCATTTTCCTCTTGTTTAGAACTAGGAAATCGATAAATGCAACTGAGGTTTTTGCTGCCCCCGTTCCAATAAAGCTGTCAGACTTTAGAGTCTGGGTAAATCTCTCAGGATATAAATCAGAATGCTGCTCTAACAGTTTTCTACAAAAACATTTTGTGTTTCAAAAAAAGCTTTTTCCATATTACTCTATTATTATTATTATTATTTTATACCATCATCGTATGTGTGCAAGGCATTAATTACAGACAGCAAAGTAAATGTACTTAAAATGCTTAGGAAATTATGGGGCAGATTTAACAGATACTGTACAAATTGATAATAGAGTACAATAGGAGGGAGGGCTCCGCTCTTGCAATTTAGAAGGTAAAGGAGAAGACATAAGGTTGGAGTTTAGCTTAAAGCGAGCCAACAGTCAAAAATGAATTAAGTCAGACCAACACAACAAACAGTGCTCATGTGCATCCCTTCCCTGAGCTATTTAGATTGGTCCACATAAAAATAATATACCTTTTTCTAATGCCTAATGGGAGAAATTTTAAAAACAAGATGGCTGCTCATGGGCGTGCAGGCCACCTGCAAACAGGAAGTCATACTGGGCTTCCTGTTACTGTGCATTTCAGTAATGCCATTTGAGAGAGGAAGCTCCAAAATGTCCTCTACCTTTCTTTTCCAACTGTACCAGGCTTTCGGTCCGGTTTAAAGATTGTCTGCTAAAGTATGGCTATATACTATATATACCATATATATTCTTTTCACCTATTGCAAGTGAATATCTTGGGAGGATAAACAAGCCTTGTCTATTAGGCAGTAGCAGGCACGAATTATTGGACCCCTGTAGTTGTCAAACGTACACTGGCAGCCTTAATTAATAAGAATGGTGCGGACGGTACTTGAGCATCTCGTGCGAGACATTCGGCAGTGCCCGCAATGCAGTAGGTAGAGAAAAAAGAAGTGTAAATGTACACTGGTGAAAGGGTGCAAGACCAGGGGCGATCCCAAAGCCCCACAAGGTAATTGGAGCAAAGAGTGAGGAGGTCAGCACTCCTAAAAAATTCCAATGCTTTATTGTTGATCCCTTAAAAACATCTCCATAGTGAATAAACAGCCTTAAAAGCAATATCAGACCCTGGCAGAAAATAGCTACGCATTCTAAATGCACAATGCTGTGCCTGCTTCAGACAGCTGGCGCTATCAGCTGTACCGTTCCCAGACGAGCGGTGTGCCTATGCGCTACATAGCACTTGCTGGGACCGGTGTATTTAACTAGAAATACAGAGAGCCCATACAGGCGCTCTATGATAAGGGATTCCAGGCATACTGCACCTGTTGTAATTCCTGTTTGAGATTTTAGGGATGATAACAGCGCATACAAATCAAAAAAACACCGGCAATTGCATTCGGGACACTAGAAAGACAGGACACATGTTTTGCATGACCCAAATCACAAGTTTGCAACGCAGTACAAAAGTGCCTAAAATCCATACAAAAACAATTCCAAGCAGCCCAGGGATGTTGTGGAACATGCACCAGCCCCCCAAAAAATTATAAAAAATGCCAAGATAATTACAACCATCCCAGCCCATTGAAATGTATGGGATAAGGCCACACAGTGTAGGGTAAGCACCTGGTCTTATCTGGCTGTAGGGAATGCCGGCACTCATCCCATCGCCGCCGGCACTGATGATAGATTCTCTCTGGGACCTGACATGTTCATCTGGTACTAGGTGGAGTTAGCGTTTCTTAAAGCAGGCCAAAACCCTGAACTTGTGAAAAAAAATTAGCCAAAACCCATGCCTATACTTCCTTATTCGGGTGTAGAACTAGAAATAGATATTTTCGCTTTTCGAATCACTGGTACAGTGGTACACTTCTTTTTTTGCTGTCCCTCTCTGTAAGATGGCAAGGTGATAAGTCATTATCAGTGTGGTAATGACATCATGGCAATGAATGGAGGAGGTGGTGCTTTACAGCTAACACAGGCAGCATTATCTGGGATTAGAGTGAAGCAGAAGCAGTGAAAATAAGCAACAGGTGCTCTTCATAGGGGGAGCAATTTAGGAGATGCTATTTAAAATTGTGGGTTTTGGTCCGCTTTAAATAAACCCCATGCAAACTTAAAAGATTAACAATGAGACTCAACAATGAGTGTAGATAACATCAAAGTTACGCCCCTGCCACTATGCACTTGCATAAGGTATTCAAACTGGTGGGGTCAAAATAAGGAAACTGATAGCAAAAGCATACTGTACAATGCCAATGCATTGCTTGAAACACCAACAAAATTATCAATGGCTCACACAGGTGCGATACGGAATTTGCAAGCATAATTGCACAGTAACTTAACCCTTTAAGTGCCAGCCTACCTTGAGATTTTGTTACCCTTTGTTGCCAGATTATTTTGCACTATTTTGCGCTCCCCATGTTCAACTGTGATTTTTGAAGGGATTTCCAGGGATTTCCCAGGAAAGTGATATCTTGTTTTTTTCAGCAGAGCCTGGGATTTAACATGAAATGTCTTGCTTGTCATTTTATAAGTGTATTCTCAATATTTTTGGGTGAAAATTGTGCAAAAAAAAAAAAAACGATTTTTTACAATTTGTAGTGTTTTTTTTGTAATAAAAAAATGCAAGTTTGTCAATAAAATCTTATTGCGTGTGAAACCCCAATTTCTCCCCGTTACAGTGGTACCACATATGTATTGGTAGACACCATTTCCTGCCCAGGAGACTCCCCCAAACTGAAACAGCGCTTTAGGAGATTTTCAGAAAAAATACAACTATGCAATGCAATATGCGCACCTTGCAGTTTTTCAAGAAAAACAACCCTTTACATTTGAAATACCCCCAACAACCTATATATTCACTAGAAGTACACACCTCAGGCTTTCTAGGCGTACCAGGCTTGTTGACATGGGTGCAGTTTTCTGGAAGTAATCCCTCAATGTGTTCTTTGGTTGCACAGGGTTTCCCTAAAAATGAATAAAAAAGCAGAATCAAAACCACATTTTCCTAAAAAAAAACTATATGCAAACCAGAAAATAACTGAAAATCTGAAAAAGCAACATCCCCCAAACAGAACAATACCCAACATGCATAGGTTCTGTCAAGGAAAGAGTTGCCAAACACACCAAAGTAAAGCATGCGCATAACGGTAATTTTACTTCAAAATTTCAGCTCTGCAGACAAAGTGCGCACCTTGTGCTTTTTCTACCAAAACAACAGCTCACCCCCTGAATTCCTTTGCCATAGACCACCAATAAAAGGGCTAAGCTTGTGATCTAAAGCTCTGCATCATCAGACTGTGGCACTGGGAGGGAGAACAGCCAGGAAAATCAGAATGCCTGCCTTACACATCCCAGCTATAATACTGATTATTATTCGGCATCACAGAGCCACACCCAAATATTTGTAAAGATACCTTAAGCGATGAAACTGTAAACCTCGATATTTCAACCATTTCTTCTTCAATTTAAAAACAGAGAACATTTTAGAACAGTGTCAAACTTACCCCGACACAATGGTCTAACAATTGCCTTTGCCTCTTGTATCCCTTTAAATAAGACATTGACTCCAGAAGAAGATATCTTTTAACTCCTTTACAAATTGCTAGCAAAACCCCGTCTAGAATATGTGGTTCCGTTTTTGGTGCCAGTTGCCATAGAAAAAGTGAAGCAAAGGGCAAATGAAATAAAGAAAGTGCATTAAAGAGGACATCCAGCCACCTAGGGCCCAAGGCCTGCTGCAATCCATGTCCCATTGACATTCAAATTTGGGATGCCTGTGTCACAATTCCCCTATCCAAGAGCAAAAAATGTACTGATCTAGCAGGGGACACGAAAACTGCTGCATACAGTAGCACAATTGCGGCAGTGCTGTCTCCACCAGAGTCATGTATTGTGGTAAAGTGAAGCATTTTTTGTGTCCCCATTCACAGCCAGAATAGGTAAGTTTCGCTAGTCTGCTGGTGATTCAGTCAGCAGTATGTAAAGGGACCAAACTGCACGAAGGCCCACTTAGGCCAACCCTCAGACCTATTCTCAGGAAATACCAGGAATCAGTCCCTCTTGCTCACTAAAAAGCCAAATCTGGATGACCATACAGGGGTGCTCTCTCTCAGGGCAGACACCGTTGCCTGGCAGACCCTTCCTCCTCAGCTGGGATTCCCCATTTCTATCCCTCTCCCCACATCCCTATGGACAGGGCTGTATTTCCCATTAGGCAACCCTAGACATGTGCCTAAGGTGGAAACCTGGAAAGGGGGGTGCTGCCCTTACTATCGTAGTAAAGAAAATAAATGAAAACTCCCATAGCTGGAACATTATTGCCTCCTAACAAGCAAACTCCAGCAGTGTGCAAGGGGTTGAACACAGGCCAGAGCATCTCCATTCCACTGCTGTGGTCATGTTATTCCTGTATGTTAGAATGCCGGAAAGATGGAACATGCTTACTTACTCCACTGAATTTCTCCCCTTGCTCCCTCCTCCACACAAATACTCTGCATCTAGCCCATTGCACCCTCTCCTCCTCCAGAGATTTTTATACGGTCCGTGACCTAACTTTAAAAAGGGGGCTCAAACACTTAAAGCGCCTAGGGCACCATGAACACCAAATACGCCCTGCCTATGGGTACACTTACTGCGGACCTAAGAAAAGCCAGCGCCAGCCCTGGAATCTTTTAGATTCCAGATAGGTCACTGGTGGGTTTTGTTCCGCTTTAAGAAGAAAAATACAATGGGACTGACCCACAAGGTTACCAGGGAATTCCCTGGCGGGCCCCTTTTAGGGCTTTCATTACTAAAACCTGAAGTATGTACAGCTTATTGTTAAAATCCCAAGCTCGCGCACACACACACACACACACACACACAATACAATGCATAATGTTCCTGAGGACAGGCCCTGAATATAAGCCAGTCATATATACTTGCACCGGGCAGGCTGATTCATCACTAACGCTAGGTAGCAACAGATGAGCGTCTGTAGCAGGCATTTCAAAACACCCGCTAGTAGTCGCTGTGCTCGGCCGTGGGTCGCTAGTTCATAGCGACTCAGTCGCTGTGCAGCAATGATTAATATATTGTGAGGAGTCGCTATTTGACCAGTACAGCGCTGTATGGGAGCGCATGTTAGCGACTGGTCAGTGCGACGACTCACAACATATTCATCAAAAAAACAGCCTCACACAACTCCGGCGCTCAAAAATGCTTCTCTGATGCCCAGAGCGCAGGAGGCTGTTTGATTAAAGTCTTTTTTTTTAGCATGTATCCACCAGTAACAAAGCGAAAACATATTACATTGTTATTACATTGTAACAAGAACACATTAATGCCAGACCTGTAATGTCAATTCTGCATAAATATATAATACATGAAAAATATTTGAAAAAAATGGCTTTTTCTATGCCAGAAGAGGTCACAACATTATTAGCGATTTAAAAAAAAAATTGCAAAAACACTGTTTAAAAAAAAATAAAAGAACGTCCACTGAAATGTATGGGAGAGCAACAGGTAACGAGAGGTAATACCTGGCGCTCTGCAAGACTGCCGGCGCTGTTCGCTGAGGCTGGGATAATGATGAATTGGGCGCTACATGGCGTTATCCCAGTCGCCCAACATATTCTGCTTGATAAACGTGTAATTGCGTGCCGTGTCCGGCGTTCACCTGTCGCTACCTGTCATTTACAAGGCACTACCTGACGCTATCCCTTCATGAATAAGGGCCTAAGTGTGGAGTGGACCCCCAGAATCAGTTCTACTGGTGGGCCCCAGATACCCCAGTCCAACACTGGTACCTATGCCCGGGAGGGGGGGGGAGCATGAAAACTAAGCTGCAGAGTAATAATATTTACAGTATTTATTGCAAACTGGAATATACTGATGTCCTTTTGCAGGTAAAACAAAGCCACATGAGAGATTATAAAGCAGGGATTTGTGGCAGCTACAGCTTGCCATCAGAAGAGATAGAAAAAATAATGAAGAGCAGTATATCGAGGAGCTGTGTCATAGCCAATCCGACAATTGTGGTTGCCGAGCGACTGACTTTTCAGCAGCTTTAAGAGCTAGACACAACCTCGCCAGCTTTAGTATGTAGCCGCTATTAATTATCATGTCACACTAGGGACATGTATCCAAAAAGACCTGAATCGGGGACAACTACAAAACATAGAATAAGTGGAAAGCAGCAGTTGGCATTGTAGTTGAGTTGGACAGAATTACGCTATTAAAAAGACTATTAAGAAAAATCTATTAAGCACAGTTTAAAAAGTTAACAAAAAACAGTCATGATTGACCTGAAAACCTGCAGAGAAAAAGCTGGGGGAGGATAACATAATTCAAATATGAATCAGCAAACAAGTATTATTCAGCCTGTGTGAATATTAAATGCTATTATATGGCAGGCTATAGATTTGACTAATATATTTAAAAACCTTCTTGTCTGTACTTTTTCTCACTTGAAGTTAAAAAAAGCATAAAGCCAAAAGAAAGCAAGGGATGTCAGAGACAATGCTGAGTTGTCCAACAGGGGTTGGGGGGCATTTTACACAGCCTCCTTCGAGATATTATACAGGCATTAAAATCAAAAGGGTCTCTAACAAATTACCCTTTGTCTTACTTATACACAGGGCTAAATTATCGGGAAGGGGGGGCGGGCGCAAGGGGCATGCGTCCCGGGGCCTTCACCACTTGCCCTGCAAAGGGGGCCTCCACCAACCTTTGGGTTATGATCTGGTCCAGGAGGCTTTTCAGTCTTTGGTGTGAAGGGCCATGGGGCCGGAAACAAACCTGCAGCCAAAGCCATCACAGGGAAGAACGGAGAGTCTAGAGCAGCGAAGCCGCCACCAGCAATGCTACAGTGATGGGTGTGTGCAGAGCTGTCACTGCACATAAGTCACCAAACACAGCCACTGGCAGCTCAATGCAGGGGACTGTTTTCTGCTGGACCAGCTGGGCAATTGCCCCCCTCTGCGCCTGAGCACCCGCACAAGGGTGGCACAAGGGACTTGATCTGACATTCCATTAAGTGGATGGGTGCCAGACAACCACTGATCAGTTACTTGGCTAGATAAATATTTTAAGGAAAATGCTGTATCTGTGGCCTCCACCAGATTTTGTGCGCAGGTGCCTCCAGCACACTTAATCCAGCCCTCCTTAAATACGTGGTGACCAATATGGATGTCAGTAAAATCAAAAATCATTTGGTTTCACCACACAAAATGTTTAAATTGTGACAGCTTAACAAATCACTAGAATCATTTTTGATAGCGACAACATTGCTCAAACATACAATATTGTCACTATCAAAAATTAGCAAAGCGCTTTGTTAAAGTGATGCTGCAGGCAAAGGTAATTGTTACACCATTGCGTTGGGCTACATTTGGCACTGTCATAAACTGTTTTCTGTTCTTAAATTGAAGCAGAAATGGCTGGGGTATCAGGGTATACAGGTTAAAGCCAATGACATTCTCTTTTGCATTCCATCCCCCAATCAGCTTAGCAGAGCGGGACATGATTAATGGTCCCTCCCTCCTCCCACCCCTCTTCTGCCTCCTCCTCCACCTCCTCTCACCCGCCCCTCCACCTTCTCCTCTGCCCCTCCCTCTGCCTCCTCCTCCACCTCCTCTCACCCGCCCCTCCACTTTCTCCTCTGCCCCTCCCTCTGCCTCCTCCTCCACCTCCTCTCACCCGCCCCTCCACCTTCTCCTCTGCCCCTCCCTCTGACTCCTCCTCCACCTCCTCTCACCCGCCCCTCCACCTTCTCCTCTGCCCCTCCCTCTGCCTCCTCCTCCACCTCCTCTCACCCGCCCCTCCACCTTCTCCTCTGCCCCTCCCTCTGACTCCTACTCCACCTCCTCTCACCCGCCCCTCCACCTTCTCCTCTGCCCCTCCCTCTGCCTCCTCCTCCACCTCCTCTCACCCGCCCCTCCTCCTTCTCCTCTGCCCCTCCCTCTGACTCCTCCTCCACCTCCTCTCACCCGCCCCTCCACCTTCTCCTCTGCCCCTCCCTCTGACTCCTCCTCCACCTCCTCTCACCCGTCCCTCCACCTTCTCCTCTGCCCCTCCCTCTGACTCCTCCTCCACCTCCTCTCACCCGCCCCTCCACCTTCTCCTCTGCCTCCTCCTCCACCTCCTCTCACCCGCCCCTCCTCCTTCTCCTCTGCCCCCCCTCTGCCTCCTCCTCCACCTCCTCTCACCCGCCCCTCCACCTTCTCCTCTGCCCCTCCCTCTGCCTCCTCCTCCACCTCCTCTCACCCGCCTCTCCTCCTTCTCCTCTGCCCCTCCCTCTGACTCCTCCTCCACCTCCTCTCACCCGCCCCTCCACCCCTCCCTCTGCCTCCTCCTCCACCTCCTCTCACCCGCCCCTCCACCCCTCCCTCTGCCTCCTCCTCCACCTCCTCTCACCCGCCCCTCCTCCTTCTCCTCTGCCCCTCCCTCTGACTCCTCCTCCACCTCCTCTCACCCGCCCCTCCTCCTTCTCCTCTGCCCCTCCCTCTGACTCCTCCTCCACCTCCTCTCACCCGCCTCTCCACCTTCTCCTCAGCCCCTCCCTCTGCCTCCTCCTCCTCTCACCCGCCCCTCCACCTTCTCCTCTGCCCCTCCCTCTGCCTCCTCCTCCACCTCCTCTCACCCGCCCCTCCACCTTCTCCTCTGTCCCTCCCTCTGCCTCCTCCTCCACCTCCTCTCACCCGCCCCTCCACCTTCTCCTCTGCCCCTCCCTCTGACTCCTCCTCCACCTCCTCTCACCCGCCCCTCCACCTTCTCCTCTGCCCCTCCCTCTGACTCCTCCTCCACCTCCTCTCACCCGTCCCTCCACCTTCTCCTCTGCCCCTCCCTCTGCCTCCTCCTCCACCTCCTCTCACCCGCCCCTCCACCTTCTCCTCTGTCCCTCCCTCTGCCTCCTCCTCCACCTCCTCTCACCCGCCCCTCCACCTTCTCCTCTGCCCCTCCCTCTGCCTCCTCCTCCACCTCCTCTCACCCGCCCCTCCACCTTCTCCTCTGCCCCTCTTCTGCCTCCTCCTCCACCTCCTCTCACCCACCCCTCCACCTTCTCCTCTGCCCCTCCCTCTGCCTCCTCCTCCAGATTCATCACATTGCTGTCAGTGCAGAGAGCTGATTATTATGCAGCATCATAGAGCCAAGTGCCACACCCACTTTTTTCTGAAACCCCCATATCTCAGCCATTTCTTCTTCAATTTAAAAATGGAAAACAGTTTCGGACAGTGCCAAATGTAGCCTGATGCAATGGTGTCACAATTACCTTTGCCTGCTGTAGCACTTTAAGCTGTCACAATTTAAGTATCCCAAATGTTACCCTCTGATTGTATGCACCCCCGTCTATTGCTGTGAATGGAGAGGGTGTGCTCAAGTCACTGTGACCGACCTGAGGGGGGTGGCCATAGCTGTTAGCCCAGAGATTGGCAATAAATGGCAATAAATGTGTGCCAGGAATTGCGATCTCAGCACCCACTACATTTTATCACAATGGAGAAGAATGGAACAGCTGCAGGGGGGCAAAAAGTAAGTATAGCTTTTTTTTTTTTTGTTGCCTGAACAGACCCTTTATTTTCCAGCATGCACAAACCAACAATAATGTCTCCTGCCTCTTTACGTTTTTCAAAATATAATTCTGAAGCACAGATGCCACAAAGCAAAACAAGACTATTTACACGTCTACACCCATTGTCCTCAGATGCTTTCTGAACTAATGATAGCAGTGTTATGTACCTACCCTCTGCTTTCACTGTCACTAGCACAAATGAACATAAATTAACACTGTTTTGGTGATTCCCTGCAAACTGTTCCAGTAAAATAGTACAAGTAGCATTCGCAAAATATCCTGCATCAGTACACAAGTGGTTACCATAGAAACTGAGTCCCAATTTGCAGTGAGTCATGTCTGGCTGCCTCATTGCAACACCCATCCTATACCGCTCTCTTCAAAGAGTTTTAAAGAACAGGTTGACACCTATTTTTCACCAAAGGCCATGATTATATACACAAATGCTTCAGTGGCTTTTACAGATCACTGTCCAAAGAATGAAGAAATTCTATGCTGGTTGCTAATGTTCCTCACTCTTATATATTTTAAATTACAGGTATAATGAGCAAAATAAAACTGACTTGTCTTACATGTCATCAACTTTCTTCATCCCAAACAAAGCATTGAATGCGGCACTAGGCTGTGTTAGCGTGACTTGTTCTGGCACACACTGTGCACAGCAGTGCATCATTTACCAAATTATGTTACACTTGCCGCTAGTGGCGTAACTAAATGTGCCAGGGCCCTGGTGCGAACATTAAATGGGGTCCTTTCAAGACTGATGCAGTAACATTTTTTCCGTCTTTTTCTGACTTTTAACTTTTAAATTGGCCGCAGCTAGTCAATTAAAGACTGAAACAGCAGGGGCAAGTGGTGCTATCTTGCTCTAAATGATGCCAAGTGAGCACAAATATGATAAATGAAGTGGAGGGGGGCAACTCCTGGTCCCCAGCATGGTCTGCACTTCCTCAAGTTGTGCCCCTGCTTGCCACAGTCACTGGTAGTGGAAAAACTCAATGTTCCATGGCAGTGCCAGCTGTGAGTGCACAGCGACCCAGCCCTGCAAACAGTGCAGGTTTTAGCAGGGCTCACTGCACCCATAGGATAAAATGGACAAGTTCTGCAGCTTTGGGAATATAACAGGAGCATAACACATGGCCATTATGTGGCTTTTTTTTTTGTTTTAATTTCTCTGCTAAAAGAAAATGTAAGGGGTTTATTCAAGAAGAGCCACATAGCGTCAGATACATTTTTAATGTGTTTTTTTTTGGGCTGGTGCATGTGCCACTAGATCCTTGGTCTGTTTAGAATAGTTTTGTATGCATTTTTGTCACTTCTGTGTTGCACTGCAAACTTGTGATTTGGGGCATGCAAAACATGTGGCATGTCTTTCACATGTCCCCGATTAAATTATTGTGCTGCCATCACTCATAAAATAAAAAAACAGGGATTGCAACAGGCGCTGAACACACAGCACCCACATGAGTGCTGTTTTTTAGTAATGAATTTCCTCCCAGTCCCAGAGGGGTGGCTAGCACATTGGCTTTAAATACAGGCCAGACCTTTTACCAGGTGGCTGGGAGGTCGCATATGCAGAGAGCACCCTGTCTCTAGGTGGCTCTGCAGTGCGGTCACTAAGAGCGCTTGCACAAAAAAGATAAATTAGGCTCTAAATCTACCGACTATATACAAAAAACACTGCATTTGTCCTTAAAGGGTATATCTCCCATGATTAAAGTGGAGCAAAACTCAGGATTTTGACTATCCTGGGAATTGGTCCTTGCCCTCGGGGCACGCCGATCAGGGATGTCCCGCTGTGTGAAACCCTCCAGGTCGCCCAAACTAACTCACCTTTCCCCAGTCCTATGGTGCATTCATGGCCTCCTATCCAATCAGTGTGCTCAACTGCATCTGCCATTCACAAAATAGGAGCACAGGGAGAATTCTCATTGGGCCAAACTTATTTGGGGATGACTGCACTCTGGGTGTAGCCCCCAGCAGCCCATCTCACCCACAACCTGAGCCAGTATTCACTTCCTCCTCATCTAACATTCTTCTTCAGTCTCTGCCTCCCATATCTCCCCTTAATTGCTACCCCATGCTTGGCTCCACTGTATCCCCCAAACACTGGCAGCATAGAGCATCCCAATCCAGGATGCCTTACTGCATAGCACACCCTGTCATGCCTTCTGTGACCTAATGCCAGTAGCGAGCATGTGCCATTACTATGCACAGGCTCATTCAGCGAACCTGATTGGTTGCCAGTGGTCATCATTGAGTACATGTATGCCGGGTGACCATGCCTCACACTTTTTTTCTGCATAGCACACAGGGTTTTTTTTTGCAAAGGAAGAAGTTTGCAAAAATTGTTGCCTATACAGGGATACTATTTTCAAAATTAAAATAAGCATATCCTTAAAGGAGCAGTATCGCACATTTTTCTTGGTGACATATTTAAATGGTACTTTGAATGTAGGTATGTGTTGGAGTAAGAATTACAAATGTAGAAAAAAATGGTGTGTGTTGTGCAGCTGGAGACTAATAGCTCATGTTTATGTCTTCTGAGTGTCGGGACCCGACACTCTGGCCTGTTCCATGCTGAGGAGAGGGGTAAACAATGTATCAAAGTATCAGCTGTTCAGTGCTGGCAGCCGTCCAGCATCAGATAACAACATTGCAACATTGCCTGGCCAGAACTTATATATCTAAAACAGAGAGAAAAGCTCTAGAAGTCCTTTAGCTGATTTTGACAGTTTTCCCTTCATGTTGGCTCTGCTGCAGAATCTTTCAGTTTACCATTTTCTCTTTCATATTCTTATTTTTCATTTTTCCATATGATCTTTCTTTCAGCTTTGTGTGTTTTGAGCAAAGCCCAACCCAGGATTTTCACTATCTGGAGTTTTGTTTTGTGCCCCTAGGGGCATCCCGACTTGGCATGTCCTGATATGTGAAATTCCCAAGTTCGCCTGTGAAAACGTACCTTTCCCTGTCCCACAGCACATGTGCGGGCTCTCATCCAATCAGCGCTGTTTGCACGCAGATGGGGAGCCTGAGCAGTAACCTTCCTGGCCGCCCGGCCTGTCTAAATGACTATCTGCATGAGCGCGCCAGAAAAATGGGGGGATCTGTGGTTATCCAGGGGTCGTTTCACACAGTGGGCATCCTGATTTAGAATCAGGCCGGGTCTTATAGACTTCAGGGTCGGCCACTCAGGGTTTTGTTCCACTTTAATACCTTTAGATTTTCCTGCACAGTTATTCAAAGAATAATTTCAGTCATTTTCAGTCAGTTTAGTTTATTTTGTATAGATTTTACACATTTGAGTCACCTGGTCTCATAACAAAAGCAGCACCTCACACACACACAGCCGTTACCACTGATTACAGTGTCAGCCTCTGAGGTAAAGTGTTGCTAGGAGACCAGTGGGCTAAATGAAGCAGCTCACTAAAAACAACCCAGCAGATCCCCCTATTCAGCAAATGGACTGAGCCATTGTAATTATACAATTTAAAAGAAAGGCAAATATTTTTCCTTTTTCTATCGCCACATTATTTATACACATGTTAGAAGCTATTGTGTGGCTATTTAATTATTTATCTTTTTTAATGCAAATTTCGCAATTCTGCTCCTTTAACACTCAACAAGTATTCTGTAAGCTGTAGAAATCTCTATCACAGGTGCAGGGATACTAAAAACAAAAATCTTTTTTCACTATTTATAGTGTATTAAGTACAAGCTTACTCAGAAGCAGGTTGAAAATGGAACCCAATGCACACACATCAAAGTAAGTTGCTTGCTTCAGCTTATTGTAAATGTGCCCAGAAATGTTACTCTGAACATGCAAATCAATTTGTTTCTTTGCTTTTCCTTTGTCAAGTTATTAGTGAGCTTTGCTGTGCCCGACTGTGCCTAAACTTTGGTAAATATAGGTCTTCACGGTCAGCTCAGCAGGTAGAGCACGGCACATCGAGCACAGCTATGCTCAACTCATTTACTGCATTTCATTGCTAAGCTACAGCCATATAGATATATTTTAACAAACAATGCCAGCATATATTTAGCAATAAGAGGCTGATTTATTAATAGCGGCAGGTAGCGACAGTTGAGCGACTGTAGCGGTATTTTCACAGCGCCCGCTAGTAGTCGCTGTGCTTGGCCGTTGTTCGGTTGTTGACAGCGACTCAGTCGGTGTGGTGTAATGTTGAATACAAGGTTACGAGTCGCTATTTGACAGGTTCCGTGATGTATGGGTGCGCATGATAGCTACTGGTCAGAGCGAACGGCTCCCACCATATTCATCAAAAAATCACGCTCAAAAAATTCTCGCGCTGTGAAATGCATGTTTAAACCCCAGAGCGCTGGCAGCGATGTGTTAAAAGTAGTTTTTTAACCGCCAAACCACCATATTTTTGGAAACCAAAAAAAAAAAAGGATGTTTTTTATATTGGTCTGCACCAATTTCTTCTGAAGATTGCTGTGGAGGTAGAATGGAGGAAATCTCCCCCTTCCTTTTATGTGGAATGAATTCCTCACACATGTTGGAGGTTAATAAGGAGAACGAGTGCACCTACCTGTCAGAGTGTTTTGGATATTGAGGTTTTGAACAAGATGAAAAAGTGGGTAAGCCTTTAATCTTACTGGTGGCGACACACAGTATGAAGTGTTGAACTCATAGCGGGTGAAATATTTAATTGAGCAAGCTCTGTAGTTCCACTTTAGGCTGTATAGAATGGAGACGTGTGTTTTTGTGTATTTCAATGATGGTAACAAAAACGACTGAAATGGCATTATACAGACAAATGTTTGTTGCCAGGAATTGTTGGTGAATGTCATCATTTTTAGAACCCCCAATATATTTAATCTGTTTTTGTTCATCTGTAATTATTACAAACATATTATATAACAAAAAAATGATTGAACCTCATTACTAAGGTCATATGAGAACATGAGGGAGACATGTTGAGAGCCTCTCTATAGAGAGGGCATCGGCGTCTGTAAATACCACTCAGTGCCAATGTTTAAGCCTCAGCAACACTTAAACTGCACTTGCACCCTTTCAACAAACAGTGTTCATATGCATTCCTTCCCAGGGCAATTCAGATTGCTGCACATAATAATTCATTTACCTTTTTCTGACTCCTGCTGTGGTCAATTTTAAAAACAACATGGCATCTCCTGGAGCTGCAGGCTGCCTGTACACAAGAAGTGCTGCTGGGTTTCCTGTTACTGTGCATTGTCAGTCATATCGGTTGAATACAGGCAGCAGCATGGTTGGGATGCTGGTAAAGCAAACTCCAAAATGGCCACTACCACTAGAAAATCTGTGAGGCAGCATTTTAGCTGGAGAAAATGTAAGCATTGTTAATGCTTCAGTATAAGGCATGCAGATGAGGCAAGGGAGTGTAGGGGAGTTTTCTTACAACTGTGCCAGGCAGTTCGTTTGGTTTAAAGTGGACCAACACCCAGGGGGGATCGGCCCGGGAATCTATAAGATTAGATCAGATCATATCCCTCCCCGCGGGGCATCCGAAATCGGGATGTCCCGCGGGGTGAAACTCCCCAGGAAGCCCACCATCCTACCTTTTCCACGTTCCAGCGGCGCATGCGCGTCCGCTGCCTCCCTCTAGCAGGGTGCGCTCCCGCGCCGGCCGTTTGTGAATGGCCTGCGCGGGTGCGCTCCCTGTAAGAGGAACGCGCGGGAGGCGGCGGCGGACGCGCTCTGCTTGTCCGGCGCTGCCTCTCGCTTGTCCGGCGGCGGAGATTGGCTGCAGCAGTCACGTGGGAGCGGGGTGAGGTGAGTTTTCGGGGCTTTCTGGGGGGTTTCACACAGTGGGGCACCACCGATCGGGGGGAACAAAACCCAGGATAGTCAAAATCCTGGGTGTTGGTCCACTTTAATGAGCAACTGATGAAGCAAAAAACACAATGTACCGATACGTCCTCCAGTCTGCATCTAATTCATCACATGTGACCTCCTGTATGCTGTGCCCAGTGCTTTTGTATTAGCCGCACCAGTTTAAAATGGCACTGTAGGTTAAGATCCCACAATAGGCAGAACTATATTGAAGAGTTTTTTGCCACTTGTTAGGAATGTAAACGCAGATGTCGCCAAATGACATTTTATAAATTTCTTGCTCTTTTTTCAATGCCTGTTTTTTCTTACCAAAGCGCACTTGGAGCACAGGAACTAAAAGAAGCCTGAATGTACTGTAAAATGTGTTCCTTTTGTTCACAGCAGTGACTTTCTGTGAGTGTAATAATGAAATGCTGACCAGCGCCAATCTTTTCTGTGTGTAAAAAAATGAATAAATGTGGTAAGCACCACCTAGAAGTTGGTGGAACTGTTATAATCTGCATAAGGGTCCAACTGGTGCCGAAACAGGCTGGCCAATACCTAGTGCACCAATTCTGGTTGATTATTCAACATTTTCAGCGTTTTCCTGAAAACAATAGCTGCGCCAAAATATAAAAGGATGCGGTCACTCCCCGGTGGATGTTTATGCTATCAAAATGATACCAGATGGCACAAAAAGGCGCACTCAATAAATTAAGCTTGTAATCTTTAAAGCCATGAAGGACATTGTTCATTGTGATTGGAGGTATGTGGCATTTATGGCGAGCTGTCTTATTTGCACTGGGAGCCTCATTGCACAGTCCAGCCAGCTAGCTGGCTGCTTTATCTGCCTGTCTTGGCACGTCTGCAATAATTACTAGCTTAAAACCAACCATATTAGCTTCAAATAGTGTGGGGAAGAGTGAAAAGAAATAGTATATCGGTCTCAATATTTGAATCAGCTCTTGTGTTTTCACCAGGGACACAGAGTTAATTTAAAAGAAAAGACATGAGTGCCACATATCTCCCAGAGGAATGTTCTGGATGTTGATTGTGTGGACCATTAAAAATGTATTGAACAATAGGGTTAGTATGATCTGTTTTCTTATATCATAGTATTTCATAATAGAAAATAAAATCATTTAGCAGATGGATATGAATAAATTAGCAGATGGAGGCTTTCTGAATGGCTGGACGCTGAAGCGCATCTCAGCTGCAAGATGCAGAGAATGCGGCTGCGGCCTACGTATGCACCTTAGGATGACCAGAAAGATGAGTTCAGTTTTTATGGCTATTAGCAGGGTTTCACACATCGGGGAATCCCACACTGGGATCCCTCAAGGGGAGGTAGTCCAGGGCCTGCCATAAAAATGATTGGTTCTATAAGGACATCCATATGATGAAAGAGATTAAAACCAGCCCAACACAAGAAATCATCTATCAAAATGTTTTTTAAAATATAGATTCCCTCCACTGTCTTCCACCCAGGGGCGTAGCTAAAGTCTTGTGGGCCCCGATGCGAGGAGTCAAACTGGGCCCCCCCCATCATCAGTGACAGCGACCTTCCTTATAATGAGCGGCGCCGGGCCGCCGGCTCTCCGTGCTCCAGTCTGGCAGTCCCCTTCAGAGTGAATCCGCGGGCGCAGGCGCTCCCCCGTGTAGCTGCACGTGCTCACTGTGCGCCGGCGCGCCGCCTGGGAGGCGCCACCGACAGCCTCCTGCCAGTGAGCCCGTGACCTGACCTTCTCATTCCTCCAGCCCCGCCCCACCAGACCTTCTGTCTCTCCTCCGGGCCCTGCCCGACCCAGTCGCAATGGCCCTTGCGACCCCTATAGCTCCGCCCCTGTGCAGGGGTAAACCATGAGCCAGCCCCAGAGTCTTTAAAGTGGACCAAAACCCAGGATTTTGACTAGCCTTGGTTCTTGCCCTGAGGGCACCCCGATCAGGGATGCCCCGCTGTGTGAAACTCCCCAGGTTGTCCCATCTCACTCACCCTTCCCCGGTC
Source organism: Gastrophryne carolinensis (assembly GCA_027917425.1). NCBI lineage: Eukaryota > Metazoa > Chordata > Amphibia > Anura > Microhylidae > Gastrophryne > Gastrophryne carolinensis. The sequence goes on along the minus strand of CM051235.1, from coordinate 329,726,274 downwards.
CTACATCGCATGAACAGCCCTCTCGTCTAATCTGCACGCTTGGGTACGAGCACGCTGGCAGCCACATCCCCTGCTACCCTCTAACAGGGAGCGTGCCCACAACGGCCATTCACAAATGCCTGGTGCGGGCATATGCCCTGCTAAAGGAATAGCGGGGATGCAGCCACATCTCGCGCACGTGCCATTGGACCAGGAAAGAAGGCGAGTTTCCGGGCAACTTAGGGGGTTTCACACAGCGGGACATCCCAATTCTAGATGCCCCAGGAGAGGGAATTCATCTATAAGATTCCAGGGCCATTGGGGCATGGGGGGTTTCGAGCCACTTTAAGACTCTAGAGCTGGATTACTATGGTTATAGTCTGCTTTAAAGATCCACAGGAAGCCAAAATGCTGTATGATGGAGACAGACAGGAAATAACAGAGCAATGCCTGGCAGAATGTCTCCTATTGGAGGCAGTACAGATGCCGCAGCAGTTTCCTGTCCCCCATCAGCAGATTGGTAAAGGGAAGGCCTGGCTGACTGATGATGGGAGGGGGTAGGTTACAATAGGGTCTCTGTGAATCTGATGCAGTGTTCTTCACATAGAGTGCATGAGTCGGCAGTGAGGGCTCTACAATGGCATGAGAGTCATTCATTCAGTCCACCCTCCCCTAGCTGTCATGCCGCACCCATACACCCCTCATAGTCCGCCCACCCTGGGATCACTGTACCTTATAGACAGCCACACAGGCACACTTGCAGCCCAAGTGTACACCGATAGCCGCCATACCGGTGTCTGGCAAAAAGGAAAGCGCCTGCCGACCAGAGCTTGCAGCCAATCAGCTCACAAAGCCAGTCAGCTAAGCGGCCAATAGCAGCTCGGTACAGGCGGGCTCTTTGCTGTGTCCGCCGGACATGACGTCAGGCAGAGTTGAGGGGTGTATTGCTATGAGGAAGGTAGCAGTGGTGTGGTGGCGGCGGCGCTGTCAGGGAACAGTGGGCAGGGGGAACAGACAGTTACAGTGGGCAGGGGGGGCCCTGCGGGCCCCCCTGGCTTAGGGGCCCGGTCGCAATGGCGACCCCTGCGACCCCTATAGCTACGCCCCTGCTTCCACCTAAATTACTTGAGTTTTTCCTCACCTTGCTTTTCTGTGTCTCCACAGCAATGCAAAAGCCACATCCACTTTTTTCCACAAGCCTTCTCCTTGGTCCTCGCTCAAAACTCATGCATACGGAGTGTACACTTCCTCTGGCCAGCTCACCAGGCATAGGCACTCTAATCTCCTGCATGATTGCATGCCACCCAGGATCAGTGCTAGCAGCTCTTCCAGCATGTCGCCTGCCTGTCCACCTAACATCAGCACTATCAGTTCTGAGCATCCTGCCCACCATCAGTGCTAGCAGCATGTCACCTACCATCAGCCCCAGCAGCATGTCACCTACCATCAGCGCTAGCAGCATATCACCTACCATCAGCCCCAGCAGCATGCTGCCCACCATCAGCACTAGCAGCATGTCACCTACCATCAGTGCTAGCAGCATGTCACCTACCATCAGTGCTAGCAGCATGTCACCTACCATCAGTGCTAGCAGCATGCTGCCCACCATCAGTACTAGCAGCATGTCACCTACCATCAGCCCTAGCAGCATGTCACCTACCATCAGTGCTAGCAGCATGTCACCTACCATCAGTGCTAGCAGCATGTCACCTACCATCAGCCCCAGCAGCATGCTGCCCACCATCAGCACTAGCAGCATGTCACCTACCATCAGTGCTAGCAGCATGTCACCTACCATCAGTGCTAGCAGCATGTCACCTACCATCAGTGCTAGCAGCATATTACCTACCATCAGTGCTAGCATCATACTGCCCATCATCAGTACTAGCAGCATGTCACCCACCATCAGCCCTAGCAGCATGTCACCTACCATCAGTGCTAGCAGCATGTCACCTACCATCAGCCCCAGCAGCATGTCACCTACCATCAGCGCTAGCAGCATATCACCTACCATCAGTGCTAGCAGCATGCTGCCCACCATCAGCACTAGCAGCATGTCACCTACCATCAGTGCTAGCAGCATGTCACCTACCATCAGTGCTAGCAGCATATTACCTACCATCAGTGCTAGCATCATACTGCCCATCATCAGTACTAGCAGCATGTCACCCACCATCAGCCCTAGCAGCATGTCACCTACCATCAGCGCTAGCAGCATACTGCCCACCATCAGCACTAGCAGCATGTCACCCACCATCAGCCCTAGCAGCATGTCACCTACCATCAGTGCTAGCAGCATGTCACCCACCATCAGTGCTAGCAGCATGTCACCCACCATCACCCCTAGCAGCATGTCACCTACCATCAGCGCTAGCAGCATGTCACCCACCATCAGTGCTAGCAGCATGTCACCCACCATCAGCCCTAGCAGCATGTCACCTACCATCAGTGCTAGCAGCATGTCACCTACCATCAGTGCTAGCAGCATGTCACCCACCATCAGTGCTAGCAGCATGTCACCCACCATCAGCCCTAGCAGCATGTCACCTACCATCAGTGCTAGCAGCATGTCACCCACCATCAGTGCTAGCAGCATGTCACCCACCATCAGCCCTAGCAGCATGTCACCTACCATCAGCGCTAGCAGCATGCCACCTACCATCAGTGCTAGCAGCATGTCACCCACCATCAGTGCTAGCAGCATGCCACCCACCATCAGCCCTAGCAGCAGGTCACCCACCATCAGCCCTAGCAGCATGTCACCTACCATCAGCGCTAGCAGCATGTCACCCACCATCAGTGCTAGCAGCATGTCACCCACCATCAGCCCTAGCAGCATGTCACCTACCATCAGTGCTAGCAGCATGTCACCCACCATCAGTGCTAGCAGCATGTCACCCACCATCAGCCCTAGCAGCATGTCACCCACCATCAGCCCTAGCAGCATGTCACCTACCATCAGTGCTAGCAGCATGCCACCTACCATCAGTGCTAGCAGCATGTCACCCACCATCAGTGCTAGCAGCATGCCACCCACCATCAGCCCTAGCAGCAGGTCACCCACCATCAGCCCTAGCAGCATGTCACCTACCATCAGTGCTAGCAGCATGTCACCCACCATCAGTGCTAGCAGCATGCCACCCACCATCAGCCCTAGCAGCATGTCACCCACCATCAGCCCTAGCAGCATGTCACCCACCATCAGCCCTAGCAGCATGTCACCTACCATCAGCGCTAGCAGCATGCTGCCAACCATCAGCCCTAGCAGCATGCCACCCACCATCAGCCCTAGCAGCATGTCACCCACCATCAGCCCTAGCAGCATGTCACCCACCATCAGCCCTAGCAGCATGTCACCTACCATCAGTGCTAGCAGCATGTCACCCACCATCAGTGCTAGCAGCATGCCACCCACCATCAGCCCTAGCAGCAGGTCACCTACCATCAGTGCTAGCAGCATGCTGCCAACCATCAGCCCTAGCAGCATGTCACCTACCATCAGTGCTAGCAGCATGCTGCCAACCATCAGCCCTAGCAGCATGCCACCCACCATCAGCCCTAGCAGCATGTCACCCACCATCAGCCCTAGCAGCATGTCACCCACCATCAGCCCTAGCAGCATGTCACCTACCATCAGTGCTAGCAGCATGTCACCCACCATCAGTGCTAGCAGCATGCCACCCACCATCAGCCCTAGCAGCAGGTCACCTACCATCAGTGCTAGCAGCATGCTGCCAACCATCAGCCCTAGCAGCATGTCACCTACCATCAGCGCTAGCAGCATGCTGCCAACCATCAGCCCTAGCAGCATGTCACCTACCATCAGTACTAGCAGTAGCAGCATGTCACCTACCATCAGCACTTGCAGCATGTCGCCCACCATCAGCTCCAGCAGCATTGCCAGCATCTGACCACTCAACCACCTGCCAGCAGCACTACTAGTAATGACAGAATCCTGCACACCATCAGCATTACCAGTCATTATGGGTGAAAATCCGGCCTGTGGCCGGCCTGTGCCAAAACCTGTTGGCCCCAAATGGCGAATAAAAACAGCACCAATGAGCGCCACTATGTACTGCCGTCTTTTAGGGGCTACACAGCGTATTTATTAATTTTTGGCATACTGAAATGATTGGTGCTATATTTTACCAGTGCTGGTGGCATTTCATCATTACACTGCTGAGGACACAGGGGACAAACTTTACAGTGTGTTTAGGCTGAGGTTTACTTGTTGTACAAATTACATATTGGTAAGCAAAAGAAGCCATGAAAAACCATTTTGCAAGAAAAAAATGACATTTGGCAACATCTAGGTCCTGCGTTTACATTATTGACAAGTCACCAGTCCAAGTCCTGTGCAACAAAAATGTGTGTAATATTATTTTTAAGCAGTTTTTTCTTATAACTGTAATAATGAAACGCTGACCAGTGCCTGAAAAATACAGCGCCAATCTTTTCAAGGAAGCAAACTTTCATAAATACTCCGTGCAGCGCCAGGAAAATGGCAGTACAAAGTGATGTTCACTGGCACAGGAACAATCAGTTGTCAGGCCCAACAGGCGTTGACCGGACAATATCCAACATTCCAAGCACATTAGATAGCATTTGCCACTGTGACCTTTAGTGCCATTCATAGCGCAGCACCAAAAAAGATAAAAATACTGGCACTCCAAAACTGGCGCTAGGGCCACCAGAAAGATACTATTAGCTACTCCTATAACCTTCAAATGTCACATGCAGCCCAACTCAAGCTCTACCACTTGTGATCCCATCCCTTTTGCCTCCACCCCCATCATTTAGACTGTAAGCTGGCAAGGGCAGGGCTCTCCTTCCTATTGTATCCTATGCTCACAACTCCTGATTTGAACCTCGTGGCATCTAATTTTGTATTGTTTCCTGTACTATATGTTTTACCTTGTCTGTAATCATACCTTGTAAAACGCTACGAAAGATGATGGCGTTAAATAAATAAACAATAATAATAACAATGATAATACTAAATGGCACACATCATAAATAAGGCCCTTTGTGTTTTTTCTGTTTAGCATTTCATTGTTTATATTACATTTGTGGATAAATTAGGTTAAACAAACAAAAATGCACACTAAAGAAATCAATGCACAGCTTTATGCTGCTTGCAAGTCACTGGTTCAGTCTTAATCAATGAAAGAATTCCTTATTGTCTGTCAATAATTACCAATTGCCATTTCGGAAATCTGCACAGTAAATTGAGGTTGTGAGATATGTATATAGGACAACATCCTGGTTATTCACATTTCCCCAGAGGAAAATAAAAGATGAAGAGAGATAAATGTCAGTGTCTCAGCCTGGGGATGGGGGGGGGGGGAGACACATAGTCTAAGCATGAGGTGTAAACGCTGCTACAGCCTTTGATGACACACTTTTGATCATAAAAATCAGAGGGAAAGCAAAGCTTCCTTTTGAATCGGAGAGAACAAAGACCTTTTAGTAAAAGCAAACCAAAATGATCTCTGCTTTCAAGAAATAAACTTGCTCCAGGGATATCGGAGATGCTGCATCATTTGTGACATCATATCTGATGTCATGCCTGCAGATTGAATATGTTGATCGGCATATTGTGTTCTAATTAGAAAACCTCAATTGTGAGAGCAATCGCTCCATAAATTACGGTTGCATATTATTGTGCATTGGGCTATTTGAGATTTTAATTGCATGCACATATGTCTAATTCTGAAGATAATGAGAATGCAGGAAAAGTTAGGAGAAGACTGGTGGTTTCATAAATAGAGTGGATTTTAAAGATTTGGAGAGACTCTTCACATATTTTTAAAAAGCACCTAATGACTACTCAGTGACTAAGTTTTAAAAGGTCTCTATATAAAAATGTAACAACGTTATATATTTTTAAAATGATCGGCAACCCACTGGGTTTTATAATGCAATTAATAGCAGTGCTGCAGATTTCTATGCAGCTGTCAATGTGAACATTTTGATCACTTTGACAGCCCATCAATGTGATTGATGCTAAAAAAAATGTGTGTAAATAAACAACATCTATAAAATAGCATGCAGAGCCTCTCTCTCTGCACATACACTCAAATGTAAGATACCATCAGCCTTGGGGGAGCAGAGGAGGGGTATGTAGTGTGGAGGAGAGGAATTGTGTGTATGTGGAGAGAGCTATGTAGCTCTGTGTAACTCTACAGGGGCAGCCTCACACTTTTGAAACAGTTGCTACAAGGTTTCTTGGAGCTTTCTAAGCAATGAAGAGTCATTACAATAACTAGATATCACCTTTTTGCTAGTGATGTGGGATGATTGCACAGAGATTTAAGGCAGTTTTTGATTGTGGGACTGCATTTTGTAGAAGCAGGGCTCTTAGGTGTGTAGCATCTTCCATGCAGTTCAGGAGCCCAACATCTTCATGCTATTCAACAACATCTGCATGCAGTTAGGCCCTTTTAAATAGCTTATGTCACTGATTGCCGGGGTGGGGGGGCATATGGCAGCAATTTACTAAGCTTTTGACAGGAGTTCCGCTTTAAGCACTGTTTCTCCTTTTCCTTTATCCCTGGGACGTAGGCATACATGCCTAGTTCAAGCAACTGTTCCATCTGCATTTATCTAAATGACCTAGCTGAAGACCAGGAGTGCACAGCAGGTTTAGTGTATTAGGCGACAGAGCCTGCCACCCCTGATTTTCACTTCCGTCCATTTAAATTAATAAAACAGGCCTGGCTGAATATTTCTGGATGCCAAGTGTATTAGTGACCCCTCCTCCCGCCATCCAGCAAATTTATATGGATTTTTATCATTGAGCCTTTTTCACTATAGTGCTCGTTTAAGCAGACTCTAGGTGGGAAGAGGTGACAAGAGGTAAATAGAGGTGAGGTGAGCAGAGTAAGGCAGGCTAGAGGTGTTACGGACAGAGGTGAACTAAGCAGTGGAGGGCAGAGGTCTGTTAAGCAGAGAAGGGCAGAGCTTAGTTAAGAAGAGAGGGTAGTAGTGGGTTGAGGAAAAATGGCAAAAGTGTGACAAACAAAGGTAAAATGAGAAGAGGTGGGGGAAGCAGAGGTGGAGATAGGCAGTAATAGTATAAAAACCACAAACTGCCAAGACCAAATGTGAGATTAGATCACATTGATTACAAGCCGTACACTTGGTTTCAAACCCTTTCCACGATAAAAACATTTTGCCTATATTTGGGCTATGACTTCACACAATGCTGGCAACCTTTCCCTACACTCTGCTCATTATTTAGATGTTGTGCTTGCAACAATGCCAAGTAACACTTAAAATACAATGTCCATTGCAACCTAATAGCAACAGGTGTGTCACACACCTATACAAAGAAGTTTATCGGTGCCTCACTTACTGCTCCAGAGTGGTGCAATCTTTTTGGTTCAAGTTCTTTGTCCTATTTTGAGTTTTGTGACCCTGCACACCTGGTGTGTTTTCTCAATAAATGTAGTGGTGCAGCTCCTTTACTACACTTGAGTTCTTTGCTTCCTCTAGTGGCATCAGTGTCCACAGCAGGCAAAGTCATTTTTCCAACTCCCTAACATTTAGAATTGGAGTGGCGCAACTGAGGGCGGTGAAGGCAGCATGTGGCCCCTGGGACACAGGTTGTGCCCCCTGCTGCTGTAGATCACCTGTGCACACAGCTCAGCAGTACAGCTGCCACCACCCCTATTTCTCACCACAGTCAGTTCTACTTGATAGACATTACAAAAAGCTGATTTTCTTCCCTTGATATTCAAACCATCTATAGTGTTCCTCCAGGATGCTGAGCATGTATCCCAGCAGGTCAATCTATTTATAAAGTGTTTGGTTTTCCCATGGAATGCTGTTATTTTGTAACTTCTGAAATACAATATCTACCCTATTCAAACAATCTACCCCTAACTTGTACAATTGCTCCATCACATGTGCAGGGGATTTTGATTTTTAATATATTTTTTTACTATATTTTGTGTGAAGTGAAAAAAGTTGCTGATGCCACTCAATGCTCAGCCTTTCCAGAAAATGTAACTCCTTTAGAATGTCTCTTTTTAACTACAAACTCATCTTCCAACCCCCTTCAAATTGCTTCCCAGCTGCAACTAAGGGGTTTATTTAAGAAACGCTAATGCCACGTAGTGTCAGGTGCTTTGTGATATTTTGTAGATCACATTTATGTTGCAAAAAATTGTTTAGTGCCTCTTCTGTTGCCATGTAGCTTTCCATGTATCAAAAGCACCAGGTACTTTGTTAGTACCAGCGCTGTGTCTCCTGCAGTGGCACATGACTTCAGACGCTCAGTGTCATTCTCCCATTGACTTCAATTAGCCATGTTTAGTGACTCCTGGTTAGTGTTTCTTTAATTTTTTTTTTTTGCTCAGTCAAGTGATCAGTGATCCCTGGCCTGTTCAGAATGTTTTTTTCATTTATTATTGTACTTAGGTTACCAGCTGCTAACTTGCGTTTACATGCCTGCCAGTCATGTGTCATTTGTATGTCCCCAATGTCATTCCATGTGTTTTCGCTTGGTCACTGTGCTTTAAAGCCTTTTTTTGTATTGCACATGGCGCTGTATGCCTGAGTATTATGGTTTCAGAGTGCCCGCGCTGGCGCTGTACATTTACATGGTAAAAACAAATGACTTCTGGCCCTCCCCACCGGCGTTACCTGACGCTATCTCCATTGGAAAAAGCAAACAATACACAGCGCCACGTGTAGCCTACAACGCCAAACACTAACAGCTCCGTCTGTCTGTGGCCGGCGTTGCAGCTAAGGCGCTAATAGCATCTATTTACAGGCGCTCACAAGGTGCTAGTGATAAATTGGCCTCAAAATCAATATACACAGAAATAAATGGCTGTTATATAAGTTGCAATATTTTGTTGTCCATGGATGAAGAAAGAAAGAAATGAAAAACAAAGAGAGAAAGGAAGAAAGCAAACAAGAGAGTTCAATAGGATTGCGGAGAAAGAGAGAGAAAGAAATGAGGAAAGAGAGAGAGAAAGTGAGAGAGTTGAATAGGATGGCAGAAAAAAAAAGTAAGGAGAAAGAAAGAGAGAAAAAAGAAAGAACAAACGAAAGAAAAAGCTGGAAAGAAAGAAGGAAAGAAAGAGTGGAATAGGACTGTGGAAAAAGAAAGAAAAAGAGAGACAGAGACAGAAAGAGAAAGAAAGTAAGAGAGTTGAATAGGATAGCATTGAAAGGAAGTAAGAAGTAGGAAAGAAGAAGGTAGAGCGAGAGAAAGAAAGAAAAGAGAGAGAGAGAAAGACAAAAAAGAGAGAGAGTGGAATAGAATTGCAGAAAAGGAAATAGAGAGAGAGAGAGAGAAAGAAAGAAGGGAAGATAGAAAGAAAGGAGGAAATAAAGAGAGGGAGAGCAAGAGACAGAGAGAGTTAAATAGTATGGCAGGAAAAGAAAAAGGAAAAAAGAGAGAGAAACAAAGCAAGAGAAAGAAAAGAAAGAGTAAATTGGAAAAAAGAAATGGAAGGAAGGTACAAAAAGCAAGACGGTGTGAAAAGGCTGAAAAGAGAAGGAGTAACAAATAAAGGAGAGATATGATGTTACTTTGGAAAACAAAAGAGGGCTGCTGGTTCAGGGTCCCCCTTACAGAGAGGTTCGGATGGCGCCCTGTGCGACCGCACACCTTGCACACCCCAAAGGCCGGCCATACTTATTCCTTTATTGGAGTACAGGCTGTCTTTGTGTTTGCTTGTCATTTTTGAAGACTGATAGAAAGAATTAATACACAGACAGCAATTACAATTAGGTTTAAATAAAAAAAAAAAAAAAATGTTCATGTTGTAGAGTAAGTTGTGCTATTAGCATGGCAAAGCTGGAAGCTAAGTACAAGCATTATGTCGGTATAATTTACAGTACTGAATTTGCACAGTGACTTTTTACCACCACAGCAAACAAATATTTGCAGTCTTCCAATGGTTCTGTAGAGCTACGGTTGGTTTTGGTCCCGTTAGCAGCCAAGGCAGCTGCAGGTAGATTCGCTTCCTAGTTATACTCCAGTAGTACATATGAGCACCTTAGGCAATGTGAAAGCAGCAGCTGCAGTCTTCATGCTTTCTTTTACAGGGGTAAGGTTTATATTTTTTTTATAAAATAAAGTTATATTTATATTTAATAAAGGTGTTATTTTTATAAAATAGTAGCCCCCCCATGCTAAGAACAACATCCATTTAATGAAAAATGGGTGTTGTTCTGGTTTCAGATTAAAACAAATACTTGACAATAAAGGCACACGGTTATTGCAAGTTCCCGTATATATTAAATGAAAAGCCATTTGACTTCATAAACTAGGTGAAAAGAAGGGTTTACAGGTTAGAAGGCATTTGCTGTTGTGATTGGGCATACAGTACAGTAAGGATAATGAGTTAAACGACTTTCAGACAGACTGTACAGTAGCCTATAGCAAGAAAAAGGGGAGACCTAACATGTTTTATGTTTATTACTGTTACAGTTTTTGCCTTAATGCAGACCTCCAGTAAAAAAAAAAAGTTGAATATATTATTCCCACCAAAAGAGTTATTTTTACCTGTGTTATTTCGTTCTTTTTCATGAAAATAACACTTTTGGTGGGAAAGTTTTAAGAGATTTTAGACTGCCTGCTCAGTCAGTGCTCAGCCAACAGAGCAAAGAACAGAACAGGGGCGTGGCTTTCTGCAGATACAGGATGTGCATGTCTGGAGAGTGTTGATTACAAATGTATCAGTTGTATAGTAGGGTTGCCACTCAACTTTCTGTTAAAAGTCGAAATAAGTGAGCCATCGGAGATAATCAGTCCTGAACAGTAGAGAGATGTGGAATGAAATGAAAGACATTTGACTGCAAGCTTAAAAAGCAGGTCCATTCATAGATGTAAAGCATAACGTTGAACTTAAAAACTATTTCGGGTCTCGGCTGTGGCTACTACTTCAAACTATGGTGACGTGATCCAAACATTGCTAACAACGTTGTAAAGTCTACCAGCAAATGGTGCTGAAAAAAAGATCATTTTGTAATTTGTCTGTAGTAGCAATTGAACCTTTTTATCTCTTTTGAGCATCATATACTGTATGTAGAGTTATGTGCCCTGCTACTGACTTATGAATGGATATGCTTATAGTAGAATGAACAAATTAAACAAATCTAGGCACAATACTTTATAGCAAATAAACCTCTTTGGGGAGCCAGAGATAAAGCAGCCGCTAAGGAAACATATGCACAATCAATGTGATTGATGCTAAAAAAATGTGTGTAAATAAACAACATCTATAAAAAAGCATGCAGAGCCTCTCTCTCTCTGCACATACACTCAAATGTAAGATACCATCAGCCTTGGGGGAGCAGAGGAGGGGTATGTAGTGTGGAGGAGAGGAATTGTGTGTATGTGGAGAGAGCTATGTAGCTCTGTGTAACTCTACAGGGGCAGCCTCACACTTTTGAAACAGTTGCTACAAGGTTTCTTGGAGCTTTCTAAGCAATGAAGAGTCATTACAATAACTAGATATCACCTTTTTGCTAGTGATGTGGGATGATTGCACAGAGATTTAAGGCAGTTTTTGATTGTGGGACTGCATTTTGTAGAAGCAGGGCTCTTAGGTGTGTAGCATCTTCCATGCAGTTCAGGAGCCCAACATCTTCATGCTATTCAACAACATCTGCATGCAGTTAGGCCCTTTTAAATAGCTTATGTCCCTGATTGCCGGGGTGGGGGGGCATATGGCAGCAATTTACTAAGCTTTTGACAGGAGTTCCGCTTTAAGCACAGTTTCTCCTTTTCCTTTATCCCTGGGACGTAGGCATACATGCCTAGTTCAAGCAACTGTTCCATCTGCATTTATCTAAATGACCTAGCTGTAGACCAGGGGTGCACAGCAGGTTTAGTGTATTAGGTGACAGAGCCTGCCACCCCTGATTTTCACTTCCGTCCATTTAAATTAATAAAACAGGCCTGGCTGAATATTTCTGGATGCCAAGTGTATTAGTGACCCCTCCTCCCGCCATCCAGCAAATTTATATGGATTTTTATCATTGAGCCTTTTTCACTATAGTGCTCGTTTAAGCAGACGCTAGGTGGGAAGAGGTGACAAGAGGTAAATAGAGGTGAGCTGAGCAGAGTAAGGCAGGCTAGAGGTGTTACGGACAGAGGTGAACTAAGCAGTGGAGGGCAGAGGTCTGTTAAGCAGAGAAGGGCAGAGCTTAGTTAAGAAGAGAGGGTAGAAGTGGGTTGAGGAAAGATGGCAAAAGTGTGACAAACAAAGGTAAAATGAGAAGAGGTGGGGGAAGCAGAGGTGGAGATAGGCAGTAATAGTATAAAAACCACAAACTGCCAAGACCAAATGTGAGATTAGATCACATTGATTACAAGCCGTACACTTGGTTTCAAACCCTTTCCACGATAAAAACATTTTGCCTATATTTGGGCTATGACTTCACACAATGCTGGCAACCTTTCCCTGCACTCTGCTCATTGTTTAGATGTTGTGCTTGCAACAATGCCAAGTAACACTTAAAATACAATGTCCATTGCAACCTAATAGCAACAGGTGTGTCACACACCTATACAAAGAGGTTTATCGGTGCCTCACTTACTGCTCCAGAGTGGTGCAATCTTTTTGGTTCAAGTTCTTTGTCCTATTTTGAGTTTAGCTTGTAGTGACCCTGCACACCTGGTGTGTTTTCTCAATAACTGTAGTGGTGCAGCTCCTTTACTACACTTACTGCTTTAGCAATGAGTTCTTTGCTTCCTCTAGTGGCATCAGTGTCCACAGCAGGCAAAGTCATTTTTCCAACTCCCTAACATTTAGAATTGGAGTGGCGCAACTGAGGGCGGTGAAGGCAGCATGTGGCCCCTGGGACACAGGTTGTGCCCCCTGCTGCTGTAGATCACCTGTGCACACAGCTCAGCAGTACAGCTGCCACCACCCCTATTTCTCACCACAGTCAGTTCTACTTGATAGACATTACAAAAAGCTGATTTTCTTCCCTTGATATTCAAACCATCTATAGTGTTCCTCCAGGATGCTGAGCATGTATCCCAGCAGGTCAATCTATTTATAAAGTGTTTGGTTTTCCCATGGGATGCTCTTATTTTGTAACTTCTGAAATACAATATCTACCCTATTCAAACAATCTACCCCTAACTTGTACAATTGCTCCATCACATGTGCAGGGGATTTTGATTTTTAATATATTTTTTTACTATATTTTGTGTGAAGTGAAAAAAGTTGCTGATGCCACTCAATGCTCAGCCTTTCCAGAAAATGTAACTCCTTTAGAATGTCTCTTTTTAACTACAAACTCATCTTCCAACCCCCTTCAAATTGCTTCCCAGCTACAACTAAGGGGTTTATTTAAGAAACGCTAATGTCACGTAGTGTCAGGTGCTTTGTGATATTTTGTAGATCATATTTATGTTGCAAAAAATTGTTTAGTGCCTCTTCTGTTGCCATGTAGCTTTCCATGTATCAAAAGCACCAGGTGCTTTGTTAGTACTGGCGCTGTTTCCTGCAGTGGCACATGACTTCAGACGCTCGGTGTCATTCTCCCATTGACTTCAATTAGCCATGTTTAGTGACTCCTGGTTAGTGTTTCTTTAATTTTTTTTTTTTTGCTCAGTCAAGTGACCAGTGATCCCTGGCCTGTTCAGAATGTTTTTTTCATTTATTATTGTACTTAGGTTACCAGCTGCTAACTTGCGTTTACATGCCTGCCAGTCATGTGTCATTTGTATGTCCCCAATGTCATTCCATGTGTTTTCGCTTGGTCACTGTGCTTTAAAGCCTTTTTTTTGTATTGCACATGGCGCTGTATGCTTGAGTATTGTGGTTTCAGAGTGCCCGCACTGGCGCTGTACATTTACATGGTAAAAACAAATGACTTCTGGCTCTCCCCACCGGCGTTACCTGACGCTATCTCCATTGGAAAAAACAAACAATACACAGCGCCACGTGTAGCCTACAACGCCAAACACTAACAGCTCCGTCTGTCTGTGGCCGGCGTTGCAGCTAAGGCGCTAATAGCATCTATTTGCAGGCGCTCACAAGGTGCTAGTGATAAATTGGCCTCAAAATCAATATACACAGAAATAAATGGCTGTTGTTATATAAGTTGCAATATTTTGTTGTCCATGGATGAAGAAAGAAAGAAATGAAAAACAAAGAGAGAAAGGAAGAAAGCAAACAAGAGAGTTCAATAGGATTGCAGAGAAAGAGAGAGAAAGAAATGAGGAAAGAGAGGGAGAGAGAGAAAGTGAGAGAGTTGAATAGGATGGCAGAGAAAAAAAGTAAGGAGAAAGAAAGAGAGAAAAAAGAAAGAACAAACGAAAGAAAAAGCAGGAAAGAAAGAAGGAAATAAAGAGAAAGAAAGAAAGAGTGGAATAGGACTGTGGAAAAAGAAAGAAAAAGAGAGGGAGAAAAAAGAAAGAAGGGAAGAGAGACAGAAAGAGAAAGAAAGTAAGAGAGTTGAATAGGATAGCATTGAAAGGAAGTAAGAAGTAGGAAAGAGGGAGGTAGAGCGAGAGAAAGAAAGAAAAGAGAGAGAGAGAGAGAGAGAGACAAAAATGAGAGAGTGAAATAGAATTGCAGAAAAGGAAATAGAGAGAGAGAGAAAGAAAGAAGGGAAGATAGAAAGAAAGGAGGAAATAAAGAGAGAGAGAGCAAGAGACAGAGAGAGTTAAATAGTATGGCAGAAAAAGAAAGAAAGGAAAAAAGAGAGAGAAACAAAGCAAGAGAAAGAAAAGAAAGAGTAAAGAAACAAATTAATTGGAAAAAAGAAATGGGAAGGAAGGTACAAAAAGCAAGACGGTGTGAAAAGGCTGAAAAGAGAAGGAGCAACAAATAAAGGAGAGATATGATGTTACTTTGGAAAACAAAAGAGGGCTGCTGGTTCAGTTGAGAACTCCCAGGTCCCCCTTACAGAGAGGTTCGGATGGCGCCCTGTGCGACCGCACACCTTGCACACCCCAAGGGCCGGCCATACTTATTCCTTTATTGGAGTACAGGCTGTCTTTGTGTTTGCTTGTCATTTTTGAAGACTGATAGACAGAATTAATACACAGACAGCAATTACAATTAGGTTTAAATAAAAAAAAACACATTTTCATGTTGTAGAGTAAGTTGTGCTATTAGCATGGCAAAGCTGGAAGCTAAGTACAAGCATTATGTCGGTATAATTTACAGTACTGAATTTGCACAGTGACTTTTTACCACCACAGCAAACAAATATTTGCAGTCTTCCAATGGTTCTGTAGAGCTACGGTTGGTTTTGGTCCCGTTAGCAGCCAAGGCAGCTGCAGGTAGATTCGCTTCCTAGTTATACTCCAGTAGTACATATGAGCACCTTAGGCAATGTGAAAGCAGCAGCTGCAGTCTTCATGCTTTCTTTTACAGGGGTAAGTTTTATATTTTTTTATAAAATAAAGTTATATTTATATTTAATAAAGGTGTTATTTTTATAAAATAGTAGCCCCCCCCATGCTAAGAACAACATCCATTTAGTGAAAAATGGGTGTTGTTCTGGTTTCAGATTAAAACAAATACTTGACAATAAAGGCACACGGTTATTGCAAGTTCCCGTATATATTCAATGAAAAGCCATTTGACTTCATAAACTAGGTGAAAAGAAGGGTTTACAGGTTAAAAAAGGCATTTGCTGTTGTGATTGGGCATACAGTAAGGATAATGAGTTAAACGACTTTCAGACAGACTGTGCAGTAGCCTATAGCAAGAAAAAGGGGAGACCTAACATGTTTTATGTTTATTACTGTTACAGTTTTTGCCTTAATGCAGACCTCCAGTAAAAAAAAAAAAAGTTGAATATATTATTCCCACCAAAAGAGTTATTTTTACCTGTGTTATTTCGTTCTTTTTCATGAAAATAACACTTTTTGTGGGAAAGTTTTAAGAGATTTTAGACTGCCTGCTCAGTCAGTGCTCAGCCAACAGAGCAAAGAACAGAACAGGGGCGTGGCTTTCTGCAGATACAGGATGTGCATGTCTGGAGAGTGTTGATTACAAATGTATCAGTTGTATAGTAGGGTTGCCACTCAACTTTCTGTTAAAAGTCTAAATAAGCCATCGGAGATAATCAGTCCTGAACAGTAGAGAGATGTGGAATGAAATGGAAGACATTTGACTGCAAGCTTATAAAGCAGGTCCATTCATAGATGTAAAGCATAACGTTGAACTTAAAAACTATTTCAGGTCTCGGCTGTGGCTACTACTTCAAACTATGGTGACGTGATCCAAACATTGCTAACAACGTTGTAAAGTCTACCAGCAAATGGTGCTGAAAAAAAAGATCATTTTGTAATTTGTCTGTAGTAGCAATTGAACCTTTTTATCTCTTTTGAGCATCATATACTGTATGTAGAGTTATGTGCCCTGCTACTGACTTATGAATGGATATGCTTATAGTAGAATGAACAAATTTAACAAATCTAGGCACAATACTTTATAGCAAATAAACCTCTTTGGGGAGCCAGAGATAAAGCAGCCGCTAAGGAAACATATGCGCACAACATTTTTCAGGCTTTCTGAAGACTCCCAAAAGATTTTTAATTCAGTTGTGTAATAATAGTATTGACTCTACATAGCAAAACAATAATAATAGTATTGACTCTACATAGCAGAACAATAATAATTGTATTGACTCTACATTATCTGCCAAGACTGTGAGGGGTTTGATCAAGTAAAACAACACAAATGCCTTTGTTGAGCATGTCATTTATACGGTTCACATTATGACAGACTGGTATGCGTGCTACACTATGGGGGTTATTTAAGAAAGGATAACGCCAGGTAGCGCTTCGTAGCGGCAGGTAGCATCTGGTAAACACTGGGGCTGTGCAGGAAACCACATTTAAGAAACCAAATCTGGTGAGTGCCTCTAACAGCGCCATGTAGCATCACATGTATTACTAGAGGCGGCTGAGCGCATAGCGCTGGAGCTCTAGGTTTAAGAGCGCCACATATTACCTTTTGCTCAGTGTCACGCTCCCATAAATTTCAATGGGCTTTCCTTTGGTTGTGTTTAAATAGCATGTTTGGCAATTAACATTTTTTTTTTTTTGCTCAAATTATTGTGTGATCTCTCCTGGGCTTTTGACTTTTGATATTTTTATGTAGAATTCGATTTACAGGTCTGGCACTAAAGCTTTATAGCGCTCTGTGTGTCTAGTTTTTTGTTAAATATAGTGCTGAGCGCAGAGTGCCGAACGCACTGAGCTGGCGCCACCTATCGCTCGCTGCAGCGTTATACTGTTGTTGTGCCCAGCACACATCACATTCATCAATGCCGGCCATGTTACTACAGCGACTGAAACACTAGATTGCAGCGCCTGATACCCGCTTACAGCATCTACTAGTGGTCGCTCTAAGCGCCACTATACAGGCGCTCATCTGGCAATATCTGCCGCCACGTCACATCCTTGTTAGGCATCCTCAGAAAACAACAAATGGGTCCAGGGACCAAAGAACTTCATTATCCACTGGGACTAAACTGCGGCAAAGACAAATGAATAACTTCCAAATACAAACTAGAAAATTCAGCAAAGCTATAATAAAGATGCACAACTATGAGAGGAACAGGTCTGGAAACTAAAAATGGAAACACCTCTATCATCATTGCTCTCCTAATATTTAGATCTGTAAGTCACTCATTTATAAATACTAAACTTACTTTATGACAATTACTGTTATTTATCTATGTAATGTATCTATGCAATTTATTTCATTTATTTGCCAACAATAGAGAGCTAGTTACATTATAGATTTATATTGATTTTTCATTTCCTTCCATGTCTGCTTGAAAAGCAACTTAAATCATTTGTTCTTTATGTATTTAGGATGTGTGTGCACAGTTTGGGCACTTCTTTGATATTTATTATGATTTACTTTAATTGTTGTTACCCATGGGGGATATAGTTAAGTGATTATTGTTGCACAAAAGTGTTTTATTTGCATTGAAATTTCAATAAAATGTATTGTTTAATTGATTATATGTGTTTGTTTGTTGTGGCCATTTTTAAAAAGGCGGTGGAATTAAAAAGTAGGATAGGAAAATAGATTTTTCCTATCAGCAAATATAGAGGTGTGCATGACCAGTGGGTAGCGCTGATCCACTGATTCCACATGGCAAGAGGGCCGGAAAGGGTGATTGAGGAAGAGCTGGAATTAAGTATTTGTGCAGGTACTTTTTCTGGTTTTATCCTGGCTGTCAGTTTAACTGCTACATTTTAATTTAGAATTCAGTGTCACCTTAGAACAACTGGTAAAAAAACTATTGGCCACATGTCCAGTCTTAGAGCATATCTCTAGCTAAAAAAAATAATTTTGTAAAGTAGTATAGTAAATTGCACCTCCAAACTCCCCTCTGACATTCAGTGGCGTATGCTGTTTGGGAGGGATTTACAACATGTACATGCTAGGGAATATTTTTGCAGATACTGTGCTCCTGGACTACATGGGAGCAACCATCTTGCTGCACAGACCTGCTTATGTATGAGCATGAGGCGGCTGTGCCAGCAGCCGCTCACACGGCAAGGAATGTTGTCATTGGGAGTTGGCAGTCACAGAGCATTTAAACAGTTGAAACAATATTTCTAGGAGCTCTCTGCTCTGAGCAGAGATAATATGAGTCATAACAACTGATGGCTTTCTAATGCACAGAAATTTAAGGCACATTTGACTGTGCGACTGTTTTATTCATAAGCGGGACTGTCAGATGTGTAGCGCTAGGTGGCCCCTTTCATGCAGTTCAGTAGCACAGCATCTGCATGCTATTCCACAACATAAACATCACTGATCACCAGAGTGGGTCTTTTACTGGAGGTCTACGTTAAAGAGGACCAAAACACATAAAAATACCCTCCAAAGTTTAAAAAGCTTACCTGAAAGCATCTTGATTGCCACTGTGAAACCTTCCTCTCATTCAACATATACTCACCTCATCTCCAGCAGAATCCTACCTCTGTACCCACTGCATGCCCAGCAGAATGTACGTCAGGGAAGGAGGAGGTGGGGATGACGCGGGGGTTTCAGCAATTCAGGTATACGTCCAGAAATGTATGATGTATGCTAGATGTGCAGAGCCTCTTCAAAGCTGGTTGGTATGGAGTATTTTAGACTCTAGGGTCAGGATCTATGGTTGACCAGACCAGCACCGTTGGTCATTACCACCAACAGAAACGGATGATGTTTTATAAAGAAAACATAGCAAGAATATCAATGGCAGAATTACTAAATATTTAAGGCTCTAAATTTTTGCTCTGATTTCTGCACTAGTGACGGACACCACGAGTGTTACTAGACGAGACGAGCACCGCTAGACCACCAATGACAAGAAGACAGGAACACTTCATGGGGTGACCAGAGGCAGCAGTGAAGTCCATATACAACCAGATACAATTGTCCAGGCTATGTTAAAGTAATAAAGATGTAGCAATAAGTATTTTGGTTCTCAATAGGCAATGTTAAACCAACAAACTATAGTTCCTGCTGTATTTGAGAAGAACAAGTGATTATATAAATGTTTTTTCCTATATCAACAGGTATGCATGCACATGTCCATTGTGTATAGTTTTCCTTACCTTGTTTACTATATTGCAACATTATTTCATATGTTATTGCATCATCTGAGCTGTAAAATGGAACCATTTGTTCCACCTTCCTACATGTCCAGCATCATTTTAGACAGTATACAGTATATTCCAAAATGTTCATAGAACTCATAAAAGCTCTCACATCTACGGCAAGCACAGTAACCTCCTAAATAGACTTAATGTGCACTAATGAAGATTTCCATCTATTAAAATTACCCAGCAATGTACGATATTTGCCTTTTGGCTTTAAATCATATACAAAATAAATCCACACTTTTTTACAATATTAAATTCTAGCAAAAATCATACCACTTTTTCAAAACACCTTTTAAAAGAGGATATGGATTACAAACCACTTTGATGCACCAGTATCGCAGTGTGGTGGTCTGTTTGAGGCAGAAGAAAACCACAGGGGCCAAATCTGGGTATGGCACATCCAAGTCAGGTTGTGAGCCCCCTTCTTCTGCAGCTGCAGCATCCTGGGAAAAATGGGAATGTTGGTCAGTAACTCCATGGTCAGCATTGTCTATTGGTTGTATCCTAGAGCCAGGAGATTGTGCTGTGGATTGCCAGGCTGTAGAAGGGGAGGAAGGACCTGAAACTGACTCCTCCATACTATGAGAAGACACCTAAAACCGAGAGAAAAAAGCAGTCAGTGGAATTATTATTTACTTGCAATTGACAAATAAATGCTATAATTAGCTGACCGAGGGCCTACTGGTCCATTCATTTGCAGAATGGCCTTTTTTGTAACCTCATTACTTTTCATACTGTCCCTTACTGCCACAGTCTGCCATTTACTTGTTGGGAAAACATAGGCAGAATCTTTCTAAGATTCAAACGTTATGCCTACATGGTGGTTTTACATTTGTCCCTCCAGGAATGCATAACATAAACATCCCTGGGGTGGTAGAAGGTAACCACTTACAACATATGACATCTTCTCTAGATATGTTCTTGTGGAGTCTTTCTTTTACCTAATCTTCTTCTATAGAGAATTAGGTCACCATTCATTTCCTCAGGATTGTCAAACTGAATGATTTAGATTCTTATTACTTGTTAAAAAAAGAAGGATATTTTAAAGAAAGAATTGGAGAAACATTTTAGCATTTTACATTTTTTATTTGGGAGCTCTAAAATTGGGATTAGTTTTTTCTATCATTAAAGCAGACCAAAAGTCGAAAAAGCAAGTAAACTGCACTCCTAAAGCCCTACTCTTGCAATCGGTGACATAAGCTATTTGAGAGGGCTTAACTCCATGCAGATGTTATGGAATAGCAGGCAGATTGTATGCTGCATAACTGCATGGCAGCGGCCATCTTGCCACATACATGAGTCCTGCTTTTATAAAAACCCAATCCTACTGTCAAAATTGCCTCACACATCCGTGCAATCCTCCTTTATTTCTAGTTGAAAGCTATCAGCTGTGATGACTCATTGCTCTGCTGCACAGCTGAAAGAATTGTATTATTTAGAAAGATACATAATGTTTACATTGTCTGAATGGTGTGTGGTAAATATAAAGTCCACAGTGAAGAAGGATAAAGATACATTGTTGCATCTTTACCTTCACACACACAATCCCGCTAGCAGATGGTTATTAAGTGTGTGTGTGTGTGTGTGTGTGTGTGTGTGTGTGTGTGTGTGTGTGTGTTTATATAACATACTACATTATCAGCCCATGTTTCTGAGACATTTATCTCTATTTGGGGTGGGCTGCTGCTGGCACAGCTCTCAACTCATGCTTATGTGCGTGACAAGATGGCCGCTTTTATACAGTTCTGCAGCAAAGAATCGGCCTGTTATACCAGAACATCTCAGTGGAGTTAAGCCCTAACAAATAGTATTAGCCAGAGGGGGGCAATTTACTAAACTCTCTTTTTTTGACTTATGGTCCGCTTAAATAAAAAGATTATTGGTTAATGATTGGGAGACTGCTCAGACATGATTTCGCTTTGCCCCAGTCCTCACTATCTTTTGCTATTGCTGATTTTAACAAGCCAAATGCAACACGCTAACACATTATCATCTTTTCTTGTGCGAGCATGTGTTTTAGCTCACAAGTACGGTATAACACTTCAAGGTGACATCCAGTATTTAAGTCACTTTTAGGACTCAGCATGGTTTTGATGGCCAATAACACCCATGTCCACCTAAGAGCTATTTTCTAACTAAAGCATGTATTTGCAAATTAAATAAAAAATGTTTGTTGGTTAAGCATTTTAGCAAATTCTAAATATATAGCACCTATTTCTATTTATTACAGACAAAAGAAAATCTAAAACATTTACATTTAGTTGTAATAATTTATACTTACATCCGATTCCCAAAAAATAACCAGTGCCTTTAATTCTAGGAACACCTTATATTTTTGGTGGTGTACTTGTAAACTATGTAAGCAATCCCCACATAACACAAAGAGTAGGTATCTGCCTGGGAATCCTATTTTGCTTTTTAATGTTTACGCCCATAACTTAAATTTGAACTTTGGTTAAAGGCAAAATTTAAAAAGAAAGTAAAGTAAAAAAAACGTTACTTCCCACTCAGCCATGCAGCATGGGGGCACTACGCTGCATCTTCTCTCAAGCAAGGCTAAAACTGGGCAGCCAATACTTATTTCTCCTAATGTATTTTACCCCCAAAGCCAGCAGCCATGCTACGTGATGACTGACAATTGAACGAGTTCACCGGGTGGATATTCAGGGGGTGTGCCCCTCCTGCCTGACAAATCTGACTGGTCATGAATGGCTGTAAAACTAGAGAACGGAAAATCAGTAAGTATGGGTTGCCCGGTCTGTTGCATGGATTCTTTAAAATACAGAACAGTTTTGGCAACAGGAGTCATCCAAAAGTTTTTGAAGGTTTACCAAATTTAGGGATTTTAATTGGATACTAGTGAGTTTAGAGAGTAACGAGTGCAGGAAATATATTAAGAACCTTTATTCCTAAATAAATATCCAGTTATTAAACACAGTCAGGTGCAGGATAGTATATTTATGTTTTATTGAAAAAGATTTATAAGGAGATATAGTATATGGTTACGTTATTATCTCTCCCTCCTCCTGTGACGATGACAAGCAAGATAAGTCATTCTTAAAAGCCCCCCCTCGTTGCTTCCTGATTATTTTTACAGATGTTAAGATATTGAAGTCTAGATTTTAAGTGGACCAACAGTCGAAAATGACTTAAACCAGACCAAACACAACAAACAGTGCTCATATACATATGCAATTTACATTGCCGCACATAAACAAATACTGACCTTTTTCTGACTCTGCTGTAGTAAATTTTAAAACCAAAATGGCGGCTCATGCACTTGTAAGCCACTTGCAAACAGAAAGTGCTGCTTGGCTTCCTGTTACTGTGCAATGTCAGTTATCTTGTTGAATCCAGGCAGCAGCATGGCTGAGATGCTGGGAGAGGAAGCTCAAAAATGGCCGCTACCTTTCTTTTCCAACTGTGCCAGGCTGTTGCTCAGGTTTAAGTCCAGTTATGGCTGTTCACTGACTAGTGCCCAGAGGTACATACTCTAGTACATAGAGATGTATCCACACAAACCCAAGGCTGTATTTTCCACCACAGTTGCAACTTCCAAATACTGCCTTAAATGATGTGATTAGACTGTTGATTTTAGTTACTTTCCTAAACTGCATCAGGGATTTTGTAGTCACTTGCTTATCGCAGTATGTTTATCACAAATATTTTGCTTAAACTAGACTAAAGCCAAAAGTCTACTTTAACAAATTATGATAATGTAAATTTGAAATATTCATAAATAGCCCCAGTCTATTAATTTAGTGGCCTTTTGGTCAGCTGTTATGATAAACTCATTGAATAGTGTTGGCACAGGATTCTGGTTCAGCATGTTCTTTCCCTGCAACATAACTAACTACACATAATCAAACAGCTCAGTATAAAAGCACTCTCATTAATATTTATGAGCAGTGCACACAGGAACAAAATAAATAGCTTAAAATAATATCTATTGTATAAAATCAAATAAATTATGCCATTTATGTGTCACATTTCCCAAACAACGCGGTGACGGGCTTATTACACCGTGTATTTTCTGCTTGGGAGGGTTGAGTTTGTTTTGAACAGAAATGACAGGTGAGTTTAAAGCTGTACTCCAGGAAAATGCAGAAAGATATCTACCTGAATTGGCTATGTATTCATCAGACATGTTTGTATGTGCTTAGTAACTTCCTAAAGACCAATGTTGGAAACCACAGAAAATGATTGCCCTATCTCAGTGAGTACATTAGTTTAGTTTAAATAGAACAATAGCTCTATAGATAGTGTTGGGCAAACCCAAACAGCAAAGTTCAGGTCCGTAATGAACTCTGCGAGTTTGGGTTTCCGAACCTAAACACGGACTTCAGTTTGTGTCGGGTTCAGCTCAAAACTAAAGCTGGTTAATGGGCTGCTGAGCTTCTAGACCCTCTAATCAGCTAATCAGGTCAGCCAGCAGGCCAAACATCTCACTACCCCTCACCCCTGCCCCACCAGTGCCCCTCCCCCCAATCCCCCCCCCCTCCAATCAGAAAGGAGAGCCAGCAAGCAGACGCACGCACATGGTGCTCTTTCTGCTATAGGGGAAGATGGGGGTTGTTCTACCACACAATCTGCAATGGGGATGATGGAGGTTGTTCTGCCCCACAGTCTGCTATAGGAATGATGGGGGTTGGTTTGCCACACAGTCTGCTATAGGGGTGATGAGGGATTCAGTCACGCAGTCTGCTATGGGGTTGATGGGGGATTCAGTCACGCAGTCTGCTATGGGGTTGATGGGGGATTCAGTCACGCAGTCTGCTATGGGGTTGATGGGGGTTGTTCTGCCATACCGTCTGCAATGGAATTGATGGGGGATTCTGTCACACAGTCTGCTATGGGGATGAGGGGGGATTCTGTCACACAATCTGCTATGGGGATGAGGGGGGATTCTGTCACACAATCTGCTATGGGCACAGTCTGCTATTGGGATGATGAGGGTTGTTCTGCCACACAGTTTGCTATGGGGAGCATGGTGGCTCTTCTGCCAAACAGTCTGCTATGGGGATGATGGGAGTTGCTCTGCCACACAGTCTACAATAGAAATGATGGAAGATTCTGTCACATAGTCTTCTATGGGGATGATAGGAGTTGCTCTGTCACACAGTCTACAATAGAAATGATGGAAGATTCTGTCACACAGTCTTCTATGGGGATGATAGGAGTTGCTCTGCCACACAGTCTACAATAGAAATGATGGAAGATTCTGCCACGCAGTCTGCTATAGGGTTGATGAGGCATTCTGTCACACAGTCTGCTATGGGGATGATAAGATATTCTGTCACACAGTCTGCTATGGGGCTGATATGGGGATTATGTCACACAGTCTGCTATGGTGATGATGGGGGTTGTTCTTCCACACAGTGTGATATGGGGGCGATGGGGATTGTTCTGCCACACAGTCTGCTCTAGGGATGATGGGGGGTGTTCTGCCACAAAGTCTGCTATGGATATGATGCAGGATTCTATCACACAGTCTGCTATAGGGATAACGGGGGATTTTGTCACACATTTTGCTATGAGAGTGATAGGGGGATCTGTCACACAGTCTGCTATAGGGTGATTCTGTCACACAGACTGTTACAGGGATATGAGGGGCTTCTTATTATTTTTTAATAAAGGATAAATAATAGTACTGTCCCTACCCCATTTGTACAATTTTGTCCCTATCCCATTTTGTTGGCAATAGCCATGGTGTTCCCCCCAATTTGGCCTCTGAAACTGGTAAAAACATGTAATATTTTCCTTTTTTCTAAAATTTATTTTTATTTATTTATGTATTTATTTTATTTTTTTTAATTTTCTGTTATAATTTTGAGCACTTTCCCTAGCTCATTTTGTGCAGGGTAATTGCATGGTGTTACCCTCCATTTGCATCCCTCTAGCCCTTGCTACCCCTATTTTACAGCCATTTTTGGGCCCCCACGTTCAGGTTCCCATTGTTTTTAATGGGGTTCAGGTTTGGGTCAAGTTCGGCTGAACTTACCAAACCTACATATAATAAAACAACTTTTTTACGATACATAGAATGGCAGTGTGGTAGAGGAAAATTAGAGGAAAGTTACAGTAACTCATTTATAATAAACAATAGAAAAGCTCTCCTTTACTGAAGCCGATATCATGAACAAGGACCTATGGGGAGCAAGCCAGTAGACAAAGGATCATTGGCCAACTTTTGTCCCTGCAGACACACCAACCTACTGGCAAATAAACACAGGAACCTGAAGATACTTGAGTTTAGGCAAAGAACAATCATAAATACAAACACACCAATATGTGATCTCACTGTCACTAACTCCCACACCTGCTAAGATAGTGCTTCTCAACCCAGTACCCCCAACTGGCCTGTTGGGGGTACTGGGTTGAGAAGCACTATCTTAGCAGGTATGGGAGTTGGTTATTATGTTTTGTGGATCACCAAAAAGATGCACAGGTGAAGCATTACTGCTTTGGCAGCGCTGCAGAGCTGCCTGTGTGAAGATCCACATAACATGGCCAGTTGGGGGTATCTGAGGACAGAGTTGAGAAACATAGTACTAGGGAGCCCTACACACACCAATAAAACATATTAATTCTTCTAGCATCAAAATCTGTCCCTATTTATGGCATATATAACACTAAGCTACACATGATCACACACTGTAGTTATCGAGAAATGGGGGCATGACTAGACACAACGCAATCAGAGTAGACATTAAAAATAAGCGAACCAAGCCATTGAAACTGGAAATTTAACTTTAGAGAAAATTGGGCTCAGTGCAAACGCAAGTTTCTTGTGAGTTTGTTTAAATTCAGGTATTCATTGGCTACTACACGTGGATTTAAGCACCAGAAGGTGGGGAGAATAAAGGAACAGAAAGAAGTGAAAGCAGGGGTCACAGATGATGTTTTGCCTGCTATGCCCTGCTAGTATAAAATATCATTTTAATACAGCCATTTTTTTCATACAGATTTAAAAAGAATACTCTGTGCATCACTGGTTCTGATTTTTTGGGGGGTTGTCACTGTCACCAGAGAATTGTTTGTGTAGCCCCGGTTTTGTGAATGTAAATAGCTGATTTTAAGTCTTTTGTTAGTGTGAATAACACTACAGTGTATTATAGTTTGCTTATTTAGACACATTTTATATAGAACAGTCAGTACACCCCCAGTGCTGTGGGTGTAATTAGTTGTTTTTGTAAATCTTCTGTCAGTTTGCTTATTTATAAAAATGTTATAAAGAACACTCTGTGTATTTACCTACGAAGTACTCACAATCCCAAACCTTAAGGGTTCTGGCCGTATGTCCAGTGACAGTGGCAAAACTACCAGCCCAAAGGGGAGAAGCAGTAGCAGAAGGACAGGTATTGTCAGCAGCAGTTGTGGCAACAGGGTGGAGCTCCCTTTAACATCCAGTGCATGTGTTGACCAACCAACCAGTGATCTTGGACTGGTTGACATAGACCTCAGACCTCACAGGAGACCAAACCCAATCACGCAGCCAGGCATCAGGTGGACAATGGGTAGACACAACCATTCTATGGAAAGGGCAGCCACATTCATCTGGTCCCACTTCTTTCCTGAATATTCATCCTTCCTTTGCCATATCATTAACCCAAAAGATATTAGCAGACTTTCCCACTTACTCTCAACCACTGTTCAATGATGAAGAAGGTTTGGAGGAGTGGTTGGAGGCCAGCAGTGATAATAGGAGCCACAAAGCACTCCTCATGAGAGCCAGGCAGGGGTCCATTCAGGTAGAGCCAAGGGAATCTGAATAGATGATGATGTCGCCAACCACATGTGGCAACCATGTAATGAGGTGGCTTCATCATAGTGAATGAGAGTGGTAGCATGCCACAAACCCAGCATGGTGGCAGCCTTCAAAGATCTCAGGTAAAACATGTGAGGGGGTACACTGTATACTAGTCAGCATACTAGCTTGCAGGGATGCACTGACAGTGAATACACACCCCAAAGCAGCAGCAGTCAACAGCCAGTAGTAGACCATGCTCATGGAAAACGTTATTCACGTGTGGCATTTTTTCCATGGGTTTTGAGGTGGTGTTTACATTCTGTCAGGAACGTGTGAAATGTGGATAGCATCCTAATGTGGGCACTAGTTCCATGTGTGCATACCTGGAATGCCACCACAGTGCTGTTTGTCCAAACCGTGGCCAACATCTCCCAGCACATAGCACACTATCGGTGCCAGTCAGGACTCCTCAGCCCCTGAAACACGTAGAAATCTGTCTGTGATATCCACTACTTTCTCTTCCATTGCTCCTACTCCTCCTCAATTAAGACAGCAATTGCTCCCTGAGGTGCAAGAATCTAGCAGTATGCCAGCATTCATCCAGTAGCAAAGAAGCGCAGTGTGCACCTGGCAATGTTGTTAGTGCTACAGTCCCTCCCTTTCCAGGTAGTGGACCTTTTAGAGACCTGATGGCTTGTGTCCACCCAGTCCCAAGCAGGCATTACTTAATTTTTTTTTTAAAAGCAGTACCATCCCTGCACAGCAGAAGTAGGTGGACATTGGTCTTAAATGTTTTTCACTCCAGTGCCGACAAGTGGAGCTTCAGCTATGTGAAAAGTAGGTGAATTACCGCGCTAAAATTTATCTTAAGGTTAATAATTCAAAGCTACACATTACACAGTGCAACTGCTCTACGTGCTCTAGCCTGGATATCCAACAGGTCTACATAAATTGTATACTTGTATAGCACAGAGCAGTTATAAAGACTATTTCAGACAATAATGTCCTGATATTTAAAAAGTCCAAATATTTAGAGAAGATCCAGCATTATCCCAGAAGCCTATGAGAAGACCCCTGGAGATATATATAAGGTGACTAATTGAATGGTTTCTGGTAAGCGTTTAATTTATAAGGTGACGGACACGTGGCGATACCAGTTGGATTGACTATAGTCACAGTGGATGGATCCTAGTCACTAAGGAATTGTGCAAGAGCTTCAGCTATGGGCAAGGGCAGTATATGTCCATAACAGCCCACTTCCTTATCGTCCTTCGCAGCCAAGCACTGCAGCACGGGAGTGGTGCCTCTGCGGTGCAATCATGGGATTTCTCCACATCCTTCATCTTGTCCTCACCCTCCCATTTATCAAGATTTCACCATGTTCTGGTTTCATACCTGCAATGCAAGGTCCACCATTGTCATGTGGTCCTGCTCCTGGGGAACCTAGTGACTGCAGCCACACAGACTAGAAACTGCTCGACAGCATATGCCAGGAAATCTCCTTCTGGCTGACCCCTTAACAACTGGAAATCTGAAATATTGTTACTGATAATGGGATGGCACTCCAGCAATTAATGACTGCTTCATGCTGCAGACGGCAGCTTTACATTACAGTGACATTTTCAACTAAGACACTGGCAGATGATTAATAGACTTGAGAAAAGCACCACTTGCTCGATCTGTACATAGGCTAGGCCAGCCTTGTAAACTCATATAGGGAAAAGAAGATATTGCTGGCTCACCATGCAGGTATGAAGATAAAACTTATTTTTATTTGTCCCGGTTTAAAATACAAAATTTCAACAAGCCACAGGTAAACCATCACAGCATCACAGATTAGCAAATCTTAATTGGACGACAAGTTTCAGGCGCTAACTCTCCCTTTACCCTCTCCTGTCTAACTCTCGCATTGTTGCTAAGAGGTCATCAGGATTAATCTGTACACTCACTCTCAACTCCCATGAATGCAGAAACAGCAGCAGCAGTAGCCGAGCTAGCCATCTCTGTGGGTTATTTAAGAAGGGATAGCGCCAGGTAGTGCCTCGTAGCGGCAGGCAGCGCCTGGTGAACGCTGAGCACTGTACGCAAAACCACATTTATGAAAGTGAATCTGGTGAGCCACTCTAACAGCGACATGTAGCGTCCGATGTATTATTACAGGCAGCTCAGTGTATAGCGCTAGCGCTCTAGCATACAGAGTAGCAGCCAGGTATTACCTTTCGCTCATTGTCGCTCTCCCATACATTTCAGTGACAGTTCATTTGCTTGTGTTTAAACAGCGTGTTTGACAATTTCGTTTTTGTTTTTCTTCGAATCATTGTTGACTCCTCTTGGCTGCAAACAAACAGTTTTGGAAACTTTTTTGACTTTTAATATTTTTATGAAGAATTGTCATAACAGGTCTGGCACTAAAGTGTTAATGTCACAGTGTTAAAACAATTTCATTCCATGTGTTTTCGCCTTGTTACAGGTGTATAACAGACTTTAATCACAGAGTGTTTGGCGCTCTATGCTATAGCGACCAAATTTAGAGCGCTGACACTGTGTGTGTGTCCTTTTTTGATAAGTATGGTGTGGAGCGCCGAGAGTCGGTTGCACTGAGCTGGCACTACTTTTCGCTTGCTGGAGCCCTGTACTTGTGTTAGAGTGCCCAACATACATCACATTCATCAATGCGGGCTAGGTTACTACAGCGAGTGAAACACTCTGTTTCAGCGCTGAATTCCCACTTACAGCGTCTACCCAAAGTGGCTCTAAGCGCCACTATACAGACCCTCATCTGCCGATACCTGGCGTTAGTAGTGAATCAGCCTCTAAGCCCGATGTCTCTGATGAGAAGTTTCATGCAGCCACCAGCTCAGCAAAGCGGTCTGAACCATACCAATGCCACTACCCAGCAGCAGCTAAACCATCAAGTTGTGGCATATCTTCAATCCCCCTGTCCCATGACAACATGGACCACTTGGAGTTTTGAGCAGGGAAACTGGACAGATATGGCCACAACTGTCAGGGTTATGTCCATGTTGATATTCCCAGTGTGATATCCTGGAGGCTATTTAGTGCAATGGGGGCTATTTTAGCCCTTCAGCGAACTCGGCTGTTGTGCCAAAATTGGAGATTCTGACAGTTTAGAAAGAGGAATCACTCCTGGATATTGCCAGATTTCGTCATCCCTGTGTCTGATGCTACTGACTAGAGCATTGAAGGATTGGATCACCCTGAGAGACTGATACCTGTGCTGCTGCTGCTGTTACCCTCCTCCACTGGCTTCCACAGGCATTAGGAACTCAGAGAGACTGCTGCTGATGCTGCTGTTACCAATGTTTATGCTTATAATGCCCGTTTATTTTTTTTCTTAATGTAAGTGCATTGAGGGCATTTTTTAGAATTTTTTTTATTAAAGGGTTACACTAGATCACTTCTCTTCTTTGATTTTTTAACATGCATCAGTGAAATTACATCCAAAGTTTACTCAGAACGGACGAAGGTCACACCAGAGGTGTTTTGACTGAAGTGTTTGCAGTTCATCTTCTGGAGAGGTGCTTGTGCATTGGGACACCTTTTATTCCATCTTGGATTGATTTAATATTTTATTTAATTAATTTTGTTGGACATTAAGAAGTTCCTTATATTGCTCTGTGCTTGATTTGTCATATGTAATCTCCTTGTGACTGATAATGTAGGTGTTATGAACAATCTCTAATATTCAATTTGAACCATGACCAGATCAGACTATCCAGTACCAACATGGATCAGGGTTAAATCAGACAGAGAGACAATCTTTCACACTTTGTGCTCCTGTTTGTTTAGCCACCATGTGTACAGCACTGAATGAGCTGTCCATTCAAGTACAAATTACTGCCAGATCTAATTTACCTACAGGACCTTACCTACAGGACCTTTTAATTATGTCTTTTAATTATGTATGAAAATACTTTCCCTTCAGCTCTCACATAAATCTGGGATGGTGAAGTCTAGAGTTTTCATTCACCATCCCCTTGAAAACACACACAATTCTTTAGAGCTCCAAAATTATGTTTGCTGTCTGTAGCGGACTAAAACCCCCATTGGCCAGTAACATAGTAACATAGTATGTAAGGCTGAATAAAGACTTTAGTCCATCCAGTCCAGCCTGTTTAACTCCTTCCAGTGGTCTAGTAGCCATAGCTGGAAATGTTATTACATGCCAGGAAGGCATCAAGGCCACTTTTGAACATTTTTACTGTATCCTTCATAACTACCTCCTCTGGCAGCGAGTTCCATAGTCTCACTGCTCTTACAGAGAAGAATCCCCTCCTATGTCAGTGGAGAAAGCACCTTTCCTCTAACCTTAGTGGATGCCCTCGGGTTATAGTTACACTCCGAGGTATAAATAGATTGTGGGACAGATCTTTGTATTGACCCCGAAAATATTCATACATAGTTATTAGATCACCCCTCAATCGTCTTTTTTCTAAACTAAATTAACCTAACTTTGACAATCTTTCAGGGTACTCTAGTCCCCACACTCCTTTTATTAACTTTGTTGCCCTTCTTTGAATGTGCTCCAGTTCTGATATGTCCTTCTTAAGCACAGGTGCCCAGAACTGTACACAGTATTCCATATGGGGTCTGACCAGTGACTTGTACAGGGGTAAAATGATGCTCTGGTCATGAGCACCTATGCCCCTCCTGATGCACCCCATGATCCTATTTGCTTTGACAGCAGCCGCCTGGCATTGATTACTACATTTGAGCTTATTGTCAACTAAAACCCCTAGGTCCTTTTCCATTGTTGTTTTACCAAGTGTTTCTTTATTTAGTGTGTAATCATGACACAGATTTCTCCTTCCCATGTGCATAACCTTACATTTATCTGTGTTAAACTTCATTTACCATTTAACTGCCCATGCTTCCAATTCATCTAAATCTGTTTGTAGCTGCCTGCTGTCCTCTTTTGTTTTAATTACTTTACACAGCTTAGTATCATCTGCAAAGATTGAGACTTTACTGTTTAATCCATACCCAATGTCATTTATATATATATTGAAGAGAATTGGTCCCAGAACTGACCCTTGTGGTACTCCACTAATAACAGTGACCCAATCTGAGTGTGGACCATTGATAACCACCCTCTGCTTCCGATCATTAAGCCAATTTCCCACCCATCTGCACAGGTTTTCCCCCAGTCCAAGCATTCTCATCTTTTGTACCAGCCTTTTATGTGGCACAGTATCAAATGCTTTAGAAAAGTCAAGATATATGATATCCAATGACTCCCCCTGATCCAATATTGAACTTACCTCCTCATAAAAGCTGATTAGGTTTGTCTGGCAGAAGCGATTCCTCATAAATCCATGCTGATATGGAGTAATAAGGTCATTTTCCCCAAGGTGCTCCAGGATAGTATCCCTTAAAAAACCTTCAAACAGCTTGCCCACCACAGATGTTAAGCTTACCGGTCTGTAGTTCCCAGGTTCCCCCCTAGATCCCTTTTTGAATATTGGCACCACATTTGCCAAGCGCCAATCCCTCAGAACAGACCCTGTAGTTATTGAGTCCACAAATATTAGAAATAATGGCTTGTCTATTACTGTACATAACTCCCTTAAAACACGAGGATGTATGTCATCTGGTCCCGGTGATTTATCGATTTGGATTTGCCAGGTGAAACCTCCAGGATCCCCCTAAGAAACACACCCCAAAATACTAATTGCTAAAACACTTGCACCATAACTTCAAAAGTGGCCATATCCACCCCTGCCCTTGTGTCTACAGAGCTATAGCCTCAGCCTGGGAAGAACATTAGAAACACATTGGTAGATCTTGCAGTCTTAGACTGATTTTTGTCGAACACTGAGAGGGGCACAGTTATTTATGTGGTATATTAATTACAGGGTAATAACATGTTGCTACTGCTGGGAGATATTCAAAGTCTAACAACGAAAGACTGGGAGGATAGGTTATTTTGCTTTAAAAGCAATTTCCACAAAAGAAACATAAATTTAGTTCAAATGGCTGCAAAAAGCACACTTTGGAGTAAAAAGTGCACTTTATGTAAGAAGTAAAATAGAAATGCAGTGGTACTGAATCAACCCCTAGGTAGACAATGAGAGTAAACAGTACTTTGTACTCCAAAAAAAATAGTGCACATTTACACATGGTTTACAGCTTACATTTGTGTCTTGTATGATGCCACAGGCACAAGAACAGCCACAAACGAGTATTTTCTCACATGTGAAAAATCTTGCAAATGCGGTTGAACTCTCATACAGCCACCATTAACCATAGAAAGAGGCTATTAACCCTTCTGTTGCCAAACACGTAACACCTACATGCTTGCATGTCCAGTCGTTAAGTGACAAGTATCTAAGTGTTACATGCTTGACTTTCCCCCCGGCTTGTGTAAAAGAAAATGTAAAAAAACACTCACCTGACCCCTCATTTGATCCGCCCGGCTCTCCTCTTCACCCGGGGGCATCCGATCCCCCCTGGTGCCCTTCTGGCTTTGGGATAGGGCCTGAAAGACCCGGCCCCCTGCTTCTGCCACTGCTAACAGCTGTAAAAAAAAAGCCATTTACTCACCTGCAGCAGTGATACCTCCCACCGGGTCTCCTCTTCACTGGGCAGGGGGCCTCTGATCGCCCCTACCAGGCTCATCCGTGGTGAGGAGAGGGCCAAATAGGCCCTCTTCAGCAACTCCGCAATGACCCTACCGCTAGCACCGCCTTTTGTGGGCGGGGCGGATGATGTAATTGATTACACCATCCACGGCGTCATTCCCACACCCACTCAGTAGATCTGGGTGATCAGCTGTCATCGGAGCTGCATTGGACAGGATCGCCGGTGGATAGCAGAGGATAGCAGAGGATCGGAGGTGAGTAGAGAAAAAAAATAGTAAATGTAATTTTTTTCTATGTGTGTGTTTATTTTTACAGTTAACCCTTTCCATCTGCTCCCCAATTACCTGCCTCCCCAAAGCTCGGGGGGGGGGGGGGCAGAAGGGCCCGGGACAATTTTGGCTGTGCGGGCTTGTAGCTGGCACCAAAGCTGGCCCCTTTGCCCTGTTTCTACAAGCTCTGTATAGTTGTTTCCTGGGTTGGTTATGCTGGGTAGGGGGGACTCTACGCAAATTATTTTTTTTGTGGTTTAACCCTTTATAGTGTGGATAGTAGTTGTATTTTATTTGTAAATGTTAAAAAGTGCCCATTTCAGTTTGGGGGGTCTCCTAGGCAAAATTGGGGGGGGGGGGCTACCGATACATATGTGGTACCATTGTAATCAGGAGAAATGGGGCTCTGACATGCAATATGGGTTCCTTTAATAAAATAATGTTTTATTTAAAATAAAGCAGACAATTTTCTAAAAAATATTTTTTAATTTATTTGTTTTTTTCATTCAAAAATATTTTAAAAAACAGTAGAAAAATTACAAACAAGACATTTGATGTTAAAGCCTAAACTCTGCCGCACAAAATGGAAATTCCTGCCATAATTACAGTTAAACACAGCAAAAAATGGTGAAAAATGACCTGTCAACAGAGGGAGACAAAACTTCAAGTAGGCGGGCAGTTAAAAGTATCTATGCATGTTGGGTATTGTTCTGTTCTGGGGACCTTGCGCTTTCATATTTAGCTTGTGTTTTCTTGTTTACATATTGATATTTTAGGAAAATGTGTTTTATATTCTGCTTTTTTATACATTTTTTTAGGGAAACCCTGTGCAACCTAAGAATTCTTTGAGGGATTATTTCCAAAACGATGAGCCCACTACAACAAGCTGAGTACACTTAGAAAGCTTAACATGTGTACTTTCTGGAAATATATGGTTTGCGTGGGTATTCCAAATGTAAAGGGTTGTTTTGGTAGAAAAAGTGCACAGTGCGCACTTTGTCTGCAGAGCTGAAATTTTCAAGTAAAATGACCCTTACGCGCAATGCTTTACTTTGGGCTGTTTGGAAACTCTTCCCTTGACAGTACCTATGGATGTTGGGTATTGTTCTATTCTTTTTCAGATCTTGTTTTTTTCTTGTTTGCATATAGTTTTTTTAGGAAAATGTGGTTGATTCTGCTTTTTTATTTCTATTTATGGAAACTCTGCGCAACCAAATTTTTCATTGAGAGATTACTTCCAGAAAACTGCGGCCACATCAACAAGCCTGGTACGCCTAAAAAGCTTACTGAGTATTTCCAGAGAATATATAGTTTGTTGGGGGTATTTCAAATGTTAAGGGTTGTTTTTCTTGAAAAACTGCAAGGTGCGCATAGCACATAGCATAGTTGTATTTTATCTGAAAATCTCCTAAAGTGATGTTTTCAGTTTGGGTCTCTTGGGCAGGCAAGGGGGTCTACCAATACATATGTGGTACCATTGTAACCGGGGGGAAATTGGGATTTAACAGGCAATAACATTTTATTATACATACATTTTTTATGACGACAAACACTACAAATTTAAAAAAATATAGATTTCTTTTATTTTTTGCACATATTTCACCCCAAAATATTGAGAACACACTTAAAAATGACAAATAAGACATTTCATGTTAAAACCTAGACGTTGTTGAAAAACAAATCATATCATTTTCCTGGGAAATCCCTGAAAAATCCCTTCAAAAATCACAGTTGATCATGTGTAGCGCAAAATAGTGAAAAATGGTCTGGCAACAGATGGTGACAAAAACTCTAGGTATGCTGGCACTTAAAGGGTTAAGGTGAGAAATTTTAGTGTAATAGATGTGGTTTCTTAAAATATGATATTGTGATTCCGATCCTTATTTAGCATGCTGTCAAGCTGAGGGTAAAAAACCTCTCAGGCTAAAACATTTCCGATGATTTATATGTATATTTTTAATCCTTTTACATATATTCCATTTTTTTATTTTGAACAGATTTTTACAAAAGCAAGTATGCTTTTTAATGCAGGGAAATCATTTTTTGACTGCGGATACCAATAAGAAAGATAACTGTAACCGCAGTTAAATATCATTTGGGCGGTGCCCAGCCCCGATAAAATTATTTGTAAAAGTATTTGAAACAGCGTTCCTGAATACATCAATCTTGGCTAGATGTGCTCTTATTATTCCAGTGATACTTGTTTTTAATAAACATCATTAAAACGTTTCATGCAGACTGCTAAGTAACATGAGTTGAAGCACAGATGCAGCGATGCAGCTCACCAGTAGTAACTTAGTGTTTAAGGTGGAGAAAAGAATTAAGCCCATTCAGTTCAGCCTGTTTATTAGTGGTCTAGTAGGCATAGTAGTCGAAGGCACTTCCTTGTGACTAACAGGAAATATTCCAAGCCTCGTTTTGGAACACACTGGAGACTGTAGTACTGTAGAATGATGGAAAGGGGCATGGCTTGCGATGCACATATGTAAATATAGGACCCAGGTAATAAGTGAATGGGGGTCCAGACATGTACCCCTTTATTAGTGGTCATGGCATCAAACTAATTAAGGAGAGGTAAGGTGGGACTCCATGGGAAGAAGGGGAGATGGCTTGTTAGCCATATATGGATGGTTTAGGTCAACATCTAGTCAGCCTTAAAAAAGTTGCAATGGAACAAAACGCATTGGTGGGGGACCAGATGACCATCTTTAGTGTACTAACTGATGCGCATGTTATATTTGGAACTATTGTCAGTGAATTTGTATTAATATTTTTAAATCATTAAATTGTTTATGGAATTATGCAATGAGTGAGTCTTTTCTGTATTTCCAGTCAATGATTCAGGAGTGATTGGAGAGCAGGAAGAAACTTATCATAATTGAAGGCTATGAACGAGTCAGTGATGTGCTATTAACCCCCTAGGATCTGGTAAGCAGGATCACTAGTGGTGGTGCCATAAAAAGGATTCCATATTTTCATTGGGAACCCAGGACTGTGATTTTGGCTCATGGACTTGGAATTCATTCCCCATTGGTTTTAAGCAAATTTATTTCCAACTTTGAAATTTGGAATATGAGCTTGATAATGCAATGTTATTACTGCTATGATGTGATGATTGATTCTAGCCTATGATCTTTTTTCGCATGTCATTTGATTTGCATTCCATTTTTGAAACTTAGTTCTACTGAAATATTTTTGCTGCAAGATACAAGTTCTCGCATGCAGGTTTTCTTTTACACGGAACCACGTTTTTTATGACACATGCTGAATCTACTCTATTGTCTACCCAGGGGTAATTCAGCAACACAGCGCTTCTATTTTATTTTTCACGTAAAGTGAACCTTTTCTCCAAAGTGTACTTTTTGCACCTTTTGCTAAATCAACCCCCTGAACTAAACTGGTTAGATCAAATTATACAAATCCTACCAATTTGGGATGCACTACACACTAGAAGCATACTTTCACATGTTGTATGATAATGTCCTTTACTTTATGATTTTTAGACTACAAAATGTGAGGTTATATCACACTCTAACAGTGGAAAATCTAGAACCCAAGGTCATGGTATTTGGCTTTCTGGCTGATATATTCACACAAAAAACTGAAAATCCATGCTAAACAAATGCTTTTGGATGTCAGGAAGCCAATATGTTTGGTTTAGAGGTATCTCACTCCCAGCATACAGAGAACTTTTTGATATACATTAATCTACCCTTATAAAGGCTAGCATATCTTGGTATGGACTGTTTGGGGATAATTTGATAACATATGGATGGCATGGGAGTTATAAGGGACAGTCCAGTCTAAATAAATCTTGTGGTTCTTGATGGGATTGTGGCGGCTGCCATCTCATTAACTTCTGTTGAGAGGAGGAAGGAGGGAGGAGTGCTTTGTTTGAGCCACAAAAGTTATTGAGGACTGAACTGTTATTTTAAATAAGCAAGGACCCTGGAGTTCTGATACAGACTAGCAGAGAAGTGGTAGACCTGGCTGCTAATTCTTAGGTTGGTTTGGGTAGGGTGATACAAAGACCATGCAATTGGGGGGGGGGGGGGGGGACGTGTTAGTTGTATGTTCACTCAAGGAAAATTAAAAGTGATACTAAAAATATGCTGCTAACACTTCTGACAATGATATCATTTTTAACTGGTTTCCATGGATTGCAACATTCAAAGCTGCCATATACAGTATTTGATCTTATCTTTATCCTGTGCATTATATCCATTATAAGATCAATACTCACATAATGTTCGCATAGCTCATGACAGCAAAGTATGTTACTGTGCAAAGTTACTGGGCACCCAAGGATGCAGCTGCTGCGGATCCCCATTGTCGAGCTCTGTGTGCAAACATAGCCGTTTGTCTAGTAAATGGAGCTGATTAGACGAGAGCCCATGCATGCACCATGTGATGGGGAAAGGTGTGTTTTTACAGGCATACTGGGGGGTTTCACATAGCAGGGTATCCTAAGTTGGGATGACCCCGGGGATAGTAAAAGTGAAAATCCTGGGTTTTGTTCTGCTTAAAACACACAACGCTGAAAAAAATAAATGGAAAACATGGAAAAAAGGAAAACGCCATACCCAACAGCATTGCACCGAACGACAGCAAACAGACTGTAGGCCCCATCTAACTCCACCTGCTGGCACGGCACCACCCACTCCCCTTACGATGCTGCGCTGTTCGCCCCATAAGGCAGCAGCGGGGGTTCTCCCCCGCAAGTGACATGGTTTTTTCCTGGGTGACGCTCTGCAAAGCCACCATATAAACAATTTTTTTAATACACATTTGCTTATCACTACAATATTTAAATACATTAGTATGATTTCAATCTGTGTCCCCGAATTTGCGATTGTGCTCCTTTAATTCTTTCAAACCAATATTTCTTAGTGTATGCCAGACATACAGACAGGGGGAACATACTACTGTCAGCAGTATAATTCATGCTTACAGGAGGCCAGCCAACAGCAAACATACTGGAATCATGCCTGCGAGTAGAAAGGGTCTCATGGAGAGTTGTATATGAGATTTTTTTATAATAAAGATGTTTAGGCCTGGAAACCTGCATTAGTGTTTAAGCGTATAGGCCACCTTACCGCAGCTCTTTCACGGTCCAATAACAAAAACAGTTTAAAGTGGAACAAAACCAAGGATTTTGACTATACTGGGTTTTGGTCCTTTCCCCCAGGGGTGCCCCGCTGTGTTAAACCCCCAAGATCTGGGATGCCAACTCTTCCCGCTCCTACGGCGCACGCATGGCTGCTCGTCTAATCCGAGCGGCCGCATCCCCCGCTTCCCTTTAACAGGGAGCGTGCCTGCACTGCCCATTCATGAATGGCTCGCACATGCACCTTTGGACTGAGAAAAAAGGTAAGTGTATAGGTGACCTGGGGGGATTTCACACAGCATATCCATTTTGGATGCCCCAGGGGAAGGGAATCAATCGGTCCAGGAATCTATAAGATCGGTGTGGGTTTTGGTCCACTTTAAACATTCTAGATGGCAAGTATAGAGCTTTATTATATTACCCCAATTTCAAACCCCTGTCCTTGATCAATGTGTGAGGAATATATATATACAGTATGCCGGGCTGTAGCCTGGGGATGGAACACATGTGAGACCCTCATTGTAATGCTATGCAACAAGTGCTAGTGCTCATGCCAGTGGTACAGAATGACCAGTCCCTTAATGCCCAAAAACATGCCACACCTATAAAAAAAAGACAATTCTGTGAGTACTCACCTGTAGAATTGCTTTTACTATGCATGGCACGGCCTGCTTCAAGAAGTCCTTACGTATGGGATATTCCACCACAAGGTGGCACAGTGTACTGCAGAAGAGTTGTGGCTCCTCCCGGTACCATATAAAAACATTATCACAAATAGACCAATCCAGCGTTGACAAGCAGTTATTCAAGAAGCCAGGAGAAAATAAAGGTAAAAAAAGTAACCAAAAAACCCCACTAACTTGGAACAATCACCATAAAGAGGCAACCAAGAATAACGATAACAAGGCAATTCTACAGGTGAGTACTCACAGAATTGTCTTTTTCCTATTGCATGGCACGGCCTGCTTCAAGAAGTCCTTACGTATGGGACATCCAACAGCCGTGTCCGTAAGGTAGGGTGGGATCCCCAAAGAGTAACAACAGGCAGTTCAAACCACTACTGCCTGAAGTACCTTGCGACCAAAAGCAGCATCAGCTGAGGCCTTAACATCAACCTTGTAAAACTTGGAAAAAGCATGAAGACCAAGTTGAGGCCTTACAAACTTATTCAACAGAAGCTTGGTGCTGAAAGCCCAAGACGCACCAATAGCACGAGTGGAATGAGCAGTAACCCTAAAAAGAGGAACAACCTTCCCCCTGGCAGAGTAGGTCTGCTCCACCGCCTGACGGATCCACTTGCTGATAGTGGATTTAGTCGGAGGCAAACCCTTCCTAGGTCCAGCAGGAAGAACAAAAAGAGCGTCAGATTTCCTGAAAGACTCAGTAGCAACCAAATAAATCTTCAGAGCCCTGACAACATCAGAATGAAGGGTCCGCTCCTTGGAATTCACAGGGTTAGGACACAAAGAAGGCAAAACAATGTCCTGATTGAGATGAAAAGCAGACACAACCTTAGGCAAGAAACCGGCTTAAGCCTAAACACCACCTTATCTTGATGCAGCTCAAAATAAGGAGGTTTGATGGAGAGCGCCACCAGCTCAGAGGCTCGCCTGACCGAAGTAATGGCCACCAAAAAGGCCACCTTAAGAGTCAGAATGGGCAAAGTAGCCCCAAGGATAGGCTCAAAGGGAGGACCCTCCAGAGCAGACAACACCAGATTCAGGTCCCAAACCAGTAGCATAGGCTTACGTGGCGGACGCACATGAGTAACTCCCTGGAAAAAAGTCTTTACCAACCAGTGATTGGCAAAGGATCTTTGGAAAAAAATTGCCAGAGCTGACATCTGTCCCTTGAGGGTACTAAGTTGAAGGCCCGAATCCAAACCATATTGCAAAAATTCCAGAATCCTGGGGATAGAAAACACCCGACAAAAAGAGACTTGGACTCACACCAGGCAATGTAAGCATGCCAGATCCTGTAGTAGATAAAGGACGAGGACTTCTTCCTAGCCCTACTCATGGTATCAACAACAGAAGCCGGTAACCCCTTATCCATCAAGATGGAGGTTTCAGCAGCCAAGCCGTTAAAGCCAGTGTTTGTAAATTGGGATGGCACAGTTGTCCCAGAGTGAGCAGATCTGGATCCTTGGGCAAGACATGCTAATCTACTGCCAACTGCACAACTTCTGCGAACCACACCCTCCTTGGCCACCAGGGGGCCACCAGAATGGTGCCCCTTCCTGGGCTATCTTGCGCAGCACCCTGCCCAGCAGAGGAAAGGGAGGGAACACATAGAGAAGCCGAAAACTCAGTCCAAGGCATTGCTAGTGCATCCGTGGCGAAGGCCAGAGGGTCCTGTGACAGGGAGACAAACCTGGGAATCTTGTGATTGTGGCGGGATACAAACAGGTCCACATCCGGCTG
This sequence comes from Gastrophryne carolinensis, assembly GCA_027917425.1. Taxonomy (NCBI): domain Eukaryota; kingdom Metazoa; phylum Chordata; class Amphibia; order Anura; family Microhylidae; genus Gastrophryne; species Gastrophryne carolinensis. The sequence continues at coordinate 329,684,535 of CM051235.1, read as the reverse complement.
ACCCCAGCGGTGACACAGGGAGTGAAATACCTTGTTGCTGAGGGACCATTCCCCCAGCCGTCCCCCTGCTCAGGGAGTGTCCACCCCCTGAATGTAGACCGCCAAGATGCAAGGGGCATTCTCTTCCGCCCAAGACACTTCAGGGACACTTCCTTGAGGGCTTGCTTGCTCCAAGTCCCTCCCTGATGACTGATGTAGGCAACCGCTGTCTGGTTGTCCGAGCGGATCTGAACACCCCAACCCCGAAGGTGTGTGGTCAGCTGAGAAAGAACCAACCTGATCACCCTCAGTTCCAGGACATTGATGGGAGCATGGGCCTCCCGGGGGCCCCACCGACCCTGGAACTTCAGAGACTTCCAAAAGCCCCCCAACCGGTCAGACTGGCATCTGTGGTGACAGTCTCCCAGAGAGGGACTGTCTGGCCAGGGGGGACAGAGCTAATTCCTGATCCAGGGACACAGGGTCCCGATCCCAAACTGACAAGAGGTGCAACTGAAGAAGTCTCATGTGAAACTGAGCAAAAGGGAACCGCCTCGAAGCAGGACACCATCAGACCCACTAACTGCATCCCTTGCCGGATGGAGGGATCCAGAGACGCCGAGGTGGTACCGAACGGTAAAGCCACAAACTGGTAATGCTGATCCTCCAGAGCGAACCTGAGAAATCTCTGATGACCTGGTAAGATTGGCACGTGAAGATAGGCATACTTGATGTCCACGGAGGTCATGAAGTCGCCTGGGCGAAGGGCTCTGACAGCCGAGCGTAGCGTCTCCATGCAAAAGTGCTTGAACCTGACAAACCTGTTGAGACCCTTCAAGTCCAGGATGGGCCTCAAGAACCCGTTTTTTTGGGGGACCGTGAACAGATTGGAGTAGAACCCCTGACCCCGCTTCTGGAAAGGCACCAGGCAAATGACTCCTGACTTCAACAGAGTGCATAGCCACCAAAAGGGCAGAGGCCCTACCACTCAGCCGTACCACATCATCCATGGCAGTAAGGACAAAGGCAACAAAATAAGAGCAAAGCAAGAGGGCCCTATAATCCTCCCCGCTCCTACCAGCTGTAGCGCCATCAAGGAGACGCTTGAGCTGTTTCTTAAGGGCAATAGCTGTTATGGCAGCAGCGCAGGCCGGACGCAGCCCAGCCCCCACAAATGTAAAAGCATGGCAGGCCAGCTGATCCATATGCCGGTCCTCGCTGTCCCGCAGTGTAATAGTGTCAGGGGAAGGCATGACCGAGGTGTTGGACAACCCTAAAGCACCATATCAGTGAAATTACTCTGCTCAGGGAACTCCAGACGCTGTTTATCAGGACGAAAGAGCTCACCCTGCTTCCTCTTAGCCACCTCAGGGGGGGACAATGTGCAAGATTTCAAAAATGTGAGACAACAGACTATCAGTGTCATCGGGGAACCATGAATCCTCCCCAGACTCAGACCCAGGGTCACTGTCGCAGCCCACCTGCTGTTCCCCAGAGGAGTCAGAGCCCGGGAAAAGCAACCCCTCCTCTAGGGAGTAACGGTCACCAAAAACATAAATTTCCTCATACTCCTTAGTAAAGAGGGAGGGCTTGGGAGCAAGGTGCCGCTTTTTGCTAGAGGCCTTACGTGGAACAGGCCTGGCAAGCTGCCTTTCAATGCTGGCCACACGAAGTGCCAGATCAAATTGTGACCCCCTGCTAGTATCCCCCTCACTGGGGGCTAAATGCCGGCGCGGAGGGGTAGGTGATGCCGAAGGGGGCGCAGAACTGGGGAGAGAAGCGGGCAGCCCAGCCTGGGCCGCAATGATACCTTGGGCGCACGGCACACACACCGTGACACTGTTACTCACAGGGGATACCCCGCACATGGAACACAGCCGGGATTGCCCCGAAGGACCCCCGAGCACGCTATCCCCAGGAGCCTCCATATGGTGATTAAGACAGGTGCAATAGGCCAGCACAGGGTAAGGGCTAATACCCCCCAAGGGATGCCCCCAGACCAGGAAGGGGGAGATGAGGGGGGGTAAGGAGCAAAAACACATAAGCATCCCGAAGCCCATGCCCCAAGGAAACCAAAACCCCCAAAGGTGACTCACAGACCAAGGAGACCGAAGGATCACCAAGCCGCCAGACCACGGGAGGAAGCGAGACAGGCAGAGATCACCGCCGCAGCTCAGGGAGGAAGAGGGGACCCAGACGCGCAGCAGAATCAAAATGGCGCCGGCAGAGGAACCTTGAGGAGCGGGCCGCTGGATAAGCGTCATCCTCCGGGCCTGCCCCCCCCCCCCGAATAGTGCGAAAACGGCGCTCACGTGTCCGCGCCGGCGTCATCAACACAGCAAAAACGTCTCACAGATATAGCGCCGCCCGCCGCGGAGCGTAGTACAAAGCGGCGACGGCGGCGAAAACAGTTTAAAACAGCTTAAAAAAACAGCTAAAAACACTCGCCTGACACACCCCCTCCATTACAGACCTGACCAACCCCATCCACCACCGACACTAACCCGTTGCTAAGTGAGGACGGGGGGTTTATCTGGTGGGTTGCGGTGAATGAAAAACTGACCTGCACAACACTGGACTTAATATTGGCGCAGCGCGGGCCTTTACAGGACTAGGACTGATCAGCTGTAGGGGAGAAAAGGTAAGAATGTTTTTTTTAATAGTTGCCTAGACAGTCCCATTTCTAACAAGCTGGCAGATGGTAAATGTAGATCTGCATTAAAGGGATAAAGAAGGCAAAGGCATTTGTTAGACCATTGTGTTGAGCTATGTTTAGTGCTATCCTAAACTGTTTTCCATTTTAAAATAGAAGAAGAAATGGCTCACATATCAAGGTTTACACCTTCACTGTCTGATTCATCTTTTGAAATACAGTATTTAGGATTTATGGTGAAATGTTTGCAGCTCTGAGCTTCTATCCACTGATTCTTACACTAATACTCAGAGAAGTACTGTAGGAATAGTCTTAAACGTAGCATAGTTAGAGTCAGGAGTGATCATAAGGAGAGCTAGAAGAATACCCAGTGGACCATGTTGCTTTTGGGTCAGTCTTGATAGGAGTAGCCCACTTCACTTAGAGCCTCGGAATTTATTCTGTTCTGTCACTGTACTGCTGCTTCCAACATGCCCTTCAACAACCTGCCTCCTGAGTCTCGTAAACAACGTGGTAGGGTTAACCTATATACCCTGTATGAAAAAAAGCCCCACAAGTGCAGAGGACCCATTCACTCACCATAGGCGGTCAATTGCTGGTAAAAGGGGGGATTAGAACAGGGCTGGATCTCTAAACCCTTGGTCATGGTCAATGACACAGTTCAAGCTCAGCAGATGGCATGGCATTAGTAATCCAACAGCTCAATGTTGGTCAACAGTGTACTCACAGTAGGCAGACAAACTTTCACACCACAAGAGATTTCCTTAACCAGTTTGGTTCCACTTTATTCACTAGTTGGCAAGGCATAAGCTTATATTACATCCACAAAAGAAATGCAGACATTAACTCTAATACAAAAGACAGATCTCAGCATTACATTAATCCAAACCAGGTTCAGATAAAGCCTATTTAACTCTTTAGCTTACAGTTCACAGTACACCGTGTTGATAAGCAATGGGAGTAATAGGGTAGGGCCACCCTACTTGGAACTACTCCCTCACAGAAAATTGAACAACTTCACTTTAAGGCAGGGAAATCCATAGGGCAATATTCTCTCCAGCTTAGGGCTGGTACTTGGTTAGTTCATTCCCTGTTCCATTACAGTCAATTTGCTTGTCCAAGGACAACACTCCCCACAGGGTTCCACACTTCCCCGAGGCTTAAGGGTTTCCAAACAGGGGCAGCCACACCTTACCAGCTCCATGTTCCCTCCACAGACACCTTTGAGGCTATCTTTCTGGCACTCTGCCAGGTCCCTTTCCAGGTGTCTCCAAACCCTTGCAGCCGAAGCCGCACGTCCTGTGATAGCTGTTCCCGCCACTCTCGAGAATGGAAAAAACAGGGGTTTAAGGTTGTCCTATCTAGGGATCTACCATGGGCTCCACCAACCAAACCCCCTAGTGTGGACAGGCACAGGGCTACCCGCCTATTAACATGGACCCAAACACACACCCTGGGGGATCCCAGCCAGGAGAACAGCATTGGGCCAGACACCACCCACGCCCTTCCAGCACGACGAAGACCCCACGGACGCAGACCTGAAAGACAGCATCATCCTGAACCACGGCATAGCCTACCAACGCCCTCCAACCCGCTCAGGACTGGGGCCACCAGGATCAGAATGGAAGTTGCACATACTATGCTAAGGTAAGCACACACTTACTATTAACCTTCAAGGCCTGAGAACGCTCTATGCCCTCCCCTCCTAACCCTTACTGCTCCCCCTGCAGAGGTCAAGGTAATTCCACTTTCTGCTGCGCCAGCTTTAGTAAGTGAGCTTTTAGGACAAAAAGCACATCTTGCCAGGCCTGCCAGTCTTTCTCTGAGTTGGATCCCAGAAAACTTTTATATGTTGAGACCACCACCCAGGGCTGGCATCAGCACCCAGCAAGCCTGGTCAGCTGCCGAAGGTCCCCAACCCCCAGAGGGGGGGGGGGGGGGGGGGCTCACTGACAGCTGGCACAAAACTGCAAAAAAAAATACTTTTACTCACCTGCACCCGCAATCGGCTCTCTGATCGCCCCCCCCCCAGACTCTACTGCGGTGAGAAGCAGACGAAATACGCCCTCTCCACCACTTCTGCAATCGCCCGGTCGCTAGCCCCGCCTTTTGTGGACGGGCCGGATGACACAATCTGTGGCGTCATCTCACACCCACCCTAAGAGGCCGATTCATCAATAGCGCCAGGTAGCGACAGATGAGCGACAGTAGCGTGATTTTTTCAGCGCCAGCCAGTATTCGCTGTGCTTGGCCGGCATTAGCTTGATGACAGCGACTCAGTCGGTGTGCGGTAATGTTGAATACGGGCTGGGGTGTCGCTGTTTCACAGGTCCAGCGTTGTATGTGAGCGCCTGACAACGAATGGCCAGAGCGAACGGCTAGCTTCATATTCATCAACAAATCACGCTCCGAATGTGCTGTCGCTGTCCATTCCTTGTTTAAACCCCAGAGCGCTGGCGGCGATGTGTATTAACTAGTTTTTAACCCCTAAACAACCATATTTTTTGATTGTAACATTATACATGTTTTTAGAAGCATTTTGTAATATGAATACATTAATCTCAGACCTGTTAGATCAATTCTGCACATATTTTTTTTTTTTTTTTTTTGACTTAAAAATAAATCCTAACATTGCAGAAGTGGTCTCCGATTTTTTGACATAAAAAAAAAAAAAAAATACCAATTTTTTATGAATAATTATAGATTGCTCCATTGAAATGCATTGGACATCGCCAGGGAGCGACAGCTCATACCTGGCGCTGTGAGGGAATTTGCAGCGGCGCTGTTCGGTCCAGGCGGCTTCATGATTAATGCCGCGCTAGCCGTCGCTCTCGCCGGCGCTAGCCTCATTTTGCTTGATAAATGCGTCATTGTGACCGCCGCTGGGCGTACTTGAGTCAGTAGTCGCCGTTAGCTGCCGCTACCTGGCGCTCGTCAGACACTACCTGGCGCTATCGCTTGATGAATAAGGGCCTAAGAGTCACAGTAGTACCGGTCGCGCGGAGGTGAGAGGATTGATGACGCAGCCGGGTGATTGGTGGAAGTGGGGCAAGAGATCACAGCCCCTGCCCCCCCTCCACTGATCACCTGGCAGCCATCATCAGAGCTTCGTGGGACATGATCGCCGGGAGAGCAGAGAATTGCAGGTAAGTAAAGAACCAAAAAACAAATAAATGTTGCTTTTTCGCTGTGTGGTGTCTTTTTTACTGGTAACCCTTTGTGAACTGGTAAGGGGAGACCCCTATATTTGTTCCCAAGGCCACTAATAGGTTTTCTTCCAGGATTGCCCTTTATTTAGCACAATCCATCTTCCCGTGAACTCTAATCAGCTGAAGAAAAGCACAGCACACAGCATGCTGCTGCCATCACCATTTTTCATGGACAAGATGGTGTGTTCAGGATGAAGTTCAGCACACATAACATTTAGCAATTTGGCCAAAAAATTAAACTTCAGCTGGGCTGATAGTTTAGGTGGATGACCAGGTCTTAATAGGTTTGCGATCAGTAGCTTAACTAAATGTGATGGGCCCTGGTGCGAACATTAAACAGGGCCCTGTCAAGGCTCCTAGAATAAACATTTTTCTGTCTTTTAACTCAATTGGTTAAAACTTGACAACTAAAGACTGAGACAGCAGCAACAAATGGTGTTTCTTTTCTCTAAATGATGCCACGTGAGCATACACGTGAACAAATATGATAAATAAGGTGGACGAGGCGGACAACAATGATGGGGCCCCCCTGACCTTCTGAGCCCCAGTACAGTTGCCCCCCTGCACCCGCCTCTGTTTGCGCTTGTGCCATACTCCTTCCATTTATGGATAATGGGTTGAATAGTGCTACATAAAGTATCCAGAGCTTGAGCTAACTTTAAAACCTAACCCTGCAATACACTTAACCACAACCATTCATTGCGGGAAAATTGTTTGAGGGGTCATAAGGGACTACATACAAAATATGTAACTATGCATATTATTATAAGTGACAACCACCATTGTTTTACTAAAGTCAGAAGCTGCCAGACTAACCTTTTTGGCTTCTATGAGAAGGTGAGTAGAAGCCTGGACAGAGGGGCGGCTGTAGCTGGGTATTCGGATTTATGAAGCGACATTGAGCCACTTTTTTGCCTCTGTGCCACTCAGCCTGCCATTTAAGAAATACAAATCCGAAAGCGCTGATGCTGCCACCAGCTAGCGTTTTATTTAACACTATCACCTAAAAGGTCACAGCACCAGGCACTCTAGATGTAGCAGAGTTCATAGTAGCGCTGTAGGTCAGGCGATGTGTGCAAAACTAGATTGAAGTGTTTTATACATAATTTTTTTTGTACAGGACGGATATTGTGACTTAGGGCCTAGATGTAACCAAATGTCCTTTTTTTACAGTAAAATCGATTTTCATGGCTTCTTTTTCTTACCAATGGGTAGCGCCCAAAAGAATACAGTGCCAAGAAAAGACAGCAGTACAAAGTGGAGCACACTTATGTAGGTGTAATCTGCAGTCGGGTCCAACAGGTGCTGGACACAGGCCGGCCAATAACTTATGCAACAATCAAATCATCATCCACAGCCCTCTGCAGAAGGTCTGTTAGCCAGTTTTCAATCCAGTTACAAGCAAAATTAATTAGCACTGGGTGCTGAGACATTGGCCTTGATTCACAAAGAGTAGAAAAAAACTCTTATGGTAGTTAAAAATTCAATTCATGAGCAAAAAAAAGAGAATGTCACTGTTAGTGAATCAACAAATAGGAATACAAAGAAAATCAATGGCACTTTGTACTACAGGTAAAAAGGGGTAAAAAGTTCAATACCTTTTTCAAGAGTAAAAAAGTACCATTGACTTTCATTGTTTTCCTATCTGGTGATTCACTAATAGTGACATTCACAGGCTTTTTTCTCATGAATTTAATTTTTTACTACCAGTTGAGTTTTTTTCCCACGGCACATGCACCAGCCCACAAATCAACAAAAGTGGCCAAAATAATTACAACCATCCCATTGAAATATATGGGATAAGGCCACACAGTGCAGGGTTAGCACCTGGTCTGGCACTATGGGGAGCTCAGTGCAGGTGCTGATGATAGATGGGACACTACCTGGCACTATCACAGGCGCTCTGGATTTTTGATTTGATAAATACACCTTTTGCAATAGGACCTGACATTTACCTGACACTCATTTGGCACTACGTGGCCTTAGCGTTTCTTAAAGTGGATCAAAACCTATGCCGATCAGAATAAGATACCCGGCCCGATTGATTTCCTCCCCCCTGGGGCATCCAAAATCGGGATGCCCCGATGTGTGAAACCACCCAGCTCTCCCCATACACTTACCTTGTTTCCCAGTCCAATGGCGCATGTGTGAGCCGCGGCCGCATGCATTCCCGCTATCCCTCAAGCAGGGCGCATGCCCACGCCAGGCATTTGTGAATGGCCAGCGCAGGCACCCTCCCTGTTAGAGGGAAGCGGGGGATGCGGCCGTCAGCGCGTTTGGAGCCACTGGCATTAGATGAAGACTTAGGCCCTTATTTTAGAAGGGATAGCGTCAGGTAGTGGCTGGTTAATGAGAGGTAGCGACAGGTAGCGACTGGTGTAAAAGTCTAAAAGGAGTCACAGCACTCAAACCAGTTAGCTTCCTGACCAACCTACAATCTGTCTCCTTACTTGGTTAAAACAGCGACTGGTAAACACCGGACACGGCACACAATTACACATTTATCAAGCAGAATCTGTTTAGCGACTGGGATAGCGCCATGTAGCGTCTGATTCATCATTTTCACAGCCTCAGCGTACAGCGCCAGCGTTCAGCCTTGCACAGCACCAGGTATGACCTCTCACTACCTGTCGCTCTCCCATGCATTTCAATGGACGAACCTTTTCTTCTCTTTAAACAGGGTTTTTGTTTATTTTTTTTTTCAAAAAATCACAAATAATTCTGTGACCTCTTCTGGCATTGAAAAAGCAGTATTTCCACAATGTTTTCATTTTTTATATATTTCTGCAGAAATTACATTACAGGTCTGCCATTAAAGTGTTGTTACAATGTAATTCCATATGTTTTTGCTTTGTTACTAGTGGAAAGATGCTGAAAAACAGACTTTAAACACACCGCCTCCTGCGCTCTGCGCATCAAACAAGCATCTTTCAGCGCCAGAGATTTGTGAGGCTAGTTTTTTGCTGAATATGGTGTGAGTCGGTCGCTATGACCAGTCGCTAACATGCGCTCTCATACAGCGCTGTACTGGTCAAATAGCCTCACAATGTATTCAACATTACTGCACAGCAACTGAGTCACTATGAAGTAGCGACCCACAGCCGAGCACAGCGACTACTAGCGGGTGCTCTGAAAATGCTGCTACAGACGCTCATCTGTCGCTACCTGGCTTTAGTGATGAATCAGCCTGTTAGACAACGTGACGTCAGCGGCTCTGAGTGCGTTGATTGGATGGGCGGCCGCACATGCGCCGAAGGACCGGGAGGAGGTGAGTTCAGATCAGTGATCTGGGGGGTTTCACACAGCGGGGCACCCCCGATCGGGGTAAAGGACCAAAACCCAGGATAGTAAAAATTCTGGATTTTGGTCCAGTTTAAACCCTTAAATGTTTTTTTAATACTTTGGGATGCTCATTTTTCTGTCTGCTATATTTATGTTGTCATGGCGTTAGGTATTGTTTACATCACTTACATATATTAAGTTGTGCAGCGGCATGCAATGTGGTAAATAAAACATCGCACATGTTACTGTGCTCATGTGTCTTCCTCATGCTGCCCCGGGATAGTTGTATCCAGGCTGTACTCAGGCATCCAGAAAGCACATTGAGCCTCATCCATTTTGTTCCCCACCATGTCCTCTGTCCTGTGTGCGCCACTATGATTTATTTCAGATAAATGTTTTTGCTAATATGAGTAGGGGCCTATATTAAACATCATTTTACACAATTTCATGTTCCTAGGCCTCCTTATGGTGCACTATGGGCTTTTTTGCAGGCACAGGGGATAGAAGGACTCCATGGTGGAAGTCAGAAAACAGACTTTTCTCCTCCTGAAAGCTGCTGTAAAAAATTTGTGTGAAACACTTGAATTTAACTCATGTGTGAAGCCAATTCATGGCACCTGAATCACTAGAATTCTTTTTCACTTGAAAATTCCACACAAATGATTTTTGAAAATCGAATTATTTTCGAGTGCTATTTCTCTCACTCGAATTTAATTAGCAAAAACGAAAGTAAAACAGCTTTCAAGGTTGTTGAATCACGCGTAGAATCTTTGCACGCAAAATCGCAACTTTTTCTCAAAAACACATGCGAAAATTTGAATTCGACTTTTAATGAATAAAGCCCATTGTATTCAAAATAGCAGCACCAAAAAAAAAATACTGCCACTATAGCTACGAGAAAGATGCTAAATGGGCACATCATAAATAATGAGCATAGTTTTTCTGGATTTTGCAAAAGCTGGCACTGTCCCTCATAGACGCTTATTGGGAAAGGTCCTCAGGCTTAGAAAATACAGTTTGTGAAACTGAAATTGAAAAAACGAACCATGTGCAGAGAGTTGTGGTTAGTGATACCTACTCTGAATGGTCCCCGGTTGTAAGTGGTGTACCCCAAGGTCCAGTGCTGGGCCCACTATTATTTATCTTGTTATAAATTATATAGAAGATGCAATTAATGGCATTGACTTGGACAATTTGAGTGTCTGGGCATCCACTTGGCAAATTAAGTTCAATGTGGATAAATGTAAAGTCATGAACTTGGGGTCTAATAAGCTAAATAAACTGGGAGAGTCCCTTGTTGAGAAGGATCTGTACTGGGTACTGGTAGATCACAGGCTAAATAACTGATATTGGGCCCCAAAGTTTAGCAAAAACACAAACAATAAAAAATTATAGTTAAATAATTATTAAGCATTCATATGCAAACTAAACAGGGGGGGTTAAAGAGAACTTCTGGGACAAAACATTGGGCCAAAAAACATTAAGGGGGTTATTTAAGAAGGGATAGGGTCAGGTAGTGGCTGGTTAATGACAGGTAGCGACAGATAGCGACTGGTGAACGCCAGACACGGCACGTAATTCCAAATTTATCAAGCAGAATCTGTTTAGCGACTGTGATAGCGCCATGTAGCGTCTGATTCATCATTTTCACAGCCTCAGTGAACAGCGCCAGCGTTCAGCTTTGCACAGCGCCAGGTATGACCTCTCGCTACCTGTCACTCCCCCATACATTTCAATGGACGAACCTTTTCTACTCTTTTAACTGTTTTTTTTTTTTCTTTTCCCAAAAATCACAAATAATTCTGTGACCTATTCTGGCACTGAACAAGCAGTTTTTTCACATTTTTTAAATTTTTTTAATATTTCTTCAGAAATGACATTACAGGTCTGGCATTAAAGTGTTCATGTTACAATGTTGTTACAATGTAATTCCATATGTTTTCGTTTTGTTACTAGTTGATAGATACTGAAAAACAGACTTTAAACACACAGCCTCCTGCGCTCTGGGCTTCAGATAAGCATTTTTCTGCGCCAGAGTTGTGTGAGGCTTTTTTTTTTCTTGAATATGTTGTGAGTCGGTCGCTATGAGCAGTCGCTACCATGCGCTCCAATACAGCGATGTACTGGTCAAATAGCGACTCGTCACAATGTATTCAACATTACTCGACTCACGGCCGAGCACTGCGACTACTAATGGGCGCTCTGAAAATGCCTGCTACGGACGCTCATCTGTCGCTACCTGGCGCTAGTATTGAATCAGCCTCCCCGTGTTAACTGGAATCAGAATATCCCCCCAAAAAACACACCCTAAAAATGGAGTACGCAGATTAGCGCCATAAGACGCTATTTTTTACTCTCCTGGCATGAGCCATGCTAAAGGGATAGCAGGGATGCGCCCGCTGCTCATGCATGCGCCGTTGGACCAGAAAAGAAGGTGAGTTTCCGGGTGACCGGGTGACCAGTGGGGCATCCCGATTCTGGATGCCCCGGGGAGAGGGAATCTATATAGATTTCAGGGCCGTCTGGACGTGGGATTTTGGTTTACTTTAAGCTGTCCTATTTTGAGGCCCCCAAAATATTCTCTATTTATATCCCTAACTAATGTCACCAATATTCATATGCTCCTTCTTCAGAGGGGACATGTTGCTCCTTCTTCAGAGGGGACATGTTGCTCCTTCTTCAGAGGGGACATGTTGCTCCTTCTTCAGAGGGGACATGTTGCTCCTTCTTCAGAGGGGACATGTTGCTCCTTCTTCAGAGGGGACATGTTGCTCCTTCTTCAGAGGGGACATGTTGCTCCTTCTTCAGAGGGGACATGTTGCTCCTTCTTCAGAGGGGACATGTTGCTCCTTCTTCAGAGGGGACATGTTGCTTCTTCTTCAGAGGGGACATGTTGCTCCTTCTTCAGAGGGGACATGTTGCTCCTTCTTCAGAGGGGACATGTTGCTCCTTCTTCAGAGGGGACTATATGTGTTAGTCTGGTTCCTATGCAAGGACATGGGAAATCATTTATGTGCAGGTTTGCAGTTGCACCACACCTCTCTACAGTTTTTTGTTATCTTTCTAACTCCAATTGATACATTTGTAAGGCTAGAAATCAAATAGCAAGTAGACCCATTGCAATATCTAATCCGAAATTTGCTGATGTTACACCCTTATATTAAATGTAGATTTTATGCTTGCTGTCCAAGTGATATATTTAGCTCCTTAGCTTGCTTGGTTTCTTTTGTTGGTAACATGACTTTGTACTTCCTTCCTTTACACTTTACCTTTCTCATATTCCACTTACAGGATGAACTGTGGAAATTACTTCTCACCTATAATCACTTAAGACAATCCAATCATTTTCTCCAACCCAAACAGTGATAGCAAGCATTTCAGAGCATTTTTACAAAGTAATTGAACTCTATCACTTGCTATAAGATATGTAAACGGCTTGTCATCTCTGTTTCCAGTTGGAAGTGACAATTGTAATATTGTACGTTTTCTTATGGCCACAGTTTTTTTAAGCAATCGTCCTTCATTATACTGATTAATGGAAAGGGATGTTGAAATGGAAGGTTACATGTGATTGGTTCCCAACTGTTCTTTGCACATTATTTTTGGTAAATGTTCCAACCTATTCAAAAAAGTATGATTTAATAAAACACTTTGTACCCTGTAATGCAGTGGTTCTCAACCTTTCTAATGCCGTGACCCCGCAATACAGTTCCTCATGTTGCGGTGACCCCAAACCAAAAAATAATTTTGGTGGCTACTTCAAAACTGTAATTTTGCTACAGTTATGATTCGGAATGTAAATACCTGATATGCATTATGTATTCTCATTGCTACAAATCAAACATAATTTAAAGATAGTGATTAATCACAAGAACAATATTTAATTATATGTTGAGAAATATTTATTACTAATTGCAATAAATAACATTTCACTATGGCATAGCATGTGTCGGAAACTGTCATTTCTCCACCTCTTATTGAAATTAATAGGAGGCTGCGGCGGATTGTGTGGTAACTCGAGATTCTCGGGAGCTCTCTTCCACAAAATCCGCCGCACTCACAATGAAATCAATAGGAGGCGGATTCAATGCAGGAAACCGCTGATTTCAGAATATGGGAAAATAGTGGGAGATATGGGAGATAATTATACATTGGGGAACAGTGTGAACTACATCTTATAGTGGTCTCTTATAGTATAAGACCAATATAGTCCACACTGTGTAAATGTATGGTGCTTTGTGTAAGTTGCTTTGTGTACTGTGTAACGATTACACACAAAGCACCTTACACTTACACAGTATTGTGTGTGTACTATTTTTACATTATTAACCTTTTTTACACCAGCAGGCTGTCTTGCCTCTCCGCTTCCTAGGCTTCTGTCCTCCGGCGCTTGCTACATCCGCCCACTGATGATGTCAGCAAGCGACAGACACACGTAATGCGCTGCTATGGACTGTGGAGCGTTCCCCCCGCCCCTTAGGCCCCAGACGGATGATGCAATCACGTCTGCGCATGCGCGCAGGCATTCAGTTTGGAACGCACATCCATAACGCGTGTGTTCCAGCTGAATAGCGCTGCAGCAGGTGGTAGAGCGACTTCTCAGCGGCTAAAGTTATCGGTATTTTCCGATGGCTTTAGGCGACCCCTGTGTTTTTGGCCGTTCGACCCCGCCGGGGTCCCAACCCACAGGTTGAGAACCGCGGCTGTAATATTTAGATCTACTTAATAATGTCTGCAGATACAAAGCAGCTAATTGATTTTCCTTTACCCAAAGGATGCAGTCTTTTTGGAAGGGATATTCAAAGCATAAATTATTTGCGCCTTATCTGGACTTCTATCTAGGCTAACTACCCAATGCCACAACACGTGGAGGCTTATTTACTACTAGCGCCACATATCGGCATGTGAGCGTCTGTATAGCGGCACTTAAATCGACAGCTAGCAGATGCTGTAAGCGGGTATCGGGCGCTGTAACCTAGCGCTGCGGTCGCTGTAGTATTGATTGATGAATGTGATGTGTGTTGGGTGCTCTAACAACAGAATAACGCTGCAGCGAGCGATAGGTAGCGCCGGCTCCGTGTGCCCGGCACTCGGCACTCAACACCATACTTAAGAAGAAACTACACACACACACAGCGTTGGCGCTCTAAAGCTGGGCCCTCTAGCATAGAGCGCATGACGTCTGTTTTTGAACACATATACACTAGTAACAAAGCTAAAATACATGCGATGACATTGTTTTAACACTCTGACAATGACACTTTAGTGCCAGATTTGTAAATACAATTTTGCATAAAAATATAAAAAGTCCAACAAATTTATAAAAGTGTTTGTTTGCAGCCAGGAGGTCACACAATGATTTAAACAAAAAATTTGCCAAACACGCAATTTTAACACAACCAAATGAAAGCCCATTGAAACGTATGGGAGAGCAGCACTGAGTGAAAGGTAATACGTGGCGCTCCTGAACCTAGAGCGCCGGCGCTATACGCTCAGCCGCCTCTAATAATACATGTGCCACATGGCGCTGTTAGAGGCGCTTACCAGATTTGCTTTCTTAAATGTGGTTTTGTGTACAAGGCCCATCGTTCACCAGATGCTACTTGCCGCTATGAAGCATTACCTGGCGCTATCCTTTCTTAAATAACCCCCATAGTCAGTTTATAGTCAATGCCCTTAAGGTGCTGATCTGTGATCTAAAAAGGAGCAAGTGTTTGCTTTATGTAAGCTGTTTTCACTACCTCCAATCTGTTCCTTTTGGCAATATTACACCAAGTCTGAGCATGAAGAGGAGACGTGAGTCCAGTACACACAAAACACTGCTGTTATGGCAGCTGCTGAGGTGAGGGAACTTACTAAACCTTACACATACCCAGGAGGAGTGTTTTGTGTATACAGGGCTCATTTCTCCCCTATTGCAGATCTTGGTGTACAGACTTACTCTACTGTTGCCAATAGCCACAGAATGGTGGTAGTGAGAACTGCTTCCATAAAATGCACAGCTAACATAAGAAATAAAAAACATCATAACATTGAGAACATCATTATAGCACATAAAAAATATATACTTTCAAAAATTCGATTGAAAGTGGACTTTCCCTTGTTCCTATTTATTCAAAGGCGGGGCAATTAGGTGATTATTGGTGGTAGAGGCACTTTATTTCTAGATACTTTGTGGCCACCCTGTCTGTCTTTTTATTAATGAATTCCAGCTAGCTTAACGTGCAAACATATACAGTATGACACACTCAATGGCAGAAAAAAAGTGAGATGGTTTTTTTAATATAATATATATATACGGTATATATATATATATTTATCATTATTGGTCTGGTAACTTGCTCACAGTGTCATCTGCCCTCTGAGCTCAAATGGTGTAATACTGCTGTATTATTTGGAAAATTACAGGTATCAGTGAGAATGGATGAGTACACCTATAGTATAATATAAAGGGGAAAACACCAGCACAATTGCAGTCTATTTGAGATAATATAAGGAGGACATTTTTTTAGTGTGTCTGTAGTCACAATATCTGCTCTGACAAAGATCTGGACTACAAGTTCCTGATCTGGCGGTCTACTGTCAGAAACTTGCTAGGTGAGAAAACAAATGAAGAATTGAATAATCACACCGCACTGCGGATACAGCTTGACTAGTAGGAGAGAAATTACATTTAAAGAGGAACATCGACCTAAAATAAAAAGGAGCCGACCCCCCCCCCCCATCAGCCCCTACTTCAGGGCAGGGGAAGTCCACTGTAAGGGCTTAACCTTTACTAGAACTACCCAGGACCAAACCAGTCTTAATATCAGTTTTTATATGCCACTAGGTTACTTGTAACAATCTTCCCCTAGAGTATTCCAATTGGGCATGCCCCTCCAGCTAAATATCCCTAGGAAGCCCCAAATCATTCAGAATGACTCACCCCTCAGAGTTCACACATCTCTTTTTCCATTGTTGGCCAATCTGGCTCTCTGTCACATGACACCATGCATTTGTGCCTGGCAAATCCTATCTACAGCCGGCTGTCATGTTGGGCTGGAGAGTAGCATAGTAGTGGAGGGGGCATCCAAAAATAAGATGCCCTGGAAGAACTGTTACCATGTAGGTAATGTAATGTTTTACTTCAGGTCCCCTTTAATACTTTGTAGTATTATGTTTTTAACCCCAGTGTTGCTGTTCATATTTGGTTTAAAGTTGGATTTGAAGAGGATTTGGCTGATATGGTTTGGTTCAACCGCAACAACATTTTGGTAATGTTGAGGCTTTATTTTTAATTTAAAGAATGTGAATGCCAAGAATGTATTTTTAGATTTTCAATACGTTTCTCAATAAGTCATTCTGTCCAGGATGAAGCAGCCATACAGTACAAGTGACTGGCTTAGATTGTTAGTTAAACCAGAAGTCCAGTCAAAAAAATGAAAGTTTAGTAAATTGCTTCCCCACTTATGATCAGTTGCAAAAGCAGTTTGAGAGGGCTTAACCCCCATGCACATATTGTGGAATGGCATAAAGATAAATCCTTCTAGAATTCCCCTAGTGTGGTCATATTGCCACACACCTGATAGTCTTGCTATTATGAGAATTAGGGGGTGCTATGCCAGCAGCAATTCACACCAAATTGTGAGAGAGATATGCCTCAGAAACAAGGAGAAGCTTGCCTGTCATTTTTCTCAGACACTGACTTAGCAGCTAATGTAGCAAGAGAGATCTGTGTGAGGGAAGCCGCTACACTGTATCTCTATAGCGGCGGATGCCAGAT